>JAKLNE010000007.1:0-600000 GCA_022814615.1 Waltergamsia citrina | reverse complement strand
GTATCGAATACTACACCTGATCGCTACTATAGCAGCTACACACCGCCAGGAAACAGCCCTAGATATGACCACAGAGCCTCTATCCACTCTATACCGCCTCCACAAACGGTAACTTCACCTTATATGGCATCACAAACGATCGGTTCACCTCACAGGGCATCGCCACCGGTGATATCTCCACCAATGGCTTCGCCACAGTTCCAGCAGCGGCCTCCATCAACGTCAAGTCAAGGAAATATAACCCCGTATCACTACGTGAGCCCATACAAGAAGGCGCCGCATCAACCAATGCAGCCCCGTTATCTCTCCTACCAGCTACAGCACCCGCAGCGTGCAGTCGGCGGTGCAGAACAATATCAGAATCCGGCCCAGTCTCCTCCGCCGGGCACCCCATACCAACAGCTCTCCTCTCGGGGCTCGATACATAATCAGAGCCCTCCCGCGCATGGAGGCAATACTATGGGCGACTTTTCTTCAGTCTCTTCCTACTTCCCGTGGTCAGGGGAGTCGTGAGTTAATAGAGACTTACATATGTATATCAAACATTTGTTCATTGTTAATATTTACCATATACACGGTGGCGAAAGCGTTAGATCATGTAATTGAATATGTTCATTGGACTCGCTGATGAAATATCTTGCACGTCCTTTTCCTCCACTGTGGAATTCTTTCCCCTTTCCTCTGAAATCGCCAACTGACGCTCGTCCACAAAACACGCCTTATTCCCTGTCGACCTTGCGGAACTCCACCATCGGGCCCTCCTTGGCGCTCGTAAAGGTGTCAATAAGCTGGAACTCACTCGTCCGATGACGACCAAACTCCAGCTGCGGCGAACCCTCAGCGGGATCCTTGACACCAACAGCCTTGCGCATATCATACATGTAGATCGTCCTAGCCAACGTCGTGCTCATCTCAATATACGCCAGACCCTTGCCAATACACCCGCGCGGTCCGACACTGAAAGGACAGAAAGCACTCTGGGCCCTCGTCAGATCGGCCTCCGTAGTCGTGGCACCATTCAACGAGCTTTGAGCACCGACAGTCCACCGCTCAGGGACGTACTCAAAAGGTTGAGGGTAGTAGTCCTGGTTATGGTGGATGGTGTAGTGCGGTACACCAACGACGGTTCCCTCGGGGACAAAGTGGCCGTCGATGGTCATGCCACCGGATTGGACCTCTCGGGGTAGAACGCCGCCGACAGATGGTGAGAGACGCATGGCTTCGTCGATGCAAGCGCGGAGGTAGGTGCAGGAGTTGAGGGCGGGGCCTTGGACAATTTCCTCGACGTCGTTGAAGGCGGCGCGGACTTCCTCGATGACTTTGCGGAGAGCGTGCTCATTGCGAACGAGGTAGAAGAGAGTGGCGGCCATGGCGGTAGAAGTGGTATCTGAGCCGGCAATAATACTATCCGATCGTTAGTATTTGTGTTCTCCCTTTTCCATTTCCAAAGATGTAAGATTTGTGTGTAACTTACAGCAGGTTTGACTCAGCCCACAGCTCAGGAATAGAGAAGCCTTGGCCAGTCTCGGGGTCACGGGCCTTGAGCAGGTAGTAGAAGAAATCGCGACGATCGGTGTCCTCGCCAAGCTTAGTGCGCTCTGTCAACTGGCCCTTGCTGTAAGCCATGTAGCGAGCACGACCAGCGGCCAGCTTAGGGAAAAGGACCTTGTCGAACTTAAGCTTGTTAACGATGGGCATGGTGCCGCACTGTCCGCGTAAGTTAGACCCTTCTCCAACTTGTGAGTTTTTTCGCGTTTAGATACACTTACAATCAAGTGGCGGGTCGTGGCCGCCTCGACCAAGCCCAAAGCAAAGCGGTTGTCCGGCTTCTCAAGCATATGGAAAGCCTTTCCATAGCTCAAATCGCCCAGAATATCCATAGCCAGGTAATTACACCAATCACTCATAACCCTCGGCGTAGTCCACCCCTTAGAATCAGCGGGCGCATCAGCCAACGAGCCAATCTGCTCGGTAAACGTGCGAACATTCTGCAAAATGTACCGCTCAATCCCACGCATAGCACTATCCGAGAAAGCCTGCGACAAGACCCTTCGCTTACGAGCGTGAACCTGCTTATCCCGTGTGTTGTGGGTGTTGGCGACGGGGTGGGCGAAAGCATCGTAGAATTCCGACTTGCGGACGTTAGAGCGGAAGCCGTAGATCTCTTTCAGAGCGGTGTTGGAGTTGAAGGAGACGCAGTTGGGGCCGAAGCGCACGACTTTGCCGTACTTTTGGTGAAGACGCCAGAATTCGATGTGGCGGTCGCCGCGCCAGGCATGGTAGAGTTGGTAGGCATTTGTGATTTTGGCGAGTACGGGGCCTGGGTATTTAGCTAGGGGGTGGAAGAAGATGCGGTAGACGATGAGGCCGAGGGTCTATTGCGTCTGGTTAGCTACTCCAAAGCTCTCTTGTAGTTTCAATGACCCAGGCAGATGTTTGGAGTTGGCAACATACGTAAAACACCCCGGCGCCAAGCAGAGCGCCGAGCAAGGATAGGACGTGAAGCATCTTGGGATCAACTTCACGGTATTACTAGGTGACGGCAATTGGATTTACAATGGAGGGAAACAAAGGTGAACACCCCCAAACGGCGACCCTCGTGTTTTAAACCCGGACATCCGTGCTCACCACTACGGAAAGATCCCCATAGCTAACTCAACCTAACCTTGGCTTAGCAATCCCGCATACTTTGAAGCCAAGCCGGCTCCCGTCCCCTTCGGTTTGGGGCGGCACAGGATGGCTAAAACTACGAGAAGACAAGAGCTTGACAACCCCCCGGAGCACCGGCGGGCCCCACACTCCATCATCGTCAGATTACCCCAATAGGATGCAAATCGGTTATGCGCGGACAAGAGAGGCGCGTGTGACCAACCACAACTCTGTCTTGCCTTGAACTGTGAGCAACTCGCACAAGACGGGCTAATTCGAGAAACCGCGGAACGGACATGTGGATATAGCGGAAATTCCCCCATTCTCTTCCCCCACTTGTCTCCCCCAGTTCTTTATCGGGATTTCTGGCTCACCGGCGGTTCATGCCGGACATCCAAACCAGAAGACGGGGGAGGGAATACGAGATCGAATCACAGCCCAGCTATTGTCAGCACTTCCCAAGTCTATTGGAACCTATTATCCCATCATAATCTACTAAGTAATCTAGCAGTTGTCTAACTCTACTGATGATATTGAGGAACTCTACCTTGTGTAAGCTTGACGTCAATACTCTCACGGGCTAAGACCTAGCAAACACAAATGGAGGGTTTATTTTGGTTCCTGTCTTAGCCTTTGGAAGCCGGGAGTTTTTGTGGAGAGCCGCGCTTGACACGGCGTCGGCTTTCGGCTTTCGGCTCGGGTGAGAAAATAGAGAGATAAGGTAGCCCGTCGCAAGGTCTGCTGCTCTTGCTAAGCATGCCGTTGCGGTTACAGTGCAGCTGTACGATTGAGACATATTGTTTTGTAGCTAGTTGGATCTTTTTTTTTTTTTTGGTTTTTTTTTTTTTTTTTTTTTTTTTTTTTTCTGTTTTTTTGTTTCTTTTCTGTATGATTTTCTAAGACAAGACACGAACGCTGGTAATATGGTAATGACGGAAATGGTTGGGTTAGAGTCAAGTTCACTTCATTTGGTAGAATACTCACCCTACACACCCGCGGCAATACAAACAAATTGCATCAAGCTTGGCAAACGAAGGCGGGAAGAGAAATGTTCACTTTGAATAGATACAATTGTAAGGGTTGGAGCTTCTTTTCAAACATGTATTTACCTTAAATCAACCACATGGCACGTAGTGAAGGGTTATTCCTACGTCGGAGATGCTGCCACATAAAACACCATGCGGTTAGTAACAAACGATGTAAGCATTATTTATTTTACAACAACGATCCCCCATTCTGGGAACATCTGTACAGACTCAATGGGGCCGAATGAATTAAACCAACTGAAACAACATGAAATAAATTTGAGGCAATGACAGAGATCTACCACTTCTATACATCTCACTTATATCATAGTATACAAACCTCCTTTTATACGCCACCTCCACCATCCTCGTTAAAACCCAGCCCTCTACTAATTATAGTATCGCGGCTCATTGAAAACATGGTACCTATGTCCACGAACACCCTCCCCACGGAACAGCGTCGGGAACCTCCATCCAGCAGGCACGTCACCCTCCTGCACCCTCCGATCACGCTCCTCCGCTGTCAGAGCCTTCTGCTGCGCAATCTGAGCCTGCGTCTCGGGCACCACAAACTTAGCCACCTGCAGCTCCGTATCTGTAATGGTGCTGCGGCTCAGACGAGCGTAGCCTACGCGCTTGATGTCCTTGAAGAGGATGTACTCGCACCAGCGGTCCCAGTCGGTTGCGTCGACGTCGTGCATGCCGGACTTGTCGCTGACGTAGGTATTGTAGTTACCCTTGAGGGGCTTGGTGACGAGGTAACTGAGTAGGATGGATGGGCGGGGCGAGGAGCCCATCAGCTCGGCGAGGTACTCCGATTGCAGGCGGCGATCCTCGGGGTCTTCCTCCTGTCCGGAGTGGAAGACGAAGACATCGATGTGCTGGCCGTACACGTCGAGCGTGGCGTGGATGGCGGGAGCCAGCTCGCCCACAGGACTGGGGAGAAGGTGGTGCTCCGACTTAATGATGGGAAACTTGGAAAGAAGAGCAGCGCCCCAGGTGTGCTTGTTGGGGCCTGGGCCGTAGTCGACGTACATGCCCAGGTCTTCGGCGAGCCACTGTGTGCTGTCACGGTTGCCCATGATGATGCGCTGCTGGTCCGACTCAAGCAGGCCAATGACATCGAGCTCCGCCTCCTTGATCAGGTCGCGCATACGGTACTCGGACGACCACATGTCATTGTCAAGAGAGAAGTGGATGGTCCAGATACCAGCTGTCAAGACGCGGTCCTCTGGGTGGTATGGCTTGTAGTCATTGGTGGGGAAACGCATGAACGCAGCGCAGAGGAAGAGAATGTTGACAAAGAGCGTAGCAGCGCCATAGTACTTCTTGTGCTGGGAAGCCGAACGACGCTTAGCCTGCTGGCGACGGGGCTGGGACGAGTTGAAGTTGACTATGCCCAGGCCAATGAAGACCATCATGGTCATCATGACCCAGTCATTGTGCTCGCGGACCAGAGGACCACCGGGTACGAAAGCGTATGCAACGACCCAGACGTGGAAGAGGACAAGGAAGTTGTAGATGAGGAATCCCAGTCCGAAGCTAACGGCCGGGCTCTTCTTGGCAGCTGTAGACAAAAGAGGCACGGAGACGCCGGACAAGTAGGCGGCGATGGTCAGGGCGCCGAGGTAGCCGAACCAGTGGCTGAAGAAGGTCACGATCATAGCACCTGCTGCTCCGACGAGCAATTGAACATAGCCACCGGCGACGTTAGGCTTGAAGATACCTCCGAATAGACCCAGAGACATGGCGGCTACAGTGCACCATCCGTGAGTCGAAAAGTAAGGACCGCGAATGGGGAAGCCCTCCCAGCCCCAGAGAATCATGGTGCTAGTATCAGAGAGCAGAGAGTGAAGGCCAAAGAACAGACCACCGATACCAAAGGCAGCCAGCACCGGGCTCCCCTTTTGGTTCTTATCGTTGGACGCGGGCCCTGTCATCAAAGGCGCCTTACGAGTGAAGCGCAGGGCAGCGAGAACACCTAGAGCAAGACCCACGCCGTTCCAACCACCATTTTCGGCGTGCATGATAGGCCAGATGGGGTTGTTGGTCTTCCACATGAACTTGGCAGTGGAGGATAGGATGAGGCCAATAATGAGGCCAAAGACCTTGGACTCGAAGCGAACTTCGTGAATCGACTCAGCCGAGAAGCTGGCGGCCCAGCCCAAGCATGAGAAGGCAACGCCAACTCCGAGAACACATAGTCGCAGAGTGGGGTTGACAACGAGGTAGGAAGCGATGCCAGCCAGAGACAGGAGATGAACGATGCGGAGGTTGTTCACAAAGAATGATCGGAGTGGACCAATTCTTAATAAGAAAGGAGAGATGCTGGTCATAATAAAGGCTTCGAAGCCAGAGATGCCCATATACCACAGAGGGAAGACTTAAGAGCAAATCAGTACCGAACGGTGTTGAAACTACTTAGCCCACTTACACCAAACAACGAGACCGAGACTCGTAAGCGTGGTCCAGAATACAAACTGTACATCATTAGTTCTGAATGCTGTGGACCGCAACTGGGTAACATACTCCGTGGTAAACGTCGGCAACGGTGTCGAGAGCCTCGCCCAAAGTGAAGCGCGCATTCAGCGCACCGCCATTGTACTTGTCCTTCCTATACCACCGTTAGAGCTATTTGGATTTCGATAGCATCGGGCTACTTACTCTTTCTCAAGAACGGCGGAAGGGACGTTGGATCGGTCACTGAACACAAATCTTAGAACATTTTCTCCTTTTTTTGCGGAAGAGAATTATATTTCGGGTAAATATCATCGCTACCTGGGAAGCCATTGCACGTACCCCTTGCTAGAGCCCTTGACATCCTTGACCACAAGTTCATATGATTCGAAATCGAGGGCGGTGATGGCGTCGAAGCCGACGTCGAAGAGAATGAGTGCCCATTCGAAGAAGGCATAGGTGGTGTATGCTAAAGAAGGGTTCACTAGTTAGCCGTTGGCATGATGGAATCAGCATGTAGACAAGCATACCGCCAGCGATCTTGTGGACCTTGTGCTGGATGAAGAAGTAGATTAGCGGCACGAGGGTACCGAAGAATGCTGTCGCGAGGTACTTGCGCAGCTGGATGGCCCTCGGGTTCGGCGGGCTCAGCGCAATGCAACCGGTCGTCCAGGGCAAGGTAGCCACAATGTAAGAGATCATGAGGATATCGTGCCAGTCGTGGTCATCTGTCGAAGTCACATATGTCCAACCGCCGCAGGTCAATGTACGCAATACACCCATTGTGCCCACGAAACCGGGAAGCTTGCTGCCAGGCTTCCTTGTCATCAGGTAGAACAGCCCAACCAAAGCGAAGCGAGGTCCTACGTCTGTTAGCTTTGGCCCTTATTTTGGTCGACCGTATTCGCTCGTACCGGACGTGATCGCGATAAAGATCATAAAGACGGACCGCTCGGGATATCGATCGCCAATCGTGGCGGACACGGAGGGGAACCACTCGTCAGGATAGCCATAGTGTTCGTTCTGTACAATCTTGGTGTAGTGAAGAGAGACTCCCACAATGAGAGCACTGATAAAAGCGGCTGGAATTCGAATTAGCGCCAACCTTATCTTCCATCGAAAGCTGGTTTGAAGACGTACTGTAAGCGACGATCGTGTGAGCCCAGCTGATCCAATGGCCGCCGAAGCTCAGGACGACGCCGCCCTCCTTGTCCTTGTACTTGGACATTGGAGGAAGCGAAGAGGTGAACAAAATGGGAGAAATAGAAAGAAAAACAAAAAGAAGGAATGAAAGGAAGGTGCAGGCTTTCCAGCTACAATCCCATTAATTACAAGAAGAATTGGGAGTTTGAATGATGCCTCAGGGAGGATCTTGGGTCGAAAAACTGCTGAGGCTGCCTCGCTGTTGCGCGACTCGGCTGCGTCGTTGGCACAAGCAAAGCACAAGCTTCCATTATCTAAGGGGGCACGTTGCTCCATTCTCAATTGGGTTTAGACTTACGGTTGCTGCTGCGTGGCTCATTCATAGGGGTCTCAGCCTCTCAGCCACAGTTACGTCTGGTAAGTAGGATGTGGCGCAAACAAGGCTGAGGAACCTAGCTGCGTTGCCCCACTAAATTTTTCAATTCGGAGCCGTCTCAAAAACTTCTAAATCTACCTTCGACACTCTCCCCGCCGTCGACTCGAATTTCTGCTTTCGAGAAACGGCGACGAACAACTGCCAATATGTCTGGAACTGCGGATAAAGCGAGGTTCTTTCTTGAAAAGTCTGTCCCGCAACTGCGGGAATGGGAGGAAAGGGGACTCTTTTCAAAGGTACGCTGGTATAGGGTTGCAACCGAGAAAATCGAGCTCGACTACTAACACAAGTGGCGCAGGAAGAAATCCGTACGATAGTCCAAAAGCGCAACGAACACGAGCACAGAGTCTTGTCCCCAGGGAACAAGGCTTCCGAATGGTCAAGCTACGCAAAATGGGAAAAGTCGCTGGAATCGCTGAAAAGCAAGCGATGCAAGCGCATGAAGATCCGACATCTCAACTCGGCCCATGCCGGCCAAGGTCGCGTACTATCAATCTACGAACGGGCTGTGGGCCGACACTCTGGAAATGCGGCTCTTTGGAAGGAATACCTGGCTTATACAGCCAGTGTCAAGGCCTCTAAGAGGTTCAGGCGTACAATGACCAACGCCCTGCGGATGATGCCGCGCGATTCGGAGCTCTGGGTTATGGCTGGTCGACGGGCGGCACGAAATGGCGATATGGCTTCCGCGAGAGCTTTCTTCATGCGAGGATGCCACTTTTGCACATCAGACAGCACACTCTGGGTGGAATACGCTCGCTGTGAGATGGAGTGGCTGGAGAAAGTCGATAGGCGCACCAAGGACAAGCCTCAGAACGATCCTCTGCGGCCGGATAAAACCGATGGAGATGAGGATGAGCTTGTCATTGCTGATAGTGAGGAGGAGTCAGATGATGAGGGCGGCACACTGCTACCGGAACCGCCAAAATCCGAGACCAAGGTCATCGACAAGCAATCAACGAAACAGTTACAAAACAATCCAGCCAGAGACGGCGCAATTCCCATGGCAATCTTCGACATATCAAGGAAACAGCCTTTCTTTGGACCAGAGGCAGGAGAGCAATTCTTCCTTTTGTTTGCATCTTTCAGGGACGTCTCTGTTCAGCCAAGAATATCACAACACGTCCTCGACGTCATGGACCAGGCCTACCCAAATCATCCGGCTACTGCCGACTGCCACATTCGACAGCCTATTATTGGACTGAATTCTAACACGGCCGACTTTGCGCGGAATCTACGTGAGGTTCTGACGAGGCTTGGAAAATACTCTGAGGGTGTAGATGACCAGTCTGGGTTGGATCGTAAGACGGCGGCTTGGATCGATGAGTATCTCGCGGTAGATACACTGGATGAGGGTATCAGGCAGGTGCTGCAGCACACACGGAGCAAGCTTAGTGTTGAGTAGGCCTGCGTTATGGTGTAATGAATAAATGAATGCTGGGTACATAAAAATGGTTCACACTTGATGACTTTGCACAGCCTTCCAGGCGCAGTGGACCGGAAGAGGGCTGCCAAAGTGAATGACGCGCTGGCCGCAGACTGGTTGAGGTTCTCAGAGGCGACGGCAACGTAAGGTCCTCAGGCGTTCTGTATAACTGAAATCACCAGTGGTCTACTCGTACACCTTCATTGACCTAGTCTTTGGCCTACTAGCTACAGTAGTAGCGAGATCAGTCGGCTTTCAATCGCCACAATGCGGACGCTTCGATTCGTTGGACGGAGAAACCGTAACTTTCCCATAGAGGGAGAATATAAGTCGTCTTAGTTGGATATTTACTGTATCAATTAAATAATTAAAGCTTGAAATATCTATTAAGCGCTCGAATTCCCCAACAACCTATCGTCTTACTTGCTCTGGCCGGTTATGTAGACAAAGGTCTCCCCCCACTCGCCATCCATCCAGGCGGCGCCCTCAGCGCGGTCCTCATCACCAATGTTATCCATACAATTATCCCTAATCTTGGCGATGGCGTCAGGGACAGCGGAACTGCACTTGTGGGACGTGGCCTGTCCAACACGAGTGGTCTCAATGTAGAAGGAGTAGCCATCTATCAGAGTCTAATTAGCAAAGAAGGCAACAAGCATACGAAGCCAGGGGCTTGATAACTCACCTCCAGCAGCCATACGGGCAGCAGCGCCCGGCTCGCCGGCCGAGCAGTCTTGGTCACCTTCCCATCCACGCATGGCCTCAATGCCGATGTCAATGTTGGCGATACTAGCAGACTTCTTGTTGGGATAGCAGATGAATTCTTGCTTGTCGCCAGGAGGGCCGGAGGTCTTTGGGGCGCTGTAGGCTTGTCTGGCCAGCTTGCTACCGGACTCCTGCTGAACGGGCGAAGCAAGGGCCAAATGGACCGAAGCGAGCGCGAGGATGGAGCTGAGCTGAGACTTCATATTGAATTAATTCTTGGAACACGATAAGTTTTAATACGTTGCTTAATAGAAAGACGACGAAACGAGTGAATGCGGATCAGAGAACCGACTTAATTTAATGATATATTGATTAAAAATAAACTATGTAAAAAGATATAGGACTATATAGACTATATACTCGCAAGAGAATGTGTTTAATGATCTTGGCATGGCGCTGATGCCCGTTTGCCGAAAATCCGGCGTGTCCTCCGAAGATCCCTAAATTTACTCGAAACTTCTGATACCGGTAATAAAGTCTTACGACTAATACAACTTGTATGGATATATATAAGCCCAAGGATCCGCAAAGCCGGATTCGAAATATAGCTGTCAGATGTGGGGGTATGTAAGCACCGGGATCTGTATCATGCAGGTCTCACATGCTCCATCACAATTTGGATGCCTCGAATTTTTTTTTTCTTTACCATTATATCCTTTAAATTACCGTGATTTCCATGTGCTATGTAAGCCCATTTGACTTGAAATCGGCTGGTCGCTGATTAAAGTATTATACATGTACAAAGGTGTTGTTTGAGTATTGCCGCCTTCTCACTCTGCAGTAAGCTAACCACTATACTTGGCACTTTGTGCTCGTTTTCGTATCACGAGTCTACGAGTACAAGTATGAATATAAAAGTTCTGTCATTCTTTGGTTATAGAATTCTTTCTGAATCGCCAAGTCCATAAAAAAAAGGCATTACTTACTCTCGCCAGTAACATATACGTAAGTATTGCCCTCCTCGCCGGGAACCCATGCGCTTCCCTCAGCGAGGACCGTATCACCACTCGTATTACTGCGCACTATCTAGATTTTCTTTGATGGCGTCGGGGTTATCTTAAATCCACTAGAATCTGTTAAGCTCATCGCCAAGGTCAGCGCCAAGTTGCTAACAATTCTGCATAAGCGCACCCTCTAGTGAGTTTTGATGTTTGAGCTTTATATGACGCGCAGAATCAACATGAAAACCATCCTTCAGTCTGTACATATTTAAGTTTTCACGACCCTTTGATCCACATATAATAAGTGTTCCTTCACGCTTTGCAGCTTGCCCGTTTCCAGTTTTGCACTGATAGAGTCTTGCTATCCTAGAGAGCCTTGTAAGCTCGTATTAAATGCATATACTCATGTCTGAGAGAAATTTGAGGTGCTTTGATGATAGCATCGTTTGAGCCATACAAACATACATCCTCTCTATCTATGAGAGCCTTCATATTCATCGGCACATATACTTTTGAAGGGGACATTCTTAAGAGGCTCAACAGCACGGATGCAAGCTAGCAATCACATCTAAGTCTTTTTTTGCCTCTCAGGTTCTTGTACTAGCCCTTTCGTCACTAGCTTTTGACTACCAACAAACATGCTTCTGGATTTGAATGTTTCAGTAGTCGAAGTTCTCGAGAATGTAACTTAACACGATTTTGTGTCTCGGGCTGACAACCACAGCCTTTAGCAAGCTACTAGCGTGCGGAGGGAGTAAGCAACGACGAGGCATCCCGTGATGATGACATACAAAGCACAACGCTAACCTGGTATTTTAAAGCAATGTCATCTTATCTGTGGATAATAATGGTGAATGCACTGCCGGAATTTGCATTGAGACTCCTGGAGGTGGTGATGAGCAAGTATTTTGCGACGATGCGCACAAGGTAAGCTTTGGAAATACATTTTTGGTGCTCATGGCGCTTCATCACTTTCGAGATCTTAAGATAAAAAAATATCTATGGTGTACAGCAGACACTTATTCGTGCTCCATTGAGGGTGACAGTGTCGTTGACAGCTAAGTCTTAAAGCTGGTATTGGATTGGTCTCGTGGAAAGCTTCTAACTTGGTCTGATTTCTACACAACGGGATCTTGAATAAATTGCTTAGAGGATCTATGACTTGTGAATTTTCAAAGCACACATCTAAATACAAAGCAAGAGAAGAGTGATTTTAAAGTAAAGGTATTTAGTCAACATAGTTGAAAAAGAGGCTCTGTGTTACGCTTCCACTATTCCTGCTAAGTGGGTAATTGCGGTAGTAGCGATGCGGGGGGGACGGCTAGGCCAAAAATGGTTGTGTGTGCTGCGAGTTTTTGGAGACACTTGGCGCCAGATATGCACATATCAACTTCAATTTAAGAGAAGAGCCTCACTGTAATCCACCGTGGGTTTCTACGAGCTCAAATATATTATTTACTAGTAGTTCCGACACAAAGGTGGTTATGACCGTACACGGTTGGTGGCCAGGTTGTTAGGTAGGCCAAGGTACAGATCTTCAGGGCTTTTCAGGCTTCTTGGCGGCCCCTCTAGGCCTTAACGGGCGACTGTGTGGGCGCTGAAGGTGGCGTGAAGGCCTAAAGAGCAGTGTATATATTGTGTTCCAGTGGCTGAGGTGCCTGTATTTCACGGCCGCGCCTGCCTGCCTGTCCTAAATTAAGGCACCGGACCTTATTTTCACATAACTGGCCCCCTTCCCTCATCCTTTTTTTAATCTTTCATCCGCTCCATTCTGCATTCTGCATTCTTCGTTTTCCAACTCATTGTGCTTTGTTTTTTTTTTTCTTCGACTCTCACGTTGTCTGTCATCAAGCTCCTTTCTCTGCTCTACGACGGCGTTGCGCTGCTTGTCTACTCCAACTCGGAGCCTCCACTTACATGAGTGTCCCGCTTCCTGGGACGGTACCTGAAGACCAGGGCCAGCAACGACGAACATCGAAGGCTATCTCTGCATCTGAAGAGCAAGCACGACTGCTCTCACGACACCGAGAACAGTCAAACGACCTCCTGCCTGCCATTCTTCTCCTCACCGTCAGCAAATTGTGTGATTGCCCAGATCAAACCCGAACAACATGGCTCAGCATTGTTGCGTTGACTGGCTACCAACGAGGATCTTAGTGGATGGACCAGGGCCAGCCCGGAGATCCCCATTGGATAGCGCATTGGCGGGTATCAAACGGCGTCACAAGTTGCTCTTGATCGACCACCGCCAACGCATCTAGCAGCAAGGGTGTAATGCACTGAGATACGACGCCATGCCGCTTCATAAAGCGGCAAGATCTAGGGCTCGAAACACTGTGATTATGGAAAGGGGGCGGCTTTGTTTTCTTTCACTTTCCTAAGCTTCTGTGTGCGACACTAGGAATAACAAGGGGAACATTAAACTCATGCTTTCTGTTTTGGGTGGGGCCTGTCTGTCGATGCGAATCTTGTCGTCGCACAGGAGGTGATTTCCTACAGCCATGGAGCCCTTGACATAAGGACCCGATCGACTGGCTCAGGAACTTGATCCTTGACTCGTCAAGATGGACCTTGTTGAGAGATGAAAAGATTTGTCCTTCCACAAATCTTTGGGAGCCAGCTTGACTCTGCAATGCCAAGCAGCGTCTGCGGGAGATGAGCTTTGGAGACGCACGCTTAGTCGTTGAAAGCGGAAAGCCGCTTTCCCCAAGCCAGTGGCAGCTGTGAATATTGCTTCTCTTCCTCCACTATGATGGTCGAGCGCTCCAAGAATGAAGACTCAGCCGCAAGGTCCCTGATGAAAAAAGAAGGTCTTCCCAACAGCACGATACGCTCCAGCCGAAGAGCCTCGATACCGGTTACCTGATCGTGTCATATAGACGCTTTATCGAAGACAGGACCATGTTCAAGCAGGATGCTGATAAGGTTCTGTTTCGGCTTTAGCCCAGCTGCGGCACTTGCTTCCGCCAACCTTTCCTTTGACATCATGACTATAGATGGGAGCCATGACTCTCGAAGAGCTAGTCAGGCGAGTCAAAGCTGCGACTTGGACCTAACCGAATGTCAGTGTCCTAGTTGTCTGTTGCTCTGTTAGTGTTTCAGGCATTTGCGCTACATGCTGCCTAACAGATGCTTTGATTGGCTGCCTTTTCTTCCGTGTGGGCTCTTTCCAAGACGGCAGCAACTCGAAATGGTTAGGCTCGGGACTCAATTCTTTGAATTTGAAGCTCTGGATATTTGTGGGTCTCAGGCAGATGCACCAATGGTGTAGCAGCTCTCAAAGTGTCATAGCCTGACTCAAGCCAATTCGAACGAAACGCGTGCACGCCACGCTCCATAACGCTACCTAGTAATAGCCTGGGCTGGCTGCCTGGCCGCCTTGGCTTAGGTAAGATGGATCTTGGTCGCATTCACCTCTCCTTTCCGTTCGCATGTCAGGTCACACCAACCAGGGAGAACCGAAGCGAGACGACACGATACGATACGAGTACGCGCGCCTCCGCTGGCCCCCTGGCTTGTTGTTCTCTCGATTTTTCCACCCCAAGGCACCAACGGCAAAGTCTCGTGCCGCCTGACGCATCCCATTCTTTCCTGGCACACTGGATCTGGACGGTATCTGCACCACACGGCGCCTATCCAGTCAGTCAGTCCTCTTTGGCAGCCTTCTGACCATTGACGCCACCGTTGACAGAAATTTCTCGCCATTCCTGTGGTCGCCCGTCGCTCTCTCTGTCGCTCACTGCTTACCTTACTGCTGCTACCGCTACTTTACGCCTGCGCTGCAGTCGTCCACGCCGGCCTCCCCCGTCGCCTTTCGCCCGCCCTGCCTGAGGAGCCCGGCCCTTTCTGCCAGTATTATTTCTCGTACCGCCTCCACCTAGATTGCTCCGGCTCCTACCACAGGCGCCGCTGCCCACGGGCCTGTCCACAATATTCGGCGTCGCGTTGCGCGAGAGAGCCCGTCGTCGCATCTCCGCCCTCACCACTCACTAACACCAGCGACGGCAACCAGCGTAGCCTGCTCGGCCACGCTACGTCCTTTGCCATTGGATAACGTCAATTGAGATACTTGGCTCTCCCAGCTGGTCGAATCTCGCTGATCATCTCTTGGCTTCCCTTCTCTGTCGCTCGGAAGCGCATATGAGAGATCGCAACTGCTAAGGTAAACTTGACCTCAGGTAAGCAGGCCTTCATCTTTTAGCGGTCTTTCCCCTCTGTTCGTATTCGCTGGGCCTTGACTCCGGGGGACTTTTCCCTGCCCAATAGCACTGGAACAACCCCCTGGCAGCATACATTCAGCGCAAGGTTACAGGGTGCTTCAGCCGCGTCGTCCAGTAAAGCCAGCGCTGGGCCTTTTTGACCACCGCTGAATTTCCACTGGAACCATTCCTACCCATTCCATTTTATGATTTTCCCACGCACACACCTCCACCAAACGCCCTCGCGACGCGCGACTCGACCTGTCCTGACCTCTCATCCCATACCATCCATCCATACCTACCCTCTCGTCATCGACGCCGTGCCTCGTGTTGCGTCACGGCCCCATCTTGATTCAATTTTCCATCGTCTGGCTTCGCTCCATGGAGCCCAAGTCGCGTGCCCTCTGATTGCTGATTGCTGACGCCCCCCCTTCCAGCCCGGCTTCAGTGTCGCCATCGCGATCTCGGGCGCCACATCGCCATGAGCACCTGGATGAACGACGCTGTCCCGAACCACAATGGCAACGGCTTCCCTCACATGAACGATCCTAACGCTGCCGGAGCCGTCATGGATCCCTCGGCCTTCATGGCCAACCAGGGCCAGTTCAGTCCTGCCCAGCTTCAACAGGCTCAGCAGGCGCAACACGCCCAGCAACAACAGATGCAGGGCATGCAAAATGGCCCTATGCGCAACGCCTCTCCATCGACAATGCAAAACCCTGCCTACCAAACGAACCCCGTCATCCCCTCAAAACGACCTCGACCGCGCGAAGACAGCATCGCTGGCTCCCCGACACAGAACCCAGGCATGCTGCCCACGTCGCGCTCACAAACGCCGCAACAGCAACAACAGCAGCAAAATTTTGCGGGCGGTCTCCAATCCGGCGCCGTGCCCCAACAGGGCGCTGGCCAATTCTCCCATCTCCAAGCGAACGGATCAGCCAATGCTAGCCCGTCGCCGATCATGGGCAACCAGATGCGACCTGGCAGTGTTCCTCAAAGGGTGGCAACCGCGTCGCCTCACCCATTTTCTCCCAGCACACAGCAGTTCGGTTCTCAAACATCACCGGTGGCCTCCGAGCACGGCACACCGCAACCCAACCAGTTTATGCAGCAGGGAATGCCGCAAGGCTTCAATCCTCAATTCGCGCAATCGCCTTCTAATCCTCGTCCCTCCCCAAACCCCAATGCTATGGCTTCTGGCCAAATGACACCACAACAGATGCAGCAGATGCAACAAATGGGGCAAATGCAAGGCATGTATCCTCAAATGCAGCAGCAGCAACCGCATCACCCACAGGCTCAACAGCAAATGGCTATGCAACAGCAGCAGCGCCAGCAACAACTGCAGCAGCAGCAGCAGCAGCAGCAGGCACAGCAGCAGGCACAACAACATGGGGCGCAGGGTGCTCAGGGCATGACGGAGCAACAAAAGATGGCTGCGTATCAGATGCGCTTGCAGCAGCAGTTACAAGGCAACATGCAGTCACAAGCGCAGATGCAGGCGCAGAATATGGGACGGGGCATGATGCCTAAACAGCAAATGCAGGGCATGCAAAATGGACAAGGTCCGCAAGGACAGCAGCCCGGCATGATGCGACCAAGACCAATGGTCAACCCGAATCCCGAACAGTTCATGAAGAACCTCACGGCTTTGATGAACGCAAAAGGTCTGCCGCTGGATACAAATCCCATGATTGGAGATCGGCCAGTCAACTTGATGACGCTATTCCAAGCAGTCCAGAACAAAGGCGGCTACAAGGGCGTAATGCAAGCCAATGGCTGGCTGTACATTGCCCAGGCTCTTGGTATCCCTCCCCAGATGCCCAATGTCGCCCCTCTGTTGAAGCAAATATACGAGCGCAACTTGTATAAGTTTGAAGAAGTTTGGGCCGCACAGCATAAGCAAAGGATGATGCAACAGCAGCAGCAACAGCAGCAACAGCAACAGCAAAATCAACAGCAGCAGCACCAACAGGCTCAGCAGCATCAACAACAGGCCCAGCAGCATCAGCAGCACCAACAGCATCAGCAGCATCCTCAACAACACCCGCAACAAGGAACTCCTCAAAAGCAGCCAAACCAGGGGCAAATGCAGCCTGGGCAACAGCCTCATCCTCCCCAGCAAACGCCAACAAAACCTGGTCAACCTCCTGTAAATGGTTTTGCGACCCCTCAGCAACAGCAACAGCAGCTGCAGCAACAAAACCAGGTCAACGCCTCGCAAGGCCACAACAGGAACAGCATGTCTCGGGGTGCCGAGACGCCCACCCAAAACCAAATGGCTATGCCGTCGCCTGCTCCCTCCAAGGCTGGAAATGCGGCGATGCCTCAGCCTGATGGCCGGCTGTCCGATGCTGCAAACACCGCGATGAAACGACCCCTTCCTAAATCCGACGAATACACCCCATGCTCACGAACACTTACAAGTTACGGTGGAATCGAGATCGACTCTGTGGCTGCCCCTGGTGCTGAGCTTATGCGATGGCAGCCCGATATACCACCACTCGCTGAACTCGGTAATATCGACATTCATGCTCTCACCAAAAGTCTCCAGAGCGGAATCCATGGCGAGATTCGGGTAGCGCTCGACACGCTTGCTCTCGTTTCAAACTCACCACACCACGGCGCGCACTTTATCCGGTTACCTTATTGTGATGACCTGGTAGATTCGTTGATTGACTGTGCTGAGGATCAGTTGGATATCTTAGCCGAGCACACTGTGGAGGAGTCGGATGAGATCCAGCTAACGCCGTATGAGGAACTCGTAAGAGCCTGTCGACTCGAACAATGGACCGTCAAGGAGACTCCCGTATATGGAAGCAACGAGTATGAGCTAGAACGAGCTGTCGACAGGCTCATTTGCATCACGACGATTCTACGAAATGTCTCGTTCCCAGGCGAACAAAACGAAAACCATCAGGTACTGGCTGAGGAAGCGGTCGTCAAGTTCCTCTGTGTTGTCATTCGATATGTTGGCACACGCACAATGTTGCTTCGGTCACACAACAACACCTTGGATTTTATGAAGGATGTCGTGGTGTTGCTGTCAAATATTGCGTACGTATTGGAGATTCCAGGTCGTGAGCAAGCTCTGTGTCTGCTGCAATTCCTGCTGGCATTCGCTCCTTCTCCTGGACCAAGCAGGACGAAGGCTGGTGATGCTTGGAAGTTCCCTGCATACGACCCGAACCAGCACCCATACTTGCCACATGCTGTCGACGCTATGGCCAAGCTATTTGCGCGAGATGAACCCAATCGGACCCAGTTCAAGACTATTTTCGCCCTCGATGCAAACCATACTTCGCCATACGAGCTGCTCACCCGCAGTTTTGCTCTAACGATCGCTCCGATACCTGATAAAGTCACAGAACGCAACCGTCCACCTCAATTCCCACCCTTGGTTGAGATGAGAAAGCCTTTCCTCATGCAGGGTCTTCTGTGTGCCGAAATTATAGCCTCACTAGCACCAAGCTCTGAATCTGGCTTGGTCAAGTCTTGGCTCTTATCCGAGAACGCACTAGTTCAGAGCCTGATGTCTATCATTCAAAGGCTTAGCCGCCAGTATGATCAGACAGCCACGGTCAATAGAGGCAACCAGCGCGCACCACCACCGCGCAAGGACCCTGAACTCTTGTACATTGTTGTCACTGCCGTTTCTCTGTTGAGACGGCTGGCTGAGAAGGCTCGAGACTCAACAGACACTGACACCAAGGCCACGGCGTTCCTCCCATCCTCCGAAACACTGATGGAGATTACCAGCCTTACCTCACCTGAATGGGCGAAAGAAGGCTTGTTGCAGCAGATGACAGCTTGCTTCAATCTCAATCGATGATGTCGCACGAAAACTTTGGATACGAGAAAAACAAAACAATGGCGCTGCGGGTGTTCTTTGATTTCAGTACATGAGCGAGCTCAATCGGACGGTGTACGCTAGAAGAGGCGATGGGGGTTTTGGCTTTCGAATGTCAAAAGAGCCACGGATTAGAGTTTTTTATTCAATTTTTGCTACGACACGGGGTGGTTGTGTTGGTCTTTGGTATAAGGTGACTCTGGCGCTGGAGCTTCTCAAGAATAGGAATATGAGATACCAAGCCTTGTTTATGGGCTGCTACTACTACATGTATGTATTGTACATCAAGACCACGCTTTTTCGTGGGTGCTCAATATTATATCACTGTACAACCTCAACGCTCTCAACTTTCCAATGATGTCCTATCGTACAATCCCTGCTGAATGTATCAATAAATGGTGTGATGCTCAGAAGCCCTTGGCTATCAGGTAGTTTCTCGTCTGGCTGAGATAGTCGCCCTGTCGCAACAATTAGTTTTTTGAAATTATTTCTTCCGAGATCACGAAACTTACCGTAAGCTCAATATGACCCGTCGTAGGACTCACTCGAATCTTCTCCGCAGGCACCCCCAGCTTCTCCTTCAGCTCCTCCACCAACTGCCCCTTCCTTCCATTAATCTTCTTCACCATGACGACCTGCTTCGTCCCACCAGCCATCCACTTCTGGTACACAGGTAGCTGCGCAAACGCCGTACGGCGAACAACGTATGGTGCCTCGGCGAGAGCTTCCGGTGTGATTGTCGGTGGTGGTAACGGTTCGCGTGCGAGAGGGCGCTTGGATGGGGGGATTTTGGAGGAGATGTTGGCGTGGGAAACAGTTGGGGCGACTGGGTCGGGATTGGGTTTGTAAGATATTGAGCGGGTGAAGGTTGGTGCTGTGGAAAGGCGTAGAGAGGAGGCTTGGCTGCTGAGGCGGGCGAATGCCCGAGGTAGGAGTTGAGGCATCGTGACTTTTTAGCGAGGATCGGAGACGTAGTAGAATGGGATTAGATCGTCTTTGGTTCGAATTGATGAGTTTCCCCCCTTCAGGCAGTTGACTTTAATGAGCTATCCCACTCGGGTCCAGAATAGTCGGTATACGGGAAATAATCAATCGCGACATGTAGTAATGGCGTCTCCAACGCGTCAGGATCTCCAAATGTCCTTCCCCAGCGTTAGAGGTTATCAAAAAATCTCGAGGTCACATGATCTCTAAAATCGCAAACTCGCGGCAGATCCCCGGGTCACCAATCAGGCACAAGCTCACGAAAAATAAACCCCACACCACTTTGTGTGTGTGCAAGGTGAAATTTCGCCAAAATTGCCCCTCCATTTTGCCCGCTTCAAAACCTCACGATCACCCTCTCTCTCACTCTCCCTCCACCCGTCCGACGAGACTTTTTCGAAAGCTCACTCCCCTATCGAGCCCCCGATTTCCGTCGAGATACAAAATCCCCGCCATCATGGAGGGCACCACCCTTTCCACGTCCTCGGCCGAAGGCCACTCCATCATGCCTAAGCTCGCGCCCCACCTAAGCCGACATCTACTCTTCCCGCTCATCCAGTTCGAGGGCGACCAAGCCGAGGAAGCCGGCGACGAGGACAAGATCAACAAGATTGCCAGCGGGAAGATCAAGCTGCTCGAGGACACCAACATGACCGATTACGTGGCGAGCTTGTACTGCGACCTTCATGGGGTTAAGGACCCGCCTGCCGAGTATACCAAGAAGAGGCAGGAGGTGCTGGCGCAGCTGGAGAAGCATGAGCAGGCGACGGAGAAGATTGCCGATTTGCTTACTCAGGATGAGGTCGTGAATGGGTTGAGGAGTGACAAGGTTGCTAACTTGGAGTTCTTGAAGAAGGAGCATGGTGTAAGTGACCCAACATAGCGAAGCATGACAGAACAGAAGAGGAGGGAGAGAGAGAGAACTTATACTGACGAGAGTAGGTAACCGTGGACATGGTCACCGCACTCTACGACTTTGGCCAATTCCAATTCCGCTGCGGCCAATACGGCTCCGCCGCCGACATGCTCTACCAATTCCGCGTCCTCTCCACCGACAACGACAAAGTCTCCGCCGCAACCTGGGGCAAGCTCGCCTCCGAAATCCTCTCCGCCAACTGGGAATCTGCCGTCGACGAGCTCAAGAATGTCCGCGAGGGCATCGACTCTAAGCTCTTCAACAACACCCGCGCCCAGCTCGACCACCGCACCATGCTCGTCCACTGGGCCCTGTTCCCCCTCTTCAACTCGGATATTGCTAGGGAGCCTGTGCTGGATATGTTCTTCTCGGCGGCGTATATCAACACCATTCAGACGTCTTGTCCGTGGATCTTGCGCTATTTGATTGCTGCTGTTATTACCGGCCGGAACCGCGCAAGGAACTCGTCTCTGCAGCAGAAGCAGCTGAAAGATGTAGTCCGCTACGTCCGTCAGGAGGCTTACGAGTACACCGACCCTCTCACGCAATTCATCCACGCCCTCTACATCGCTCACGACTTTAACGCCGCCCGCGAAGCTCTCCGTACCGCCGAAGAAGTCTGCCGCGCGGACTTCTTCCTCGCCGCTTCAGCAGACGCCTTTGTGGATGCTGCGCGCCACCTCATCTGCGAGAGCTACTGCAAGATCTTCAGCCGGATGAACATTCGTGATTTGAGCGCCAAGTTGGGACTGAACCCGGATGAGGGCGAGAAGTGGATTGTTAACCTCATCCGCGAGACGCGCCTCGATGCCAAGATTGACAGTCAGGATGGCACCGTGGTGATGAACCACCCGCCTAATAATGTGTACCAGCAGGTTATTGAGAAGACCAAGGGAGGCTTCTTCCGGACTCAAGTCTTGAACGCTGCTGTGTCCAAGTCGTGATCGCGCAGGCTTTAAGATGAAGATACAAGTGTGAGATGGTTGAGGGAATAGAGAGAAAGATTGCGGAAGTGAGCGAGAGCTGGATGAGAGAGAGAGAGGTTTTACAAACTTTTAGATTGGTCGGCCGCTTGTAAATTCCCCCCTTTACTGGTGATGCGGTCTGGCATTTGCATGGCGTTTTTCGGGAAAATCAACGTTCTTCAGAAAAGGGAAAACCTTCCTTTGAAAAAAGGGGTGGGGCGCGAAAGATAATCGGCTGGATTCTTTTTGTCGTATGAAGTAAATGATTATATTTTGACCCTCATGTGCCTTCTTATCTTGAACTTTACGTCTTATAATTCTTATTGTATCTGTTGTGAAACGCTTGCAGCGACTTGAGTGATGAAGATGTCTTGCTTTGTGCAAGTCTGATTCATCTATTATTATATCATGATTCGTCTAGTTTTCTGCTTCTCGTCCTGCGAGCATGACTTGGCTCTTTAATGCTTCAATCATGCTATCCCTCATCCACCACACTCCCTCTGCTGCCTCATCACCCTCACCGTCCTCACCATCCTTCGCCTCCTTTTCCGTAGCCATGCTATCGTGTACATCCACTCCCGGCTTGAGGAGCCTATCGCGCGTACTTCCCCATTCAAACAACAACCGCGCACCTTCCAATCTCTCCCTATCTCCTCCATCGAGAATACCTCTCTCCATCTCTAACCTAACGTCCACAGCGCGTCCAGTCTCCTGATCTCCCTCTTCGGCATGGTCCAAGATGGCAGCTCTCTCCGCATAGCTCACTTGCCGCAGAGCATCTAGGTTGAATAGCCATTGCAGAGGATTGCTGCTATCTTTAGCATCTCTGCCCAACGCTCGAAGGGTTGAGGAGAATGCTCCTTCGCGGGGTGGACGACGACGGAGATATATGCTTTGCGTCTTGATGAAAGCTTCCCTGATATTTGAATTGGTAAAGTCAACATCGATATCCCAGAACTGAGGGCCGCAGTCGGTTGATACTCGAGAAATTTGATCGAATGGGGGCAGAAGACACGGTGTCGTGCGGTAGATGGGCTTCCCTGCCAGCGCAGGATTCTTCAGCGTGATATGGACAGGTACAGAGGCAGGTTGCCCTGTTAGAATGTCCTTGGTAACAAGGCAGCGCTGCTCTGTAGCCAGAACCCAGAAGTGGCGAAGGGCTTGAAGATGAGACCGGTTATCCATGACGTCGTTGGGGAATATGGGGTAGAAAGAGATGAGAAGGGAGGCGATGGCCAAGTTGCTAGAGCCAAAAGTCGCGGTGCCGCAGCCTAGGAAGAGAGAGCCGATGGCTAGATGGGCGGCAAGATGTGACCCATACGGTGTGTCTGGATCATCTCGTCCATGGAGGGATCGCAAGCGACGAAGAACAGGTATGTCGCCAGTACCCGCCATGACGATGGACGTTGATAACGCAAGTACATCTTGACACATGCGAGCATTTGTACGCGCAAGCTCCTCATCGTATGGTGGTGTAGCATCCGGATGTTCTGTCAAAGTGGAAGGTATACGCGTGATCCGAATGAACTGGTCCAGGTAGTGAAGCAGCAAGTCTCGCACCTTAAGCGAAGCACTGCCTGAAAATCTCAAAGCAATCGACAGACATAGTCCGGCAAGAATGCTGAAAAAGGGTAGGTCGGTGGAGCGCAGCTTATTTACATTCTGCAGTCGGTGACGGTGGCGATACGTCTGAGGGAGACTTTTTTGGATCCAACTAAAGGTGGGCTGGATCTTGGACCACATGATGATATTCTTAGCCACCGTTCGCAAGAGAAGTATGTCTGGCCGGACGTAATCGAACTGCAACACAGAGTCGGGGATATCGACCTTGCGAGCAACGATTGAGTCCTCCGATTTCATAAAAATCAGAGCAATAGCCATGACCGCTCCGGCTGCTGCCCTGTCCAATATGTGGACGATCTCAACATTCTTGGTCCCAGTGGCGTGGGCTATCAGCTTTTCAGTAAGCTTCAGGTCATATAAACCCTTAAGATCATTCCCCTTGCCGAGATTGATAAGCCCCAAAGCGAATCCCGCAGAGAGTCGGTAGCATTCACTCCGCAGCGGCTCTTCCTCATCCTCTTCATCAATGTGCTCAATCTCGGAAAGCATAATCTCGCTCATTCGGCGATGTTGGCTGTTACAATAGAGCAGTCCGATTCCCATAATACCGGAAGTCTGCGTCAGTGGCGACAAGTTCAACTCGGCAGCCCCTCGAGGTAGCATACGTGTGGCATGGACGGAGAGCAGGCGGGTAATGAGCGAGTCCATCGTTCCCATATACGATGCTGCAAGTCCAAGGAGCAATCCGATAGAAGTCATGGTGTGTTTAGGTGTGAGATATTTGAATGCTACCCATTTGGCAACGCCTTTTAGGTGGCCGTTGAGGCCAAGCGCCAGTAAGAAGCCAGCATGTCGATTGCTAAGTTCTGTTCCAGGCTTGTTGTAGAGAATCCAGGAGCTGTCAATCCCTTTGGCTTGCGGTGAAATGGCCAGTCCAGCGGCCACACCCTGATGGAAAAAGCCCCAGCAGACCTTCTCTTCCGTGAAGTGAGACTTGTCAACTCCAACAGTGGTATTGCTTGGTTTCACAACGCAGTTCAAGTTGAAGCCTCCGATGTGGAACTTTTGAGTAATCAATGGATATCGAAGGCTGTAATAGAGCAATGCTCGACCTGCGGGTATGGCAAGTGTCCCCGTGGCGACTCTTGAAACAAAATCTTTCTGCTTTTCAAGGTAAACGCTCTCAGGCCAGTCAGATTCGCCCTGGAAGCGAACGATACGGGCTTTGTGGGTTGAAAGCAGATCCTGGACCTCATTCAAACGTCGATCGTCCTTGAATAGCGCACGAATGACAGCTTGGCGTTCAGTTCCCTCGCCCTCGTCGTAGCCAACATTGTTCGACTCTTCAACACTTTGGCAAAGTAGCTTGTAATCCCAGCTTGCAGTGTGGGTAGGTGTCTAAACAGTATTAGCATTGAACTACCAGGAAGGGTATTTGTGGTTTAACACACGAGTATATGTGACATTGTCGGCTTGGGACGCTTTCCGGGCCCGAGTATCAGACCAATGTCACTCCGTTTTACGAGGTCTAGTAGCTCGTTGGACCATGTATTCGGGGGGTGGGGCTGGCAGAGAGAGATGGCATCCTGAAGAGGTACTAAAACAGCTTCTGGAAGGGTCTCAAGAAAGTGTGATGACATTCCACATTCGTGCATCGCCTCCACCATCTCGACCGCTGTAGGATTTCTTTTCAGAGCTTTGAAGTATCTCTTGAACATCAAAGTTCGACTAAAGATATCATCCCAACGACGATCATGTATCAGATCAGACGAGGAGATGTGAGAACTAGCGTAGAACATGTCGCCTGGGGTGGGATAAGCTTCTCGCTCATCACTGGTGAGTCGAGATTGTATCCACTGGAGGACATCGGGTCGGACTGGAGGTTGTTCCATCGGAGGCCGAAGATAGATTTCTTGAGAATGGTCAGCCTGAGTCCCTTCAATTTATGTCTGAGCTTACCATTGTCATGTCGCTGGTCGATATCTTCCTGGATCCCCAGTTCATATATCGACCAAAATTCGGACCAACCTAACCATCTGGCTATTTGGCAAAGTATGACGCGCAAATCAGCTCTTCCAGGAGAGACATACTCCGGCGTCATGATATCAAGTTTCCATTCCTCCAGAAGAAGGTGAAGAGCCATGAAAATGTCCTTTGCATTCTTTCGCCTGGTTTCAGGGTCTTTGCTCATCGATGTAGGTAGGAAGCCCGCTTCACCAAATGCGGCTTCGCCCATGGTGGAAGACAAGAACTCCTTAGCAAGACCTATGTGTTTTGTAATGAATTTCGACGTAGAGCCTTGGTCTCCCAATGGTGAGAGAGCGTTGTCGGCGTCCTCATCCAATGCCCACTCCCATCCTTTATTCATCATCCAGGGCGGGCAGCCTAAAGAGTTGGCAGTTTCTCCAATCTCCAAGGCCTTCCAGTCATCTGATTCTCTGATCGACCCAAACGACCCTGAGGCCGGCCTCCTCTTCCTAACTGGGAGACGAGTGGTACGAAAGGTCTTTGAATCGCCTTGGCCCATATTGAGAAACAATGAGAGGAGGAGCACTGTGACAGCAGACCATTCTATACAGGCAAGAGAATCTTCACGACCGTGTAGCCATTGCATGACATGTAGCCAACCCGCGTGAGCTCGCTCACCCACACATTCTGGGATTACACTTTTGCAAGCGTCGAGAACCCTTCGAACCTGCGGTTGACTTGGCAAAAGCTGTACCTTCAGTTGGTGTAACCTCCCTTCTGTATCGCTCACGTCAATGACTCCATGTGCTCGAGGATATCGGATGCCAACGATGCTGCCATTGCTCATATCAATGACCTCGGACTTCCGATGTTTGACATCGCGGTCAACTTGTCTGCCCTCGTACAGAAGGCTGCGTGTATTTTCAACGTACAATGTCGACAATGACACTTTTGTCAACTCTCGCCAGGGAGCTTGGATGCTGAGCTCGTGTCTACCATCCATCGACTCGGATAGCACTAGAATGACACTCTGATCGCCATCGACGAGTTTGCAGGAGTCTACGACATTTTGGGCCACTCTGAGCTCACCAGGTGTAACAGCGGGTGACGGATCCTTCTTACTATCTTTTGTCTTCTTGTCGCCAGGCTTCTGGAGCTTCACATGAAGCACAATCAGTTGAAGCCGCTTGTCAGCGTGGTCCTGTACGCCAACCAGAAATTGACTGCGGGAAGGATCATTATTGGCAAAGGGCGGCGCGGTCAGAATGAACACCTTTGGCTTTTCGCGCGGTGTTGACTCGGCTGTCGAGTAGTGGAAGTGCTGGCTCTCCCAGTCCACACTATGGATTTTAGTGAATTTGATTTCTTGCTGCAGACCATCCAATCCGTAATCATCGAGAGCCATGTTATGGAAACCCTCATCAAGGCCATTGTCAAGCGGCGCTTCTAGGAGACTGCTCAAACTGGGACGAATTTGATTGTGACTTGAGCTCATGCGCGCGGCCTGGCTACCAAGGGAATCATGCCTTCGCGATGTGCCGTGAGCCGGGGCTGCATCATGGGAGGCTGAAAGATCGGCTCTGGCAAGCATGGAACTAACACGCCTGGAGCTTCTCCGCGTAACGCCGCTGGTTTCTTTGTCTTGTTGCTCCAACGAAGACACCAGATCCAAGGGTTTCTCGACCTTTTCTGACTTGCGCTGTCGCTTGCCAGGCAGCGGAGCACCTGTACTTTCACGATACTTAGGATTGGCCGGCGTAGCGACCTCGGCAGTGACACCTGATTGCACAAAGCTTCTACGGCCAGTGCTTCTTCTTTTAGACTTTTTGGTATGCTGGATAAAGGGGTCTTGGTGTTCCAGGTAGTCCAGGCGCCACACCGTATACGTGTTTGCTTCACGATGGATGGTGACGGCCAATGCTAGAGAATCGCCTCCTGGCAAGGAAACACGCTCCACGTGAAGAATTTCTTCAGCTGGATGAAGCAGAGTAGGCTTCTTTGGGCTGTATGCCTTCCCACCTTTTGGCTTGGATTCAGGGTCCGTGACGATCAGTCCGAGATCAAGTAGGGGGTCCGTGAGCGTAATCAACCTAGGCCAGGGCGATTCCTTTGGCTCCTTGGCTGCGTCCCAGGCAGTTCCCAAAGTCGATCCAAGGCCAAAGCGAAGGGGCTTCGGGTTCCCAAGGTTCTCGGTGGAGAAGGTAGTTTGTTGCGAGCTGTCGAGGGCCGTCAGTTGAGAGGACACGAAGGAATTCGGTGGGACTCGTGGGAACTTGATGGTATTCGAGGCATTATTCTCGGCCTTTTGCTTTCGTTGGATTATGACGCCAGTAGGAGCTGCGCAGGCGGATTCGACTTGGAAGGGCATGTGGACGACATGGCTGGTACCGGCGAGAAAGTAGATGTGCGCCTGGGTCTTGAGGAAGACGACGAGGGCCTTTTCTAAGCTCGAACCGTCTTTGGATCTCTTCTTATTGCCGACAGTGTCGTCTTTGTCGTCCTCCGAGGTGGGGAAGTAGGCGAAAAGGGCTTGGGTAATGGGTTCTTTCTCGATTTCGAACTTGAAGGACTTGCGAAAGAGGCCGCCTCGACACCAGATGACGGCATCCTTGGTGGTGAGGAGCTCATCTTCGACATGGCCATCAGGTGTATCGTCGGGAAAGATGTCCCATTTGTACGAGTCGGCCGGCGGGTTCGCGGGGAGGAGGAGTTCGTTCACGGCATACTGGAGTCCGGATGGTTGATGCAGCCCCAGGGACCTGACCGTTGCCATTTCTTAGTGGGCGCCATAAGCTGCCCTGTCGCGTTCGGAATGGCGATGGAAAGTGGAATTGAAGGTTTATGGGAGCATCTGAGGCAATCCCTGGTGCTGACGACGCGATCTGATTTGCGTCGCGAATGGACACGCGCCGTATTTGAGCTGGAGCTGGAGCTTGGTGGAGGTTGGAGGGGGACAAAATAGTCTACTACTACTATCGATTTAAAGAAGCAAGCTTGGTGGGGGTAACATAACTAACAACGCAGCACTTAGACTATTAGTAGTAAACCACAAAATTGCCGAATAATGACACAAATGATCAAGAGGATGTTCTTATGATGAGAAAAATTAATTCGGCTATATAAGAGAAAGTTACCGATCAACAAGTGTTTTTCTTCTTCTCTGTATTCTTCAACTTCGTGAGTATTCTTGAATCTTGGCTCCTGTCATAGGGTATATATTGAGGAGCATCATTCCGTGTATTAATCACCATGATTGTATGGTAATTGTGCTCTATTAATTAACAACAGCAACAACAATAACAAGAGCATTTGTAGAATAAACTTATTTAATTATAGTTGTAAGTGCTAGAAATGCTCCTATATAGCCTGTTACTACTAGTGGTACTACAAGATACAGCTGTAAGTGAGCTCGGGATCGCGGCAGTGCTTCCTTTAGTTGTGCTTGTGCCTGGAGAGGAAACTTTTGCTTTTCAAACCCATTTATAATACGGTGAAGTACGTATATTACCGTCTGTCTGTTAATGAAATATTAGTTCTGCGCGCGTTTATTGACTGAGAAAGGTATTAGTATATATATTTCAACTGCCTGAGTGGTAGACATCTCGGGTTCGAACTGCTGTAATGGAAACATATCCCTTGGTTGACAACCGAGCATTCTCGTTCCTGGTAACGCGGCGAGGGATGACTTGAATCCGAACCACAGGTCCAGATGCCACTTCCATTCTGCTTCTTTCTTTTTGGTACTTTACCGTCTTAAAGCTTATCTTGAAGGGTTCCTCTGTCAGTCCAGGAACGGAAACTGGAGGTGCTGTATCGCAGAGATATGGACCCACTTTTACTACAGGGGATGCCCCCCTGCGGTGTCTCCCTGTGACCTGCGCCGAGGTCCTCTGACGTATTAGCTGCCAGGCACCATTGCACTCGCTTAGCTTCAAACTCCCGCAGAAGCTCAAGCTCAAGCTCAACGTCAACGTCAACGTCAACTGTCGAGCAGCTCCTCCTCCTCCCCTCCTCTTATCCTCCCCGTGTCTACTCCGACCACACCACATCCACCTGCTACGACGATCCGACGCCGTGACATTACAAGTCTCCGGCTCGGATGCTCATCTCTATGCCGTCGCCATGACAGACCCTGGGCCCAACACGGGTGACGAGCAAAGCAACCAATCCACCTCCGCCAAGCCTGTCTCTGGCGCCGCGACTGACCATGGTCGATCCAGCTCCCGCGGAAGCGACTCTGTAACCCAAAGCACTCCCGAGAAACGTGAGACTGCCTCGACCCAGTCAAAGGATCCTCCCGCTACTCCGCAAGACATGGCTGGGCCACAAGCTCCCGAGAGCGATGTGGATGACGATGAGGACGAAGAAGAGGATGATGATGACGGGGATGAAGAAGAAGAAGAAGAAGAGGACGAAGAAGACGAAGATGATGAGGAAGACGAAGATGAAGAGCCTCAGCTAAAGTACGCGCCCTTGACACAGCACTTGCGCGCCGTCTACCGAAACGGTGATGCGACAAGTGCCTTCCTCGTGGCCGGCGACAAGATGATTGTAGGGACTCACAACGGCAACATTCACGTCGTCCAGCTCCCCATGTTCCAAACACTCCGAGTCTACCATGCACACTCGGCCTCAGTCACCGGCTTCTCCATATCGCCGTACCCGCCCCCTCTTCCCACCGACAAGCCCGAGGCACCTCAGCGGAGTGAAACCGAAGCCTCCAAAGGACGACCAGCATCACGACAATCGAGCGCGCCCAGTACATCTACTGCGTCCCCTAGACGCCCGAGGGAGCCTGCCCAGATTCCGAAAACGCCCTCAAACGATATCTACATTGCCACGGCTTCCATGGACGGAAATGTCTGTGTCCAGTCGCTGGTTGACATGCGAGACGTACAACTGCGCAATTTTGCGCGACCAGTACAAGCGGTCGCCTTGTCCCCCGACTACAAGAATGACCGCACATATCTTTCCGGAGGCACTGCTGGACAGCTCATCTTGACTGTCGGTGGCGGCACAGGCCGGACAACATCAACGACAACAGGAGGCGCGGCCGCAACAGCTTCCGGATGGCTGGGCAGTATGGGGATTGGTTCAAATACCGGAAAGGACACGATCCTGCATTCTGGAGAGGGAACGATCAATGCTATTGAATGGTCGCTTTCCGGAAAATACGTGGTTTGGTTGAATGAGCATGGCTTTAAGATTATGCGAACCCACTTACACCTGGACAGCAACCACTCTGATGATGCTTGGGAGCGAGTGTGTCACGTAGACAGACCTTGGACTGATGAGTGGGAGACTATGGCCAGCGTGTGGAAAGGCCGTGTTGAGTGGATTGACGAGAATGCCTTTGAGACTACGGAGAATACATCTAGTGTACCAGGCGGGCCATCTTCTGCCGCTGTCGAGAGACTGCGAAACCAGGTTTCATTAGCCAAGAAGAATGTTGAGCGTCTCCTGGTAGGATGGGGTGGAACGGCTTGGATCGTTCATGTCCATCCCATCGGGACTGGCACGGGCAAGAAAGCTGGACAGAGAATACCTGGCGAAGGCCAGATTGTAAAGAAGCTCCGTCTGGACTGCATCATCTCTGGCATCTCCCTGTATACCCACAACCTCCTTCTGGTTCTGGCCTATTGCTCTCCAGAGGAAGAGGACGATGAGGAGGACGAAGCAGTTGTGCCGGCCAAGACGGGAACGAAAGGGCACAAATCGCAGCAGCCCTCCACCTCTTCGACGGGAAGCCAGCCCTCTGGTGGTATCAGTCGAAGCCAGAATCACCAACGCCCGGAGCTGCGGCTTATTGATCTAGAGTCCGAGGAGGAAGTTAGCATGGACAGTCTTAACGTCAGTAGGTACGAGCGACTGTCAGCTAGGGACTACCATCTCGGCATTCTGCCGCCTCGTAACGCTGCTGCTGTAGTGTCATCACGAGGCGTGCTCGAGGCACTTGGAGGCTTCGGCAGCGAAATGTGGAACGCCGCAATCAACCCCAAGTCTCTGTTCAGCTCGGGCGCCAGTGTCAAGAGCGGAGAGAGTGGAGGCGACAGCAAAGGCAGTACCGCAGGCACCATTCGGCCATCTTCTAGCCATGGCACATCATCTGTCCACCCAAGTCTGGCCAAACCTGGCGCCAAAATTTTCATTCATAGCCCTTACGATTGTATTCTGGCTACCAAGAGAGATCTGGGAGATCACCTCCAATGGTTATTGGAACGACAGCAGTACAAGGAGGCATGGGAGCTCCTTGATGAGCATCCCGAGATTTTGAGTTCCTCGCCGGAAACAACCTTCGACACATCACCTGCAACACCTACCAAGCAACAAGGGAGCACTGAAGATGTCAACGATGATGTGTCAATAGCCGAGTCAAACTACAAGAAGATGTACTCTTCCGTGGAACGCGAAAAGAGACGGATTGGAGAGCTCTGGATACAAGAGCTGGTTGAAGAGGGCAAGTGGCTCGAGGCTGGGCAGGTTGTTAGCAAAGCCGTGACAACTCCTGATCGGTGGGAGAAATGGGTCTGGACGTTTGCCGGTGCGAAACGGTTTGACGAGATTGCAGACTTTATTCCCACCGAGAGAATGGAGCCTGCGCTACCGACGACGATCTACGAAGTGGTTTTAGGGCATTATATAAAGGTCGACAAGCCACGGTTTAGAGAACTCTTGGACAGGTGGTCGACGGATTTGTTTGATATCCAGACCATTACAACGGCTCTCGAGAACCAACTCAAATTCCGTGATGTGCGAGAAGACAGCATTGAGGATGGCGAAAAGGGGCGCGACTGGCGCATAGTCGTTGAGAGCTTAGCACGGCTTCATGAGGCGAATGGACGCCATCGTGAAGCCCTGAAATGCTACATCAAGCTCCAAGACGCCGACTCGGCATTCCGGCTGATAAGGGATAGCCATCTTGCCGAAGCGGTCGCCGACGACATTCCGGGCTTCATTGGGCTTCGGGTATCCCCGGACCAGGTTTCAAAAATGACAGAAGGGGATTTGGAGGATGCTACTGCGGAAGCGATTACACTTCTGGTAGACGAAGCACAGCATGGTTTGGTGCGGCCAGACGTTGTGGTTGAGCAGTTGCGCGCTCAAGAGCTGCATCTGTACTTGTACTTTTATCTCCGCGGTCTATGGAAGGGACATGGGCTTCAAGAACACACGGGGGAAACAATGGATCGTCTTGTCATGGACAGTCAATCTATTGTTGACGATTTTGCCGACTTGGCTGTCCATCTGTTTGCCATGTACGACCGACAACTCCTTATGGACTACTTGAAGACGTCAACGTCCTATGTTCTCGATAAGGTATGTCTGCATCTCCTCAACGTAGATTCTTCCTGCTGACAAAGTACTCTAGGCCGTTCAAGAGTGTGAGCTCTTCTCGTACTACGACGAACTCGTTTTCCTATACTCCAAGACTGGACAGATGAAACGTGCCCTGTACCTCATCATCGACCGCCTGCAAAACGTCCACAAAGCCATCGAATTCGCCAAGGAGCAGGATGACGAAGATCTGTGGGATGATCTGCTCGACTACAGCATGGATAAGCCGAGTTTCATCCGTGGGCTCCTCGAGCAAGCCGGCACAGCCATCGACCCGATTCATCTTGTCCGGCGGATACCCGAGGGTCTTGAAATTCAAGGTTTGCGGGAGGGGCTCACGCACATGATGAAAGAGCATGAGATTCAATATAGCATCAGCTCCGGGGCCGCGCGAGTATTAAGAAGCGAAGTCGCAGGTGCACAGAAGAATCTTCGCAATCGTCAGCGTAAAGGCGTCAAGTTCGAGGTGGTTGTACAGACGGAGGAGCACGTCGACATGGAGGCCAAGAACGTACCAGCAGTCCCAGAAGAGGTTGAAGAAGCCAAACACAAAGATCAGAAGCCGCAGGCTGGGCACTGCGCCCAATGCCATGAACCATTCACAGAGTTCGAGATGGAGACCCTCCTTGGGTATGCCTGCGGCCATGTGTATCACGTCAGTCACTTGCTGGAGCTATTGCATAAAGGCAAGAAGAAGGTGGATGTTGATTTGGGTCCGCGTGCCGAAGAAGGTGCGCGGTACAGTGTGGCTGGGAAAGTCATGAGAGCGAGGCTGTTGCGTGATAAGGTTAGAGATGGGTGTCCTTTGTGCCATGTGCATTGAAGATAGCGTTTCCTTCTTTCTTTCTTTCTCCGGTTGTTTCAAACCTTGTTGGTCTTTTTTATTCGGGGGAGCTTGGAGTCATAGCAGAAGGCGGCGTCAATATTTTGTTTTCTGGTTTTTCCCCGATTCAACAGCTCGCATATACCACATATCATCACATCATCTCTTTCACATAAATAGCAAAACAAACATTCAAATACCAAGAAAACATGCATATAACGAAGGAGAAGTGTGCGTTGTTTCAAATCTAGAGCCTTGTACCTAAAGTACAGGAAAACCTCAGAAATTATTACTCAACTATTACCCTCCCTTCACGAAAACCAGAATCCATTTTCCACCAAAATGAGAAGAGAGTAGATTTCTCAACCTTTTGACGCATCCAGATTAAGGTTCCAACGAATCTCTTTATGAAAATCAAATCCTTCTCTCCTTGTCCCTGTCTGCTGCTTAGGCAGTACGACGAGATGGGCGACGTGAAGGCTTAGAGCATGTAAGCCATGGCCAGGCTGACGAGGCCGATAAGACCGTTTGACATGCCAATGCCGAGGACGTTGGCGGCGCCGGTGGCATCACCAGTGGCAGCGGTATCGGTAGCCGTGCCAGTAGCATCCTCACCGCCATCAGTAGGCGTCGCACCACCACCAGTCTCAGAGGCCGAACCAGAGGCAGTCTCCGAGCCAGAAGGACCAACAGCGTCAGTGGCAGTGGAAGCACCACCGTCGTCGCCAGCGGGAGAAGTAGGCTCGGCGCCCTCGCCAGGAGCAGAGGGGGACTCACCACCATTGCCTCCGCCGTGGTCGTGAGAGGGGGCGGGATAGGCGACGGTGGAAGCGCTATCAGTGGTGACTCCATCGACGTTGGAGGAGGACTCAGGGACAGGAGCGCCGGTGGACATGGTGACTGCGCACTCTGTGGTCTGGATGACGGTGCAGTAGTTCATGGAGTAGACGAGGTGTCCTGGTGGGTTTGTCAGTATTCGTTTTATGTTTTGATGGTGTCTGAACGTACCACCCGAGGTCATGGAGCCGATCTCCTGGGCAACAGCAGTCTCCGTATGGACATTGTCAGCTATTGAAGGCAAATGTTAGTTTATGGGAGAGATCGTGGAGGAAGAAGTCTTGGGATGGTACTCACAGAGAGGGGCCGTGGCGATGGCGCCAGAGAGCATAGCACACTGAAGTGCGAGAGCAGAGAGAGTCATCTTTGCAAACGAAGCCATGGTGATTTTGGTGCAATCTACAAACACGGTTCGGATGGTCAGTGATCAAAACAAACAAAACTCGAAATGAATGATCGAGAATGATTTTTGAAAACGAATGAACATGAGCAGCTGCGTGCGGATATCCGCTTGAGAAGACAGATGATCAATAGAAGAAGGGTGACTCGAAGGGTGATGTGTTTGCCGAAGAATGAAGTTTGTTCTGGAACGGTGTTTCGAGGGCCAGAGGAAAATAAAATACGAGATTATCGGCAAATGATGACGGAAAGAAGAAGTAACAAGTGATTTCTGACATACCTTGTGATTATTGAGACCAAAATGTCTTGATGAGTGTTTGGCTCAAGAATGAAGCTGTGATGGCTTTGTTGTGGTCAAGCGATGATGACTCTGCTACGAGAAGAAAGGGTGAGGAGGGAGAGAAACCAAGAAGAGGGAGGCAAAAAGAAAAACACATAAATTTCATTCTGAAATCAGGAGATCACCTGAGTAAATAAAACCACAGGCGAGTACAGCAGGGTTCTCGCGTTACTAGCTAACTGGCAGTGCTCTGATAGTCAAGTGAATGATATAAATACAGTGAATCACGGGCCTGGACCTCCGCTGTGACCGCATCTGATCTCGGCTGTACACGGCCAAATGCACTGTAAGTCTCTCATCTCAGTCAAGTTTTCTAGCAATACGATCGTCTTTTCCTCCGGAGGCGAGATACTGTTTGAAACAGGGGACTGGTGTAAAGGGGTTGGTGACACTGGCACACGGACAACGTATATATGCTTGTCTCGACGCTTATAGATGGTACGATGCTTTTGTATGGTGTTTTAATTTTTGGTTTCGCTTGTTGTGCATTGTACTTGTATGATTTTGTACTACATAAGGGGGATAATCGGTAGTTGTTGGTGAGTAGATGAGAGTCGAGTTGAGTGGCACAACCATTTGGTGGTCTGGGTCCTACCTTAGCTCTTACTTTGGTCCTCGATCTCGTCATACGTACACTATTACAACAACGTGGCCTGTGTAACTTCTAATGAGACGGTAAAATTTGAAATCGTTGAGGTTTCAATCAGTGCGCCGATCTTTTAGTCGGATGATCCGCCGGGCACCCGCAGTATCTGGTAGCTTGTGCAACGCGGTTCCTGATACCGCTTCCAGCGCAGTGAGCCGTACCTGAGAAAAGAAGCGCTAACTGAGTTGAATGTAACCTGAATTTATTCTGAGTTACAGACCAAACTTTCTGCTCATTTGCTAGAAGCACTGGCTTCAACACTCGACCCTCACCTGGTCGCCTAGTTCTTTTGCACGCACACCTGGCACGAGAACCGCCTTCCTTCGTGCATTCTCTCACAAAGAATGCTCTAGGCCTTCGAATCACTATCCTTAGAGCAGTGGAAGATATTTCAGTAGTACTTTTATCGTTCCAGGTACGATGCTTTCGATATGATTGTATTGGGGCGTGTAGCTAACATCGTTACACCGCAGCGACAACATCACGAATGACAAAGTCTTGCGCCGAAGTCATGGATCCCTCCTCCCAGAAAACAGTCGACGACTTCATTCGACTGGGCCACAGAGACGAAGAAGAACTGAAGCTGTGGCACCACTGGGAACGTCGGCAGCAGTATGCTCGTTTACCTCAAATCCCACATCGGAATGATCTATCTTCCCTTGGAACACTGGATGTTCTCCCGGCCGAAGTTATGGATATGATAGTGGGTGATCTCGACCTTCAATCCCTTTCTAGGCTTTCTCGAGTGTGCCTCAAAGGTAGAGTCATTGTTGAGACGTCACCATCCTTTCGTGCGGTGATGCAATATATTCCGAACATTGTAACGGCTTTGGCTCGTATTCGTCTTATCCAAGTCCACTCAGCCACGCTACTTCATCTGGCTCTTCAGTCAAAGACTTGTGTATCTTGTTCCAAGTTTGGTGGCTACCTGCTCCTGCTTACATGTGAGAGAGCCTGTCACGACTGCCTTGAAAAGAACGTGGCTCTCTGGTCCATATATGTGGAGGAAGCGGTGCGCTTTTTCGAGCTTGAAAACAAGGACATATGGTCACAGATTTCTGTGGGAGTTGTGTCGGTAATTCATGACCCGTATGAGTGGGAAAGCGAGCCATTCGGAATCGTAAACGTGAGGCAGGCAAAAGAACGAGCCCTACGTACCCACGGTTCAATGGAGGCCGTCGAAATCTTGAAAGTACAGCGTTTTCCACTTACGCGATTTCCTGGATCAGATCTTGAGAAAGAGCGTATTATTTGCAGCGCAGAACTAGGACCACCAGACGCACGCAGAGACATGTCCAGGATCCCCGGAACCACACGTTATATGCGTTACAACGACTTCCAGAACGGCGAAGGTGTCATGAGGTTTCCCACCCTCACTTCAGACGGATTGGATTTCGGAAGACTATGTCGGGGCTGTGAACAGATTTACTATGACTTTGAGGAAGGCATGTTGCCTGAGAAAGTCACCGAGGAGCTTGTGGAGCCACTCGACACACATAAATGGCCAGCCTGGGTTCCTCTTGAGGCTGATTGTTTGCGACTGCACTCCAAGGACGAATTCCGAGAGCACGTACAGCAATGCTACGGGGTTCAGCAAATTCTAGCACAGCAAGATGACGAATAATAGCAAGGAAACGGAGAATGAGACGAGACTCCAAGGAAGCGGACGAGAGAATATGGTGCGATGCATACCAGAGAAATGAAGAAGAACGTGGATGGCTAGGAATAGTTCGTAAGCTCGAGCTAGTAGGCTTTCAATAAAGTGACTAGAGCTTCTAATTGACGAAGAGTTTTTGCCTAGCATAATTGTTGGATATCGTGAGACTTGGCGGATCATTCGATAACAGTGCTACCTAGTCGTAAGACGTACGCTAACACTCATGTTTGGCATGAATAGTCTGGTCACTGCTACTACTGCAACAACACTCTGTAAGCAGGCCTGCCAAACTCATGTTTGATACATTCTTATGGCCGTACCTGCACGAGTGCGGCACGGAGTTTAAACACTTATGACTTGCAGCCTATAATAATGTGGATAGCATCATCCTGGCCGCGCATCCGACGCAATGGCAAGACCCGCCACATGTCAGACTAAACTCTATGAGGAATTACAAGCCGCCCGTAAGTTGCGGTCATCTACAACATCGTCAGCTTCCCCATCTTTGCTTGCTGTCCGAAGTGTTGCATAGACTTGAATGGTCGAAATATTCGTTTAAGGCTTCGTTTTTCCGGCCTACTAAGCACTGTTATTGTGGATACGATCCATTCCTGGATCTATTCCTGGTTATCTTTACGCTTGAAAGCGGAAACTATGCCAACAATATGCCTAACCTCGGGTCATAGAGAATATATATAAAGTCGCCATTTCCGACAACATGCGCTTGAGAAGATGACATTTCCCATGCAATCAGCTCTCATTTCAACACATTGACATGCCCTCATTCAAGATGGCACTCGCAAGTCTTCTTCTTTTCCTGGCAGTACCTCTAGTGGCAGCTGAGAACAATGGCGGGCGAAATCCCACAGTTGAAATCGACACCGGCAAGCTTAGAGGCAAGGCCGCCCAGCACTCTGGCTCCGGCGTTACTGTCAACAAGTTCCTCGGCATCCCTTTCGCCGAGCCACCTGTAAAGGGCCTGCGCTTCTCTCCTCCGAAGAAAATTGAATCATGGGACGGCACGCTGGATGTCCAGGAGCAGCCTGACGCGTGTATTCAATACTATGGACCAAAAGGTCCAGGCAGGGAGCGGACAATCAAGCTTTACTATGACCCTCCACCACTGGGCGAGAGTGAAGATTGCTTGTACCTGAATGTCTATGTACCTGAAGGTGGCGAGGAAAACAAGGCTGTTCTGTTCTGGATCCACGGTGGTTCTGGTGTCAACGGAGCGTCTTCTTTGCCCTTGTACGATGGCACAAGCTTTGCGGCTAGGCAGGATATCATCTTTGTTTCCACCAATTACCGTCTGAATGGTGAGTTTGGCAGTCTCAAGAGACTTAGTTGAGGCTAACGTATGTTACCCCAGTGTTTGGCGCCACTGGGGCTCCGCAGATCGATCTCGAAGACAACAACGTATGGCAGATGGACGTTCTTATGGCCCTCGACTGGACCAAGCGCAATATCAAAGCCTTTGGCGGCGACCCTGACAAAGGTAAATGAATCATCCCACAGAGATCATCCCCATGTCTTTCTAACGTTGAAGTCTAGTCACCATCATGGGCGAGTCAGCTGGCGCCATGTCCGTAGGCCATATGATTAACACCATCCCTGACGATCCGCCATTCCGCGCCGGCATTCAAATGTCTGGAAGCTCCATCGTTGCGCCTGGAAACCTTGAAAGCGCAGCCCAAGAAGGGAACCAGTGGCCAAAGCTCACGAAGCTTATGAACTGCACCAATACAAACCCCGAAAAGGAGCTCAAGTGCATGCGCGATGCCGACGCGAAAACCATCCAGCATACTATGGAGTCCAACAAACTTCCTGTTCTAGGTAATAGACCCGACAACAAGACAATCCACGAGAGACCTGATGTAGTGTGGGCCAATGGTCAAGTCGCCAAGGTGCCTATCATGATCGGGTCTACTGCGGACGACGCCAGTTACTTTGCGCGTCGAATTCTCGAAGACACACCGTCGGCCGGAAATTTGAGCATCTCAACAATACTTACCGAGGGCCTAGGCTTGTCTGAGAGAGAGGCCGAGGTAGTTGGCGACTTGTACTCGCCTGGCGCCCCCTTTGCCGAAGGCGCCAACACTACTGAGGAAATTCTCTCTCGCATAGGAACTGATTTAACGTTTCGCTGCAGCAGCAACTTTGTCGCCAACCTGACTTCCAGTGCCCTTGATGTCTCTGTATGGCAGTACGTCTTTGATGCCATCGTCCCAAGCAACACATGGGAAGAGTACCCTTACCTAGGCGCATATCACGCTGGCGAGCTGGAGGTGCTCTTCGAGACATTCCCCAAGAAGGGTTCTAATAATGTCGAAGCAGCCCTGAGCCAGTCAATACAAAAGCAGTTTGCCGACTTCATCAAAGATCCAGAGAAAGGCCCCGGATGGAAAGCGTGGCCTAAGGTAGGCGTGCTAAGTGTTGACTCCAAAGGTGCCGTTACCAAGTCGGAGCCGGCGGCGGAGCTGGACGCTGTGTGTCAGTTGTATTATCCTGGATATCTAGAGTCTTTACCTGCATTGGAACGCGTGAGCCGGGATGATACCGGTAGCAATGATAGCGACGATGATGCGGAGGATGATAGGGGTGACACTGTTAATGTAGGTTCGTCCACCAGGCTGGGATTTGTTGGTATGATTGCTATTGCTTTGGGACTTGCTGTCTTGCTATAATAGTCATAAGGCTATATTTAGTTCTTAAATCCAGGCTATTCCAGGGTCGAGGAATCTGTTCGTGCGGCTGTGGTTAATTCCAGGGGTAAAGAGGAACATGTATACTTTTTTAAGCCTTACCTGTACAACTTCTTTATAGAAGATAATTCTAAGTTCCTGTTAAGTATCGGTCTTAAGTGTGTCCGTCTATCTTTCAATTACCGCCGCTTTAAAGACAATGCGAACTTCCGAGTGCTAAGGGGGAGTAGCTTAAGCACCTTGACAGAATTGTTGAAAAGTTCCCTAGCGAAGAAGATTTAACATACATATCTCCCGTTCAGACAGTGGCCGGAGACACTCCGATGATGTGATGCTGTATGCTTACTTTCAAGGTTACGAAGACTTCTAAGACCGCAATATCTACATGAAGCTTTAGGTGGGAGGCTTTGCTTGTGATAAATGTATAGAATGAGCTAGTCTGAACGAGATTCTTTCTGATTATGATAAGGCAAATAAGCGTAACATACAGGCTAATCAAATATAGATACAAATATGAACAAGCAGACGAATAAATCAAACGCTACAGCTTCAGACGTACTCTTATGAGCAAGAGGTAGTAATTAGAAGGCATTTTAGGAGAACGGTTCCCACAGTAAAATTTGCGCCGCTTAGAAATGGTAACTAACATCAAGGGGGTGTGGGCACCCGACCCTGCATATCCCACCCACCACAAATTGCCCATGTCCAAAAATAAAAAGACCGCAACCTCGACAGAGACACGAGAACAGAAGAGCAAAAGAATGGACGCACAGGGAATTGAACCCTGGACCTCTCCCATTTGTTAAGCAGATGCTAAGGGAAAATCATACCACTAGACCATGCGCCCGATTTGCTCCGGGCGGCCACTTTTGGTGGATCCGCCTTGGTTGATTTTTCGTTCAAGCTAATGTCTATAATAAAGGTTAGGAGGAGCACGAGCTTAGCCCTAAGCGTACACTCTAAGAGATCAGTTATTAGCTTGAAGTTAGTGGGAGAAAAATAAGCATGGTCCCCCCTCTAATATCACTTATATTCTTATCTATATTCTTGCATTATATTCTTGTGTGCATTCTTATATATATCCTTACACATATTATATGTTCTTCTACGTATTTTTACATATATTCTTACGTGTATTCTCGCATATATTCTTACGTATACTTTTATATATTTTCTTATGTATATTATATATTCTTATGTATATCCTTGCCTATATTCTTACGTATGTTCTTATATATATTATGTACTCTTGCGTGTATGCTTACGTATATTTTTGTATGTATTATACATTTTATAATAACTGCGCTAACCGCTACGCTAACTAGCAGAAAGATTGTTATTGAAAGCAAACTACAGTTAATAGGAGTGCAGATAGTGCTTACAAGGCCTACAAGGCGTAGCGAACCAACATACAACGAGAGGCAAGAAAAAGGGATGGAAAGGAGATCTCGTAGTTAATCAAGCTATCTTAGCAGGACTATTTTTGTTGTTGTTCATTCTAGCTCTCGTGAAGAGCAACTGTCTCTGATAATGTGCAGCTGGAGCTAGCAGGCTCCTGCCATCCGAGTAGATAGGCTACATATGCCAACAGCCAACGGCTGTTAGCCCCATCTAGAGACAGATCATCGCGAGTAGTCACACGCATACTGCGGAATAGACTACGTTCACCCTCATTCTCTTGTCTCTCATTGTGTGTTGTAGCGTTGGCACGCTACATAATGCCCATCTGTAGTCAGGGGACAGGTGCCAACAGGCGCCTGCTGCACAAGGCTTACTGCAACCGCTGTGTCTTCAGCGCTGTTGCATATTGTTGCGTGTATTCTTACGTATATTCTTGTGTGTATTATATATATTTTAACGGCTGCACTAACCGCTACGCCAACGAGTAGAAGGACAGCTATTGAAAGCAACAATTGCAGCTAAAAGTAGTGTAAATAGCGCTTATAAGAGCTATAAGGCTTACTGTAACTACTGTGTCTTCAGTACCGTCATATATTCTTGCGTGTATTTCTATGTGTAGTACTACCTATAATACTATTTTTAATTACTATATATAGTAGTCATAGCAGCTAGAGTATTAATGATGTAAGTAACATTCGCAGCGTTAGTAGCGTTAGTAGCATTAGTAGCATTAACTTACTAAGTTCTGGTTACAGTCTAAATGCTCAGGGGGGACAATATCTTCGCAGGCGGTACTTGAGGTCAAGCACTTATAATCAGATTAGAGACACTTATTTCCATCTTCAACTTTATTTCCCCGCTGTTGATTGTTACTGTCTCGAGACAGTGCGGCTAAATGTTTTGAGTCTTTCTTCTAAGTATGCTATTATCACAGGATCATGCTACAATCTCTTTGGGTAGTAGGTTTTTACGTCCGGCCACTGCCTCTGGCTGTACTACCGCGATGCAATTACTATTGATAACTGCCATGTCGTTGTAACCTGCAGCTTGCCGAATAGATTGTTGACATGTACCATGCGCTATCGGTATGATGTCCCATGCACATTAGCCCGCTTAAGTCTTGATTAGCGACTTGAGTGAAAAACTATGAAAAGCTGTAGTGAAGTAGATCTTACATATTCCAGATTCGCAAAGCTTCTAATGTTCGACGCAAAACAATTCACATACGACCAAGAAGACCTTTTCCCATAGAGACAGACGCTTGCAAAAAGGTGGAAACCTGTCATTGTTCTCTGAAGACGGGCACAAAACCATTCTGCGATTTTGCTGTAAATCCCATAGACTTACACCAGTTCTCGAAGCGGGAGTGAAAGCCCCCGTTGCTTCTTTAAGTCGTGATATATGCCCTAGACAAAGCACAATGCACAACCCTCCTGTAATGCTGTCAACATATAGCTAAGAACACCTGATGTTAGGGGTTCTGTCGCAGCTTCACCCAGCTCTTGTGACCTATGATGATAGCTTCTATAATTTGGCTCGTGTGAGTGGTGATCTGCCAAGACATGCGCATCAACCAGACTCATAAACTACGTTTGCAACAAAATTACGTCATGTAGTCTTGGTGGCTCAGTTTGGTTAGAGCGTTGGTCTCATAATTCGTTATGATTCAGTCTTCAGACTGGGCTATCCAAAGGTCGTGAGTTCGAGGTTAGTCAATAACAACCATGAAAAAAATTATCAGCATTCATTCTAACACATGAAGCAGTCTCTCCCAGGACAATATAATTTTATTTTTTTTTTGCTTTTTGCTTTTTTTTATTCTTCTCCCTTCTCGCTTTTTTTCCCCTCCCGTTACTTTCTTGTTAGAAGCTACAGTATTGATCATGTTAGTGATTGCCACGGCTGCTCTAATCTCGGTCGGGACCATGTTCTGTAAGCGTGAGGAACTGCGTGCCCACGATAGTGGCATCTGGAGGCAGCTCAGGTTACATCTCCTTTAATCTCGCCTGTCTTCTCAACGCCTCAACAGTTTAACTTGAGAATACTCGCTGGAAGTGGAGGACAATTCTCGAATTAGACCAGTCAGAAGGCAAAATCATAGCCCCAAACCATGCGCACAATACGCTCTAGCCGGCCCTTTTCGGTGGATCCGCTCTTGGTTGAATTTTCGCACAAGCTCGGTCATGTCCTCGCAGGCATAAATGCAGCCCTGACTGTGGTGCACTGATTAACTGCCCCCTTGCTGTAAAAGCAGGCTCTTCTTTACATATCAATTTGATGTTGGCGCTGTCACTTGATTCATGGTCATTTCTGCCTCGCCACTAAATGGTTTTCAAGATTTCAAAGCCTGTCCCAAGCAGTCAGTCCCCCTTCTGGTCGCTTAGACATTGAATAATCCCGGTTGTAGAATGGCCGCTAATACTAATACTGGTTGAATAACGGGGCAGCAACCGCGATGATACGCGCTCGTGGAGCTCATGAGCCCCTTTATAACACACTGTTACCACACAGCTCAAATTGGAATTCTCCTATGTCGCCATGAAATACTACAGCAGCCTGGCAGCCTTTGGCATCTACGTGCTTGGCACTCTCGCAAATGTGAAAGTTGATAAGAAAGAATTACATACTTGATTGTTTGCCTACGTTTGGGGGGGTAGACTGCGTGACCATTTGCACCAACGTGAACCCTATTAATGCCGAATTGTGATCCGTAGATAAGCATGGCACTTTTAACGAGCGTCACACAAGCGGATGGGAAAAAAACGACAAGACGTAAATATCCAATCCGAATTTTATTAGTCTGCGGATTTGATATCGGAGAATGTTACACCAACGTGCGGGATGGCTAAATTACTCCAACAGCTGCAAAGCCCCTTTTTCCATATCGCGACGCAGGGGGCCCCCGAGTATGGAGGTCATATTAATGCAATACCTGATCACAAATCCAACAGAATCCGTAAGGGAAGAAGCGCGCTCTTACGCATGATCATATTTACGGCTCACAGTCTAAATAATGAAATGTGACGTAGCTATCTACTGTAGTTGAGCCGCACCCCGACGTGATCTCCTTAACAGCAGCTCACACGGAACGGGCCACAAAATTTTAGCAGCTCTTGCTCGTTTCAGTACGAGGTCAGAGCTTGAGGGCATGTGTGAGCATGACGCGCAGTGAATCCACCCTTATTGACTGGTTATGAACAAAAAGAGAAGAGGCATATGTTGGAGTGAGTCTTGCATGTAACAAGGGGAAACAAGACGAAAAAAAAAATCAATCGAGGTTGTTATAGGAAAAGCCCGATGCGGGGGTCGAACCCGCAGCCTTGAGATGGGTGACCTCGTAAGAGTCTCACGCTCTACCGATTGAGCTAACCGGGCCGCTTTCACGGCTGTTGAAACATCGCTTTGCAATTTTTGTATATGTTTTGGACCATCTCCACGAGTCGCAAAATCTTATGCTTCGAACTCCTACCCGCACATTTTTACTCACCTACACATCCGATTACTACTAAACGAGCTGAACAAGAATGATCTTCCTTAAGCTAATGCTAAGAGACAGCTGTGATAGATTTCTTATAAGCTACTTTAGCACGTCAACTAGTATAAAAAAATCACTAGGGTCCGGAGAATTGTTTTGTTGCAATTTATTGTCAGAACTATCTAGCTACGCCATTGCTGTGGTCAGAAATCATAGTCATGGATTTGCAGCCGACGTTGATGATATGAATTAGACGGTTATGTTCTCGCAGTTCTGCATAACGCGATAAATCAGTCTAAAAATAATAACAAAGAACTATTTTTTAGTTTTTTTCGATTCTCCACCCACAACCGCGCATCGGACGTCACGCACGCGTTAGCTGCACAATCAGTAAGGACTCATGTCACGTTACAGGGTAATCAATTAAATGGACGAGGCATTGCACGATGCGTGGAGACACTTCTTGATGCAATTCATTCGCGGTCACTTTATCGGCTCAAAAGGCGACTTGTCATTAAAAGTATTATTATATGTAGTCTTCCCATAATATTGTTCGCGCAACTTGGCTGAAAAAAAAAAAAGAACATTTATCGTCGGGCTTTTATCATTTCCTAGTAGCGACAGAATTTGCGTCCCGACTTTGATTGTACACTATAGCTTTAGGTGGCAGAGCCCAGTGTCGCATCCGCCCGTTATATTTGTCGACTAACTTCTGCTGGGATCTGAAGTACATATCAAGCAATTGGACGCATACCGTCCATATGATGCAAGTTGAAAAAAAAAAAAAAAACATGGTCATGTACCTAGGTTATAGTGTGACGCCCACCGCGGCTTAGCGAAGTAATTCGTGGCTGGCAGTCTTGAAGCATGCCCTTTGCGTGACAATCTAGATAAGCGAGAACTTCTTGGGACTCGTCATTTGTACAAGGTGGATCGCAAAATGTAGATAGAGTTCGAGCATGCGAGGGATCTGTATTTTGGTATTTACAGATTCCTTATGCACAAAAGTTATGCAGGGGCGCATGTACATAGAACACCCCGCAGTAGATCCAGACAGACAGACAGACAGACACACACACACACCAAAAGGGTCAATCTTAAGAAATAAGAAAAAAGAAGAAAATCTCGCAAAAAAAAAATTGATTCGAGGGTATATAGGAAAAGCCCGATGCGGGGGTCGAACCCGCAGCCTTGAGATGGGTGATCTCGTAAGAGTCTCACGCTCTACCGATTGAGCTAACCGGGCCGCTTTCACGGCTGTTGAAACAACGGCTCGTTATTTTATTCTATGAACCTAAAAATTCCCTGCTGTGCCTAGAGGAGAGAGAGATTGATGTCAAGACGTTGATAGAAGATGAAATTTTTAGCTGCAGGAGCTTAGCCTTACGAGTCAGACGCACGCTGCCCAGCTATCACGTATTGATGCATTGTGGAATGTCCAGAAGACAATCCTTTGGATGTTGGGTCTCCAAGATTGAGCATGTAGCTGGTGCTTAAGCAAGGTGCTTTTCACTTGGAGGGTCTGATTTCTTGCCACAAGCTTTATCCCCTCCTTTGTTCTCAATTTCCGCGTTATTCAAAGCATCGTTGGTCTGGTGTACTTTGGGGCATTGGCGATGGCTCTACCGCTTCTTATTGCGAAGGAGCTAGCATTAAATGACCTTATCACGTTGCGACCAGCTGCTCGTTTCTTCTGAGAAGTTCATACAGAACTATGGTTAATTTCCAGTGTAGCAAGTTCTGAAGCCGATTATGTCTTGATTCTTGTTGCGTATTAGCCTAGTACCACTGTTGCTCTAGAGAAAGGTTATAAGATACGACGTCCAGATACAACAACGCGAACCGCCTCCGGTATTTCAAGTGGGACACAAGATCTTCTCTATCTACATTGAAGTCTCTAGATGATCTCATAGAGAATTGATTGACATTGTATGGACTCCAGGCCTGACCTTTTAAGCTTCTTCTAAATGAAGCCCGTCATGCTCATATCTTTTGTGTGTTCGTCTAGTCGACGTACGTTTGCGTGAAATTTCGATCATTGGGACATTTATGGTGAGTAAGGCCATTTGAGATTATTGTACTGCTTAGTGCAAGATCGAATAGCGGCACGTCGCAGTTCTCACTACGCTCACCACATGCTTGATTGCGTAAATTCAAGCCACATTGGAACTTAATTTTCAAAAACACAGTCTAAAGAAGGACTGCTAGTGAAATATAGACACCATCTACTGCGTTTACAGTTTTCTTTTGTCTGTCTGACCATTCAAGGTTCGTACATCTCGAACGATCTCACAACAATTACGAAACTAAGCTGTCTTTGTAAAGTTCACAACTATAGTGCAGTAGTAAATTCGTCGCGAAAATGAATACAACCAATCCATGCGCCCGCTAATAAGCGAAAATTTTGGTGAAAATGTGGCCTGCCCATGAAAAGAGGGTTTCCAGAACCAAGCCCTTTCGCGGGTGGGCCACGACGAGTACTGGCGTTATTCAAAGGCCTCGGAGTACCCACCGGGGGTTCCGTATCGTTGCAAACTTCGCATCGCGCTTCAATATTGCACGAAAGCTGCCCGTTAGATGAATGCTGATGCCTCGATCGACATACCCAAAGGCGCAGAGGGCTTAGCTCGAGGTTCAGATGCGTTCTGGATGTTTGTATCACCACCAAGCGCTTACTATATGTATCCATGTTGACATAATCATCATTCTCTCTTAAGTGCATAAGTTTATAGCAGGTAGTTGTAATCAGAGAAGCCTTTCTTCCCCATCTCGAATCTTGCAATAATTGCCTCGCCAACACATTATTGCGTCGTCGCAAAGCAATTCGCCTGTTCTGTTTAAGGTGGGCTGGCGCGTTTGATCTGGGGAGGTTACAGTATGTCGCTCCCCGCAGCCAGTCCGCTCGTTACGCGACGGAATGGCAAAGTCCAAGCATGCGAGCCTTGTCGTCGTCGGAAAGTGGCCTGCGACCATGGCTACCCCGTTTGCCGACGTTGCAGAAGGCGCCCCAATGGCGCATCGACTTGCTATTACGCGCCGCCGGACCAAGAGACAAGGGTTGTTGATCAGGTCGCTCCGCGCCGGCCGGACCGCGTGCATGAGAACGGAGTTCCCACGCCCGACTCCCGATCTACGGAAGACCTAAGGCCAACCAACAACACCAGGCATGTTGCCCTCGAAGACAAGATGTGGAGTTCTCCGGCAGCCCGGGCACCTACGGGATTCTCTGGCCCAACAAGTCTCTCGGCAGCCTACTTGGAGACGGATACGACTTTGGGTTTCCGTACGCCTTCAGCCACTACGGTGGCAGCATCATCATCCTCACCAACCGATTTTACTCCACCGTCTTTGGCCGAGATACATGACATGACGAACAGAGATCAAGGAGCGAGCCATCTTACTATCAAAGTCTTGCAAGCTATCCCTACAGAAATACCTACTGCATCCCCTTTCCGATCCAATATTAATCCCAATGACGAATGGATGAGGTTGATTGGTGAAAAGATTGTCGTAAGCATATGGGAGACATTTGGGTCTTACCTCCGTGACCGGGAAAACACATTGGCGTTGCGTGAGCTCGGGAGCATGATTTGTATCAATACCAGAAGAAGCCTCACCGAGGATCAGGACGACCCTCTTGCCTGGGTCGGAAGCTTTTCGGGATCTAACTTACGCTGGGAGGCTGTTGGTATCATCTTTATTTGCGCTGCTTTCTCCGAAATTTCTGCTTTTCCAAGTACGGATGCTAAAAGCCGTATAGAGCGATATACGGAATATTCTTCGGCTTGTATCAGTCTCGCCAACATGGGAGGTAGTTCCAGCTCTCTCATGCTATTCCTTTTGTACAAGCGTTCCGTGCTACATGCATGTATGCATGGGGAAACCAGTAAGTCTTTCTTTACTGTATTATGCTCAGTTTGACGACTGAAACTTTGGTTCTTTTACGTCGTGAAGTAGCTGTATCTTCCGGAGCTCGATGCTGATGTAAAACAGGTCTCCCATATTGGAAGTTTCATGCCGAAACAGTGGCTATGTTGACCTTTTCGGGCCTGCATGACGACCAGTCCAGAGTTGCTTTCACCACCACGGTTGGGCCGACGGTATCAATGGAGGCCCGCAGACGTGTCCGATGTCAAATTTTTATAGTGGACAAATTCTTAGCCACTTTCGTGGGACGACCACCTTTTTTAACACGAAGATTATGCTCCAAGAGATTGCCTTTGGATTTGGACGAGAGTGTCTTGCTATCAGACAAGGAAACATTCCGAGATCACCTCCAGCGTCTTGACAGCGATGGGTGGAATACAGACGGACGATTGCATTCTAGTTCGCTCCTTCGTATTCGCATGATGGTAGCGCTGATCCGAGACGAGATCCTCGAAATCGGACTTGCTCAAGACGAAGATCATACTATTGAAGACGTCATGTATGGAAACTCTTCAACTATCCCTTCAAAAATCACGCTAATAAGCTACTTCAGTGAGATCAAGAGAAAGGAGGTAGAGATGTACAAAAACTTACCGTCTCATGTTGTTTGGAATCCTTCATTCGATGACCTTGCCGATGTCGACGTCCGGTTGTTGTATCCGGCACTTCTGATAAGACTTGATCACTTGCTCAATATTTTCTTTCTAGAGAGATTGTTTGTCAAACATGGCCGTTCCCGGAGCGATCTTCTACGCACGAGTTTCGAAATGGTAGTCTTAACCTTGCATCTTTGGACTCAGAAGGGCATGTGGGCAGAAATGCAAGGAGAATGTCAGTGGCTGGTGAGTCAAACTTCCCCCTTTTCAAACTATACATTCCTCGACCATTCTTCGAGAACTGGAGTAGGAAATGTAGTGTCTAACAAGCTATTAGATAATGGGCTATGCCGCCCCAGCTGGGGCTGTCCTGTGCATGGAACTCATTGACCCTAACCCTGTGGCCTTTAGCGCAGATGGGAATGAAGAAATTATCGCCGGCGAAACATATTCTAAATCTTCCGTCATTCAGCAACTTAGCCTTCTCATGGGATACCTGAAGTCTTCGGCCTCGTCACAGCCCAAGGGATCTGTTGTCTCTGATGCCAAGGACGTCATCAAACGAGTTCTCGATCATGTCCTCAATCACACGACACGACCAGAGACGCCAATTGGGTGGGACAGCTTCGACTTTACAGTGAATTGGGACAATTTTGCACAGTTTATGCCATTCGATACTATCAACTCATGATAAGGGATTCACCATGAAGTTTGGATATCGGCAATTCAAGAACCTAGAGAAAGTTTTCAACTCGAAACGATGGAGATGCTGAGCCTGACCACTGAGCATGGTGTGGGGATTGAAGCGCCGCTCATTTGGGGGGTCCAGCCGGAGATGAAGACGTCGGATGACAGAAAAAGGGGCTCCCCGACGACACTCTGTCGCTGAGCTGAAGTATGTGGGGTGGTGTTCCTCTGGCTGCTGCATGGGAGCGCCCACCAGACCTTTCATTCGCTCGGAAACATTCTTGTTCGATGGCAGAAAACAGCCAAGACGGGCAAAACAATTACTTTGAATGGGTGTTATGCAACTGGAATCGAGGCTTTCCCTACATCACCGCCCAACGGCTGCAGACAGCTTACGTGACTAGAAAGCAATGTATTCATCAACGGCATGGAAGGCGGCTGTTTCGGGCCTTATGATGACCCGACTTAAGCTTGATTCGTCTTGCTGCGTCTCCTGATGGTTATAACAGAACTTGAAGTCTAGGAGCGGCTATTTCAATATTGGGCGTGTTGTTACACTGGTGTGCATAAGACTACGAGCACCGCGTTAATGCTTGAGCATACTGCAAATAATCGGCGTTCATGCTCATGGAGACCTAACTTGGCATTCATGCTTGAAGGGACTCGAAAGCTTGGCTCTATGTCTGAAGGGTCCAGGTGCTACGGAGCCAGCCCCAAGCATGGCAATCAGCCGTTCTAGAAGTATGCGCTTTGCCTTAAGATTTCTTGAAATGCTCTTGATGTGTCTAGTATTATGCTCCGTACTACGCCGCAATGTCTATTTCCCCACCGGCCCGGGCCGACGATAACTCTGGCGTACTCACATATGAGATGCTTAGCCTCACATAGCTCAGACTGGACAAAACCAGAAGGGCGCATTTGGGTAACAAGTAGCCTTGCCTCGCGACCCTGAACGTTTCCGAAATGCGCGCGCCACATTCTGGAACTGCGCTGCCCTTTTGAAAAGCGAAAAATGTCAGGATTACCGTCAAACCATGCACGATGTCGAAAGAAAGATGGGCTAGTCCTGCAGGGACTCTGGGAAGGCAGCGATACTGTAGAAATAGGAGAAAGTGAGCTTTGAATACCACGCCCTCATTGATTTTCCGAGCAAATGTGCAGATGGAGGTAGCCCTCTGCTCTGTCTTTGCATGCCTTGGTGGTCAAACAGATTTTTTTTCTTCTTTTCTTAGATCTCAACGGCGTCTCTCGGCGCTCGGTTGTAAAAGTTTCCGTGGCTTATTGCTTGACATCGAGTCACCGGCTGAGGGTTACTCAAAGCGGTAATATGGAGCCGGGAACGGCGTTCTTGGCGCGGCGCTCGGCGTTGGTCAACGCCAACGTCGCGACTAACATCACGGTGGATTTCAAAGCTCACGGAGACTGCAATTAAAATACATAAATAGGAGTCGGTCATAGAGCTCATTCTCTCTGAGTTCACCATCAGCTTGCAACACAGTACTATAAACTCTTTTCTTCCCGCCTCGTCTAGTCTGGTCTAAAACGAAGCAAAACACTCGTATAGTTCTGGCACAACTTCCACCACAATGTCTTTTCCCAAAACCTACAAAGCAGCATTCTTTGAGAGCAAAGGTGCAAACTTAACTCTCAAAGATGTCGAGCTCCGACAGCCTGGCCCGGGCTACGTACTGATGAAAGTGATTGCCTGCGGCGTTTGCCACTCCGACTTATTTGTGGGACAAGGTGCTCTGGGCGATCTTTTCCCTCGCGTGCCCGGGCATGAGGCAGTTGGAGATGTTGTGGCTGTCGGTGAGGGCGTGTCACGCGTCAAGATTGGAGAGCGAATTGGAGCTGCCTGGCATGGAGGTAAGTTTGTCGGCTCTACATGCTTATTCTGGTTTACTTGTCCACTAACATTATTTGGCGAACCAGGCCACGATGGATCATGCCATTCCTGCCAACGAGGAATGTTTCAGCTATGCAACAACGCGGCGGTCAATGGCGTAACTATGGATGGTGGTTACGCCGAGTACGTGTTGCTTCGCGCTGAAGCAGCTGTCCGAGTGCCTGCAGACGCCGATCCGGCTGAAGTTGCGCCTCTTTTGTGTGCTGGTGTGACAGTGTTCAACGCCATTCGCAACATGGACTTACACCAAGGCGGAATTGTCGCTGTTCAAGGCCTTGGAGGTCTTGGTCACTTAGCGTTGCAATATGCTTCCCAGATGGGATACACGGTCGTTGCATTGAGCTCCGGAGGCGACAAGAAGGACTTTGCAAAGAAGCTTGGCGCTCATCATTATATCGACTCGAGTGCTGAAGATCCAATCGAGGCCTTGAAGAAACTGGGCGGCGCTAATATGATTGTATCTACGGCGCCCAACGCCAAGGTCGTCAGCCCACTCGTTGGGGGCCTGGCGCCTCTCGGCAAGCTGGTCGTGCTTGCACCTCTTGGCCCGGTGGCGTTTGATACCGTTGGAATGGTTATGAAAAGCACTAGTGTTCATGGATGGAACTCAGGGCACCAACAGGACTCGGAAGACGCCATTGCCTTTGCTCATACACATGGTGTGAGGTGTATCATCGAGAAGTATCCGCTTCTTACCCAACTCCAGGAAGCTTTCGATCGAACAAACAGCGGCAAGGTGCGCTTCAGATCTGTGTTGACTCTGTAGGTACAAGCATTGCCGCACTTCAAACAGGGTTTATTAGGGATTGACTAGACTGAATTAGCAATGACTCGATAACCCAACAAATCACATTTTCATGACATACACGTGCACCTAACTTTATAACCATAATGTGGATATTGAATTGCGCTTAGTGCATGTGGCTACTATTACAGCTATTGCCATAGAACGTCGTCAACACAAACGCTACTTCAGCCCAACCTTTAGCCGCGGTCTGAGACAAATGAGTCCAATGTGCACATTGATTTGTTGGCATGGTCACAATAGTGATATGTCGCTAGAGTATTTCCCACATAAGTACAGCCTTTCTTCGGTCAAGCTGCTTTTCCCGTTCCAACAGAATTAAAACTTCCCTGATCGAGGCCACCCTAGTGTAGTCATTCTATAGTACGGGGAGAACGGCCAGACTAAATGTCGGTAGGTGAGATGAATCTTTATTTGAAGTCGTAAACTTGTTCGTATTAATATTTAAGAGTTGTATATATATCTAAGTGTAAGCGCTCGAAGGATTTTGTTTCGAGCAAGAAATGCGTCATTCAGATCTTCAACTTTTCTCATTTCCTCTGCGCTCATTCCGATAGGCGTTGTATGAGATGTTTGTTCGGTATTACGAATGATTCTTCTCCAATCACACTCCAGCGAGATCTCCATTGCCTTAAGCACAGATTTGAGCAGTCAGGTCAACGGGGCGGGGGCAGCCGTAAACCTTCTTCATGCCAGGAGTGCTGTAGCAGTTCTTGTCTCCTGCCTTGCAGTCGAACTTCTTGCAACCCTCGCCGGGGCTCAGGATGTTGTGCTTGTTGCCGAAGGGGTTGCCGAATTGACTAGAAAAAGAATCATTAGCTACTGTCTTCTTCGCGGGACGCTTAGAATGGTATGTAAAATGAGTTTACTCACGTGCTGAGCTCGTCTGTAGAAGGTAAAGTATTAGCAGATGTACACGATTGGAATTTATGGACAGCGAAAGGTTCTTACAGTAGGCGTTGTTGGGGCTTGACTCCAAAGAGTAGCCGAATTGGAGAGGCCTCAGAAGCGTCTTCTGGGTGCCAATCTTAACAGTCTGCGGAGAAAACTTGATTAGTTACTGCGTTCATGTTTCATGATTCAATCGCAATGACAAGGAAGGCGATAGTCGCTGCGAAGCGGAAAGGGACGTGGAGCCGACGAACCGAACCAGAAGATCGCAGGTTCTCGGAGAACTGCTTTCCAGGAGCAACAGTCGTCAAGGGACCGGACTTGCTGCCGTCGTAGGGGACAGACTGGACGTAAATGTTGCTGGCGCAGTTGTTGATAACAACGGCGTGCTGGGCAGAGGCACTGCCGAGGATAGCGGTGACGGTAGCGAGGATGCTGAACTTCATGATGGCGGTTGGAGTTTTGGAGAAAAGGCGGGGAAGATGACTGAGGGGATTTGGCTGGTGTATTGGATTGAAGAGATGGAAGTGATCTGGAGTAGTAGTGGTAGAAGCCGGTTGGAACGAGGGACGGAAATGGCTGTCTTCAAGTACTTGCCGACTCGCCCTTCAAGTCCCTACTGAGCGATGGTTGGCATTCCGCGCCGTCACCGCTATGGTATCGAATGCATGACGTTAATCATACGACAGAAATTGGAATGTTTAGGTCTTCAGCGGAATACGAACAATTGCTGCATAAGCTCCGCTAAAAGATGACCTTCCTTCTGGGCGAGTTCGTATTCCGGGGGGCAACATGCATGGCATCTTGCGATGGTGAAGAGGGGCCAAATTATAATTAGCATGGCGTATTCTCTAGGCTGAGGTAAGTGGCTGCCGTTCCAGCCGTTTGTGGGCACATAAGCTTGCCATCCGCTTTAAGATTTACGTTAGGGAAGATCCGTGAGACATCATGCGGGCATAAACCCTCCGAGACTTTCCTTGAGATTTGACAGGTGTCGAATTGTCTGATAGGAGCGAAGCGGTGAACCTTGCTTGTCTCGAATTCACTCAAGACCGATCGTAAATCAATGGGATCGTTATTATTGCAATGCCTCGTATTTACCCCCTCTTGTCGATACTAGTGGCTACAGAAGATCGGGTCATGTACAGGGGCAGAGGAAATAACCGTCCTCGATACGAGTATTTTCCCATGAATGCGAGCTAAACCAATAATTGAATCGAATTCGTTCCCTCTCTACTCCATCCCTCGGGCCATCGGGCAACCCCCGCACTGCTTCTACATTTAGATATGATCTGCGCCTCGGTAAGCTGAAGTGAGATTGGTGTCTCTAGGCAACGAGGGTCATGGCTAGCTACCTAGTTCTCCAAATCGGCATGTGCCTTGCAAATGTGATGCGACTCTGGCAACGTTGCAGTGCCGCCGGTGAAGCTTGCATGGCGGAAATGAACTTGGACGATTCGATCTTTGTGGGGACGACATATAACGGCAGTTGGATTGTTTTGGGCAGCTGCTCAGCTGAGCAGTTGACATTTGCTTACGGCGATGCTCCCCGAAGCTCCTACAAAAGAAATTACCGGGACCCCCCCTGCAAGAAAACTGGTCGGCTGCGGCCGAACATCTCCAGAGCCCGATCGAACAATAATGCAAGGGTTTGGTTGTGGGCGAGACAGCTGGGAATGTCCATTCACTGCGCTCGCGCATGGTAATGACCCGCTTACACGTGTTGTACGAGTAGAAGTGCTACGCCGCACCACATGGTCGGACAGAGTAAGGCAGTGCTATTAAAGTCATTTTCATTCTCACGATGATCCTAGTGTTAAACCTCTCAGAGGCCCACATAAATGCGATCCAGCCCCTCGTAGAGTCCGCTTGCCACTTCTGCCTGAATTATAATGTTAAGCCAAAGCTTTACTCTCTCAGCAGTTTATTTGACAGCGGAGAATTGCGAGGTGGCGGGTATTAGTATAAGTGACCTATATTGCATCTAAGCTGGTTTTGTCTTAGACCATCTCACCAATCTCACAGTTGAGATATCAGACACCTTGTAGGCAACGAGCGAAAGACTTTGTTAATTTGCTTGTCTATGATTACTAAATAGGATGTTCGATCAATGATTGCTTCTGAATCGACTAAAACCTCCAGCGGAAAGCAGGGTGTTGCCAGTCAAGATCTTCTTTTTCTTTCTGGCTAAGATGCTGAATACGGGTTTCTTCTTCTGTCTGACACCTCTCACGTCTCGAATTGTCTCTCTTCATCCAAAGGGAGAGGAGTGTGGCCAAGGCAAGCATTGATGTTGTGGTCGCTAGGTTGAGACCATTTCCAATTCTAAAATCAGGTCCGTCGAAGGGAAGATAAGACCATGTTGAGATCAGACCCCCAAGGTTGCCGAGCATAACATTCCACCCAATTGCAGAAGATCGAGCAGTATCCGAGAGAACATTAGCCGATATTTGTGAGTTGGGAAAAACACCGTAGGTGAAAACGGTAGATGCAACAAGAAAGGTAGCGCCGTAACGAACAGACGGATCTGATGAGCTCAAGAACATAATGTATCCTACCATGACAAGCGGGGCCGCCATGATGATAAAAATGTGACGCTTATCCAGCCGCCAGCTCAGGAGTGGAAGCGCAACTGTGAAAAAAGACCCGACGATATAAGGAGGGACTGTGTACAATTGTTGCGTGACAATAGATCGATCAGGATATATGCTTCGAACAATCGTTGGCGCAAAGAACGCGAGACCTTGTACTGTAATATTGCTGAACATGAAGATGATGGAGATGACTAAAACTACAGGCTTCTTGCGTGTCAACACTATCTTTATAGCTTTAGTCTGACTTATCTCTTATACCTAAAATATGAATTTCTTTTCCTAAAACAGGATATTAGTACGGTGTATGTCTCCAAGGTTCGAGGCACAGATCTTATGGAGCTTGATAGTTTGATATTGCTCTATCATAGATTTTACATATTTAGACATTAGAAGTAAATAAAAGAGATTGTGCCATCCGGATGCCCTAAGACCGCTGTTTCGGAATATATAGCCACGCAAGTTGCACGAGATTCTCCTAATAGCAACAGGAAGTTATCGCTACCCTTTTCCACCCATTTATCAGTCGCAAACAACGTGAATGGAAGTGATAAAGGAGCTTTAGCGGAGTTTGAAAGACCTCCAAAGTCCAAAACTCCTCTGTTTGTCTTGATGTATTGGTTACATGCTGAGAAATAAACGGAGCGGAGTGCTACTTCGCACTGAAGCACCGTCCGACATGACCCTTGCTTCAAGTCCCAAATTCGGACGGTGAGGTCATCAGAGCACGAAACAGCTAGCATCTCATCGCTTGAAATTGCTGCGCAGGCTACTGAAGCCGAGTGGCCTAGTAGCGTCGCTCGAGGAGTACCGTCCTCATCCCATAATCTCACAGTAGTATCTACTGAGCAGGATATTAACAGTGTACCTTCTGAAGAGAATGAGACTGCGTTAACCGCTTTGGTGTGGCCTCTCAGAGTTCGTAAAGCTGTCCCTATTGATGAATCCCAAAGTCTGATGGTTTTGTCCGCCGAGCACGACGCAATTAATTTAGGGTTCGTTGGCGAGAATTTGATGTTGGTGACTGCATCAGTGTGGCCCTCGAACTTTTTCAAATCAGTTCCCGTATCCATATCCCAGAGTATGATTGATCTGTCCAAAGAGGATGAGATGAGAAATCCACTGTCGGACGAAAAGCGGATAGTAACGACGCCTGCAGAATGGCCTTTAAGCGTATGCTTCAGACAACCTGTCTCCATACTCCATATCCTTACGGTATTATCTGTGGATGCGGATGCGAGAAGAAGAGCATCAGGATCTGGAGAAAAGACAAGATTGCTGATTCTGCCAGAATGACCGTCGAGTTGCCAACGCCCCTTACCGTCTCGAGACCACACTTTTACTTTGGTATCGTCCGACCCTGAGGCCACATATTGACCCTCTGATGAGAATGCTAAAGATGTAATAGTCCTCGAATGACCCGTTAATCTTGCCACTGCCGCCTTTCCACCTCTCAATCTTAATTCATCCATTTTGTCGCGTAAGGAGGGGATGTCTTTCTCGTCGAACTCCTCGAACTCGCCCAGCGCTTTCCCAGAAGCTGTTTCCCAGAGTCTCACTTCGTCGTTAAAGGAACCTGACACTAGAAGACGACTATCAGGGGAGAATGACACTGCATTTATACCACTAGTGTGACCACTCAGTGTTTTCAGGGCATATCCAGTGGAAGCGTCCCATAACCTAACTGTTTCGTCTTCAGAACCTGAGGCAATAAGCCGCGAGTTCGGAGAAAACGCCACAGCCATTACCCTTCTGTGACGCCCTTTAAGCGTCCTATACTCTTCACTAGTATTCATATACCATATCTTAACTGTTTCGTCATCTGATCCAGATACGATTTGTTGGCTATCTGGTGAGAACCGGACGCAGTTAACAGAACCCGAATGACCGTCTAACACAACTGAGAGACCTCGTCGTCGAATATCCCATATGCGAATGACCTGATCCGTCGGGCCCGACGCAATAAGTGTTCCGTCTGGCGAGAAGTCAATAGCGTTGATACAAGCTGATGAGTTCTCTAGAATGCAGATTTGGTGGCCGTTAACAACGTCCCAAAGCCGCACAGTTCCGTCCATGGAGCCGGATGCTAGCAATTTTGCATCTGGTGAGAAAACTACCGAATTAACCCACCGAGAATGCCCGCGCATAGTATGCTGCACTATCCTCGACGCGAAGTCCCATATCATTACTGTCGAATCATCTGACCCCGAAGCGATTTTCAGCCTATCTGCTGATATAGCAACCGAGCTTACTTGCTGTGTTTGCCCTTGATATGTACCCCTCTTAGCTCTAGATGCAACATCCCAAACTCTCACCACGTCGTCAATTGAGCCAGCCAAGACCTGTCGACCATCCGGGGTAAACACCATGTCATTGACAAAGAATGTTTTTCTGATCTTTGACTTGAGTGCTTTATCTGTTGCCGGTTCTGCGATTCGCACGTCTGAAAGCCAGTTACGCATCTGACACCAGAAGAGATGCCGCAATTCATTATCAGGTGAATTAAACGCGAAAGCTGCGCAATATGTTTGAAGGGGTGTAGACTCAATAATTGATAGAGAAGAAAAGATAAACCGCCTAGCATCTTGAATCAAGGAATGCTGACGCCAGTTGTCCTTATGCTAGAAACCGTGGCATCTCTCAGTTACTTGCAGGCAACATGCGATTTGAGCACATACCTTGAGTAAAGCAGCGTATATCCTTAAGGTCGCGGAGACCTCCGATATATGCCCTTTCAAGCTCATAACCTCGAGCCAGTTCAGAAGATGGTTCTGTATAAAATTATGGGCGATATCACCGTCATTCAGAGGATACCCGCTCTCTCCGTAATGTTGGACCCAGTAGCGGCATGCATATTCAAGTTCCGGGGCAATAAATTCCTTTATACGATCCTGGTCAATGTCTTTAGTCATTGTCCCTGGTAGTTTTAAGTCACAAATGTCAGTCTTGAGCATTTTGGACATGAGCAACACGCAATTGTCTGCTATAGCCCGATGTATCTGTTTTTCGTCCACCCAAAAGTCCGGGTCGCTGCAACGTTCCCTATTAAGAAGAAAATCGCGGAACGTCGGATGATGAAGGTAAATTGGAATATTTTCGTCGGCTGGGATATTAAATATCGTATGCAAGTCCGCTAATGTCTCTTTAATATCGCTCGAAGATAAAGGCAAGAAGTTTGAAAGTGAGTTCATAGGGAGCGGAGATTGAAGAACCACTATACTGCCAAGAAGCTGACGCAAGATCCTATGAACTTCTTGGCTTTCTTCGTCGCTATATCCCTCTTGTACAGAGTTCTTAAGAACAGTGGTGTAAATCTCGTCCAGCTTCTCCTCGGGGCCTGAAGCAGCACAGTGACCGTCAATGAGCATGTTAATCCGTTTCATAGCAAATCGCCTGCCCTCGCGGATAAATCGACATGCTGTTGAAGCCCAAAGAAAAAGAGAGCCCGAGATCTCAACTAAGCGTTTGACATTGTGGGCTCCTGGCCAGTCCGTTGCAAACCCTCGCTCTTCTCTTATGATTGCTAGCTCGGTCTCGAAGAAGATTCGAAGATCCTGACTGACAGTTTCTCGTGGGATATCGTGGAGGATAAAGGTTCTAAGATCAGGCTCTGGAATCTTTGAAAACCCATGACGAATAGGTATCTCGGGTCTGCTAGTGATCAGAATCCGAAGGCGTAGGGGCTTTAACTCCTGGGTCGTGGATAATAGCTTCAGAATTATGCGGATATCTCTGTCGCTGCCGCATTCATTGAGCGCATCCATAACAAGAACAACCGTTAATGATGACGGTGAAAGTGTTTTGCTAAGTTTGAGAAGCGGATGGAAGATCAGATGATGCCATTGATCACGTAAGGATTGCACAGCAATACTGCTTTGCTTAACAATCGCTTCGTATAGATACCCCTTGAGCTGCGATATATTAGTCGCAAGTTGTGAAGCTAGAGTTGTCAATAGTTTCTCTGCAATATCTGCATCTCCCCATTGTCGAGAAAAAAAGAAACTCGCCCCAAGCTGGCCCCGACTATGATATTCCCTAGCAATAGTACGAGCAATAGTAGACTTTCCAGTGCCCGCTATCCCATTTAACCAGAAAATCGGCGAGCTTTCTGGTCCGTCAACCCACTTCCTAATTTCTCCCAATAGTTCGACTCGGGTATTTGGAAGGCAAGTTGGGCCGTGCTGATTATCAAGCGAATTGAAAGCTGCTTGATGGACAGTGGGCAATCTTGCAGGAGGTCCTTTTGACTCGCAGTCTCGAGGTACATCTTATCAATTTTGCGTCGGAGCCTATCAAAGGCCTTATGTCCTTCGCCATAGGAGAGATACATGTGAACATTGAAGATCCCCAATAGAGAGTAAGCTTTGTCTTCTCTCCTCTTAGTATTTCGGTGTTTCGCCCACGAAAGTCTTTCATCAATACTGAAAGTAGACATATCAGCACCTTGTAGAGCTCTGTGTGGAATTCCAGTAGTAATATGGATCTCGTTCTCTAACGACTTCTTGTCACCGAGTCGCTTTCCCTCAGCGGAAAAGAACTCGACTGAGAGTGGTGCAAGGAGTTCTTGAAGAGTCCAGCCTCGTTTGAACCATCTACTATCTCGAAATCGAGGCAGCCAAGCAGCAGACGAAGAGGAAGTAGAATTCTTGTCTGGCTCATTCCCTATATATTCCACGTCTGAAAGATACGTGTAGCATCTTTCAGCCTTTCGATACCAAGAGAACATAACTGTGATGGCCTCCTGAAGCTCTGAGCTACTTGATTTATCAATGCAACAAGTATCCACCCAGCAGTACAGGAGTCCATCTCGAGCGGCTTGATCAACGCAGAACTGAATCTTCTCGTACCCAGAGGTCTTCTCAGGAGCATCTTTACTCATTATGTCCTCGAAAGAAACCTCTTCATCATCGGGAAGCCATGTATGGGATAGGATGGCATACATTGGCTTTTTGTCGTCGAATTTATCTGTGAGGCCAATGCTCCCATCAGCTTGACGATGTAATAGACGCATCGCGAATCAAGAAGCTTAATGTATAGTAAGTCTTATTCTTGTTTCATAAGCTTTCGATATTATAGCCATTTCTTACGATGATAGGCAATAGATCATGTAAATGGTGGCGTTAGGCAAGCTGGACGAAATTGCAACTCCTGATACACTTATGGTAGTCAGAAATCAAAAGTGAGAAATTATCTAGCAAGAGGTCGAAGGCCGGAGCCATTGTTATACGAGGGGCTATTGTGGACTAGTTAGAGCGTAAACGTGTGGGCACAATCGATGTGCTGTCTCTCACTGATGACGCATTTCTTTCAGAACTGTGGGATCATGCACTGCACTTCGAACATGGTGGTTGTACAGTCACACTCCTCATTATGCAGGTAAGCCAACAATTTAAGGGCTCCTAGTGGCTGTCAAGCCGCCACAACAGCAGGCGAACCGCTCGATATCCGAGTCAAGCCAGCATCAAAGAAGTGAAATTTTTTGCCTTCTCAGAGCGAACCAAGTGCTGCGTATATCCTACTACTACTTCCCTCATAAGATATCTGTAATTCTTGGCTTCCAACTTGCACTGGTAAGCGCCTGCACTAAGCAGCTGAAGGGTCACTGCATTGTGCCATGCACAGTCCATCTCATTATCAAATGTGTTTGCCTTTCTGATGGAAGATTTCTATAAGAAACGATGGCCGTTTAAATAGGGCTATTCAGTTCGTTAACTTACAATCACACCGGTCTCTTCAGTGCATAAGTTGAGTTTGTGTCGCGCTGTCATCCTACCACCAGTCAATTAACAGCAACAGGTTGTGAAGAAGCAAATAAGATGGCTGCGCTAAGCCTCACACATTCGACGAACCATAGGGAAGCAATTGACACCCACAGTCCGCCGTGACAGGGGCTTGATATCATGAGGGGTTGCAAATTGTCACATGGCTGCCTTGCTAATGATACCCGCGCAGAGAATTGGGACTACAGGCCGTCATACATAACGCCGCGGCTGCAAGCGTGCGCTGTCTTCTTATTAGCGGTCAGTGTACTTCTCGTCTCGGCTAGTCATCAATTGTATGATACGTAGGTAGCCAACTACACTTGGTACTATATTGACTTAGAAATCTAATTTAGTCCCGCACAAGGGATTGACACTAACATCCTTATTTATGCGGCCATGTTACTCCTCTTGACTATGATTTGTAGTTAACTCTTTAGCTTTTGACCCGTATGTAGATGATGTATTATACCAAATCAAATTCAGCCTATATCGACTTTTTCTTCAGGTTTTGTCGTCCAAAATTCCTTCATCTGCCTTATAAAGAGCCTCTTTGACTATTTTATCAATTTCGTAATGATACATCCATGACTCAGAAGCATCGGATATTCTCTTCACTCGTTCCTCAATCTCCTCATCCACCGAAAGATTCTCATTTCGAAGCGCAGACTTGATCGCGGCAAAGTGATCAATAAGCTCTTGAAGACGCTCGTAGTGAGGAGATCGGATCGAATCAAATAAGTTCAGCGCTTCGGCCAGAGGTCGCTCCCTGAACCAAGCCCACTCCAGCGTCTTAGCTAGAGTATAGGCATCTTCCAACGCAAATCCCGCGCCGGCGCCAAAATTACCCAGCAGAGCATGAGATGAATCTCCAATGAAAGCGACATTACCATGGGATACTACTTGTGGCAGATGAGCACCCGAAAACAGTGCAAACTCCTGCGTAGTTCCATTCGCGGCAAGCCGTAAAACCTTGCGAATAGGTTTGCAGAAGTCATCATACTCAGGGAGTAAACGATGAAAGTTAAATATACGGCCCCATGAGACTGGCCCATACTCCCCTAAAGGTCGGCGAATGCGGGCTGTTACCTCAAAGTCGTCGTCCCCAAGCGGGCAGGTGTACACATATAGGCCGCTAGCATGCTTCCAAAATGTCGGGGCCCAAGACATACCCTCAATCCTAGCAGCTTCGGCTTTACTAACAATAGTGCGGTATACCGATTGCCCTTTGTAGTGTAACTGAAAGTGCGGAAAGCAAATCTTGCGGATAACCTTTGAACATAGTAAGTGTTTTGGAGCTAAGTAGGGTAACGAGCTTCCATGAAGTCATCATACCGATCGCATGCCATCGGCTGCAACTAATAAATCAACTTTGTCTGCAGTACTATCCTCGAAGGAAAGTTGAACTCGATTATCTTGAAGCCACTCGACTTTAATAAGTTTCTTAGATAAGTTAACGTGAGTCCGTTCCACATTTTTGAGTAGTGCATCTTGTAGCTTCGCTCGAGAGATACGACAGCTTTGGTGTTTTAGAGGTGTTTTTTCGGAAAGATAAGTCTCAATCAATAACTGCCCAGTTCTTCCATTACTACAGGCCTGAAGTCAGCAGAGTGAGATAAATCATAGAGCATTTGAAGACTTGCCGCCTCTGTTCGACTTCTCCTTTCGCTGACCGATAAAAGTCGGTAGGACCGAGATTTTTCGCCGCCCCGTTATGCTCAAGCAGTCTCCATGTTTGTGGCTGCAAGGTGAAGCCCCCTCCCATCTCGGTGACATCTGACCTCTTCTCGTATAGCTTCCAATCAACGAAGGGCAGTTTTCCCAGTTCAATCGCAGCACCTAGGCCGGCCGGGCCGCCTCCTATGATAGCGACTTTGAGTCGCCTCTCATTTTCTCGGGCCGGCATAATAGTAAATTGGGGGCAGTCATAGCTTATGGTTGGGTGATGGTGGCTTACGCTGCTGCATAGAGAGGGAATTAAGGCCGCAATGTAACGTGTGTCCTAAACCAGCGGGTGATGCTATCCCTACTATGCAGGGTGGTGGTTCAAGGGCAATTATAGGGTGGAAAGTCCGTTTTTAGCGCCTTCATAAGCCTAGATGCTTCCTGGAGGGTGTGTACCACTGTCGCCGAATGTGGTTCGCACAACTTATTATGCCCGCAGCTTAGGGCAACAAGAACGGTCAACTGATCGTTCGCTCCAAAGATATCGTAATCTAACAGGTAGACTTGCCCTAATCTCCTAGTTGTACTAACCGATCAATGGTCACTCTGACACTCGCTCTCGTCCGCTGTAAATCTGGGCACTGTTGATGACGCTTAATTAAGTCTCAGATGTGTCATACAGCATGAGCCCACATTCGTGAACGGTAAGGGAGACAGAGGGGGTAATCTTGAGATTTGGACGTTTATAATTACGTCACATTTAGCTAGCTATCTTATGCGTGGTACACTATCTAACGGCTCTAAACTTCTGACAGATTAAAAATGATTACTTACTATATTAAGATAGAATAACGGAAGGGTGTATATCCACACAGATGCGTTCAGGAAAAAAACCCCTTGAAGGATATCAGGAAGAAATGTCAAGCCTGCGATACGGTGGTAGTAGCATAGGAAGAGCTGAATTAAAGCGGACTCGTCGAAAACATTAAAGAAGAATACGATAACAAAGGAGAACCAATACATAAAATACCAATCCTATGTGTAAGAGAAAAAGAAAAAGTATTAGAAAGTAGCTTACAAATACACCAGCTAGATCACGAGCAAACGGCAACATAGTGTCTTTAGATAGAAGACAGCGAAAGGCGGGAAACTAAGGATAATCAAAAGTGAATATTAAGGCTGCAGAGTCCAACGATGTTTTTTCTAGATTAAAATAAAATCTTTCAATTCAAGAATTTTCTCAAACTAACTTAGCCAAGGTGATTCCTTTTGATATTCTGATAGTTTCTTTTTGTTAAATGAAGTGATTGCTCGAAGAAGTAAGTACTAAGGTGAGGGAGAGAGTAGTCTCTTATATACATACATGACGTAGATCGGCAATTCCAACTCTTTTTAACAGAGCTAGTAGCCCTCTTATTACCCAATTATCATACGAAACATAAGACATAATTTCACTCTAACAAGTACTAGAGTTGAGCTCATCATGTGATAGAGGACAAGAAAATTTTCCAATGATGCAGAAAATTTTCGCGCTCCTCCTTTCAAATACGCCTTATGCTTCATATTGCCCTGATCTTCTAAGTCTGCGACCAAAAAGTCTTAGGTAACATAGGGACCTTTATGTTACCGCTTTATAGCACTATCATAGATACGGTACCATGGTTTGGACAAAGTTTACGGGACAGGACGAATCACAACACTGGTAATCCAGCGACAACTCCGTCACCGAAGCAGCTCCGTAGTATAATAATATCATATACCACGTCTTTTCATCCTTGGATTGGGGACTGAATACTGTTGCTCTGTCTCATAGTCTCGAGATCTTTACTCGTATGCTCTGATACTGCATCTGCGGTGTTTGTGGGGATTTCGGCTCTTGTACTCTTGCTGTGTGCCTTTTAAATTTCAGTTAATAATTGTACGTGTTGCTTTGAGGCAGAGTTATAGCAATTCTTCTTACTCTTTTCTCGTTATGAATCGTGCTATCTTAATTTCTATTCTAATTCTCTTCAGAGTGATATGAACTTACTAATCTTTGGAAATTCTAAGCTGTTTTCCATGAATCTTTTTCAGTACAGGACAACATACAATCCGATAGCTAAAACTATATCGTTACTGAGGACAATATTCTCTCTTGTTATAGTCCCAAATTGCTCATCCGTCTCAATTAACACGATATCAAACTAGCAGAAACGTGCTTGCCTCGTCTCTCATGTTAGAGCTTAAACCACGGACTAAGATTACACTCATAAGAATATATGTTGATCCTCAATTTACTTAGAAAGATGATAGAAATAAATATTAGTAATTATATACAGGAGTAAATTGTACTCCTTTACACCATGCTTATTAAAATACTTATTAGTCTTCTTTTATAATTATCATTTAGTTTATCAACCTAGTACTTGCTTAGAGCCTTATAATAAACGAAGACATTTTAGTAATCATGGAACTATATATTACGTCTATTCACAAGTTTCTCTGCTAAGTCGCTTAAAGTTGAAATACAAGGTACTTCTTAACTCTCCTTCACAGATATTCTTTGTAAGTTTTAGCTCTCCACAAGAGGCCAACAGGATAGGAGGGCGATCATTCCAATCATTAACATCTTATAATAGTAAAGAAGGTTCTAACAACAGAACAGACACAAGGAATAAAGTTTCAATATAGCACTTTCGCTTACATTCAAACTTGATGAGTTGATTGGTTGCACGCTGGAGGATTCCCACGGACCATCCGCTATCCATCGATTAGTTACTGCTTACCATCCATAGAATTAACCTAACCAGAACGGGAGGCGAGAAAAGAATGGGCCCCTGGTAATGCACAGAGTTCCAATTCGCTCTCTTATTCTTTACCCGCTCATTAGAGTAAGACGTCAGCATCCCGATCTGTTAATACATTAGTAAACTTAAGATGGCTCCGTTTCCACGCCTAGATAACCCCTGTTCAGCGCATTGTTTTTCAACCCGAAGATAGTTCGCGTCGTAACGATCTTATTAAATCCGCTGTTCTAAGAAGCGAAAGTACTTGTAAAACGGACTTAAGTAAAAAAGACATACATGTTGTAGTAATTAAAGAGGCGAACATTGAACCACGGGCATAATAACACCGAACAATTGAAGAATGTATTAGAAACAGAAGCTTCGTATAAATATCCTGGTTGGGGCCACTTTACAAGAGTCGTTAGAAGGCATCACAGTTCGTGTACTCGAAAACTTCGTAGATTCCAACCATATCAAGGACAGGAACATGTTTTTCAAGGCTTCGCCCTTTGCAGCGGCCTTTGCAGCGCTCTCCGTCGCTGCGAGCCCAACGGACTCAAAAGAATACGACTATGTTGTAGTCGGGTCCGGCCCAGGAGGCGGCACTCTTGCGTGAGTCAAGTTCGTTTCGGCAGCTTTACCAATTTGACTAATGACAAACAAGCGCAAATCTTGCCCGCGCCGGACATTCTGTCTTCTTGATGGAAGCTGGCGGCGATCATGGTGATGAGCTCCATCAAGAAATCCCCATGTAGTAGGTGCTGGTGAGAAGTACCTAAATAGCACATGTATCTTTCTGACCCTGACTAGGTGGATTGGAAACAACGCCAACCCGGAGATGGCTTGGCACTTCTGGGTTGAGCATTATCAGAATGAGACTATGGCCAGAAGGGATGACAAGTACAGCTACCAATACCCCAATGGTAGCATCTACTATGGCCTCGACCCTCCTGATGGAGTGACACCGTAGGTTGTAAAATTCCCCTGGAGATAACCACACTAACTGACAACAAAAAGTCTTGGTATTCTATATCCCAGAGGTAGCACCTTGGGAGGATCAGCTCAAACCAATGCCATGAACTTTGTACTACCTCCTGACTCTGATTGGAATACTATCGCTGAGTTGACTGGCGATGACTCCTGGAAAGCCGAGAAGATGCGAGAGCATTTCATCAATCTCTCCCGCAATGAGTATGTCGAGCCGGGTACGCCTGGCCATGGCTTTGATGGCTACATCTCAGTAAGCTATAATCTTTCCCACTCATGCGTTCAGAATATTCGACTAAACGCATTTGCAGTCTCGACAAAACAATCCCGAATACGTCATGGAACGTGACGGTATTTCCAGCATTGCACGCGAAGGTCTCCGCCTTATTGAGGGCCTTGAGCCCGAAACGGACGAAGAATTCCTCGAGCTGCTCCAGCGAGACGCCAACAGCGCCGACTCAGATCGTTGGTCCACTGAGGGCAAATATCTCCAGTTCCCAGTGCACGTTAACAAGGACGGGACCCGCAGCGGAGCTCGCAACTATGTCGCTGATACCCTTGCGGCAAAGAATGACGACGGATCGGCCAAATACCCTCTGACATTGAGCACTAATAGTCTGGCTACTCGGGTTCTATTAGACGAATCTTCGGACGAGCCCAAGGCCTATGGCGTTGAATATCTAAAGGGTGTTGGTCTTTATTCAGCCGACCTCCGTTACAAGGAGTCAGATGAGGGAGAGAAAATGACCGTCAGAGCTTTCAAGGAAGTTATTGTTTCTGGCGGTGCTTTCAACACTCCTCAAATCTTAAAGCTCAGCGGAATCGGGCCTCGTGAGGAGCTAGAGCGCTTTGACATTCCCGTCGTGGTGGACCTCCCTGCAGTCGTAAGTTGGAAAAAACGTGACATCGGATCTTGCCAAAATACAGAATAAGAAAACTAACTTCCATTGTTCAGGGAAACTACCTTCAGGATCATACTGAAAGTGGAATAGTCATGACTGCCAACAAACCCTTCCCTAACAATCCTTTCGAAGGCTGTGCATTTGGAGCGACTAACAATCCGGATCAGGACCCTTGTCTTGAGGAGTGGAACGAGGATAGCGGCTCGTCGGCTTACAGCGAGGCCGGCACCCCATTCTCAATGACATACCGCTCCAGCGTTGCAGAAACAGACGATGTGGACATTTACTTCTTCGGTGCTCCTGATGGCGAGTTCCGAGGCTTCTTTCCTGGTTTCGCCGAAGCTGTGCCTCCACCGGGACTGTTTGGCTGGTCTGTTGTCAAGGCCCATGGTCGCAGCGAGAAGGGAACCGTCGAATTGCGCTCCAACAACCCTCGCGACACGCCGATCATCAATTTCAATTTCTTCGAAGAAGGAGGCGATAAAGACCTTCAAGCTATGGCTGAAGGCGTCGAACTGGTTCTAGAAATCATGGAAGCCGCTGGCGAGCCGTACACACCCTGGAACGTCACTCAGCCTTTCCCCGACATGGATCTCAAGCAGTCCATTGCCGACACTGTCTTCAGCCATCACGCGTCGTGTAGTTGCAGAATGGGTCCTAAGGGCGACAAGAACTACTGCGTTGACAGCGAGTTCAAGGTGAATGGCGTTCAAGGCCTTCGTGTTGTTGATGGATCTGTCTTCCCACATGTCCCAGGTGGCTTCCCTGTCGCCGCTACCTTTACCATCAGCAGAAAAGCTTTTAAGAGTATCGTTTCGGAATGATTAGGCAACTCTACATTTATTCCGTATATTCACTCCATATAAATTACTACAATTGATAAAGGAGGACAATTCATATCTAGCAATACTTACAGCTTCCCTCATTTCGTATTCGTTCTTACAATAGGGTTACCCTAGGCTAGCATACTACACCATCTGCTGGTCACTTACAAGTCAGCTAAAGGTAGTAAGCTGCGAAATATTTAACTACTTGAAAAGGTCATGATTCGCTACAGACCCTTCAATCATCATGATGAAGTGCGTGATGTAATCATCCTTCCCAGAGATTACGGCTTCAGTTACGTACAGAAAACAAACACAGCCTCATATCCAGAGAATGAATCAACCGTTAACGAGTCGCCACATGATTGCAGCATCGCCTATCTGTCTTACCGTTCAATTAACCAAGCTACTTCGCTCATTTCATCGTATACAACGAATTAAAGAGCGGTTCCTTTTTCTTCTCTTTTCGAATTAACTTTTCTGAATAGCATTTCTTTGCTATACGGTGTACAAGGCTCAAGAGTTGAAGTAATTGGTATATCCAGGGATAGTGACGGGCTTAGCAGGGGGAAAGGCTAACTAATTAGTTGCCTAACTTGATGGAACCTAGGGCGTACGCAATTGATTTCCAGTGCAGAGCAGCTATAACCATTTAGTGGAAAATGATTTCAAGTGTATTTATAGGTACACTTAATACCCATGCTCCCATGATTGTGCTTACAAAGATAGCACTAACACTAAGTACGAGTAGTCTTCAGATTCGGGCTGACTTCGTTGTCCTCTTTCTACGCTCGCTTGTCTCACTCTTGAAACTGTACACACATCATACATGCTGTAGCGAGTTGCATCCAACAATTGAATTCAGTGCATGCGGCCGCGTGGACCGTATGTCTTCTGATTCGCCGCCGCCCGGTGCACGAGTGCCGACGCTGCCATCGCAGACTAAAAATCCGAGTCGCATCGGACATAAAAAGCACCGTACGGGCTGTGTCACCTGCAAGTAAGTCGTCCTCAAATCCCGGGCGATTAGCCTCCTTATAAAAGTAATTGTAGGTTACGAAAAGTGAAGTGCGATGAAGGCAAACCATCGTGTCAACGTTGTATCACGGCTCGGCGCGTCTGCGAAGGGTATCGTCTCCTACAGGGGCCGACCGTGCGAGCCCCGGCGCCTACTTCAATACCTACATTTCGCACGGCCGCTGAGATACGTGCATTCGAATTCTACCAATGCCGGTCTATAGCTCTTCTAGGCGGTATAACTTCGAACAGGGAGGAGTTCTGGGGTGGCATGGTTATGCAACTAACGCACGCCGAGCCAGCCGTGAAGCACGCCGTCTTAGCACTGAGTAATTTACATGAGGATGTCTGCTGTGGCAAAGATAGGACCGGATCAAGCAATGCTGGGCTCGCATTCTCAGAGTACGGCAAAGCTATTGCGGCATTGCGAAGCTGGGACATGACAAATAAAGGGTCGGAAACAGCCGCCATTCCCTTGCTTGTGTGCGTACTATTCGTCTGTATCGAATTCTTACTGGGCTACGATACTACTGCTCAACTTCACATCTGTCAAGGCCGTCTTATACTCTCAGAAACAGACGGAGCGCCTCATACCACTTGGTCTACGGAGATGATTCAGAAAATTCTCGTCCCTATTTACGCGCGGCTAGGCCTAGCTTGTTACCTCTTCACCTCACAACCTGAGCCCATACCCGCTCAGCTGGCAGTGGGAGGCAGGCATATGCCACACACAATGTCTTCTATGACTGAGGCCCGCGACATGCTCTTTTCTCTGATCGACGAAGGCTTACGCTTCACAATATCAAGCAAAAAAGCTGCCTTCAACCCTGCAGCTTATTCTGGTGAGATGCAGAGGCTTCAAACCATCCAAGCCCAATTTCTCGCGCAGCTATCACAGTGGGACACGGCTTTTACATGTCTACAGTCTTCCACCATCAGCGATACCATCTCTTCCAGGGCGATGCAGGACTTATTGTACGTCTTCTACCACGCTGCATTTATCTGGCTCAGCACTGCACTTTCATCTAGTGAAAGCGCGTACGACCAATACGTCTCATCGTTTGCGGCTATTGTCCGACTCGCGTCATCAGCGATTGCAGTGCCCGGGTCGCTACAGAGAGAAGATGCAGCATTTACATTCGAAACAGAATACCTCGCACCAGTCTATTGGACAGCAATCAAGTGTCGAAACCCTATGCTGCGGCGTGCCGCTCTAAGACTTCTGGAGAGAGACGATGTGAAACGCAGGCGAGAGAACCTCTGGCAAGCGCAAGAACTTGCCACCATTGCCACCTTTATTATCAAGGTTGAAGAAGGGGACGATCAAAGTGTAGCTGATGGGTGTCGAGGCAGTGTAAGTGATGCCAATGGAACATGGTGTTATCCGCAAGCGTCGCAGGTGCCGTCGACGCAGCCCCCAACGATACCGGATCTCACGATGGAGAATGGTCGTACTAAGCTTTGGGATTCTATAACAGAGCCTACTTGCTCCATTCCAGTCAATGACAGGGTAACAAAACATGTTCCTGTCTTAGAAGACTTTCAGGCTGCGGATGTGACTTCTAGAACCGATTCTAGCCAACTCCAGCCGCCGTTCGGTGTGCCGGAGGTGAACCGTATCAAAAACACATCGGTCGGGCCGCGCGACTCAAATGGAGTGTGGATTACAACATTCATGGACCCGCAGCCCAGCTCAATGGAGTGGACAGTGAAGACAATGTATCTCAAAGTGAGAGAAACAGATCAGAGCTTGTGACTTTTTCTCTGTGGAGTAGTTCTTTCCCCTATCATAACTAGAAGCCAGTTCTATACGCAGTGTATTTTTGACAGATTAAAAAGCAACTAATTATTCTACACAAGCCTTTGAGGATACACTGCCTTGTGGACGTGCTCTTCCTTGTATTCTTCCCTTTCCGTCTTTACCGCATGATTTGATGGCCGTCCCTTCTCAGCTTGACTATACGCAATCAAGCTTGTTCATTCGTAATGCAGTTCTCAGTAGCTCAAGTATGTCTAAGTCCGGAGGAAATTCTGCCTGGTGCTGGTCCGTAGCAATTGTCACTTGCTCGCTTGGACAGTGATAAAATGCCGTTCCCCAGAAACCGGTGTGGCCCCAGCAGGTATGATTTCCCAAGGTGTTTTTCATGATGCCCATGGCATATCCGGATTCCTCATTAGTCTCCGGAATCGCTAGCATGGTTCGAAGTGTCTCGTCTCGCCGAAACACTTTCCCACTGAAAAGATGACGAAGAAATAAGACCTCATCTTTCGTAGTCGAAACCAATCCTCCACCACCGTAGAGGTCGAAGGAAGGGTCCAGCTCGAAAGTATCTATTTCTCCCAAATACTGATGTGCTCGCGGCGGTAGGCCGGATGGGGCGGGCTCTAGAGTCTCGAACCAAGTATGTTCAATTCCAAGGCGGCTGAGTTGGAGAAGCTCACGGAATGCGGACACTTGCGAGAGACCTGTGACGTTTTCGATAATGTCACCAAGCAAGACGTATCCTATATCGCTGTAGCTGAATTTCTCTCCTGGAGAGCCGACCTTCGGCTCGTTGTCGATGATGAATTTGACTTGTTCTTGTCGCGTCCAACGATGTTTAGGATCTCCCAGAATCCTCTCTTTATACGCATCGGAGTTTGAATCTGGAATTCCGGAGGTATGGTATAGCAACTGTTCGATAGTGATGCTTTTGGTGTCGTATGCGGCTGAATTCAACGAAGCGGATATGTTGCCGTCTAGGTATTCATGAATGGTATCACTCAAACCTAGCCTTCCGTCCTCCCATAGCCTCAGCACTGCCGATGCCGTATATGTTTTTGTCATAGAGGCCATTCGACTTGGCTCGTACCCTGTCAACTCGGTGCCATCATTGATGCCGGATGCGAGAGTGCCAGCGATGCAGGTCTTGTCCAATTGATACGTGACTGACAGGCCCGGGAAAGAATAGTTTTTCACCTGGGTGTCCATGACACTCTGCATAATGGCTTTACATTTTGTTGAATTGGGCGAGGTCGTATCAGGATGACCGATGGTAGAACACTCTTGGATAGTATCAACGGATGCATTGTCGCCTTGATGATCGAGTGAATGGCCCATCTTCGACTGTCCATAGGGATTTAAAGTATTAGCGAAAGCCCAGTGTGTGAAAATAAGACTGAAGCGAACTGCTTGGTGTAATTTTACCATTGTTGCTTGATTAACTAGGGAGAAAGTACAAAAAGGTGCAGAGAATCAATTCGCTACACAACGTCGCAGCGCACCATACTTATAGGTTTACGCGGCGTAAGCAATGGAAATATGAACATACCTCAGCTCAGCGATCACTGTATATTCAGTATAATTTCGATCACCTCGTGCGGAGTTCAAGAGTTGAAGCTGGGAGCCTTACCCGGCCGCGTAAGACCTACATGTAGTCATGAGTATCGCCCGGTCCAATAATCCTTGCCCTTCCGGCTTGAACCCCACTTATCTCGGATCCTCCCTCGGGTTCCTCGCCGGATCACATCTCGGATTCATCAACTAAAATTCAGACTTATCTCAAGCTTTTCCTTGGAAGGAAATCGCTGTATGTCAAGTCCCACTCAAGCAGAAACTAGCTCGGATACTAGATGCCGCCTACATCACTGGCGATCTTCAAGACCCCAAGCCCATCAGCCCACGATCTGCTTTACTTCTTGCCTAGAGCCCTTAGCATCAATCCCGTCGTAACAACTCTTAGACGCTTCTAAGCTAGGTCTTTCTGATTCTTCTAGATAGTGAATTCTGTGTTTTTCGCGCCTTCTAGGAGATGCCCATTGATAGCTCTGCTCGCTTTGAAATCGGTCTGTAATAAAGCCCATCTGTGGACCGGGTATCGCTGGCCAGTTGTCGGGTATTCTGACGGTAGGTTGCACCAAGCGCAGCGTCGATATTAAAGTCAATCATCCACAGCTGAATAGCGCGGTAAAGACGCGTAACTTGCGCGTCTACATGACTTTCGTTTGCGCTCGTGTTTCTGGTTCGACATCTCATGCGTTCGGCTGAATGCGAGGCAGCAGCTTTCTAATCCTCGTTCAAAATAGGGGCGAGCTTAAGAGTCTGCACAAAGGATCGGCTGCCAATAACATACTCAACGTTGAGCATGTTTATATTCAGGGACACCTGTCCTGACTCTAGCCCTAAGTCGCATCATTCTCCATAGCAATAGTCTCCTTCTCTAACCCTCCAGTTGATCCAGGTATAGAAGAAAGTTTGCAATGTTTCGCGCTCTGTCCCCTTTTTGTTGCGAGAGACCTCTGTTAAATGCAAACTTAAGTGGTGAAGTAGCTCTATGAAATGACATTATTATTATAGACTACACACTCGGAAAATTAAGATGTACTACGAAATATTCTCACATGTACTTTTAAGTGGCTTTATTTGTGCATTCGGCCATATATTTAGATCTGCATTTGGCTACCATCAGATATCTGCTTTATGTACATTGGTGCTATACCTACATCATGTCAATACCGGGGTCCTATTTCTCGGGGAATAAATGTCTTCAAAGGATTTAAGCTCGGAGCCCTGGTCGCCTACAGGCATTACATCCGGAGAGCTTCAACAGTCTCATGGAAATTCTCAATGCATGCTCCGATCGCCGCCGTTGACTAAGAATCGATTCTTGAAGAGCAACCTCTATCGCGTCGCTGAAGCTTGATTGAAACCTCCGCAATCCATTGGGTGATAACGACTACGAACTAACCGAGTGGTTGTTCCTCTTATTGAAAACCGCGCCTATACAGTGGTAACTTATGTTGAGTTAGGTGAAAATTCACTACACGCGCAATGCACTCCTGCCATTCAATGTATGCGTTTGCACCAAAGGTATGAACAGATTTATTGCAATATATATCTGAAAGAGAAGACACTCGCGTCTTTGCATACATCAAATCCTTAAATATTCTTATTCACTTGATGATTCGCCCTCCAGGCTCCTCCTTGACACGTCTAGCAGTTGGTAGCCTCCACATCGAAGTAGTACACTGGTGGGAACACGGGGGTAGTCTCCCAGTCATCCGCGTACTCAAAAGTAACAGAATCCTGACCCTCAGGCGTGGCAGTCATGGAATTGAAATCAGGCATGATCAAAGCAGACCATCCGTCTTCGCACTCTCCAGCGTGGTATGGGACGTCCTCAGCGTCCCAGGGGATCTCCCAACGGCACATAATGTCACCGCCACCGTCTCCGAGGAATAGGGAAGCTGTGACCTCGAACTCTTCGCCTTTGAAGGGGGCTCGGCGGGAACGTAAGGTAACACACTCGGCTGAGACCAGAGTGGTGAGGGCAAAGAGGCCCAGGACAGACTTGGAAATGATGCCCATTTTGAATGATTGTAGTTTTGTAAGTTGTAGTGGAATATGGAAGGTTGGATGCTGATGGTTATCCTCAATTTCCTTTGCAAACTCGACTTCTTTTATAATTTCAGACCTCCTAGGAAGTCTCCTACGTCTATGTCCAAGTCTCTTGTCCATCTAGATAGTCTTTCGATGTTATTTGGGAGGAATGTTGGAGCCTATTTCTGAACAACCTAGATGCTGGTATACAGGATGGCGATGCCGGTTTCGAGGAGGCAAGTGACCCTCTTGGAAATTCTACCGGATCCATTGCGGAGCCGAAGTCTACTTGGGCGAGCTCTCGCTGGGCTGAGTGCAATGGAAGATCCCCACCAACTCATCCACATGCATTTGTCAATATGGTCGGGTACCCAACCCATCGACTATATTAGGATTACAATGCCTGTTGACTCTTGCCCCAACCAGCATTCAGTCCCGATCGGTAAGGTAGTTTCAATCCGTACGGATTTCGACACACGCCAGCCAAGCTTGCCGACTCGTACGATACGAAAGCAATTCATGCGATGGGTCTTCCAACCTTGGCGTGGGAGCGTCCCGCATGTATAGCCCACTATGGACGTGGCTGTAAAGCAAGGCAACATCTTTAAAAGTTCGATCAACGCCATGCCAAGTCGACATTTGCACCCTTGTTAGCCGGAGAATTCCGCACAGATCCCCCCGCAGGTGCCCTTGGCGTAGCCACGTGGATGGAGAGAGCATTGACGATCGCGTTGTACCGGTTTCATATCGTCGTTTCTTCGACAAGACAAGAAACAAACAGTCTCTTTTAGGATTCGCGGTTACATGTCTCGGATGTACGGCAAGGTCAGGTTATCGGAGCTTCTTCATTCATAAATCATCTTCTTGGCCTATTCAATTCGAAACTCGTACTCATTCATACATCAATATTCAACGAAACGAAGCCGTGGGTGCCCACTACTTACAAACACAATTTTCAAAGGAATGCGGAGCGACGCAGAGCAGTCACACAAAAGTCGACGCAACAACAGACATCAGCCCCCCATACAATCCTATACACACTATGCAATCCACAATTCCACGATTATCCCCGTGACCTGTTAGAAGCCCCGATTGCAGTACTGCCCCTGATATGCCTACAAAGACAAGCGCTACAATAACCATGCGCTCCAGAAACCCGGGAATGACCAAGAAGGTTGAAGTTGGTATGATCACGGCAAGTATCATCGCGTATGCAAGGTAGATGGGAGACGTCGGGCGAGGTGCTGTATCTTCACCCGCGAGAGAGACTTTATTCAAGAGAGGTGGCTGTATCGCTGCAGATGATTGAGGTGTAGGTGTCGAGTCTCCCGCCACGCCGTTGTGTTGAGGGGCGTCCTGTACTGATTCGCCGTAGTCATTTACGGCGAGAGACACAAGGTCCTCAGTCTGGTTTAGGAATCTTGTTTCGGGCTCAGCAATCATCCTAAAATGACTTAAGACGCCTTTATAATCTTCAATGTCCTGAGAGGACGGTCTAGACAGGTACTGTGTCTCTTTGAAAGAGGAAATAATCTTGTCTGAGAACCGGATTAGTCAAGATATCGTCATCAAAGCTCAAGCGACTTACTGTACTGCTGTAGCCTCCACCCAATATGACCCAGAATGTCCTGCTTTTTCCAGCCTAACTCGCCTTGTGTTAAATTCTCCTCGCGGCGGGAAGCCGGCACAAAGCCCATGGGACGGGCTCTCAAATTTGTGTCATCATTATCGAGGACTTCTAGCTGCTCCTCCAGAACAGCAAGCTCATCTTGGAGCTGAAGCAACAAGCGATGATTGAGGGCCTCAAAGCGTCGGTAGATTGGCGTAAGGTTTGGATATCCAGATAGAGCGCCTGTTAAGTTCTGCGAAAGTTGTTGATAGCCTGTAACCGGTGGCTTCTGGAACGGCATTGGCGTCGCTCGCGGATTTCCGGGACCGAAATAGGGCGAGGGCATAACAGGCACTGTATGGCCCGGAAAGGGGGTGTGTTGAGGATGACCAAATGCCAGTTCAGAGGAACCGTTCCAGCCCGGGCCCTGCTGCAGAAAGCTGCCATGCGGATTCTGTCCTTGATACCCAGCACCATTTGAATACGGCTCTTTAGTCACTGTGGAAGCCTGTGGGCTCCAGCTGTGCTCGGATCGATCATTCCTACCTGATTGAGAGAAAACATCGGAGCGATAGCTGCTAGGTACGGACGAGTGACTCTGCACAGAAGGGGACGTTGGGTGCGGACCGCGGTCACCGTTCCTGGTATCACTTATGCTGCGCCGAAGAGACTCTGGGGTGAGAACCGGCGAGTCAGCGTCCAGATACTGGAAAGCCTCTGGTTGGTATGGGCTTTGCTGAGATGGGCCTTGCTGAGATAGATTTTGCTGGGGCGAGACTCGCTGAGGCGGAACTGGCTGAGGGGCTAGATGAGGAGGAATTCCCTGAGGCGGATCTTGTTGAGGTGAGCCTTGCTGAGCCGGCTTGTTCAACTGAATAAATGGTGGGAAGGGGTTGTCTTGCGGAGTCGTTGGCGTCGTACTCGAATCCTGGGCTGGGGCTTGCGGCTCATGAGATTCGCCCGGCGCGTCCGGCGTTATAGGAGGACTGAAAACAAGAGGCGGAGTCGGGCCTGTTGGTGTGCCTAAGTTGACGCCGTCGTCCTCAGGACAATCCTCCACAGTGGCAGGGAAAGGACCCTTACCAGCCAGGCCCTGCCCGTTCGCAGACTGAGTTTCTGGAGAAGTGGGATAGGTTCCATTGTGTGTCTCAGTAGAGAAGCCAGCTTCTGCGCAGGCTGAGTCGTCTACCGTCGACATCTTCAACGATTTGATCTTATCTCTATCTTTAAGGCAGCTTTTGAGTGAAGGACCGATCGTGTCTCACAGTCAAGTGTATTGTTTCCGGTCGGTGGATGATGTGACAGCCAGCACTCGGCCGGAATAAGGCTCTCCAGGGACTGCTTTATGTCTAATCGGCGGCTGATAATTGTCAGAGTCGAAAATATACGGGCGATTTTCCAACACTTGTCATGAGTTACTTACAATCTTCGGTAGCGGGCGAAAACTAGGCTGGCCATCAACTCCAGGATTAAAGTGCAATTCCGAGTTGCCAGTAGGACGCCCAGGCGATCAATCAAGAAGCACAGACGCCCGCTCTTTGACCGACAACGGCAAGCCAATTATTTGGGGACACAGGACATTCCATAGTGGCGGCGACATTGGTTGGATAACCGAGAGCGAAACAAACGGCGTTGGGCTGGAAGAGCGGGAGGGGAGACGGACAAGATATACCATCTAGCCGGGTGACCACAGTTGCCGGTTGCTGCATGGAAAACCATCACACCAACTGTCCATTGTAGCCTCACATGTCGATTGGGGGAAAGCTAAGTAGGTGATGTAGGATGGGAGGGAATGGTTGATGGTAGCACAGTCGGACTTACAGTGATGGACTTAGAATTATTAGTAGCGGCCTTGATACTGAGGCTCATAAGATTAAGTGGTGGAGTGCGCATCCAACTCAATTCGTACTGTGCGTCAGCCTGCATCGCCTGCCACCATCAACGTCCAAGTGGTGGCACGATGCTACACTCTTAGCCCCAAGCTGTCTCACAATGATGGCTGCGGCTTTTCGAAAAATCATTTTGCTACAGTCCACTGTTTTCAATCTCTAGGATTTCCGATATCTTTTCAAAAGTTAATTTTACACGATGTTACTCCCCGTTCGAAAAGCGGCACTGTAGTGTACTGTACGTGTTAGCCTGAGGTATCTGGGTCCACTACCTAGGTAGAGCTTCAACTCCGAGGCCAACTTCGACTTCTATCTTTTCTCCCAACCGCGTCGACATCTTGGGGATCCATTGATCTGCGAAGCTCACCGGGCCGCCTTAGCCAACATTCCGACACCGTGGCAAGATTTTCTGCAGAGCATGCGGCTTTTGCGCAGGTGATTAGAGCTCTGCAGCGTGCATTGTGCAGCTCTAGTGTCAGCACACCGCCAGCAGCATCGACACGATTAGTCCCCTACGCGCCTACGGGAGCCTCGATTCCGATTGCGATTTGCGACCCGAGGCCTGATAACTGCGAAACACTCCCAAGAGTCTTGTCAGTCCAATTGGACCTTCTAGCTTGCGCTACCTATTCTGCAATCTACCACAGACTGGCTGGCTTTGATAGCTCGACGATTTCTTTTCAATTGCCCGATACCAACTTGAGCAAGACGCTCGCGACTGTGGCAACGCCTTCCTCCTTCACTCAAATATAATGGCACGCCGACCGATAACTGAGCTGGGAAGATACCTCCTCCAGGGGAAAATCTCCCGAGGGGGCTGCCTCCGAACCTGCCGGTGCGCGCCTCGGCGGCCTTTGGTTGGGCCGCCTGTCTCTGCACCTCGCCCATTCAGGTCGCTCCACGCAGCGCAACAGCCCGACCCGACCACACAGAAACAGCCAGCCGTTCCCCTCCGAAAGCAATTAAAGGATGAGGCGAAGCAGGCTCGCAAGAAGGGCAAGGCCAAGTCCAAGAAGGACTCGCAGACCGTGGACGGCTGGGAGCTGACAGTTGGCATTGAGATTCATGCCCAACTCAACACCTCGCGAAAGCTCTTCTCGCCCGCTGTGACCTCTTTCAACGATAACCCAAACAGTCATGTGGCACTCTTCGATGTAGCCACCCCAGGCAGCCAGCCGCTGTTCCAGAACGAGGTCCTAGTCCCCGCCTTACGAGCCGCGCTCTCTTTGGGTTGCGACATTCAGCCTCTCAGCCGCTTCGACAGGAAACATTACTTCTGGTGGGACCAACCTTCAGGGTATCAAATCACACAGTATTATCAGCCATTTGCCAAGAATGGGCATATTACTCTCCTGGCTCGGGATGGCATCTCCCCAGAGGATGGCGAGAGCATCACGATTGGCATTCAACAGGTCCAGTTGGAACAAGACACGGCTAAGACACTGGCGCAAACAGACAATGCGCAATGGCTAGACTTCAATCGCGTGGGGGTACCTCTCATTGAAATTATTACTGAGCCCGAGATGCATCATCCACGAACAGCGGCCGTACTTGTGCGCAAGATACAGCTACTCTTGAGCACTGTAGATGCTTGTGTGTCTGGAATGGAAGCGGGCGGGTTGAGAGCCGATGTTAATGTATCTGTGAGGAAAACGGGCGATCCGAAGACCCCTCTCGGCACGAGGACGGAGATCAAGAACTTGAGCACAATCAAAGCAGTCGAGGATGCTATCATTGCCGAGCGAGATCGTCAAATTCGGGAAATTGAAGCCGGCGGCAAGATTGCGGGCGAGACCCGTGGGTGGACCATAGGGTCCAAGGAGACCCGAAGGCTGCGTGGCAAGGAGGGCGAGGTCGATTATCGATATATGCCTGACCCTGATATTGCCCCTCTTTACATTGGGGAGGACTTGGTGGATCATCTGAGGCAAACATTGGCTGTGTTGCCAGACACAGAACTTGACAAGTTGATCACACATTTCGGCCTGACCCCCAAGGACGCTGTGTCACTCATCAATCTCGACAATGGTGCCCGAGTACAGTACTTCTACCGAGTGCTGGGGTCACTCGAGGCAATGATTGATGCGGATGTAACCAGCGACACACAATCCGACCTCAAGAGCTATGCTGGCTTGGTGGGCAATTGGACCATACATGAGCTGGGTCGCCTCACGACCTCTCGAGCCGGCCCCCTCGGACAAGTCGAACTGGACTTTACACCTGAGGGAGAATGCATTCAGGTTCCTGACAAAGAGCTGTCGCAGCTTCTTTTCCATCTCTACCGAAAGCACATTACCGGCAAGGTCGCCAAGGAATTGCTCATGGCACTATACTTGGGTGAGCTTGAGGACGGCATCTTGGGTAGCATAGAGGCGCACGACTTGTGGTTCAAGGAGCTGTCAGCCGATGAGTACGACGCACTCGTAAGCGAGACACTTGAGGGCGAGGACAGAGTGCTGCAGGAGCTTTTGAGCGGCGACGCGATACCCCAAGGCAAGCTGATGTATCTCGTCGGCAAGATCATGCGTACTGGGCCTACAGAACGAATTGACCCTGCGACGGCGGAGAGGGCTGCAAGAGCCCATATTGACCGGATGCGAGCGTCATGAAAAGTCAATTTCATCCAGATTTTCACTCTGTTGCGTTGGGGCGCTGGTTTAGGTGCACATTTACAGGGGCGTACAAAAGCTCGTGAGTGTGACGAGATGTTGCGTTCTAAATCACAGACGTTAAACAATTGCCACCTGAGGGATAGAAGACGCAGGCCGGCATTGCTACACCACAGAGCAATTTGAGACGCAACAAAGCAAACACCTAGTCTGCTGCCGACTCCATCCTAGTCTCCTCAACAATCTGCAGTCTTTCCCAGTTATGTTATGGCGGACCCCGAGATTGGATAGTCCTTACTCAATCATCGACGATGAGAACAATGATGGATTCACCGCGCTCTCAGGGCCGCCTCCATCAATTCCCTGCGGCGACAAAGTCACGGTCAATATCTTCTACTCTCTCTGAGGGTGAGTCGCGCAGCACTGCCACGGCCGACTCGACGCTGTCCTCACTTCGCAGACCGAATCACCCTACTACTCAACCTTCCGCGACGAATGGCAAACTTTCGGAAGCTAGTCCCAGCTCGGGCTCAGAGACCTACACGTCCTCCGGGGATTCATCCAGCACCGAAATAGCCTCGGGAGCCCGAAAATCGCTCTCGACCGACCAAGAGACTGATGGCCGCGGCTCTTCGCGTACTAGACATCCATGGCCCCATTTTCCCTTATCCACGACAACAATTACCTTTCATGAACCAAGAACCAGCACACGCCTGACCGCGGTTGCTCCCATTACAAGCTCAGAAATGGACGGGGAAGAGTCTACTCTCACCGAAACCCTCCAGCAGAGCACTGTGACGATTGTGCCGCCATCCGCGCAGACTGACACTGAAGACGCAGCGTCCACGTCTGGCCAGCCAATATCTAATGGCGCTACCGTCGGCATCGTCCTCTCAGTCATTGCTGTCCTTGTGGGCGTTGTCATTCTGCTACGCTACATCTACAAGAAAAAAAGTTTCCGGAGGAGAGGACTGAGGTTCTCGCCCATCTCTGAGCCATATCATCGTGGGTCTCCAGGCCCTAATACCGGCAATTACAATAACACCTTCCGAAGCGGCGACTTGCAGAATTGGCTGGAGTATCATGGCGCCAGCGCTCATGGGGGTCCAATCTGGCCTAATTCGCCAACGGCAGCTGGACAGCTCGGGACGGTAGAGATGCAAACATTTACTCGCCCTTCGCATCCTCCCAAACAGTATGATGCTGGACCACCAGCCAATTCAGGCGTATCAGATAGCTTAGGGCAAGGCGTTGGGCCTGGATCGCCGTTGTCTCAGTCTGACACCGTATGTCCGTCTCACACAATAGGACCAGCAACTGTACCGACCTCTCCTAGCGAGAGGACGGCAACATTGCCATGGGATGACGGCTTTCGACCAGATAAGTTGAACCAGCGAGCATGGTAGTCGCAGATATCGAGGAAGTGCAGTGAGTAGGTTAGGTGAAGTCGTTCCGCATTAATGATACAGTGTTGCCAAAGCTCTTCTGTGACCAAGTAGGCAATGAAGTGACTGAATTATGCATTGAGGAATCAGTCTAGGTCAGCACTTACAGCAAACGCGGCAGAACGACCTCCATAGGGGTAGCATTACCTTTCCCAATTGACAACCCAGCTAGTAAGAATGCCATGTTCTTAATGCACAACGCAGATCTCCCGATCGCAGTAACACAATCATGAACAACTGCTGCGTCATGGTTGCTCCATTCACGTGCCTCACTCAGGAGCTTCTCCCCCGGAAAAGCTGGGGAAAGCTCCGAGGGGAAAATGTAGAGCTATTGACTGTAACGCGTAGATGACATCACCACATCATCAGCCCACGACTTTCTCCAATTAAAGGGAAAGCAATTGAACTTGACCTCTTTCTTGTTGTCTCTCTGCCCAATTCTCACTCTGCCTTGAAGTAATTCCATCAATCTCATTACCGTCAAGCTTCGAAATAATCAACTTCGCCATGTCGCCTTTCGCGAGAATCGCTGCCCGTCGCGTGGCTACCATCCAACGCCCTGCCATTGCTGTCCAGACTAGCAGGCCTTTCTCTGCATCACCGCGTCTGTCAAAGACGGCTACTGAGGCGGCCAAAGATGGAATCAAGAAGGTTGATCGTGTTGTCAGCGACCAGATCGTGAAGGGTCTTGACGCTGCTGGTAAGTCCCCCTAATTAAGGACTCCGGATCCTCCTATCGTATCAAGGGACAGATGAACTGACATTTACCCTCGTCTTATAGAGTCCGCCAAGGAGAGCGTCAAGGGCTCTGCCGAAAAAGCTGCGGGCGACGCAGAGGGCAAAGCTAAAGAGATGAAGGGTGAGGTCAAGGGTGAAGCGGAGGAGCTCAAGGGCAAGGCGAAGGGGGCTGCTGAGAAGGCCAAGTCAAAGCTCTAGGGAAAACATCTTACATGTATCGGAACTTGTGTCAAGTAGGTGCACGTTGGCGTCAGAGCATTTCAGATATGCATAATGTACGATATTTCGACTGATGTGTAAGATCAAACGGTGTTAATTACAAATGTCTTCCACCATTACTACTCTTCACCCCAGTACAATTGATAGCTTTCCAACCCCGAGGACCTCTCAGAAGGGTATCACCCACAACTCCTATAAACTCATCGTCATGTTCAGTTCCAGCATCTCACAAACAACAAGGGCATTCTGTGCACACCCAACTCCGACAACTACAATACTCCCATAATACCTTCCCACCCTTATCGCTTCTTCTCGCCGTTCGTAGCTGCAGTCTCGTCTCGCACAGGAATCTCTCCCAACGGAAACTTGACCCACGTCGTCTCCGGCAACATAATACCCGCCGCACCCGCATAAATCGCCAACAAGGCACATATAATCGCAAACGCCCCTCCCGCCCTATTCGTCCTCACCGCCGCCGTCGGATGTGTAACCGCCACAAACTGCGCAACGGCCAGCAGCAAAAACGCCAAAGCCAGACAGAACAGCACCGCCAAAACTGTAACGTTCGTCTTGAGCGCGGCAATGAAGAAAACGCTGGTGAGTAGGAACCACGAGATGAGGAAGATGCCGACCGCGACGGTATAGGCGCGTTGGTCGCCGGCGTAGGCGTCGCGGATGCCGAGGGAGGGGATGAGGAACATGGCGAAGGCGAGCCAGAAGGCGCCGTAGGAGCAGTGGAGGGTGGTTCCGAAGGTGTTGCCTACGGCGAATTGCATGATGCCGGCGATGAATTGGGCGGCGCCGCCGAAGAAGATGGCGAGGCCGAAGACGGCTTGGTCGGGGCCGACACTTCCAAGAGGATCGGAATCAGGGAGACTTTATAACGTCAGCGTCTTGATACCTCTTTTACAGACAGAAAGATGAAGGACAGGGAAAGCGTACCCGACACCACACTGGTAAAAGCCGAGAACGAAAGTGGTGATACCGAAGCTGATCAACCCTAACGGACCGGGATTGGCAATCTTGCCCACCTTTGGATCATAGACCTGAGAGATGGTGGCCTGGTGCGGGTGCATACGAGGTCCGGGAGCAGCACCGCCGTGCTCAAGATCAGGATTGCCATAATATCCAGAGTCATGAGCAGGCACCTGCGAGACGTAGTGCTGCTGTTCCCCGGTGGGGATAGGCGCGTTGGCGGTAGACATCTTGAATACTAGCAAAGGCGAAGGAGTTTCCAGAGACAAGCTGAAGGTTGGACTAGGATGCGTTCGAAAGAAGAGCCAGAAGGATGGAAACTGCAAACTTTAGAAGGAGCTATAACTTTTGGGTGGCCTTCTTATATACGCACAGCAAAAGGACCATAAAGGTGCTTCAAGAAGACCCCGTGGTCTTCTCCCATTCACCCGTGCTGCCGGACTGCGTAGATGCCGAACGGCCCAACACGCTCCGTAACTCCGCCATCTTTCTTCCTCCACGAGGAGGGCTAGACTAGAATGATGATTCGATTTGTGGTCTAACTTTGAAGAATATGCTTTGCGGGGGTGAGAGGTGTCAAAACGGCTCAAAGGAGGTATGGTGTGGGTTGGGTGAAAAAAAAAAAAAAGGGAACCGTAGGAAAGGTAGCCGAGCTTCCGTGATTGGCTCTACGGTTATTACAGGCTTGCCCGGAGTATAGCGTAAATTAAGTCGTGACGTGCTCATGTGGGCCGATGGTTGGTATGATTTGGATTGAACTAGATGGTCACGATGATATCAGAGTGGTGAATATTGGGAGCGTGGTGGTGGTGAGCTATCTGAGAAAGGAATGGTTTTGGATGAAATGCAGAGTGAACAGGTGGGCTATCGAAACTCCAGATTTGTTACTCAGCCTCAGACGAGAAAACAGTCAGCAATTTGTCTGATAATTCTCCTAAAGCTGGGAGAATAAAAAAAAATGAGGCTCCTAGTGTCCAGCGTCGATCCGTCTTGTCAAGGTAGCCGTCTACTTCATGCCCTGTCCGGCAGCTCGGCAAATCCCAGAAAAGCCATAACCGAGAATCTTCGGCATTGATGTCAAATACAGCGGAATGACTACGCAGTTCCAATCATGAGCAAGACTAGAAAGCTCCGGCAATGAATTTCCGCACCAGAGCTCAGAGCTCGAGGGGCCAAAAAAGCTCTACGTCGTCACAGCTCCCAGCAAGCTTTGGTCCGGCCCAGCCGGAGCTCCCACCCTCACACCTCGACACAGCCAATCCACAGCCTAGCAGAACAAACGATAGCGTGGAATCTACATAACTTAATTCTTTATAGCGGGGAAGAATCTCTGCGAGAAGAAGTCTACCAGCTGGTCATGCCCCCTTGAGTTGTCCGAGCTACGCGCGCTGGCGTGTTTGTTCCCCGTTCGTCCGTTTGCTTACTTTTTTCTTGCCGCTTTGGGCGGAGTTGGGAGTGGGAGCGATCCGGGTGGGTACCGGAGGGATGGTCGGGAATTGTGGGGCGGAGACCGACATTCGAGGATAACTCGGTCACAGATTAATAGGCGGGAAAAGATCAGGCTTGCTTCTGGGTTGCTTCGACCTTCACCATAGCTTGATTATATGCTCTGGTGAAATAATAGAGGGATTATCTGACAAACTGCTAACCCAATGTAGTTGGAGGAAGCTGGGCGAGCTGTCCGGATTGTACATCCTTCGATGAACCGCTCGTTGTCATTTCTGTTGACTTAAGAGTGATGTTAAGGAGCAAGACTCACTCGAGCAGGCCTTGACCTGTGAGTAAGGTACTTCATAACATTTAGATTGAGCTCTTCGTCAAACCCATCAATTAAGCTCAAGGGAATGGTACCCTGTGGAGAAACGTAGACGAGCAGCAGATCCTCCAACATGATGCCTTCAATACTATTCACAACGACAAAAATAGCACCAATAGCACCAACATTATGAGATTCATTTGTTTATATTTTGCCTACCAAACCTTGACAGACAATGCCCTCTATTCTCCTCTAAAACAACGCCAGATCAGAGGTCTTGTATAAGCTTCTTGCTTTCCCTTCTTGGAAAGCATGCTAAGCCCGGTATTAGATTATCTTCTATCGTCTATCCATGAGATTGAAAAACATCTTCATCTCTCCCCGTACATTCGATTCCTTTGAATCAAAAGCCCTTAGTTGCCCTTCTTGGCCTTCTCAGCAGCCTGAACCTGAGCAAAAGCAGAGTTCATAGCCTTCACGCTAGAAACCATCAAGCAGAACGGAATGACAATCCAGAAGGCGTTGCAGAGGAAGTAATAAGCCCAGAAGTAAAAGTCCTCCGGGCGGCAGAAGTGAATGCCATCCACGAGAGCGGTGAAGGTGCAGGTAGCGTAGTACAAAACGTCACCGTAGAACTGACCCAAGCTGATGATGAGCTGCAGCGGGTGGCGCATTGGGTGCGAGGTGGCGATGCAGTAGACGCAGGCAAAGGACAGAGGGCCCCAGCAGAAGGCGGTGACAGTCTCCATGGGGACGAGGAAGGAATCCTGGGTGAGGTAGCGAGAGTCAGAGAGAGAGTACTCTTTCCAGAGCTGGCCGAAGAGGTCCTGACGGCTGGGCATCTGGTAGTAGTTGTACGAAAAGTAGCCTGTTTCCATGTCAGCGTCTTATAATTGTCTATAGAATATAGTAGTATAGCACAAGGAGAGATATCATACCCTCAAAGAAGAGATGGATGCAGCCGCAGAGAGTGAACCACAGCGCAGCGGCCATTTGACTGATAGGCAGTCCAGGCCTAGCGCGAGCAATGACAGCATAGGCAAAGCTCAGAATAGCCCCCGAGCCAGCAGCAAAGTAAGCCACCAGCATAGGCGAAGCAATCGTATTCGCCGCGTAGCCAGGGATAGCCACGCCAAGAGGGAAATAAGGGTGGGCAGCGCCCAGCGTCTCGTCGGCGGAGGTGTTCATGGTGACGGAGTTGGCCGAGGAGAGTCCAAACATGAGAGCGAGCGAGCGAATTGAGTCTATTATTTGTTTTGAAGGAGTGGCGGGATGGTAGTATTTAAGTGAGATGTATGGACGGGATGCGGTTGATGAAAATGGTGTTTGGTTTGCTTACTTTTTTCCCTGCGTGGTTGGACAGGGGCTAGATTAATTTGCGGGTTACAGCTGTTAGGCTTTATCCAGTTAGCGCCTGTATTTTCCGGTCGGTGCCCTCGGCGGCCGCGATTTGCCGGTGCTCCGGCCTCGAACCATTTCTGTAAAGAAAGAAAAAAATTGACTAACATTCCCCGGATTCACTCTATCCGAATACCCTACAGACGGGACGATTTCCTATCAAAGGAGAGGTATTGGCAATGGCATCCCGATTTGGGCTTAGATTTGTTCCTATTTGAGAATGTATGGCTCAAAGGTTAGGCAGTGATAGACTCTGGTTATCTGGTCTGGTTTGTCAAAATTGACCTTAATTCACAAGCAATAACACCAGGCCTCTTGCATTCTCATTCGACTTACAACTGCAGCGTATTCGGGAACATAGCCCCATTGCCGTCGTATTCGGGTTGACAATGGACTTATGCTTAGGTACCTGCAGAAGAGGGTGGAGTACAGCCCATGCTGCATATCAGATCCAGCGAAATCATGACAGGTGCCAAGATGTTAATTAGATCCAGCCTTTTAAACGAGGTAAAAGACCGCAGCAGACACTACTTGGGACACTCTACAAGAAAATATAAGGCACAAGATAGGCTATGATATGCTGTCGTTTGATATTGAGTATGATACTCTGCAATTATATTTCCTTAGTTATTTACATTCGTCTTCTTGCTTAGAGCCACAACTGCGCGATGTCTTTTGGCGTGGTATTTTACATCGTCAGGATAAAGCGGGTTCCAGACTGTGTCGCAGACTTTACATTCGGAAAAGGGAGCTTGAGATGATATGTTGAGTGTTGTCTGGACAGTTGGTTGTGGTTTCGGTTTCGATAATGGTGCTGGCGACCTTTCGCTTGATCCTCTTGCCCTCCCAGTGCTACTGTCCTTCTTGGGCACTGGTTCGTTTTCGGTATCGCGAGATATTCGTGGGCTTCCTTTCCGTTTAGACATTTTGCTGCTTTCCTCCTCTCCTTTTTCATCACTCTTGTTGTCTTCATCATCTTCCTGTACTTCACTGCGCATTGTCTGTCGGATCCGTAGTAGTCTAGGCGCTTTCTTCCTCCGCGCCTTTACCGCTGGTGGTGATAAAGGTGCTTCGGCTGACGTATCCGGCATATCCTCCCCGTCTTTCGGCGGCTGATTTGGCGCCTTTGGTGCCGCTCTCTTGAAGTAGCTCAAGATCGAGCCTTTCGCAACCTTCTCTTCTGGTTCTTTACTCGCCGCTGGCTCGCTGGCCTCTTTTGTGACCGATGCAACACTCGGCACTTCATTTTCCTTATTCTCGCTTAACCGACTCGGCGCTTCTTGGCCTGATTTCCGTTTCTTCGTCGGTGGCTCTCCATGAGTGTCTGTGGTCGTGGTTGAAGGACGCTTGCCGTAGGTGCGAAGGGGTTTGTCGCGTTTGCGAGAGAGGTGCATGCCCGGTTTGGTTCTAGCAGCTGTAAGAAAGGGCTCATTACGAGAGTAAATCAGAGCTTTCACTCACATAGGGAAATCCGGGGAGGGCGAGATCAGGTTGGAATGCTCCATCGCAGCATGTCTAGTGTCTGCACTGGCGGATGGGAAGGGCGCGTGTCGATGGTGGATGGCGTCCCAGCAACTGAGCTAGGGCGCGGTGTCTTTGGAAAGGGAAATAAAACAGAACTTGTGCTAATGTAGTTTGAATACTTTTCAGCCGGTGAAATTGTTGGAAGACAGATAATTATCACGCCTTGTAGGATTACTATGTTGAATATTTGGTGGTCGTGGTCGTGAATTCGACGTGTTAAGTGGTGCCCCACCAAAAAGACGCGTTGCGACGCGATCCTTGGCGATGGTCGCGCGCTGTCACATGCTCCACCAACACTGGTGAGCTTATAGCCTTATCCCCAAGAACGTCACAACTCTTAGATGCACCAAGGTTGTATTTTAGATCTGTGATCTGGTGCAGAAACAAATTCTCTATTTTTCCTGTACCCAAGGCTGTATTGTCTGTGTTAGTACAACAGGCACAGCCACGGCACGAGTCTCCAACCTACCTGATCACAGGTGATGGTCTGCACATAATACTGCTGTGATATTCGTCGCATTAATCGTAATCATTTCAGTCGGCCTCCTTCGGGGCCGCTGTAGCTCTTTTCCTGACTGTCTCTGGCTCCTCTTTGCTTTCCAACAACACTGGTTCTTTCTCATCCTTGTCCTTCTTATCCTCCCCAACAACCCATGTTTCTACCACTTCCTTCACTTCGCTCACAGCCTCCTGTCGTTGCTTCGCATCGCCCATGCGCCACACAAATATAGAGTAAACAGCGACCTCTGCCACACCCACAAGCATCGATCCGCCCATTGTAAGGAACAATCGCGCTGGAAGACTCCACCAACGTGCAGCTACCCAAAGGACGCCGGCCACGCCCAGGATGCTAACGAGAAAGTTGAAGATTAAGAGAACCTGCCGGTGGATCTCATTGTAGGTCACATCGTCGTCGCCGGTGTCGGCTTGGTTGGTGGGTTCATTCACAGCGGCAAAAGCGCGTGCGGAAGCATGGGGAAAGCGCTCGAAGAAGGTCTCGACGTGGGTGTGGGGAGGAGGGCTGGTGATCATGCGTTCGTAGGATCTAGCTTCTTCTTCGCGGCGTAGTCGAGCCATCAGGGCTTTGTATTCGGCCGTCTGGGAATGATTAGTTTATATGCTGAGGTTCTTCTGTGATACTGTAGCACGCACAGGCTCTGGCTTCGGAGGTGGCGGGGCAATATATATCGTGGAGCCTTGTAGGAGGTGCTCCAAGCTGCTCGAGGCAGAAGTTGTGTGTTGGGAGTCGCTGAGCTGGTGCCAGAGGTCGACGATCTGGCTGTGGGATATTGGCTTCCCCACGGCAGGCTCTTCTAGCGACGGCTGTTGTGACGTTTCCCGACCTTCTGGTAACGACTTTAGACCCTCCACAATGGAGGGCGTCATGGTTAGGAGCACCATGATGCTAGACTCTTCAAGAGCAAAGACTCAGTTGTGTAGATCACGGATAGTTGCAGGATACCGAGTGTGGGTCACAGCCATCAATAATACTAGCCATGTACTGGTTACCTAGGTATGCGGTCATGGCAATGGAACATCTGGATTGACCGGATTCAAGTAAATATCGACAGCGCATCAGGTAGTAATAATCGATGACACTCGCCAGGCGTAACATCGGCCGAGGCAGCAAGGCACCAACCAATCAACGGGCTGCGCTCTGCGAGTTTGGTGGGGACCTCGACCTTCCGGGTTGGACCGTTTTTAGTGCTACTGAACCATTGGAAAAGTTTCAACACCGAGAACCCGACTCGGATTCTTCGACTGAAACTCTTTTGACCTGGGATTCAATCGTCTTCCAGCTTGCATCGATGAGCTTGAGACATTTTATTTGACCATAATCAAGGTATTTACGGGTGTTCAATGATCTGAATCACCGAAGGAGGAAGCACCAGTTCCACCCGCTGCACGAACTTTGGACCCTGAAATTTTTACCTCACGACAAACCTTCGACGACCGATCCTCCTCCACCTTTAATACCAACACATACGATCACTAGCGATGCAGCTCCGACCGGGAGCAGCGGTCCTACGTGATGCCGCCGCGGCCGGTAGGATCGCAGCTCCGACATGCTTATGGTGCCAGCAGCCCGTGCGTGCCGTCGCGTCACAAGGACTATCAAGAAAGCAGCAGCGGAGGAGTCTACACAACAGCCCACGACGTGATTCAGCATGGGCTGCAGCCGTCCAGGTAGCATCGAATATGGTAGGCAATGTCGTCAAGCAGGCTTCAAAAGACCATGGCCCGGGTATGAGGGTCGACCCTCTCCGGACTGTGGCCAAAGAGATGCAACATCTTACGGGCAACATTCGCAAACTGCTTGGCTCTGGTCATCCTTCCCTCGATCGCGCCGCGAAATATTACACGCAGGCAGAAGGCAAGCATGTGCGGCCGCTTATTGTGCTGCTCATGAGTCGAGCCACGCATTTATGCCCCAAATCGGCCGAGAACCATTACAATTCAAGGCCAGGCGGTATCGACACTTCGATATCACCAGCCACTATCCTAGCCGACGTCAACCCTTCCGCCCATCCTCTGAGCGGCCCCGATGGCAGAGAAATGCCTGAGCAGGGCAATCCCGATATTCTACCCAGTCAGCGACGCCTCGCTGAGATCACTGAGCTGATTCATACCGCCTCGCTCCTTCACGACGATGTCATCGACCACTCAGTGTCCCGCCGGGGCTCACCCAGTGCCAACCTCGAATTTGGAAACAAGATGGCCGTTTTGGCTGGCGACTTCCTCCTCGGCCGCGCTTCTGTCGCTCTCGCCCGTCTTCGCAACGCAGAAGTTGTTGAGCTGCTTGCCACTGTCATTGCGAACCTTGTCGAGGGCGAGTTCATGCAGCTGAAGAACACAGAGCGGGACGAACGCAGCCCTGCGTACTCGGAGCAGACGCTACAATATTATCTACAAAAGACATACCTCAAGACAGCCAGTCTAATCTCCAAGAGCTGTCGCGCTGCTGCTCTTCTCGGCGAGGCTGACGCTCATACCGTCGAAGCGGCCTATTCGTACGGGCGAAACCTTGGACTAGCGTTCCAGTTGGTGGACGACATGCTCGACTATACGCGGACGGATAAGGACCTTGGGAAGCCGGCGGGTGCGGATTTGGAGCTTGGGTTGGCGACGGCTCCTCTGTTATTTGCTTGGAAGCAGATGCCCGAGTTGGGAGCACTGGTGGGACGCAAGTTTGAGAGGGAGGGTGACGTTCAGCGAGTAAGTTCCCCTTGTGTGCCCTTTTGACGAAGCCCTGTGCAGGTGCTGGTATTAAGAGAGCAAGATGGATGACTGACGAATGATGTTTTAGGCACGCGAGTTGGTACTTCAAAGCGATGGCCTCGAGCAAACCCGGGCTCTGGCTCAAGACTACTCTGAGAAAGCCATGGCTGCGATTGCAGACTTCCCCGACAGCGAGGCCAAGCAAGGTCTGGTCGACATGGCGGAGAAGACGATTAAGCGACAGAAATAAGCTTGCCTCTCCCCCTCTCGAAGGACAAGTGGCCAAGCATGTATGATTATGCAATGTATATGTACTCTGTGCGGCGGGGAGGTTTCCCCGCTGGAGTCTAGTGTTTGTTTGTTCTGTTTCATGTCTTATTTCTCCATTTCTTGGGGGCGAGGTGAAAATGGCAGCATATAGAACGCATTGGGGACCCTCTTTTATTTTCCATTGATGTATTATCTGATGGGTCTTTGTTGGGCTCTATGGTCATCAATTATTAGATCAATACCATATAGAAACTTTGGAAGGGAAAAATCGAGGCTTGGTAACAGAAGGATGTTTGGAGGGCGAAACGGAAGCAAAGAAGGGCATCTTCTAGGTGCCTCTTTTAGTTGTAACATAAGTTCAGCTCAATTACAGTCAAAATCAACATCAATTTCTACAAAAAAGCTTCGCATCTAAGTCTGCTCCGTTCGCGGAAACTGCGGAGTGGCGGTGTACGATCAACGCTGTCGCGGGCATGATATACCTGAAATAATGCGCAAGATGTTCTGCAAGAGGCAGTGCGTAGATAGAAAAAGAGGATATCTGGGCAGACGGCTTGGCTCAGAATAAGACCTTTTCTGCAGAGTTGTTGCATCGCTCTGCGTGGCTAGAATGTGTTGCACTATATTGCTCTAGTTGTAAGTTACCTTACGAGAACTTCGGCAAGGCACAAAGTGCGCGATTCATGATCTAGACTGAAGCCTTCAGGAAGCCTCGTGCCGAATCCGAAATCGACGGATGTGATAGATAGCATGTCCAGTCTACTGGATGGTGGTGGTCCAGCAGGCAGCGAACGATGTTATTTGTATTACTCGATGGTAACGACGTCAAGATGGAGAAAGCCATCCAGCCCTGCCACTCCACCTCCAGAAACGGTATTTTGGTCGAATAATCGTTACGTACGAACCTCAGAACGGGCTGTTCCCGACCCCCCATCTCCTCGCCCATCGGAGGTGGCCGAGCAGCAACAACATCGATGCGGATGCGGGGGTTTACGATAAGACGGAAGTAGACGGGAGCAGAAAACAAGATGAGAGAAAAAAGAGAAAACGGGGAGGAAAACTCTGTTTGCAGCTATACGCTTTTACGCAAAGATCCACATCGTCAAAAGCCGAAAGATACGTGGTGTTGATGCATCGTGAATAGCATCACTGGACGGTGAGTGGCTGGTGGGAGTTTTGATCGAGTGAGAATTACTCGATAATATCGAGCAAAACGTTTGGGAGAGATTTGGAGGGCCGGGGTATTGATTGGCTGCGGGGGTTAGTGAGGAGTGAGATTGGCGCGGAAATGCTGGATCGTGGCTTTGTTAGTGGCCTTTTCCTACTAACTACGAAGTACATGACTTGCGTTGAGTGTACTCCAGTTTAGGAGGGGCTTGTCTTGGTCTTGTTACTATACGCAAGTTTGGGCTGGACTGGACTTGGCTGGGCTCGACCGGACGAATGCTTCTTATACGAAGTTGATAAAGGTAAGCTGGGTTATTGGGCTGTGCTTTGATCGTTTACACCGATTGGGCGGGTGTTGAGTTTGTGTCTGCCACCACATCAAGAATAAATTAATTGAATCTTTTGTGTGTGTGTATTGGAGGGGAGAGCAAGAGAACTGCCACTAGTAGTAAGTCGCATCAGAGCGGAAAGCTTGGGAGCGGGATTTTGGTCCACCACACGTAGTACGAGTAGTAGTATTACTGGTACTAAGTTAGGTAGTGTTGCAGAGTCAGGGACACACACACACACACCCCCATTCCACACATTCCTGGGCCGCATGTGACTGGCTGTTGATAAGACAGAGCAAGCTAGCCAACGGATAAGCTGCCAATTCTATCAAATGCCAACTGAAGAGGGTGGACGTGATGCCAACCCGTTTCGCTTCAGTCTAGGCGTGAATTTGCGGGGGATAACAGAAATCACCAAGGGTTAGAAAGAGGATAATGCACCCCGCAAAGCCACGGGAAACGAAGAGCAGGGTATCGGAGAAAGAAGTTCGAGAACCACCCCATCCCGTAGCGCCGGCATGTCACGAGTAGTGTAAGAAAGCATACATACCTAACTCGATGCAGTAGTAGATCAAAACCCACCAAGGCTGCTGACCCGCCGCCCTTTTTTTCTGCTTGCTATCGAGTAATAGAAATAAAATTCTTTTTTGCACCATACGGCGGATCTATTCCCACCTAGGTCGAACTTGCAAGACTCGGGACCTGTCCGGCCATGCCCGATAACAGTCTTTGCAGGTTTTTTGTCTGTGCGTTAGTTAAGCTTCCGGGTCGTTCCCGAATTCCTCTCTCTCTTATCTTTTCCCTCTGGCTGTGCCAATGCAGGCGCCGCCGTTCTGCTTTGCCCCACCATGAAACGACAAGGACGTTGGGAGTTTCTTCGTAGTCGCCGAGCCGATAAGGAGGAAAGCCACCAAATCGTGGGGTGGACAGAACCGCCCCAGACCCGCTGCTCCGAGGCTCGGGTCTTTTTTTTGTTTTGTTTTCGATCATCTGCTGGTGTTGCTTTGATTAGTTCTTAACTTGCCTCGACCCTTCTCTTTTCTTCCTCTTCTCTCCCTGGCTATCTCCTCATTCTTGCTTTCAATCTCGTAGACCACAGTTCTAGTGCAAGTCTACACCAAGCACATACCACCACCATAAGGCCTTATCACCACGCTCTCTTACAACCATGACAGTCCCCAACGCTTCAGATGCCGGTCCTTTGACCGTGCTCGTTTCTTCTCGTGCCGTCCTAACACAACCTGACGACTCTCTCCTCCTCACGCCCGCTACCATCACCATCTCCTCTCAGACTGGCAAGATCGTATCCACAACGCCCAAGATTCTGCCGGCCTCCGACTTCCCTGCCTCAACCACCTACGTAGACCACTCCCCCAAGATCCTGCTACCAGGTCTCGTCGATGCTCATGTGCACCTCAACGAGCCTGGGCGTACCGAGTGGGAGGGGTTCTGGACTGGCACTCGGGCTGCGGCTAGCGGCGGCGTCACCACCGTGGTTGACATGCCGCTGAATGCCATCCCGCCCACTACCACCGTCGAGAACTTCAAGGAGAAGCTCGCTGCTGCTGTGGGCAAGTGCTGGGTAGACGTTGGCTTCTATGGCGGCGTTATCCCTGGTAATGCGCACGAGCTCAAGCCTCTCGTTGACGCTGGCGTCCGTGGTTTCAAGGGCTTCCTCATCGAATCGGGTGTAAGTGCCCCTTTTGTCGTCGTAAGATGAACAGGGAGAAACGTGAAGCTAATTTTTGTGTAGGTCGATGAATTCCCGGCCGTCTCGTCCAAGGATATTGCCCTCGCTATGGAGGAGCTCAAGGACTCGCCTACAACCCTCATGTTCCACGCCGAGATGATCCCTCCCATCACCGAGTCTGTCGGCGACGACGTTCAGACCTCCGAGCCACCACTGGTCCCGACAGGCGATCTCACAGCCTACCAGACCTTCCTCCAGTCCCGCCCTCCTGCCTTTGAGACGTACGCCGTACGAGAGATCCTCGAACTAGCCCCATCGGCACCAAATCTGCACCTTCATATTGTCCATCTTTCCGCCACCCAATGCATCCCCCTACTCCGCGCTGCTCGCGCCAGCGGCATCAACATCACAGCCGAGACGTGCTTCCACTACCTCGGCCTCACTGCCGAAGAGATCGAGGCCGGTGACACCCGTCATAAATGCTGCCCGCCGATCCGTGAAGAATCCAACCGCGACAAGCTATGGGATGAGCTCATGGACGACGACTCTTGCATCCGCACCGTCGTCTCTGACCACTCGCCTTGTACACCTGAGCTCAAGCTGCTACCAGGGCACCTCAGCGCGCCGCCCATGTCGCACTCTGACTCTGGTATTGACGTCCGCGTCCCCGAAGACGACCTCATTGTCGCCAAGCAAAAGGCTTCCATCGAAGCCAACCTCGCCACCGCACCCAACACCCGCGGCGACTTCTTCGCCGCTTGGGGCGGTATCTCCTCTGTCGGTCTCGGCCTTCCCATCCTGCACACCAAGTCTCTCGGTCGTCTAGCACGCGGCCAATCAGCCCCTGATATCGTGGAAATGGTCCGTTTATGCTGCCAGGCTACAGCTGAGCAAGTCGGGTTGTCGCATCGTAAAGGTGGGCTGAAGGCTGGAATGGACGCGGACGTTTGTGTGTTTGACGAGGGTGAGGCGTGGACGTTTTCGCAGGGGGATATGAGGTGGAGGAATCGGTGCTCGCCGTGGGAAGGGCATGGGTTCAAGGGGAGGGTGAGGGAGACGTGGTTGAGGGGGCAGAAGGTGTTTGATCTTGGGGCGAAGAGTGGTGATGGGTTTGGGTTTGTGGGTGGTGAGCCGGTCGGGGAGCGTATCACGGAGAAGAGGGCGTGAGGGGATTATATGAATACTTGAAGTATGGGATAATGATGAAGAAGACTTTACATAATGTCAAGATCAGGATGTGGAGGAATGATGCGATGGTTTGATCGGTGATTGGAGTTGATGGTTGGAAGCCGGAGCAACAGCTCCTCCTACCTTAGGGTTTACTTTCACCTGTTGGTGGGCGTTGCGGAAAGTCGACGGCGTGCATTACATTAGAAATAGCGTTTGTCTTACTCTTACTCTTCTATACTTGAGCATAGTCCGAATGCATCAAGTTATATTCTTTCACGATACATGTGTTCCTGTCGGTGAGGATTCATTCAAACGTGATGGGATATCGACCTTTTTGAAGCATGTATACAAGCAGGACTTGGACTAAGATGGAGACTTTTCTCCGATATTGCGGGGAAGACCAAGTCGATTGGTGTCGATCTCCTCGCGTGATTGCTGCGAAATTTTTCCTGAGCCATGTAAGTGTACGAAGAACAATGATTATTCCTTGCTCAAAGAGCAAAAATTAAAGAGATCATGTGAAAGCATTTGGTCAGGGGGGAATAGAGAAACGAAGAGCCCAGCTGGCTGTTACCAAGGTGGCTTATATACACTTCACTTCGCCCGTGGCTTGGTCCCCCAGCGAGATTTTCTCGCACAATACTCGGCTTTTTTTCTTGTTTGATTATTTCCTTGATCAATTCTTGAATACAAACTTCAGTCTTTTTCTTTTTCTTTTTTTTTTTTTTTTTTTTTTATTTATCATTAGAATTATAGTTTCCTTGTAGGGCTTTTGAACGAGCCTTTCGCAAGTGGGCGAGCTCGGCTCACCTACGCTACCCTACGTATTGTTCTACGAGAAGTTCATGTTGTTATGCTGAACATCCCGCGACGCAGAGTGAGGCTGATTGAATTTTAAGCAATTTTCCTGTTATGTTGATTTTTGTTATCAGCTAGCGCTAGCTAATATACAAACAGCATTGGGTGTCTTTTAATGTTGCTCTTTACACTAGCTATGCCTTTAGCATGGGACAAAGTGTACAAGAAATAAAAATGAATGTCAACACGCCTGACTTCCACGATTCGGAAAAATTCACCTGCTATGCGATTGAATGCCTACGTGAAATCAAATGGCAACTTCCAAGCTACAATTCAAACGCAAGAGAAGCATTCGCAATCTATACCTCGGCTTTATGGCTCCTGTGATACATACCACTATCAATCCCTTGTGATCCGTGCTTCTGTATACCGCGCTTTTGATGGCGGGGCTACGGTCCTATGCACCCAAGGAGCTAGGTTCGAGGGGAGAAATACGCGTACTCGGCCAGATTATTAGTGGGCGCTTCCCACCATCTCGTCGGAGCACCTGGCATCCGGGAAGAGAACCCTAACGCCAATGCTGTTGCTTGTACTTTTAGAGTCTAAGCTGCGGGGTGGTTGGCGGTGTCCGAGCCGAGGCCGTTGAGAAACATGCAGAAGTATCTACGTATTTGACCACTGTTGACGATAGCTAACCATTGTCAAAGCTGTCTGTGACATGTACATTCGTCTTGTTTCATATACCCGTCTGGGAGGATGGACCCCATCTAACTAGTTGAAGACATTAAATAGATGGATTAGTAGTTGTGAATAACCTTGAAAGAACAAACTTGATAACCCTCCTTGTAAACTGGATGTAAGGTTGCAGCAAACGGCGCAAGCCCCCACCTTAATTCTAATCGTCCCGCTGGCGGCCGCTCTTGACAGCTTCCACTCCATTGTAAAGTGCGAGCCATCGTGGGCAAGTCGTAATGGTAGCTGTACTCGTAACTGTGTTAGGGGCCCTATCCTTGCCATTGTTCATACCCTGGTTCTTGCCAATACCACGTCGCGGGGGAATCTCCATTATGCAGATTCGCGATCCAGGGTTGATGTTTCCCTTTCTCTCCCGTTTCCCTTTCATTTCCGTCTTCAATGTTCAGCGACTTTGGCCATTGGTTTAGTACGCCTGACTTGGTATCGTCATAGACCTCAATACGCGGACGTCGAAGCACGATTGAATCAATGGCATGAACCTTGTACTTGCCACGGGCGCATCATCAAGTACGAGCTCTAAACCCCAAGAATCGACAGAAATAGCTCTGAGTAGCTATCAGTCCATACAGCATCGCGACGGGATGCAGCGACAATAGCATCTAGACAGCGAACCCCAGGAACGAGGACCCGAGCGCCCGACCCTCGTACTCGATCGTCATGGCGACGCCCGCAGACACCAAGACCTCTGACGTCGGTCACGAGAACGTCTTGGCCTTCAAGAATGGCGCAGCAAGCTCCATGGACGACTCTTCCGCCCAGCTGCCTATCGAAGCCGGCGCCGATGCCACCAAAGCGCGTCGCTTCTCTATGGGGGAAGCTGGCCAGTTGTCGCTTGACGATGTCGAGTCTGTCGATGTGCGCATACGCGATTTGGCCGTCGCCGTTGATACCGCGCCTTCATGGGTCGAACCCTCAACGTACCCGCAGCTCATGTCGTCCAAATTCAACACGGCACCCCAGATGAAGACGCTCCTACATTCGGTCGCTGCTGACTGCCAGCCGGGAACATTGACGGCTATCATCGGCGGCTCTGGTTCGGGCAAGACGACACTGTTGAATACTATGGCTGAGCGGGTTACGAGCTCCCGCCTAAGCCAGCATGGTACCACGACCTTTAATGGCGAGGAGGGCGTTCACAGTGTCCGTCATGCGTATGTCATGCAACAAGATATCTTGCTTCCTACGCTCACCGTTCGAGAAACGCTCCAGTACTCAGCTGATTTGCGCCTGCCCGCGACTACAGCTGCAGAGGACCGCGCGCGCGTGGTGGAAGAGGTTATCCGAGAGCTTGGGTTAAAGGAGTGTGCGGATACGAGAATCGGAAACAGTCAGCATCGAGGATGCTCGGGCGGAGAGAAGAGGCGAGTCAGTATTGGGGTCCAGATGTTGGCCAACCCGTCCGTACTGTTCCTGGACGAACCTACCACCGGCCTAGACGCTACCAGCGCATTCCAGCTTATTCGAACCCTCAAGACACTCGCTCAGAAGGGGCGAACTGTCATCACCACGATCCACCAGCCGCGTTCCGAGATCTGGGATCTATTCGATAACCTCATCGTGCTTTCCAGAGGGAGTCCGGTGTACTCAGGCTCCATCGCGCAGTGCCTCCCCTGGTTTGAGGACTTGGGCTTCCAGATCCCGCCTTTTGTCAATCCGGCCGAGTTCGTCATCGATATTGCTGCTGTGGATAACCGGTCGACCGAATTGGAGGAGGAGACGTCGGCTCGCGTGCAACGTCTCAAGGATGCTTGGTCTTCGGAGAGCCAGAGGCGATACGGGCCCTCCGAAAAGGCTGTTGAAGAAGGCGGTCATAAGAAGAAAAAGAGCTTTAAGAAGGCCAAGAAGCAAGCGGGCTTTGTGCGGCAGCTCAACGTGCTCACACATCGAACCTTCAAGGTTACATACCGAGACCCGCTGGGCATGGGTGCCTGTATCTTTGAAGCCGTCATCATGGGTATCATCTGTGGTTACCTCTTTTACGATCTGGGACGAGATCAGTCGGGCATTCGGTCTCGTCAGGGAGGGCTGTACACGGCGGCTGGTTTGCAAGGATACCTGATCCTCATTTTCGAAGTCTACCGCATGACCATTGACATGCCGACGTTCGATCGCGAAGCCTCTGAAAATTGTGTCGATGCGCTGCCGTTCATTCTGTCGCGGCGACTGGCAAGATTGTTCACTGAAGACATCCCAGTGCCATTCTTGTATGGTACAATTTTCTACTTCATGGCAGGGTATGAACGCGACGCGACCAACTTCTTCATTTTCTTTGCCATCACTCTGGCTAATCATTATATGGCTGTTACTTGCGCCATGACATGTGTGGCAGCCGTGAGACATTTCGCGGGAGCCAGTCTGATAGCCAATTTGGTGTTCACTTTACAAAGCATGGCTTGTGGAATGTTCATTCAAAGCGAGACGATTCCTGTCTACGTGCGATGGTTGAAGTGGATTACCTATTCCGTGAGTACTCCATCCTGATGTGTTAATTCCTACTGCGTGATGCTTATTGAGATAGTTTTATACATTTGGAGCGTATGCTGCCAACGAGTTCGAGGGCAATTTCTACGACTGCCCTGTCGATGGAGGGCCTTCTAGCCCTGCCTGTCGATACTTCACAGGCGACTTTGTCATGAGATCACTTGGTTTCCCACCGAACTGGGTGTGGAGGCCCATCGTGGTCATGATTGCCTTTATTTTCTTCTTCGTCATTCTGTCCACCATTGGCCTGACGTTCTTCACGGTCGAAATGACGATTGCAAGGGCACGGGTATCTGATACCGACTTGTCAGCGGGCAAGGAGAAAATGACAGCTCGTTCCATCACGGAAGTACGAGCCATCGATCTCGGGCTGAGTAACTTTGGTCTCGAACTTGACAAGAGAACTTTGAGAGGGAAGAAGCTGCCACGCAAGACGATACTCAATCCACTGAACGCGACGTTCCAGGCTGGCGTGTTGAATGTCATCATGGGACCTTCTGGCAGCGGCAAGACATCGCTGCTCAATGCCATGGCGCTTCGGTTGCGCAACTCGATGGGTACCAAGTATCGCCCGTCGGGCAAGCTTACCTTCAACAACGCTGTACCGGCCGACTCGGTGATTCGGTCTGTCTGCTCTTACGTGTGTCAAGATGATGATGCTCTCCTACCATCTCTCACCGTCCGTGAGACTTTGTGGTTCGCTGCCGGCCTCCGGCTCCCATCTTTTATGAGTAAAGAGGAGAAGAAGCAGCGAGCGGAAGATGTACTGTTAAAAATGGGACTTAAAGACTGCGCTGATAATCTCATTGGAAACGAACTTATTAAAGGTATTTCTGGAGGAGAAAAGCGTCGCGTTTCCATTGCAGTGCAGGTTTTGACTGATCCTCGCATTCTTCTGCTGGACGAGCCGACATCCGGTCTTGATGCCTTTACAGCAAATTCTATCATGGAGGTGCTTCACGGTCTTGCGAACGAGGGTCGGACGCTCATTCTCACCATCCACCAGGCGCGATCAGATCTTTTCAAGCATTTTGGAAATGTCCTGCTTCTTGCACGAGGTGGTTCGCCCGTCTACGCTGGCGCGGCGAAAGAGATGTTGGACTACTTTAGCCGACAAGGCCTTGAGTGTCCACAACACACCAACCCAGCCGACTTTGCGCTTGATATGATCACTATTGACTTGCAACAAGATCAGCGAGAAGCGGCGAGTCGTGAACGCGTGAAGAAACTTGTAGATCAGTGGGAGGCAAATGGCAACACGGCCGGATCCCCGTCGCCAGACCAGAGACTTTCGAAGATTCAGGAAGCAGACGAGCCTAATTCACCGCATGAGAAGGTGGAAAGCGACTCGGAAGGCATGGAAACGGGCGAAAACCCAGACAGCTTGGAGGAGGGCATCACCAAGACCACCTCACATAAGCCATCGCTTGCTGCAAGCGGTGCGCGGAAGTCGTTCAACAAGGCCAGCTTGTCCACCCCGGCGGAGCTTGGCGCCCTCATCCGCAAGCGAGCGTCAATCACCACGGCGCTGCCATTGTTACTCCATCGTGCTTTGATCAACACCCGTCGACAACCAGAGCTGATTCTAGCACGCTTGATGCAAGTCATTGGCCTGGCTATTGTTCTGGCCCTCTTCTTCTCGCCTCTCGATAACGACTACTTCTCAGTGCAGAATCGTATGGGCTTTATCCAAGAGATTGGCGCGTTCTACTTTGTCGGTATGCTTCAGAACGTCGCCGTCTACCCTAGCGAACGCGATGTCTTCTATCGCGAAGATGACGATGGTGTTTACAGCATCGAGGCTTTCATTGCTAACTACACCATCCTCGAGGTCCCATTTGAGATCATCAGTTGTCTTGTCTTTGGCGTGCTTGGCGCCATCGCCGTTGGCCTCCCGCGCACGGTCACTATGTACTTTGTCACCGTCTTCTCCTGCTTTGGCATTGTTTCCTGCGGTGAGAGTCTGGGAATCATGTTCAACACGGTGCTGCCTCATACTGGCTTTGCCATCAACGTCATGGGTATCTTCCTCTCCGTCGCCAACTCGATGGCGGGTGTCCTGTCCATCAATATGCCCGAACTCTTCGTCTCGGTTAATTACTTGTCGCCTATTCGCTACGCTACGCGTGCTGTTGCGCCGTACTCCCTCCGTGGAGTGGAATTTACGTGTAAGGAGTCGCAGCGTATGCCGGACGGACGGTGTCCCATCGAGACGGGACAGGACGTTTTGGAGTTGTACAACTTTGATGTCGATCCCGTGGTGAATGTCGCGGCTCTTGCTGGATGCGTGGTCGTGTATCGTCTGCTGGCTTGGGGTTTCTTGAGGTTGGTGAGGGGCCGTTGGAGGGAAAAGATGAAGGCTGGTAAGCAGAAAGCTTGAGACTTAGATATTTGAATTCTACCTGCTGCGATACCCGTTGAATATATTTGAAAGTTTATGTATTGCCGGCAACGTTTCTATCCGTGTTTAGTTTAACCATGTACAGCAGCCCCTGTGAAATCGGCGAGGGTAGCACGACGGACCCAGACACCATAAGTTTACACCCGCGCCAATGGAGTGCGTGGGAATGGTGAAGAATATCACAGGAGGCACGGGCTATTTTCCCTTTACCTCATTATCAAGAACGAGTAGCGATTCTTCAAGCTTCTCATCACCATAAATGTCTGCGGCGCCGGCTGGTCACTGGCTACGAGATCGGCTTCTTCAGCATGGAGATATGCTCCTCGAGATGGTGCTTTTCTGCGAGAAACCTAACATTTCTCATTAATTGGGCTTTCGAAATGGCTTCAAGAGGGTTGCGGATCCTGGACAGGGCAAAAAAATTGTCGGTAATTGGTAGGGTTGAGGTATGTTGTGTAAGTGGGTGATGTGGAATTCAAGACGACAAGACCCATGCAAATCAACGGCAGAACAATTCGGATGCATTGTATTGGACTAAAGAAAACATAATTAGTCTACCGAATTCAATTGAAATTACTTTCGTATTTGTATATTGCCCAGGAAGCGCATGCCCTGAACCTTCATTATTCGTATTCCGATTTACCCCAGGCATATTTCTCTGTAACATCGCGACTCTCTTATTCTCTTCCTTTTAATGCAAATCAGTCTGGTTGCTTGCGTTGAAAAACCGTGCGTTTCATTCGGTCCATTATGGTCTCTGACTTCGGCAGTCTGTCTTCCCTGAGCAGAGCATTTCATTAGTATTGTAGGTTGTTACGGTTGGGGTTGATTCTTACTGCTCTGGGGTCCTCCTCCCAGCACGGATTGTGACATCTTTCCTTGTTCTCCTGATTCTTCGGTTGTTTTCGTTGAATCTTCGTGCAGCTACTTCTTTCTCTTCTTTTAAATCTTTCTCTGGTGCTGGTCGCTTTCTGTGCGCCCCGGGATCCGATCTCGGTGCGCGACCGTGTGGAGATATGTATGCAATGGCTCTATGCCGCGGGGCATCTCTTAATCCTTCGTCATGGGCCTTCCATCCCTCTGCTTCATTATGTCGCCGAGGTGACATTCTTCGCCGTGTTGTGGAGGCTGGGCTAGGTCGATGGCGTTGATGAGGCTCCTGGATGGCAATATGAGGCCGACCGTCCCTCGGTTTTTCCTCATAGTCTTTCTCGTGTATTAGATCCCTCTCCTCCGATGGGGATCGTCGCCTTCGTGGTGTGGCGCTTGCAGGCGACTGGTGGCGGCTAGGAGGCACTTGGAGGGTAGTGATAGGCTTTTGAACATCTTTCAAGCCCTCGGCCTGGTGATAGAGCAACGCCTTCTCTGTGACCGAAAAGCACCGGTGAAGTCTCGTTGCCGCAAGCCAGTCGTTTGCTTCCTGCTCTGTATCAAATTTCAGACCCCAATTCACAAAGGCCTTTGAAGCATCGCGATGGAAAATGATCTTGAAGGGGACAGTAGTAAAGGCCAGAATGACTTTGTGTCGTGCGTGCTCTATATTTTGAACATGCGATTGGGTCCGTGGCCGGCTGAGGAGGGTTTCGTAATATTGCTTTGCCTCCCTCTTGGAAGGAAAATGCGCCACTATGCAGACCAAAGCGAAGACGGAGGATATTTCAAACGATAACTCGTAGCCTTCATTTTGATCTCGGTTCATCTTGATAGTATTAGTTGAAGGTATTGAGAAGTAAATAGTGAACACGTGCTCATATCAATGGATGTCGATCGCGTAGTTAAGTACGCGACGACTCTCCACGATCATCATGATCGCAAGGTCGCTTCTGTCGGCAGGCCGCTTCTGCCGCGACCTGATTCGCAGCCAATTGTCTTAGGCCGCGTGGTAAGCTGATAGGTCAAGCATATGCGAGTGCAGCCAGCATCGTTAGGGTCGCATTGCAGATTGCAGCTGCAGCTGAAGAAACAAGCATCGAGCTCTGAAGCTCGGCACTCACCCCGGAGGAAGCTCCAGTTAACTATGAGTTGAAGACGGGAGTCTGACCCGGGCGATTTATTCACGACTTTCAATAGGCCAGCCTTGAGAGTCGTCAAAAAAGAAACGAAAACTTCACAGTAGCCGGCTTCAATGCTTCGAATAGTATTACTTCATTGTATAAACGACCTCTCATTTCCGGACAGGCATTGTGCGGGGAAAGCAGAATTCGGAGGCCACCCAGTATGACCCATACCGATGGCACCGTAATGCAGTTCTTCAGAGCCCTGTTTGGGCTTCAATCGAACAATATCGAGAGGCGCATGAGGCCGGATCTGCATAAAGACCAACCTAAGAGTTGGATAGCTAAACTGTACAAGCACAATGTCATTACGCAAGTCGAGTTTTGTGAGCTCAAGAGCTGGCGGATCAATCTAATAGAACTGCAGCGAATGCGATTGCAGAAACTAAAATACAGATTGATTGAGCAAGCGCGGAAGCTTTATGAATACGAAGGGGAGAATGAGGATTGGGATATCTTTGAAACATATCTCAAAAACTACCGTGAGTGTTATGAATCTTTTTATGTTTTGGTGATGCCCAACTAACCTTGTGGTGGCTTGATATTTAGTGGAGGCCCTGCAGCAATACGATTATATGGAGCATGGAAGGGAAGACCATTTCGTTATTAGCGGTGAGAGGTACCTCGACAGGCAAATGCTGAGAGCTGTCATGGATGAGGGCAATGTCAATGGCAACGAATTCAAATTTGCTGAAAATCATCCGACGGCCGCCGAGCGAGAGCCTGTGCTTTCTTGGGAGATGGGGATGGGCTCTGTAGTGAGCACACGTAGCCAGATTCGCAAAGATCGCTTCGTGTCTCGTCTCGGTGTCTCTGCAGTGGGCGCTGCATTTCTCATCGGCCCAATGTGGTTGATGATACTTGTTGGCGGTCGACTGACTGCATTATGGTCCTCGACGGCCTTTATCGCGGTGTTTGGGCTACTGATGGCCATCTTTCTCGATAACAACATGTCTGTGCTCTCTGCGACCGCGGCGTATGCGGCTGTACTTGTTGTGTTTGTCGCGTTAGTGGCCGAGACCGAAGCTGGAGATAAGTGAATAATTGGCACAAAAGTTATGCTACTTGTAAATGTTATGAATATATTTGGGACTGCATCTTTGAAACTGGCGAGGATTGGCAATTCTCTTAGAAATATAGGTGCGGGATCTTTGTTATCTCTTGCCTCTAAGCAGCTAATAAAAAAAGGGGAACGTGTGATTCTTTCACAGTCCATAATATCCTATCAATGGCATGCATAGCCGAAAACTGCTAGTCCTCTTTCATCGTTGGATCTGATCGTTGTCGAATAGCCATCCCCAGTCATCAGGCCCGCACATGGAGAAGAAGGGGTGGTATACTTCGCCAAATGAATCGTAATTCCAATCTCTGGTATCTTCCCGCGGGCTGAACATGGGCGGCTGAGCCGGCGGGCACGCGGTGACAGCTGCTGCCGGGCTCGGATGATCGGCTCCTGACATGACATCGTTCCCCGGCGTCAACAGAGGAGGTCTCTCAGTGGTAGGCTGGTCCCCTTGGGTGGGCAGCTGCTGGTTCAACTCCTCCGCTGAAGCAAGATCAGAAGGTGGTGTGGTGGAAGCGTCTCCGTCGAGAAACTCGGTCTGGCGCAATAGACTGTGGATGGCCAGTCTCTGCCTCGTGCTACCCTCCTCGGTGGGACGGCTCTCAGTGCTGTTTCTTCCTTGGCGACTATCTGCAGGCGTAGGTTGCGCTGCCGGAGACGTCGACTGATTATTTTGTTGCGAGAATATACCAATAGAGTTCTGCATCTCCTCGACCATGGGAGCCACCAGCACCGAGTTAGGGAAGAAGCGCTTCAACGCCACGACGCACAGCTCCGCCCTGCTGGCAGCAAATTCTGGCGTCGGTCGCTGATGGCTTTTCCCGAAGCGAGAGATAAAGAGGAGAAGCCGGGTCGCATGATAGGCACAGATGGCTACATCAAACTCTAGAAAATGCCGTGACATGCTTTCCTGATTTACGGCAGTTAGGATCTGAATGGTGGAGGAGGCGTGCTCAAGACACTGCTTCTCAGCGTGTAGGATTGTGTCATATGTCTCCAATTCAAGAAGTGACGCGGGCGCCGCCTCAGGATAGCCAGGGACGAGTATTCGGTATAAGTCGCAGTGGGCTTGATGCCAGGACACCTGTGCTGCCAGATGCCGAGAGAACCAAGGGTTGGAAAGCAGTTGGCAGACTTGGCTCGGGAGTAGTGGTCCTCCATCTGGCATCGAGGCGCCTATCGCGGTAAGTGTCTCTTCGTGAGGCTTCATTAATTCTTTCACCGAACCTATAGGACGCTCTGAAGATGAAAGCTCCCGAGTTAGCCTCATAATTTCCTTGCGGGCCACCTCAAGTCTGCTATGCAGGCTGTATGAGCCCCTTTCTCCCGCCTTTTCTGAGCCATATGTCGACTCTGTCATTGGATAACCCAGACTAGCAGTTTTGATTGGATAGAGTTCGAATTCGGGTATGCCAACGGAAAAGTATCGCTGGATGATCTTCAGCGACCATAGCATCCGCCGGCGGGTTTCTGCAACGACCGGATCCATGCCTGGACGGGCGCGCTCTAGTCTCATGGCGGACGCAAAGCGAGCAGCATTCGCCGTTAGCATGAAAGCCCGCTGAAAATTACCACTTTCCATCCGATAATATACCACGAGCAGTAGTGCTTGTAAGAGAGGAATAGAAGGATTCTCGAGACGCATCCAGATACATTGCTCGGCTTCATGGATCCATCTCGAAGCATTGTCGCGATACCGCCCAAGGTGTAGTGATATAATAGCACACATGGCCGATGCCAACGCTCTATGCATTCGGCCTTCTCGACACTGTTTCTTGGTAGTTCCAGGATGAATGAAGGCGAATGAAGGTAGTGGGTATAAGGTATCAAAGAAGGTATCGACTAGTGTGAGCATGCTGCCTGTGACGAGGATGCCCGGACTGGTAGTTGTGGTGGTAATGTCTCCTTGTGGAGTAGTAGGAGATCGATGTGCATGGTCACCTTGGTTCAAGTCAAGATAGAGAGCCCCAAAGTCGTCGCTAGTGTTGTGATGTGAGTTGTCTACAATGGTCTCATTCATTGTTGGTGGCGGCTCTTGTTCCTGCGTTAAGTCCCCAATGAAGTCCATCTGATATTGAATAGGTCTCTTTGGAGATGGGTAGGTGCACTGAAGCCCTCTCCGCCTGCAATTGATGCAATGGGGCAATGTTGCTGAGCAGCGAACCTTTTTCTCCCGACACGCCGTGCAAGCTCTGGGCCCTCGAATCCGCGTGGGCTTTGCAGATTCTTGATCGTCTCCTGGAGATCGGACGGTCTTGAACGAGCAATCAAGACCTAAGCGCTCACAGCTCCCACAGCTCCCACAGCCACCAGGCAAACCACGACGCCTGTCGCAACGGACCTAAGCCAGCACTCAGTACAAGTATTCCCAATTCCTCAAGAAACTCCAGGAAATACCTTTCGCCATCGGCATTGTGAACAGTTTTCGCGGGTGCTCTGGGCTTTTTTGACCCGGAAACAGCTGGTATGCTGCTCCATGGGCAATGCCTCTTGGTTTGGAGGGCTTACTGGAAGCATCTCCGCGGACTAGTGGTTACCTGATCTGCCCGTTGCTACAGCCTATACGTAGGATCAAGCCCGACCGAGGACCCGGCAACATAGATTTTGTTAGCGGCCTGAGCAGCAAGGCTTGTGTTGACATCGACCATGTTGTACAGAGAACAGTGCAATGTGGAGGTAAATGGTGAAGAATTGAGAGACAACCTCTAGAATCTAGGATATTCCCAGCCGATCGTGCCAATGCCAGCGCCATTGACACCCCCAAAAGCAAAATTCATCCTGGCAGAGCGAGTCAAGGTTGTGGAGTTTCCCCTCAGTCTTAGCTCGGCGCCAGCCCCAGTAGTCTGGTACGGTCAAGGCTTCGCTTGGTCCAACCTGGTAGGTTCGTTAAATTCAATCAATCAAACAAATTAAGATCTCTCTTAGAGTATGCTGTACACTAACTCGACTCTCACTCTACATGTATATGTTATAATGCTAGTGATTTTGGGGTTTCTTGCAGAACAAAAACTCTTAGGCTAGCCTGCTTGAAGATCGAAGTGAGATGCACTACGCTCGCGCTAGCAATGCCAAGGGTCTTTGGAGAATTGTCAGGCTTAAGGGGATTGGCCTCTCAGTTATAGATTGGTTAACGAGAACAAGCCACGTGAAAGCTTGATCTAATAGTTTGGCGATCGGATGGAAGTCGGTATCTAGCCAGCAAGCCTGCGAAAGAGGCTTACACCTTCAATTAGAAACTTGTTAGAGACAAAACGTATTGGTCTGCTCAAGGATGTGTGGTTAGGTTCAGTTGGGGTGTACGAGATTCCAATAGGGCCATATATGTACATCCCAACCTTGATTCGCCTCAATAGTCACGACTGCAGCTCTTGTAAAATTGAATCAACATTGACTCGGAGCTTTTCGAAAAGCTACAAATCATAGATAAATATTGTTCTCAAGGCCGTGTTCGCATCGAGTTCCGGAACGTCATTGACATGGTTGTCCATGGCGCGGAGATGGCCAACCAGATTCGGTAAGTCAAAGCCGACTACCGATAACGCCCCGAGAACATGCTTCCAGGCGGACACATCCGAACTTCGACATCCGAGCTCATTAACCGAGCCCACATCTCTTAGACAGCATATGTTTGGGAGGTCGAAGTTTATTGCCGTCAATTGTTGACCTTGCTGCTGTCCGCTCGCCGGTAGCCGTCTGGGGGTGACAGAGACCCTTAAGAGAAGTTGGAATTTGTCATTGTATCGAACATTTGTCTTGGCTTCTCCAAGGTACTCCTGAAGACTGCTAGTTCGATAGCTAGTTAGGGTTAAAGTACGACCAAGGGCCGCAATTTATTGAAAATGTATAGGCATACATGCCAGTCTGTATGTATCCATTCTTTCCGGAATCACACCATCAAAACCCTGCATCACGATCACGCTGTTGGAAAGCAAGACCAATATTAGCGCCCATCTTGTGGACAAGTAAAACCGATCGTATGACAACTCGATTCGCACTCGCTCCTATAGATTTGAAGATCCCTCTATCTTTTGCACTTGGTGATGTACTGGGTCGTCCCCGATTTCCTCCATCTTTTGTTCCAATAGTCTCATCATGTAGGTCTTAATCTTCTCATAATCAGGCTCGCAGTAGACGTTAAACAGTTCAAGAGGATCTTCGTCACAGTCAAACAGTTCCCATTCCTTCTCATCCTCGAATCCTGGTCGGGCACCTCGAAGACCAAAGGCTTCATTGTACCAAAAGATAAGCTTGTATCGTTGGTCTCGAACGCCATAATGAGCTCGAGCTTCGTGGATGATATCGTTATGCATCCAGTAACGGTGATAGGCTACTTGTTGCCAGTTTGATGGTGTTTTCTGGCGCAGCAACTCGCGAAACGACACGCCTTGCATATAGCTTGGTTTCCTGAGGGAAGCAAAGTCCAAGAAGGTCGGCGCAAAGTCGACGTTACAAATTATGTCGTCGCAAACAGAACCGGGAGCGATTTCCGCAGGATAGCGAATCAGAAAAGGCATTTGGAAGGACTCCTCATACATGAACCGCTTGTCGAACCACCCGTGCTCGCCTAGGAAGAAGCCCTGATCAGATGTGTATATCACAATAGTGTCTTTTGCGAGATTATTATCCTCCAAGTATTGCAACATGCGACCTACGTTATCATCGATGGATTGAATGGTCCGGAGGTATCGTTGCATATACCTCTGGAATTTGAATGAGGAGAGGGCTGCCTCATCATCAAACGTGAACACCTCGCCTGTCTCGTTGTCGACGAGCTTCTTCGCGTCCACCGGGATTTTTCTCTGAACATTTCCTGGAAACACCCGCGCTCCGACACGTCGGCCACCGTCTGGCTGAGCCAAGCCAAGATCTTGGTATGTCATGTCCTCCGCGACACGCATCTTCGCTGCTTTGGCCGCCTTAGCGCGGTTCTTATAGTCGTCGTTATACGTCTCAGGCACCCGGATTGGATCGGTGTACAGGTTCTTGTGCTTATCGTCACACTCCCACGATCGATGAGGAGCCTTGTGATGGCACATCAGGAAGAATGGCTTTTCCGTATCTTTCGTTCTCGTGACCCAGTCGAGGCACTTATCGGTGATAATATCCGTGACATAGCCACTCTCTACACGTTCGCCTTCTGGTTCAATGAAGACTGGGTCCCAATAGTCTCCTTGACCCGGGACAACGGAAGAGTAGTCGAAGCCCGTCGGTTCATGGTCCTTGCCCTCACCCAAGTGCCATTTCCCAACCATCGCCGTGCGATAGCCGCCTGCCCGAAGATGCTTTGCAACGTTCGGCAGATGTTTGTTGATCTTATCGTTAAGGGTCATAACTCCATTCACGTGGTTGTGCGTGCCAGTGAGAATGGCCGCTCTGGACGGCGTGCATATGGAGTTTGTCACATAGCAATGATTGAACTTCATGCCTTCTTTCGCGAGGCGATCAATATGCGGTGTCTTGTTTATACCGGCTCCGTAACAGCTAATTGCTTTGGAAGCATGGTCATCAGCCATGATGAAAACGATGTTCGGTCTCTTGGAAGCCATTGTCCCGGTTTTGACACCAATGGGTGCTATATGTGGATTGTGTATGGCTTTGAACGGGAAGGAATATAATAGATAAATCGAAATGTATTCCGCATTCAACTTTAGAAAATGGTCTAGTGGCGATTTTTTGTTGCGAGTCTTCAGATTGATTGATATCACCAACTGTACACGAGAAAGGAATTGGTAGAGGATCTAGACTCTCCGCAAATGAAGTTAAACGCGCCCACCACGACATTGATGGAAATTCCAGGGTTCACTACGGAAATCTCCAGACATCGAAAACCATAAGACCTGCGGGGTCGACCCTGGATTCATTTGGATTCATTTGGATTCATTTAGTTAGTGAACTTGGCATCGGTGCCATGAGCACAGCCCGTGGAGTCCCTTTCGGCTCTCGGACTCTGACTACTCGTCTTGGATCCCCAACGTCCCAGCTCCAGTCGCATCACTTCAGCCGATCGGAAATAACACTCTGATGATGGATACGAGCCGAGAAGCAAAATTCTTTTGGGTAATGTTGCAAATTGTGGTTTCTTGATAATCGGCATAGTTTTACACCAGCATCAATATCCTCTTCGCATCCCATGGTTGATGGAGAACCTCACCATTCATAAATCTACGGACATAAGTATGGCCAAATGTATTCAAACACTGCCCCCCGAAGCCCCTCAAGGGTTAGCAGCTTGGAAGGGCCTCGTTGCCGCAAACAACGCTTAGCTCGCGATTAAGTAGGAACTCCTGAGCGCACCAACAGTGACTGGACTAGAAGCAGGTGTCAGAATTGTGAATATCTGTATCATTATGAAGATCTCCTTACCTAGGTCCGGAAGATCATCTCACGAAGAGCTGGCCAACGTGGATCATCGACAACAACCTTTTCAGGGGATTTGCGACGGACAAGGTCTCCCCACATGAAGGAACTGATATACAACAAGACTGAGAGTGGACGACGTCCCCGCCCGAATGTGCGCATGCGTTGGGCATGCAAGGCATAACTGGGAAAAGAAGTGCCTAGGCTTCGCGACGATAACACAGTCCAGCCTAATCCTAGGCTGAAAAGAGTCTGTAGCTGCTCAGAAGGTCGAAGGGAAGCGGCGAAGAAATATCGGAACTAGCATGGCAGAATCTTACGAGGATGACTATTGCGATTTGCAATAACCGCACACAAGGCCTCACACACATTACGTAGTTATGGAATAGCTGTAGCTGTTGTGTAGCGAGACGTCTGAGCAGCCGGTAATATCATGATCAGTCTTCCAAAGGTATAGAGCAGTTGGCGATTATTGACAGCGAGTCTATTTGCCTGAATTGAGCCGAATTCGTCACCAATGCTTCACGGTGCTTACAACTCAAGATCCAGTGAAATTGTTACTACTCATACAATACAAGCAATGCAATTCTCCCACAAAATGTACTACTGCTGCTGCAATTGCTGCTAGATATCCCTCTGACTGCTTGCACATGTATAACATTTGGATTTGGAGTCGTGAGGCTCCTTTGCTCGTCATGGCCCCTTATAAGTTGTTATGACTTTCCATCACAGCGGCAAGGTCTTGGCGATTCGGGTTACAGGCAAGTGTTTTATTGTACCTCTTATGATGCTCTATTTTATCAGAAATTTGGGGGATTCTATACCTATGGTTCCAGGTGCCAACAATCACCGACACGGAAGCCTTCAGGAAAGGGGTCCGTTGGGTGTAGCACGACAGTGTTATAACTCGTGATCCATGCACTCCCGGTGACGGATGGATAAATAGCATCATAGTCCCCAACTTTAGTCGTGCCTGTAACTCTTCCAGTGAATTGCGTCCCGCAAATGCTCTCATGGTAGAACGGTTCGCCCTCTTTAAGTAGCCCTCGAGCATGTAGAACCGCTAGGCGAGCACAAGTGCCAGTCCCGCAGGGACTACGGTCCAGTCTGCCCGGCGAAACGACCACTGTATTTTTGGACTTTTTGCCATCACCAGAATTTTCTAGCGAGCCCATGAATTCTAGGATGCTAACGCCACGTACTTCGGGGTTATCAGGGTGGACAAAGTCTGTTTGCTCCTGCACTGCACGTTTGATCCGCTCCCCTATCCTCACCAGATCTGCACCCAGGTGGGCTTTGATCTCCAGGTTCACCGTCGACACATCGACAAGCACATAAATCATGCCTCCCCAAGCAACGTCAACACTGACAGTGCCTACTCCTGGTACTTGGATCTCCTTTCCAAGCACAAAGACGAAGGCTGGAACGTTGTGAAACGTGACGTTCTTGCATTTCCCGTTTTCGCAGTCAGCTTGGACAGTAACCAGCCCGGCCGGTGCATCCAGCTTAATCTCCGTTCTAGGTTCCTTCATCGGTATCATGCCTGTCTCTAAAAGAACTGTAGCTGTCGCAATCGTATTGGCGCCCGACATGGGTGGGTACTCCTCGTGTTCCATGATAATAAATCCAGCGTCAGCCTCCGGATTGCAGGGAGGAAGAATAAGATTATGACACATGGCGGAGCGACCCCTGGGTTCGTTGAGGAGAAGCTGTCGGATACCGTCGTTTTTCTGTTCGAAATACTTCATTTTTTCAAACATTGTTTTCGCGTTTGGTGCGTCAAGGACGCCGCCAACTACTACGTCGCATACTTCGCCGCCGCAGTGAATGCCGACTGTATTGAATGTTCGAGTCCCCATGATTATAGGTAATAACTAGTGTTGAGTGAAAAATTTCTTGATGGTAATAACTGGGAGGATGACCTTCTGAGCTCTGTGAAGGGGTGGGTTTTGTGCTGTTCTGGCGCCTAGGTTTCTTTACTTCTGGTGGTGTCTTTGTTATAGGTATATCACTGCAAGTGCCAATAGGAATTCACGATCTATGCTCCGATCAGCAATTCCACCCGCTGGTCGATTGACCCAATAGCACGGACTCGGAGGAGCCATTTAGCGAATGTTAGCTTTGCTGCTGGATCACCGATTGTCGGACTGTGCTTCCTCTGATCAGTATCATCAGGATCATTCATCATATCTTCAGCATCGTCGGTTTCTGGGTGCAAATGTGTGTGGGTCTGGAGTGATGATCTGTTCCGTAGCGTGCCGTAGCGTATTTCGCTTACATGCATTACCGTAGCGCGCCGTAGCGCGCATTTCAGAGCATCAAGTTGGCGGCAGAGTCTCGGCCTTCGTCCCGGTCTTTGTAACTCTTACCACTTTCCTGACATTTCGACTATGAACGTATGGGGGCGTCTGAGCTCCGACCGGGTCACAATTTGTAAATAAAATGCCTCTTATCTCTAAGGTTGAGTTGTCTAAGATCATCGCATGACGCCGCCAACCAGCTTGCTCGCGGTATCTATACACATGTACTTCTGCCTAGCAGAAATCCCCATACTAGACGTAATTTCGCTTCCGCGGATCCCGGAGATTGGCACTACCTATGATGAAACTCAGATAGTAGTTTGTTGAGTTTTGAATTCTCAATATCACTCAATTCATGGATACGGAAACACCTATGGCATTGACAGGCAACGTGCACATAATGTACAATCCCACGCCAGTTGTATCAGGGACTGCGCGACTCAGTGTTGAAGTGGTGTAGGTTTTGCACGTAACGGTAGGGCAGCGAATAGAAGACTAGCATAACAAATTGCTAGTAGTAGTCCGCATGGAGTGACGTATAAGCTAAGCTAGACATTCACGTAGTAAACTTAGGGGTTTGTTTCCCCGCATGTTGCTTCAAGGTGTTATGCCTCCACATCATCACAGCACGATTCCCAGCGGATTTGACGTCCCAACTGCGAAAGACTCAGGAATATGACGCCGGGTTCACATTCCGGTAGCTGGGTCGATACTCCGCGTCAGACCCGTTCTCGTCAAAAGAGATCTTCGTACGCGTAAGTAGCCACTTGGATTACTGTGATATTCCGATAGAAACCTAAATTCATCTAGCTGTGCGCGTTGTCGCCGCCAGAAGATCAAATGCACAGACAATCGTCCATGCGAACCTTGCAGCAAGCGCAAGCTTATATGCCAAAATGACGATCGCGCTGCCGACACTGTGATGGTCACGCGAGAGTAATCCGCCCGAAGCTTTGTTATGCGCCGCCCCCAGACTGACATGATAAAGGTACCTCCAGAATCTACAGGATGCAGTGGCTCGTGATGTCCAGGGCCATGGAGAATCAACTAGAGACTTTGCCGCGCAAGCCTCCGGCGAGGGACAATCAGAAGCCCGGATTCGTAGTACAGGTAAAAGCCATGAAAATGACGCGCAGGGACTAGTATCTATGGCAGTTAACGATCGTCAAGAGTACGATGAGTCTCCAGAGCTTACCTCTCTCACAAACCCCCTATCCACGGAGTCAGTATTCGTTACTTCGCCAAGTGGAAGACAAAGTAAGTCCAACAGCATGTGAAAATCTCGCTATCGATTACTTACGCTACCTGCTTTGCTTAGTGTATCTTGGAGTGTCCTCGAACTGGTCTTTCACTCGCCGAATTCTTGATATGGTGTCCAAATCTGTTCAACAAAGTACCATATCTTCTGATGGATTGATCTTTGACGGCGAAACATATCCCTTGGAAGACGATGATAGTGCAAGCTGCGCCACAGAACACAGCAGAGGTGCATCTATTCCCGCCAAGGACTTCGCTAAGCACCTGATATCAATAGTCAAATTTCATTGCTGCCAGTTGTACCACCTCTATGACGAAGACGAGTTTCTTGCATCCTTTGATAGCTTTTACGCACAACCAGCGCATACGACCCCGAATCCTGGAGATCAGAGGTTATGGTATATTCACTTCCTACTTCTACTTGCTTTTGGGAAAGCCTTTTCCTCAAAGAGACGTAAAACCAACCAGCCTGCTGGTATTGAGCTATTTCTACGGGCTTTAGAGTTACTGCCCGATACAATAGCCCTGACAAAAGGGCCAATACGGGCTGTGGAAATTTTGACCTGTATTGCACTTTACCTGCATAGTCTTGATCACAGAATCGCTGCGTACAATTATATTGGTCAGGCTATACGGCTAGCCATGAGCTTTGGTATGCACACAGAAGCGGCTCAGGCAGGCGCTAGCAGTACTGGGAGATATCGAGAGGCATGGCGCACTGTTCTCATTCTGGACAGGGAAATGACGGCGTGGCAAGGAATCCCACCGTCTGTTGCCGATGAAGATGCATTCTTGCCTTCATCGTCAGGTGGAATATCCCATAGCCGTGCTCTTGAAATGCGTGTCAACTTTTCCCAAGTCATTGCAAAGGTGAATAGAGGTACGTATGACCATCAAACCATAAGTTTAGTCTGTTTGAATCAACACTGAATATCCCTGTCTGTAGTGATATACGGTCCAGAGGGGAAACTCGACCACAGATTCTTGATGCGAACAAAGGAGTCCCTATCAGACATTGCAAAATTCACGGATACCATTTTTCAGGAGTTCCCGCTTGCTACTGAGAACTCAGTAGGAGGTCTTTCCAAAATATCTGCTCATATACACTTGCTCTACCACCAAGTACGTGCTCCGAACACAGCCTGAAAGAGTACTACTAATTCCAAGTACATTGAGCTAACGTCTTCTAGTGTATTATACTCGCGACCAGACCTCTATTATTTGTTCTCCTCAAACTTCAATTGGATCAGAGCAGCTCAAATCGAGATGCAATCCTTTCATCACCAACAATGCAAGGCCTGACGCAGATCTGCCTTAGCTCCTGTTCCCAGACTATTACGATTCTAGAATGCTTACAAAACGAAGACCTACTAGGTATGGCTTACATCAAAGTTTTCCTTATGTGTACTAATTCACGACAGAAACCTTTCTAGTCTTTGATCTGGAGGCATTGTCGATCTCAACTACCAACATACTTATATCGCCTGCAATATCGCCTAAACCAGGTTCAGATCAACCATTACTGCTGCAAAGAGCATACGCAATGTTTGATGATATTGCATCGCACGGAAACCGCATTGCCGAGATGAAACTATTTGAGCTACATAAGCTAGAGCAATTACTCGCGTTCATGCCTCCTTACGAGGTCTCCTTTTCTGATACTGCGAACCCAGCGGGCCGCGCTTCAGTTGCGGGTATGCTGGCAGAGCAGCCCATTGATAGATCAGTAATAGCGCAGGGAAGCCAGGCGGACGCTTTTAGGGAGTCGATTTCCGCTGGAGGGGACTTTGGAGGCTGGTTTTCGACTGATCAGCTTACAGAGCTTGCAGATGAGATCGACTTGGACCATGCAGACTGGATATCCCAGCTCATGACGCCGGCAACGTCTTAGAAAAGAGATCACATTCAACCACATTCGAGAGAGCTCGTGGTAATTGAGTTTCTATTCTATGCATGGGTCTATATATTTGACCCGGGAGAAGTGGAAACTAATTGATATGTCTCGATAGCCATAGCCAAGTCCAAAACTGCAGAACCAACGCTCTCGTACAGAGTGATCTCTTCCTTTCCTTTCCGCCCAGTGGTTGATCCCGAAAGCAAATCCCCCAATGAGCCCGTAACCTTGCCTTCATCTATCAGCCCGTCCTGGAACGGCTTCAGAATGTCGCCAGCTGCCGCCCACAACCCATCAACATGTTCAGTGAAAACGCACCCTGCCCGTGTCACAGTATCGACATCGATCTCCTGCATGTCGGGCGTATACGAGCCAATTGCGTTGACATGAGTACCGGGCCTGAGGGAGCTACCTTTGAAGACGGGCTTTCTGGACGTTGTGCATGTGCACACAATATCAGCCTTTGCGACAGCTGCATCCGCAGACTGCGCGACTTCGGTGGTTGCTTTGAAACCCTCAGCCCCCTTTAGATAGCCGGTAAATTTCTCGCCTCGCGCTGGATCTAGGTCGTACACGATAACATGTTTGATGTCTCGAATTTCACATATCGCAAGGACCTGTTCGAAAGCTTGCACGCCAGAGCCAATAATCGCTAAGTGGGACGAATCTTTCCGAGATAGAAGCTCTGTGGCAATAGCTGCGCTACATGCAGTCTTAATGGCCGTCAATGCATTGGCTTCAACCACAGATTCGAGCTGACCGGTTCGGCCACTGTATAAACTAATAGTAGAGATGGTCGCCGGCAGACCTTTTCGGACGTTGTCTGGGAAAACCGAAGAGAACTTAGAGCCGAAGAATCCTTTTGTCGGGTATTTTCCCGTCAGCCATTGGCCTTGGTCTTCAGCTTCAGTAACCGCAGTCACCATCCGAGGTCCGCCTGACACTTTGCCAGCGGCGCAATCTCGGTAGGCTTGGCGAAGGATGGGAAGGGCAGTTTTAACGGTGATGGCCTGCTTGGCCTGGTTCTCAGTGATGTACAGCATCTTCATCGCAGCTGTCTCGTGTACTTGGCGGAATAGATTGAAGTGGGAGTAGTGGTCATCTAGGACATTTCTGTCGAGGGTCGTTTCAGGCTGCGATAACACGCAGAAGAAGTATCTCCAAATTCGGAGTCTTACAGGTACATAACACGCGTGGGATCCCCGAAGAGCATCTACCTTAGCGGATCATCGGAGCAAGTCCGTAGCGCAAGTGGAGTGAGCGGCAGAGTCACCCCGCAAAGGTCCGTGGGGTATTAGGTGGAAAGCTTCCATCCGATGCCGGGTCTACACAATCAAGGTTACACTACATTAGGTCAGCTTTGTAACTGACTAGCAATGGGGAAGCATTCGAGAAAAGTCATTTTATGCGGCTTATCTCGGACGGTCTTGATTTGCCTGTCCGACCTCTGGACATTGGGGCAGTTGGCTGCTGGATCGTATTACAATGTATCGACTAGCACGTTGAAAATGGAGCAAATTAAAATATCCATGATCATTAACCTCGCTAAAGAAAGTAACCCCCCTTTTGTTTACCCAAGAATTTTACAATAGCCTCCATTTCAATGTAACAAAGTGTCTCTGAGGCTGGTGTTCACTACATTCCCAATCCCAAAGGCAGGGACAATGCGTACTATTCGCATCGGAATCGCAACCCCAACATTCCTGCGTACTGTCTCTAACCGCTCTCTTAAAGTGGCTCGACCTCGTTTGTTATGATAGTCTAGGCCTAAAAGATGTATAGGTGTGCTAACAAACTGAGCAAAAGCCGGAAGAAGCATTTGAGAGGTCTTTAACGATACAGATTCTGATCTCAAAGCCTGTACGTAATATCCAACCTGTGTTGTCGAAGCAAGGTGTGCCAGCTGTGGAGCGATAGCTACTGGCATTGTGAAAGAGGCGAATATTGTTACGGCGTCGCGAAGAATAAATAAGGCGTAGCTCTGAGGTCTTACATTTGCAGCATTGGATGTCGAGGCAAATATCCGAGCAAGTCTCCCGTCTTTGTAGGTACACGTAGCTGTGCTCACAGCCGCAGTACATATAAATTTCGAATTCGATGATGACTGGGTTGATGCTGGAAGCGAATTCTTTGCTGCGTGAGTTGAGTCGAGTATGTTCGCTGTCGTGTAGGTGGCAAAGTATACGCCAAAGACCAGCTGGAAAGGCTTGGACAGAATCAAACCATACGGAGTTTTTCCCATTGCCCGAAGGGAAGATGCTACACAAGAACTGATTGATTGACCAGTACTTGCTCTGGTAACAATAGAGCTATTGAAATGATTAGCAACATGTTACGGTGCGATTGCCGCTCCAAACCCCTGAAGTTAGTCGTTTCCGAGGGAAGATAAATGAAGTTTCTTACCTGTCGATGATTGATACTAATGGTGATACTAACGTCGCGGCAGCGCCTGCCACTCCAATTTCTGTAATCATAGATTTTATTGAGGGCCACGCACGCGTGGTATGATCTCTTGGGGTCAAGTCTGGCGAGCCATAGCGTTCCATGATTTTTTGGTTTTCACATGTGCAGATGGTGTAATCATTGAGCTCGAAGGACTGTTGATTGTACTCTAATCAACACAGGTGTATAGAAGGACCCATCCCGTCTTGTGCAACTCTCTGAAACTAAGCGGAAGAGATTAGCTGGTCTTTCCCCGCCACTTACTCCAAATGTCGAAGCCAGGCTCAGCTCGCCGCTTATCGCTCGGGTGTGATGCCGATGGGGGACCCATCGCTTACGCTAACTGCGCTCCCGCTTAGGCCCAGTCTTATGCACAGTTGACAGAATCATGCACATGAGAGAGTAATCTTTATCAAAGTGGCGATCTAAACCGATAGTCATAAAAGTCGCATTTACAAATCATGGGGAATGATATGTGGGGGCTCTAGAAGAGGAGTATGACTGGCTAGGGTAAGCGGAATGTCCCTTTCGAGGTATGAGATGTCTAGATTTACTAGGTATTCCTAATCTCAGGAGATCGTAACGAAGCGCATAAGAGTAATTGCAGTATATGTAAATTTTCATACTATTCTACTTCTAAATGGATTCAATCGACGAAGCATCTCCTTTGCCATAATTACTGCTGTACTCTGGCTCCTCGATAGCGCGTCCTTATTCTCTTCCGCACGTCGTACCATGTATAGGAGGCATTCCTGGAAAGTTCCCCATACAGAGTACTTGTAAATTCCAATACCGGGGTATCGGCTCTCACCATCAGAATGAGTTTGTGCTTCATCTTGGTGAGCTTCGACCGGTAGCTTGTTGATCTCGGATACCAGCTCAAAGGAGAGTTCATCCGCCATACCCTTTAATTGGGCAAATGTTAGACTCTTGAGGCCCGTCCCGGGCGCCCATTTGTTTCCACCTGATTCAATAAGCTCCCGGTAGAGCCTTAGTGCTTCCCTAACACTGTGGGAATTGTGTGTCGCAAGCATCACGTCCGCTGCCCACCGGTTGTCCGGGTCCTTTGAGACTGTTGTTTTGTCTTCAAGAGTACCTGTTCCGTGCGTCTTGATAAGTAGTTTGACTGCTTCATCATACGCATTATCTGTTTCTTGCTTAGTGGCGTGTACGAGATTGCGGTAGGGCTCAGTGGATATAAAAGCCCCGCGAACCATCTTGACACCGAGGATGTAGTTGTGCTGTACTGAGTGTTGTAAATGAAGCCGAAGCTTAGACACGCCAGATTTCAGGTACCTATCAAAGATGAGCTCAATAAGAATTTGTTCACAAGAATTTAGATGTGTGAGACGCGAGAAAATACTAACATCTGGTATGTACTCAGTACGGTAGCGTGCTCGCCCTTGTTGAATCTAGCCATGAGCCGCTGGTAATCTGTTAGCCAGGTGTATACGATTATCAGCCGAAAGCACTTACCAAAGCAACAGAGTCGATAGCTTTTTGACGCTCCGTGTCTTCTGCGTCGATAAGAACTTTGATGCCACGAGCATGAGACGCTGCACAAATATCGTAAAGCGCGTCTTCGAAGACATCCACTTCCGCCTCAATCTTCGCCCAGCCCTCTGTATCTTCAGGCTTCTTTGACTTCGCGGCATACTCATCCATGACCCTCAAAGTCGTTCTGCCAGCACCCGTGCAGCGGACCGCAAGGTAGTCGCCGGCACGTAGCTTGTCAATGGTGTCCTTGTTGAACTGCACAAAGGCCTGTAACTCGGGGTCATCTCGTGTTAAGGTGGTGTCAGGATTGGAGGCCACAGAGTCGCTGATATCCTTTGCCTCTCGGCCAAAGGCAAGGATCACCCCTCGTACGCCCATGGACCGCAACTCGTCAACATTTTTGGCGATTTCCGTCTTGGTCGCGCCGATGCAGAAAGTATCGTAGAAGACTTTCCGCATTAATGCCCGCACTGGAGGTATGGATTCAAGCCATGCGCTGCGTTTCTTTGCAAATCTGATAAGAACAGAAAGCACTGGATGAGGGAGAAAGGCGACTGATGAAGCCGCAAGTGATGTTATGAGATTACCAGTAGGCACCCGCTCGAGCCCAGTCTTAGACGTCGCTGGTGACTTAGCGACAGTAGAATCGTTGGGTGCAGAATCCTGCAAGGTGTGGCCCTGGTTAAAGGTCTTGGGCGTGACAGAATGAGTATAGAGATTTCGTGTTCGGTAGCCAGCTGAGAATTGGAACAGCGAAGGAATTGTAACAATTGCCTTCTGCCGAGCCCGAAGCACGATGAGAGACATTACAATATCTCCAAGGATAACGTTAAGGTTGTGGAAAATAACAATTTAGAATATTACGGATAGAATCAATGCTTTTGGTCTTTGAAGCACTCGGGTTGGGAAGACGGGGACCATCGCCGTGATAAGATAATCATTATACTGGTAGGCTCGATGTCCGTTCATCGGATACTTTGATATGGTCACTGCACGATATCGAGACACACCCTCGGAGCTCATCGCGGGGTGATACTAATTTGGAACCTATGTACAATGTGTAACGAAAAGCACGGTTCTAATGATTCGACGGGGCGAGGTTAGTGTAGGCGAATGGTGTGTTCTATGTTATGTCCCATGACCTCTGAACACGTTCCAAGCATCTAGAACGATCAGAAGTATGTCATTATCTTCTCAGCTCCAGCCGGGGTTCCCGGGGCAAAGACCCCGGATATGCTTATAAGAGGAAGATGCAAGGATTGTGAAAAATTGCCAAATTCGGAAGTACTAAGACGGATGGTTAGCGTAAGAGATGGCTCCCACCAACAACTCCCCACATAGCCCGATCTCCAACTCGTATGTGACGCTTTTTTTCGGAGAAAGTGATAAATAAGAACAGTTTCTAAGCTGTCTGATGACCGTTATCGGATAGAAGAGCAAGGCGGAAATCACGATCCTACTCTCCATATCCGATGTCTTGAATTTCCTTTCCGAAAAAATTGTTGATGCTGTTTTCTTTTCATACTTTCATTCCATAGAATCAACCTTTCGGCCCTCTTGTTCACTTCGGGTCACTTTGCCTTACACCCAACGACCACCCAAGTATCAAACCATTGCTTTGAGGAAGTGTGATTGATATGCAGGCCAACAGCAGAGTCAGTTTGCAAAAGCTGAAGAGCTCCTTCAGCAAGAGCTCCTCAGTCGCGCAAAAAGCCTACATTTCCAGCGCTGGGCAGTTCAAGCTGCCTAAGCCATTCAATGAGCCCAGCGTAAGTGTGCAACATTTTTTCCCGATCAAAGCACAAAGTTAATCCTTCTCCTCTACAGCGTGACTTTGCCCCTTCGTCGCCCGAGCGAAAAAGTCTTCAGGCAGCGCTCTCTTCTTTGAAGTCTCAATTACCCTTGAACGTCCCCCATGTCATTGGTGGCGTGGAATCGGCTGTCGGTGGAAACAATGTCCTCGAAACCAGCATGCCGGCTCGGCAAGCGCAGACATTCGCGAGATCTGCGCAGACTTCACCAAAGGATGTCTCCAAGGCCATTGAGGATGCACTAAAAGCTAAATCAGAGTGGGCGGCTATGCCATTCTCCGATAGGGCGAGTGTCTTCTTGAGAGCCGCCGAGCTGGCCACGACCAAGTATCGCGAAGAGCTTTTAGCGACCACAATGCTGGGGCAGGGAAAGAATGCTTGGCAGGCAGAGATTGACGCAGCAAGCGAGCTAGCTGATTTCTACCGCTTCAACGTTTCCTTTGCCCAAAAGATTTACGAAAACCAGCCAGAATTGGTTGCGCCTGGCGAGCATGGGTATGTGGCTCATCAACTGTCCTCACACAAGTGGACTGTAACTGACAATGTGAGAAATTAGGCGAACGGATTGGCGCCCTCTAGAAGGATTTGTCTACGCAGTCTCTCCTTTCAACTTCACAGCAATCGGCGGCAATCTCGTCTCGGCTCCTGCGCTCATGGGCAACGTCGTCCTATGGAAACCGTCTCCATTCTCCGCGTACCCAAGCTACCTTGTTCACAAAATCCTACTGGAAGCCGGTCTTCCTCCAAATGTCATCCAATTTATACCTGGAGACGCTAGCGAAATCACCGACACCATTTTCAACCATCCTCGCTTTGCTGCCCTCCACTTCACTGGGTCTTCTCAAGTCTTCAGCAACCTCCATCTTAAGGCTGCCGAGGGCATTGCTTCTAAGCGATACCGCGAGCTTCCACGCCTCGTGGGCGAGACGTCTGGCAAGAACTTCCACCTTGTCCACAAGTCAGCGGATATACCTGGCACGGTGAAGCATACTATTCGCGCCGCTTTTGAGTTTGCTGGCCAGAAATGCTCAGCATGTTCGCGGATCTACGTCCCGGAGAGTCAATCAACCGCATTCATCCAGGAACTCAAGAAGGAGCTCGAGGCAGTCAAGGTCGGCAACCCAGAGCAATGGGAGAACTTTGTGGGTCCAGTCATCCATAAAGACTCTTTCTCTAAGATTACTCGGGCCATTGACTCGGCCAACAAAGATCCAAAGTTGGAGAGAGTCCACGGTGGCACATACGATAACTCAGAAGGGTTGTACATCCAGCCATCAGTCTACGTTGCCAAAACAACGGACCACGAGCTGTTCCACAAGGAGCTCTTCGGCCCGGTCTTGCTAGTCCATGTTTACCCTGACTCCCAATTTGAGGAGACTCTTGACACTATCGATGAGCATGGCGGCGGTTTTGCCTTGACCGGTGCTATCTTTGCCAAGGACAGGAAGGCCATCGAGCAAGCCGAGGATAGACTGCGCTTCGCTGCTGGAAACTTCTACACCAACTGTAAGACCACCGGTGCCGTCATCGGACAGCAATCATTCGGCGGTGGTAGAAGCAGTGGCACTAATGACAAGGCTGGAAGCGTGGGTCTTGTGCAGCGCTTTGCATCCCCTCGCACGCTGAAGGAGGACTACAAGACTTTGGACAGTGTGTTGTACCCGAGTAACCGAGAATAGATTGTACATCAAAGTTTATATAGAGAAAGACACAGAGTCCGCGATTGAATAAAATACATTTTTCTTTGATCTGTTCATTCCCTGCATTTGTGACCTCTGTTCTCAGATCCTACTATTTGAGTGCCAAAGGCAGAGCAAGACAGTGGCATCCCGAATCGGAGACATGCAATAATACACGAAAAAGAGGGCACCGAATCCCAATGCAAAAACATAATGACGAATCATAAACTCCCTAGCACAAGCAGACAAGATCACGCCATTCTCCAGCAGAAGCCGAAGTCGGAAGATTTGTTTCTTGCTCAATAAAAATGAAGGCAAGCCAAGGTCGATAGCAGAAGAAGTTCGCTTACGCTAACCTCACTTCTTTGACCCCACAGTTAAATGTGTGATTTTCAAGCTGTCTCAAGCGTTAGTTGGAGAAGAACCGAGTCATCCCCCACATCCTCCCCTCGTACCGCTGGCAGGGGTCCATCGGGGCCGCTGTTGTTGAAGTTAGCAGGCATCGATGTCCAATAATTGATTTTGTATAAGTACAGCATCGATGCCATCCGTTGGCATAGAGTTGATCGTGGCTATCTACGGAAAACATTGCTTGTTACGTAAATGACATCCCGATTCCTCATCATATCTTGCTAAGGAATCTAATCCGCAACGATGGACAAGTCTTCGCCTGTTTTGATCCTCGGAGCTGGTGCATGGGGTCTTTCGACCTCGCTGCATCTCGCTGAGTCCGGCTATACTAACATCACCGTCGTCGATCGCGCCGACGCCGCACCCTCGCCGTACTCTGCAGCGGACGACTTGAATAAAATCATCAGGGCAGAGTACGAAGACCCATTCTACACAGAACTGACTTTGGTAAGTGAAAAATTTAAACCCTTTCTTCTAAGTGCCCTCGCTTATGCTTTCTACTTCGACAGGAAGCTATAGAAGGCTGGAAAACGCCTCTCTTCGGCCCTCATTACCACCAAACCGGTTACATCAACTCGGTGTCTGGAGTAGCCCCCCAAAAGGCTCTAACTACACTACAAAAGAATCTGCAATCTGTCTCAAAACTATCAACGTTTTCTGGCGAGACGCAAACATTAAGCACAAAAAAGGAATTCAACAAATATGCTTGGCAGCTGACCGGGCCTCTCTCAAACTTCCGCGGCTATTTCAATCGTCTCGCAGGGTATGCTCATTCCGCTGGCGCACTCACCGGAGTGCAGAAGTACTGCGCATCGAGAGGCGTTCGCTTCTTATTTGGCGAGAGTCGTGGAAAAGTAGAGAAATTGCTGTATGACTCTTCCGGCCGCTGTTTGGGCGCGAGGACGGCAGATGGCGTCGAACACCATGCAGGCTTAACCATCTGCGCCCTTGGTGCGAACGCGGGAACGCTCATTCCTGAGATCAGCAAGTTCGCAGTTGCGCGTTGCTGGTCTGTGGCACATATTCAACTGAATGAGGAGGAAGTTAACCTCCTTCGCAATATTCCCGTTTTCAATGTTCGCGATCTGGGTTTCTTCTTTGAACCAGATCCAGCCACTGGACTGTTTAAGATGTGCCCTATGGGAGCTGGATATACCAACACTGGTCGCGACGGTACTTCTTTGCCGCCCTCGGAGCTTTCAACAGCCGGATGGTCTGGTTTCATTCCTCCAGAGGACGAGAAGAAGCTCCGCCGACTTCTTGAGGAGACATTGCCATGGCTAGCCAAGCGTCCATTTGTTGATCACAAATTTTGCTGGTTCTCTGACACAGCCGACTCGGAGTATTGTATTGACTTTGTTCCTGGGACCTCGAAGTCGCTCATGGTGCTTACCGGTGATTCTGGACATGGCTTCAAGATGATGCCTATTGTTGGTAAATGGGTGCTCAACCTTCTCTCGTCTGGTCAACAAACCCTGTCTCGATGGAAATGGAAGTCGACGGATGCTGGATCTGGATGGGGTGGAGGCGTGAGTTGGCGTGTTGGAGAATCAAGGGAAATGAGCGACTTGGTCAAAGAGCAGCGAACGATGTTTGGTGCTCGACTTTGATAGATACATTAGGATTCCGCGAAAGAACTTGAACATTTCATTATTTAATAACATAAACAAGACTTAAGATAAAGACAGCTTCCACCCAAACCTTTCAATGATGCCCTTCCAGTCATCGGGTTGCGTTGGCCCCGGCAAATCAGCGTGAAGATCTCGAGTTTGCCAAATGGCTAATAACGTCCGCTTAACGGTGTACATATTGCCAACTGGCCACTTGCTCTCGAGAACATGGAATAGCTCAAGAACTGTTTTCCTCTGAGAATCTGTTAAGCTGCTACATCCGGCAATAAATAAAGGCCACATGGGGAACGAGCGCCTAGACCACTTCTGGCTTATGACAGCACGTAAGCGCTCCAGAAGTTTTCCCAGCAAGCATACCACTTTTGAATGGCCCGCTGGAAAGTGAAATATGACAAGATTCAAGTAGATAAGAGAAGCATCGCGGAAGCACTCTGCACTGTTTCGAAGGTAACTATCCACATCGTCCGAGACCTCTACAGGCAGACTCTTGATTTTCTTCTCAAGGTCAGCCCCTGCCATCCGTCTCTGGTCGGCAGCAGAGAAATTGTCATCATATAAGGTCGAATCCCCTTCGAGGATAGAGATCTGGCAAATGTAGTCGAGCATTTCGATTGACAAGCCGAGCTGTGGGTCGACAAGTTCTCGATTATACTTGCCTGTCGCCATACGAACCGCGGCAAGCTTGATAAGAACTTCGTCTCTTGTCGTATGAGATTCTTCAGATACTGTCTCGTTCGAGGAGTAGAGTCGCTTGCCCCTAGTGGTACTCATCAAGATGTACCGAAACTGTGCGTACCGGAGAGCAAAGGCTGTGCTTGCGGAGCTAACGTTACTTCCAAGGCTGTGTAGAAGTGCAACAGCGCCCCTTATATGGTGAAGCCAGGACGGTAAGGACCCCTGCGAGATGTCCATAGATGCCAGAAGTATGCATGTGAGGAGATTTTCCTCTGCCCTGTCCTCGAATTGGAGGCTGTTGTGCAGTAGCTGTAATGCCTTGACTTTATAAAAGTCTGCTAAGGCGGCGTAGTTTCGAGACTGGTCGGGATAGGCTTTGCTCCATTCCACCGCACTCATGGCGAGCATCATGGAGCGTACTGAACCTTGACCTTGTACCAGAACCGGGAGGGCTGCGTGGAGGAAAAGGTTAGTCGCGTTAGGGATGTAAACACGACTGTTGCTGATAACTTCGACATCTGCGAATGAAGAAAGTCAGTTCGTGCCATTCGGCAACGTAAAACGCCAAAGAGGCCGTGATATGGATTCCTTACAGTACTGGATCAACATGCTTTCCATTTCTGTATCACATGTTGGAGTGTTTATCGGCCTATGGGGCCTCAGCGCAGGGATAACATCTTGGCTGAGATATGCCGAGCTTTCGTCCTCGGACAAGGTTTCTGGGGAAAACTGCGAACAAACGAGCCGCAACTCGTCGCTATTAAGGGAGATGAAGGAAAGATTTGAGCCCTGATTACTGATAGGCAATATTGGATGATCGCCAGCGACCTTGACAACGAAGCGAGATGGTGTTACCATGTAAGGGTCGGCGTACGAACATTTGGCTCCTCTGCGCTGGCAACATAAACACGATGGCTTCGTTTCGTCGCATTGCTGCTTACGCTTGCGACACTCGGCACACCCTGTTCGCCGTCGCGTTCCTCCTGAAGAGGCCATGGAGAAGTGACGGAATCATGTCTCGCGTGCTACTATATTGAAGATGGAAGGTCAAGGCTAGCACTAAGTTTGACTACCCCAGTCTCTCAGAGCAGTAGCGGCGTCTCCGGCTGGGGGGGAAGCTGTCCGAGACCGAGTCATACAGCCCCGGTACTTGCATGCTTCACTGGAATCTCCGCGTTCCCGCGTTCTGGGATGGAGATAGAGATAGCGATAGTGTTTTGTGGCGAAGTATTCGTATCGGAATTCGGCACGATATCAGTGGTAGGTTTTAATTGTTCTTCTGCTCGTTTTGAGGCCTCCGCTAATTGCCGGTCCCCCCTTGACTCCGGGCTCCACCCCACGGGCGCTACGGCAGACATGGATCTGAGGCTTATCCACCGCGACCACAGAAATGGGCATCATTTTGGCATCAAGACTTATTCAAGAGGTCCCAATGAACTACGGAACACCCCGGATTTCATAGTATTCGTCTCCAGCATTCATGGAGTAATGCTCCGCGTTTCATCTCCCCCACCCCGGACCTGAGATAGGATACTCTTTCATCGGCATCATTACCCCAAATTGAAGTTCTAGAATACTCGGAGTAGACTGTGGGTCTGTGGGGGAGCGTGCCCGAAGTCCCGGTCTGGTGTGATTTCGCGGTTAGGTTAGCGTATGCGCGGAGCGGGTTTCGACCGATAAGGGGCCATCGTTTGCGATGTTTATGCCCACCAACACTATGTCATTGAGCGTATCTAATTACGAGTAATGTCTACATAGCAGGGTTTTCAGTACAAAAACAACTAAAGACCAGACAACACCCCGTTGCCAAGATTCTTCATTCCATTTGTTCTTCCTTCTAAACCCGAGAAAATCACAACTAGACAAAGTAACTAAGTTGGTCAATTATCACGATTGTCGATACATCATGTTGGGCACTGAGAAACCTGAGTCACCAGAGATTTCCCCGGATGAGAGAGGAAAGCCAACCGCTTCCGGCTTGGAAAATGGGTCTTCCAATTCGTACGATGCTGTGTTTGGCGAGATCACAGAGGACGGACCCAACTACCGAAATGTAAGTTTTTCTGTGGGATCTTGAATCTTTGCTTACACCTCATGATAGGTCGGATGGTTGGGGACTGTCGCATTGATGATGAAGACTATGATTGGTCTGGGTGTCCTTTCTATCCCTTCGTCATTTCACACATTGGGGTTGATACCCGGAATGATTTGCATGATCATAATCGCCATCATTACTACATGGTCAAATTACATTGTTGGGGTATTCAAACTTCGACATAGAGAGGTGTATGGCATCGACGACGTAGGGATGCTATTATTCGGTCGCTTCGGACGTGAATTTCTAGGCACAGTCTTTGCTCTGTGTAAGTTGCAGCTCTTCCAACAAGGAAGGAAACGTACAATACTAACCTTGAACAGATTGGATATTCGTTGCTGGCTCGGGCATGCTAGGAATATCCATCGCCTTGAATGCCGTCTCGACTCACGCCGTATGCACTGCTGTCTTCGTCGCAGTTGCCGCTATCATTGGCCTCATGTTCTCCAGCATCCAAACTCTAGGTCGCATTAGCTGGCTTGCTTGGATAGGATTGATTTGCATGATTACATCAAGTGGGAAACTCCCCTATCTCTACATGTACCATCACCAAGTTTATGATCCCCATTCTAACGCAACACTCCTACAGTCATGATCGTCACTATCGCCGTCGGTGTTCAAGACCGACCTGCAGAAGCACCTCAAGAAGGTCCTTGGGAGTCGGATTTCAAACTTTTCAACAATCCGTCCTTCACGTCAGCGATTTCGGCCGTTTCAGCCCTCGTCTTTGCGTATACCGGCACACCGGCATTCTTTGCCATTGTCTCGGAGATGCGAAACCCGAACCACTACACCAGAGCACTGCTTGTCTGTCAGACCGGCGTGACTTCAATTTATATTGCCATCGGTTGTGTTGTGTACTACTTTTGCGGCTCTTATGTCGCCTCGCCAGCGCTTGGTTCGGCCGGAGCATTGATGAAGAAGATATCGTATGGTTTCGCCTTACCGGGACTTATTGTTACCACTACTTTAGTACTCCATGTAAGAAAGGTTAATCCCCAAATGAAGTAAATCCACATACTGACAAGCTCCCTTTAGCTCCCTGCTAAATATGTCTTCTTACGCATTCTTCGAGGGTCAAAGCACCTAACGTCCAACACCTTTACTCACTGGGCAACCTGGCTTGGTTGTACTTTTGGTATGACCTTGATCGCATATTTAATTGCTAGTGGTATTCCTGTCTTTGGTGGACTTGTCTCGCTTATTGGGGCATTGCTTGGCACCCTGATGGCATTTCAACCCATGGGTTGTATGTGGCTGTATGACAATTGGTCCAAGGGTAAGACTGAGAAATCGACAAAGTGGATGCTTATGGTTGGTTGGAGCGTGTTTGTCATTGTGATTGGTACATTCTTGATGATAGCGGGCACTTATGGCTCTATCGTTGGTATCATTGACTCTTATAAGGAATCTGGAGGATCGGGGGCATGGTCATGTGCTGATAACTCGGGCTCGGTGTGATAGCTTTTGCAAATCTTTATAACAGAGTACCATCGGGTGTGTACGCCAAAGTAAATACATTTCCTTTTTGAATGGGCTTTTAGGGAAATAGTTCCAATGTTCAATGTTTACCTTTACTGGAAATAAGTGAGCATGCATAGTATATTGTTACTATTATCAGCCATTTGCCAGAGTGAATTCCCTATGCAGAGCAGCATCGCAACGCAACTGCTGCATTCTTTCAGCGAGTCTGCCAGCGTTATTCTCGACAAACAGCTCTACCCTACTGTTCCAGCACTTGCGCCAAAGCATCTCCATCCGCGCCTTCTCTGCATCGTTCGTTGATGTTCCCCAGATAGCAATTGGTCCCAAAGGAATCCATGCCGCACCCAGAGGGTTGGCTACTGCCCCTCTGAGGATCAGTTCATTCATCTGATCGGTAAGGAACTCCGCAACCTCGACAAGTTCAAGATCATCCGGAAAGTAGACCTGGAGTACAGTATTTAGAATCCTGCGGATAGACAGGTGAAGGCACTGTAATCCTTGAAGTCTGAGAAGCCGTTTATCATCCCAGGGGCAGTTCTCAGCAGCTTCAAGCACAGACTGGACGGTCACGATCTGCTCGCCGATGTAGTCATATTCAGACCTGACGGCGTCTTTCAAATCCAGATCAAAATCCAGAAGGTCAGGAAGGCGGAAAAGATGACCTATAAGACCTCGCCTTTCGGGGGGTATACGGGGTCCTGCGTAGTTTGGCGGCATTATATCATCTTCGAGAAGTAAACGGGTCAAAGACTGGTTTAATTGAATCTGAGGATTGAAAAGTCTCTCTAGAGTCTTTCCGAAGGATAACAATTAGTCTTCGTAGAGTACCCTCTTGTTTCATTTGGAGCTGTCCTCACCACGGTACTGCTTAGCGTCAGAAGTAAGCCATGTTGGAATTCGTCTTTGGGCTCCAGGGGCTCAATAGCATTAGAAAGGACTGCCATGATGCCATTTCCGTGGGACGCACTGTCGGTTCCTATCCAGCCCTGGCCATAACATAAGCTATTGTGTGAATATAAGAGAAGTAAGGTTAGGAACCTACTTGACATATCCATATCATATATATCGATGCAAGGGTATGATAAATATTAGTCTGTTTAGGGTTTTTGAGGGAGACTCGCAGTATTTCTAAAGCTTTGCCGTATTGCTTCCAAAACGTCGGCGAGAGTTCAGAAGACCCAATGTCTCTTATTGCAGTAAGAAAAGCAGTAACGGAGGCGTCAAGCAGCTTGTCGGATCCTAATCGGACGGGAAGAAGTTTGGTAAAGCTCCCATACGACGAGCAAAAATCGAAACGGGGATTGGTGATCTGCAACTTATCCACTAGATCGGCTGCTAGGGGGCAAGAAATTGGAGGCACTGCATAAAGCGGCAATGGCTCCCTAGTGCGGCTCTTCTTACTTCTAGCGGTTTGGAAGTTTGCACTGGTGAAATCAAGGAATTTGTATCGCTGAACTCCAGCTCCAATGCAAGGGACGCATTGATGGATGCAGCGTGAGCATCGCGGTCGGCGTAAATCACACTGCGATGGGATCAGCACAAAGGCTCTTTTAGTCCCGCGCTCAATCCCTTACCTTCTTTCTTGCCTTGACACAGGCTTCGCAACCTTTATTTGACGGAACGCCAGGCATAATAATACCAAAGATCGGGAGCGAGATGGCGGAGGAATAATAACGAGGCCAGGTGAGGAGAAGGAAACTAGTCCAAAGATGTACGTGGAGCCTGTTGGTACCAAGCTTCCCTTTAGCTCCAATACCGGCTTCTGACTAAAACCGGGAACACCCATCTCCGACTTGGTGTCTCTCAATATGTTGAATCCGCAGGGAGAGCGAGAATCCATTCACATCAATGCACTGTGCATTCGGCGCTCTTGAAAAAAATGGAGAATTCAGTTGCGATCTTGATATCTAGATCAGGCTTGACTCGGCTGCATCCGATTCCCGGGAAAGCAATTGCTTCGGACGTTTGGGTTTGTGGTTCTGGGATTGCCCCCCTGTGTTGCATAATTCTCAACTCTTCTCCGGGCGGTAGAAATGGCGGACTATAGCTGTAATGCCAGTGGCACTGCTTTGGGGGCCAAATGATTAGTGTTGTAACGTCGGCCCTTATCTTCTCTTTGCTGTTGTTCGTGAAGGCTTGGCGCACGGGCAGGTTTACTCCTCAGTGGCTCTTCTCTGGTCACGGGCCTCGTCGTTGAAGGTATCAAAGCAGGTCGCAGTGACCTTCGATTCCAGTACAGAACACTGTTCCGCGACGCTCTTGTCGCCGCAGCACGAGTAGCAGAAGCCGCAGACTGAATGGCCGCCGTGCGACACAGATTGCTTGTCGCAGATCTCGTAGTATGTGAAGTCGCCGTCACGGGCATAGACAGTTGGCAAGAAACAACCAGCGGCAAGCAAGAGCATCGTGGACATAAAGTCGGCACTCCAACGTGCAGGCTAAGATGGGCTTCCCCTTCTCGTGGTAAACACTTGGGACGGTATAAAAGTATGCTAGCAAGATTGAAGCACCGTTCGAAAAGAATGAAAAGAAGCTGGCAAAAGCGGCATTCCAGGAAATATCGTCGGAGCAGCTCACTCCAAAGTTGAACCTTTAACCCTTTTTAAATCCCAACGATGCATTCTCTGGAGGCCGATCCACAGATCACAGCCAGCTCATTTTTGCCCCCACGGACCTACTGGATATGTAGATTCGTCACGCTATAAACAGTACAGCATGCACGAACGTAATTTTACTTAGCTTCACAAATCTGCAACTGCCTAATCAGATAGGTTATAGAGTGTAAAGGCGATCATGGTAGACTGATGATATCACGCCGAGTAGTAAAGGCGAGGACAGACTGTAATAGAACTTCGATAGTCTGCGGCACGCTGCTGGCACAGGTCTCACCAGGTGGGTCTAATGCAGCCGTCTACACAATTTTCCCCTTTGGGAAGAGATCAGCAAGGGTACGACAGCCGGTTAGCGTGGTAGCTCTCTACGCTGTGGTCTCTTCCAAGCAGAATTCTATTGAAGTTACGTGTATGATAGGCAGATAGATATTTTAAGCCAACAGGAGTCCTGTTCGCTTCCCGTTTTCATGGCTGGCGGGCCCAAGACTTCCTTTCAGGTTGTGGTGAGTTGTCGAGCCCGCCGTTCTGGAATTCAGCATAACATTGTTAACTATCAGTTTGACGTTAAAGCTTGCAACACTAACAGGCTAGGAACACGTTTTCATGTCAACTCATACACCTCTCCAGGAGAAAGAAAAAGGTCATTGTCATTGTGATCGAAAGATGAATGCATATGTAGCTCATCTATGCTCTCTGAGTTGCTTTTCTTTCCTGACTCTCATGCGAGTAAATAGTTCGTATGGTCTATAGGGTAGCAGACAGTTAGTGCAAGGTAGATGGGGACAGTCCCAAAGAGATGGAACTCGCAACTGGGATCTTGCCATGTGCCTTGAATATTAAGTAGTAAGATACTAAAAACTTGATCCTGTATTGTATGACTACGGCACTTCAACGGCCACGACTCGGCTGCTAGATTTTCCATCAACCATGCTAGATCCCACTGTCACGGAACCGAGGGAGTTCTGGATGAGGCTGCGGGTCCTCTGACAGCTTTTAACCCTTGTTCACTGTTTCAGTCGAAACAACTAGTGGCTTAGCACCAAGGTGTCAACCCAGCTTAGTACAAGCGAGCCAATAACCCGTACCCGTGAGCTGGTTTAGGAGGGGCGCATTGAAAATCCAAAGCCGACAATAACATTCAGGGATCGCGACTGCCCGAGCCCTCCACTAGATATCCGTGCAAGATAGGGATATGACTGGAGGGTTTTTGAACACCCGATCGGATTGTGGGGTGTGGCTCGCCTGAAACAATTATCCCGACGAAACACTTCGTCCGGCCCCGTTCAAACCCAGAGCCAATTCCGGCCTGTCGCTACCGATTAGGAAGAACGGACGCAAGATCCCGTTTTTGGAGACGGAACGTGGGCAGTATGATTCGGTTGATGCCGATGCGAATAGTCACTGAGTTTGAGTATATAAACAGTAGATCGTTTCGTTTCTGGTCATGATCAACACCAGCAACAACTTACACTCTTCTTTGATCATTTAACGATCCTTCTCTCTGCTTGCCTGCCTGCCTTCTTCCAAGCCTTGGTAATTTCTGATCAACATGTCTGCTTTCAAGATCCTCTCTGCGCTGGCTGCCGCGCCGCTTGCTCTGGCATGCCTTGGTTACGAGGGCGGTGTCCCCGAGCCGACTGGCCAAGAGAGCCTCAGTGAGCCGCGCTACATTGGAGCGGGCGAGGTCTTCGACGCTGGCTGGGTCAAGTACGACCGTGGCTCAGGTGCCTGCAACGGACAAAACGAAGGTGGCGAGGCAGACACTGTCTTTGTCCTCGAGGAGGGTGCCACTCTACGCAACGTGATCATCGGTGCCGACCAGTCTGAGGGTATTTACTGCCTGGGATCCTGCACCCTCGAGTTTGTCTGGTTCGAGGATGTTTGCGAGGATGCTATTTCTATTAAGGGAGACGGCACCGCCAACATCATTGGCGGCGGTGCTTACCACGCCAGCGACAAGATCATCCAGCACAACGGCTGCGGTCACGTCAACATCATCAACTTCTACGCCAACGACTACGGCAAAGTCTACCGCTCATGCGGTAACTGCTCCGGAAACTGTGCCCGATCTGTGCACATGGAAGGCACCACTGCTGTTGATGGTGGTGAGCTTATGGGCATCAACCCTAACTTGGGCGACACGGTATGTTTAGATATGACGAGACAAGAGATGTGAAAGATTGTTAGGCTAACATTACTCCTTAGGCTACCTACAGCAACAACTGCTACCCCAAGACCGAGTGCCAAGCGTACGAGGGCTGTGACAAGTCCAACGGAGACTGCGAGCCTGAGAAGGCTGGCCTCTGCTAAATGGTATATATGATACAGGAGACTTGATCGCCTATGTAAATACAGTCACTACAATTCACATATTTTATATCATATTTGTATTACAAATCATGAAACAATAGCATGTCGAAGACTTCACGTAGGCGTCGTCAAGTTCACGAGTGTTCCATTGACGAAATGATACCTGTACGAAGGTACCTCTTGAATTCTCAACACCACACGACAAGATGCGTGCAAAATAAGAAATTGTCCGAAGATCAATTTTTAGGTCTATAAAACGTCCAGGATGATACATAACAGGAAAGATGTTGTCTTGCACGTAAGATTTGGTTCGCGCAATGAGCGTGAACGTGAATATGGCTGCGATTCTGCCTAACACTGCCTTCTTCGCATCCATCTACGAAACGAGCGAATCAGCAATACAACCGTACGCCTTATGCGCCACCGAAACTCCAAATCATGTAAATTGTCTTGTAGTTAACCCCGCATCTTCTGCCTTGTCTGACGTAAAATAGGCTATCTGTTTAATTAACTTCAAGAGATGTTATAAGTAACACCCTCGTGTGTCCCGGGCTTGGACATCTTAAAGTTTCTTCAACTAGACAATGTGCAATTCGTTTATGGTCAACATCATGGCGAGAAAACGTCGTTCAGTGAAGCTTAGCCCCGATTCGCAAAGTCGGTCGCCCCTCTTCAGGCTTCCAGCCGAGATACGCCACGAGATCTTCTCTCTGGCGTTAGCTGACTACCCAGACACATCTCCATCACGCCAATACCAAGCCAACACCTGTTATGCTCGCCCTCAATATTTTGCTCCTCGTCGGAGTGACACTGCCCTGCTTCGGACTTGCCAAGCTATCTATAAAGAATGTCGCTTCCTGCCGTTCCTCTTAAAGGAGCACACGCACTGGTTAACGAACCCAGAACGAGCGCCGCCAGAATACATGAAGAGGGATAGAATTGCCCAGCTCGACTCAACCGTACACAAAATTGCGCAAACTCAAGGATATGGCTTTGAGATTGATCACCTGCGTGTATTTGCGCAAATGTTCAAGCTCGAAGAAGGTCATCTGAGCACATTGGTCGGGCTACCAGGCTTGTTTCCGCGTCGCCTTACAATCACTATACGCCACACGGATTGGTGGCACTGGGAGGACGATGAACGCTTGAGCTTCAAAAGTACCTGGATTCCGCGGTTCTGCGCCGTTCTCCCAGCCAGTGTGCGCGAGATACGCTTTGAATTGGAGACGCTAAAGCGTAAGGTGGATCAGTTGAAGGCAGTTGCTCGCGAGATGCGAGACGAGTGGCATTTTGTTCGGGCTGACGGCAGGGTTCTGTGCGCCAACGCGGCAGATCCGTGCATCGCTGACTCCGAATGGTCGGGGAGCAGTACGTGGCATGAGAAAAGGTGGTCCCGCGACGAGACAAGCGAAGGAGTCATTAACTATGTCATTATTGAGGTTGTTTTCAGGGAGCGGCATGTAATAGAAAGAGATGGGGGATCAGTGAGTGACTTTGTACAGGCTAGGACAGCAAGGGATTCTAAGGAATAGAGACCATTAGGGTGTACGGAACCAAATGGATGTAGCAGAGCCTTGCTCGGCTTGCCAGTATAACTGGATGAATAGAAAATACACGTTTTCACTTTGTAGAAAGATTCCCTAGTTGCCTCGAAGTTCTCCTGGATCATATGGATCTCAAACAGCCTAAATGAGGAATCTGTACCTCTGCTGACCATCCTCCTCCTCCGCCTTAAGGGACTTCTTGTTGACATGCCTGAGACGGAAGGCAAGCGCAGTGGCAAAAATGACACCGCCGGTAGCGAAGCTAATCAAAGCAATACCCCCGGGCAAGAACTGAGGTGCATCTTTTTCGGGGAAGAAGTAAGCTCCGTAGATGTGAGCAAGGTTGGCAATGGTGTTGACTAGCGCGTACGTGAAAGATCGCTTGGTACGGGTTCGAGGAATTGTTGAGGCAATCCATCCTTGGAGGACATCAAAGGCGGCGTAGGATCCAGTGCACATGAGGAACATGCCAGTGTATCGAACAGCGCGAATCGTGACACCAACAACCATGGAGATACCGACAACGTTGAGTGCAAGAGGCCAGACAATGAGTGGAGCACGGCGACCTGATGAACCTGCCCAGAAAGAATTGGCCAAGGCGGTAATGAAGCCGAAAATATAGACCGGAGCAGTAAGTAGAAGTGTAACAACACGACCGTAGCCGAGGCTCTGCATAATCGTGGGGAAGAAAGCCGTCCTATGAATCAATCGGTTAGTCACTGTTTCAACGCTTGAAATCAGTAGCAATAGACTCACCAAACTGAACTGGTCAAAATACAGATGTGTGTCAGGATCAGCAAGTATACATGAGGATCTGTTAGAGCAGACTTGATTCCCTCCTTAATGGAACCAGTCTCATCTTCCTCGCCGTTGGCGGCCTGAGCCATGCGCCATGCAGCGAAACGCTCTTCCTGCTCAGTAAGCCAGCGGGTCTTGCCCTTGTTGGGGAAGTCGGCAAGATAGAAAAGGGAGACAGCTGCCACGAGCATGGTGAAGGATCCTTCCAGGATATACAGCCACCTCCACCCGGCAATGCCCTGGAGACCATCCATACCACCCAGGACTCCAGCTGCAAGGAGACCTCCGAAGCCGTTGGCTATAGTATTACCACAGTACATAATGGCTACGCGTTGTGGAAACTGTCGTGGCGGATACCAAGAGCTCATAAGGAGTCTTTTGCTTTGTGTTAGCTCCCAACTCTTCTTCTTGACTATCACCGTGAGATATAGCAGAAATAGAGATTAACTTACAGAGCACCTGGGAAGAAAGGAGCCTCGCACATGCCGAGGAAAATACGGGCAGCAATCATTCCACCATATTTCTGCGTCCACGCCGTGCACAACGACACCAGGCCCCATACAAAGATGAAGAATGGTAGATAATACGTGGGTCGAATACGTGTGATCAAGAGGTTGCTCGGGATCTGTCCGCCGAGATAACCAACGTACTGAGAGAGAACGCAAAGTGAAGTTAGTTACAAGCACTACTGGGTCTGGGATTGCTATCATGGACTCAGCTTACCATAATTGCAACAGCCGTTTGATATTGATGATCATTCAAGCCGAGATCATCATCGAGTCCACCGAGGCGACCAGCAGCAATATTTTGACGATCGAGAATGTTGAGGACGAAGAGGAATACTAGCAGAGCCAGAAGATGGAAGTCCAGCTTTCGCGTTACTGTAAGTATTAGTTAGCACACTTGAGGTACTCCGGAGAGCTAATCTATAGGAAAGTCGCACGCTTTTTGTCGAATTGCTTGACGTCTTCCACGGTAAAGTCCTCGAAGGTGGCCAGTCCCGCGGCAACAGGGTCGCCCTTCCTGGTAGTCGGCTGGTCTTCCATAGCTTCGGCCTGGGCGACGTCTTTCTTGTCGTCGATAGAAGTCATGATGGCGCTTGATCTCAAGAAAGAAGATAAGTATATCTAGGGTTCTCGAGGAAAGACTTGACAAGTCGTAGTTGGCCTTATATGCAAAGTGAGTGCTTGGCTTGGGTTTACTGTCACCCGCCCTTGTCTTTCCGAACCCTTGTAACTTCCTCCGCGGTCAATCAAAACATAATCACGAGATTAAGCATCTTTGATAGTCCCAGTTCCCCGGACACGGTAGTGGATATGAAAATGATACCATCGGCACGATGATTCCCAATGGGGAAGTCTACCGGTTGGTGTCCGGGACGTCGGTTCTCGGTCGACATTGCCCTAGAATAGAAAAGCGCAGAGCGATCTGACCCACAGCCCCAGATTGTCTCCAGCAAGCCTCGTCCCAAGTCCTTGTCAAAGACCAGACACTTTGACCATATTGACAGGCGGATCTCGGGTTACAATCGGAATCACTTGTGGTTTATCCCCCCCGCTTCCATTGTCGGAACTGGCAACCGGAGAGGGTAGCAGTGAGCCAGAGCTTTTCCCGTTAATTAGATTGGAAAGCATCGAGTGTCATCATTTTACTAACCCAAGTCAATGACTCGCCAGAGGCGCTTCCAATTGTGCCATCTTCTCGCTGCTATTTAATGGCGAAGAGTGGAGAGACCGCCGGATATCGGAGTGCAACCGCGTGACAGGATATCGCGACCTTCAAGATGCGGGGGCTTACAGGGAACGCAAACCCATATAGTCGATCGAAACGCGGGGAGAGCTCCATTCTTTCGGGGAGCAGTTTTGATGTTAGTTTTCAGCAATCACCGACAAGATGAATTCAATCGATATGGATGAGAAGCGACCGTTGACCGTGGATCAAATGATCCAGTATCGGGTGTCACTCACACCAAACGATCCCATACTTGCTTACCCATCTTCGGGTGTCAACTACGTCGACTACACAGTTCGCCAGCTTGATAAATTTGCTCATGAGGCGGCGAAACACTATGTAGCAAGTATGCCGCAGAGGCAATCATCTTCCGAGAAGCCTGCTGTCGTTGCATTATTGGGTCTATCAGACCTAGACTACATTGTGACCATACTGGCAGTTATTAAGCTTGGACATACAGTACTCTTCTTGTCGCCAAGAATATCAAAAGACGCTCAGCTATCACTCATTCAAAGGACAGAATGCCACAGCATCATCGTGAGCGAGCAGTTGCGGCCCGTTGCCAAAAGTCTACAAGTTGATTCTCCCACTCTTAAAGTTCACAACTTTGCCGACAAGAGTATTTATGAGATCCCCGCTGTTTCGAATGATAATTCGATGATGACGGAGCACTTAAATCTTGAAGAGGAGAATCATTATGTAGCTTGGATCATTCATTCGAGTGGCTCAACCTCCCTTCCACGACCAGTCTATCTTACGCACAAAGCTCTGCTTAACAACTGGTCGGCTCACAACCCCGATATGAAAGCATTCATTACAGCGCCCCTGTATCACTCACATGGAGTTGCTGCTATGTTTAAGTCGTTTTACTGCGGGAAGCAAGCTCACATGTACAATGCCAACCTACCAATGACGACAGGGTATCTTGTTGAAACAATGAGAAAACACAGCTTTGGCATCATCCACATTGTTCCCTATTCGCTAAAGCTTTTAGGAGAGTCTGAAGAGGGACAAGACCTCCTCGCTGCCGCCTCAATTGTGATGTTTGGCGGCTCACCCTGCCCAGATGCGCTCGGTGATCAGCTCGTTGCTCGTGGAGTAAACTTGGTGAGCCACTATGGAACGTATGTTGACCCTATGACTGTAATATCTCTTAAAATTGCTAATGATGCAACGGCAGAACTGAAACAGGACAGCTCATGTCTTCGGATCGGCCACCAGGTGATAAGCTCTGGAATTACGTTAGACCAAGCGATAAAACAAGGCCTTTCTTACAGTTTGAAGACCGCGGCCATAGTCTTCTGGAAATTGTTGTCCTCGGTGGTTGGCAGGGCAAAGTTGTTGAAAATCGTCCGGATGGATCATACGCTACCAAAGACCTTTTCACGAAACATCCAACAATGGAGGCATATAAGTATTTCTCGAGGCTCGACGATACAATAGTCTTAATCAATGGAGAGAAAGCAAACCCATTGAATATCGAGAATGCTATACGACAGCAGCCATCGGTTAAGGAAGCTGTTGTGTTCGGACACAGCAAGCCACAGCTTGGACTCATAATAATCCCGACTACGGACGTATCGGAATCCGGCCGTGAAGCGTACTTGGACAATTTGTGGCCTGCTATCGACAACGCGCAGAAAGACATGCCAGATTATGGACAGCTGTCAAGAGATATGATCACTATTCTTAGCCCCGATACAGACTATCCGATGACAGATAAGCGAACGGTAATCCGACAAGCCTTTTATAAAAAGTTCGAGCCCGAAATAGAAGCGGCATACGCGACAATCGAAGAAAATACAGGCACCCAGGACATGTCACCTCAAGATCTCAAGTTTTTCATCCAGCAAGAGACACAAAACATCACAGGATCTGAGTTGATAGACACTACGACCGACTTTTTCTCGCTTGGAATGGACTCTTTGCAAGCATCTATGTTGAGGTCATCACTTGTCCGCACCATCAATCTCCACGGAAATACACTCGGACTTAATGTCGTCTTCGACTATCCAAATGTTGATGCACTGGCTGAAAAGATCTACTCCTTCCAGACAAATGTCGAACTATCAGACTTGAGCATTGAGGAAGAGATGAATTCTTACATCGAGAAATATGGAACTTTTGATGCGCGAGCGCCTGTTTCCACTCGTCGACCTGAAGAGCAATGCATTCTCTTGACTGGTGCGAGTGGCTCCTTGGGCGCTCATATCTTGGCCAGTTTAATTGCCCAGACCAACGTTAAGAAGATATACTGCCCCGTAAGAGCGACAAGCCTGCAATCCGGCAAAGATCGGATATACCAGTCTCTGAAATCAAGAATGGTCTTTCAAGATCTAGAAGAGACTTCGCTGGACAAGATTGAAGTGCTCCTCGGAAACTTTTCCAAGCCCGATCTTGGACTCACCTCGGAAACTTTAGAAAGGATCGCAAACACTTTAACCAGTGTAATACACTGCGCATGGTCTGTCAATTTCAACCTGCGGCTAAGGAGTTTCGAGAAAGACTGCATCGCGGGATTGAGATACCTTATTGACTTGTGCCTCCTATCCTCAAACGGAGGGCAACGACCGCCAGCAACATTCAACTTCTGTTCTTCAGTTAGTACAGCAGAGGAAACCACAAGCGAAACAATACCTGAGTCGTTGCCTCCGAGCTTTTCGCACGCACGACCTACTGGATATGCGCAGTCGAAGCTAGTTAGCGAACACATATGTCTCAAAGCCGTTGAAGTAACCGGTTTAACGTGTCGGGTGTTGAGAGTCGGCCAACTGATTGGGGATACGCAAAATGGTGTTTGGAATGCTAACGAAGCGTTTCCTCTCATGTGGCAGTCAGCTCAGACTATCGGGGCACTGCCGCAAATACAGGAGACACCACGGTGGCTGCCAGTAGATATTGCCGCACAAACCATCATCGATATTGCGCAGTCAAGCGCAGCGCCCTCAGGCGTTTTCAATGTCACAAATCCCCGGACTTTCCACTGGACGCAAGATCTCCTACCGTACTTGCGAAATTCTCCCATAGGGAACTTCGAGGAGTGCCCTCCGAGAGAGTGGATCAAGCGTCTCCGCAACTCTAACCCTGACCCTATCGCCAACCCACCACGCAAGCTGCTGGAATTTTTCGTGATGAGATATGGCTCTGAAAAACCGCCGCGATCTCCCCCCTACTGGGAGACAGAGAAAGCCCAAGAGTATTCTGATGCGCTACGGAACGCAGCAGTTGTTGACCAAGCAATGGTTGATCTCCTTGTCCAATATTTCATACGTAATTGTTGGTAAACTGTCACGCCCAGGGATTTGTTTTTCAGCGCCAGAGATTGATATGTATTTTTCTCTTGAGCCACTCGCATTATCTGCCAGAACATCAAATAAAGAAGAAGAAAGAAGATATCAGATCCCACCTTTTTAAGCTTATCATCCGATATATGCCGTGCCACACAGCACAATAATTTGCAAAGTGTTTCCGCAATTCAAAACAAAAAGTAAAAGGACAAAAAAAGAAAACACATACAACAGCGGGTATTCGCTGGTCGTCACCGACCCAACTACTAATCCACCCCTTACTGGCTTGACTCTGGGGGAGCGGACGGGACCCCGTATTCTCCAGTAGGTATGGTCGTATGTACGAGTTAGTTGTATAATGTAGATTATATCCTCTCCCTACAAGCCATTTGTGCTCTAACTTGTTCCACACTCTAGCTTTGAGAACGGCATTACAGATCACGCAGGAAGAGAAGTGACGTCCACGTAAGCCGCATATTAAGGGTCTAGCTGTTCCTTCCGCTATGTTATTACAAGCTGTAATTCTATACACTGTCGTTATGGAGTAAAAGTCTATCTTCTATGACTCTGCGAAGCTCTCCGTACTGACCCCTCAGAAAATAATTCTGGCGTCCCTTAGCTGCTTAAAAGTGTCTATCCAAGCTTCACTGGGGTCCCTTTGATCTGAGAAACCTGTAGACCGCAATCTTGTCGGGCTTAGCTGTCGATCGAAAGTTAACCACCACCCAACACTATCCAATTGGCCACTTCCTGCGCCCACACCGCATTGCAGAGCCTTTGGAAGACCATACTCTTCGAACAAATGTCTGTGCTGCAAGATGTACTCGCTTGGCTTGGTTTCCGAATCGTCTCCTGTTGGGCCCACCCCTTTTAAGCCAAACCAGCCTGTGATAGTCGGCCATAAGGACCTAAAGCTCGTTGGGGTATCCTGGTCAAGCATATTGATGATTTTCCCGCCACATTCTTGAGGGTTGAGAGCCGCGTGGATGGCTACACGACCTAGCATCTTTCCAGACACGGGCGTGAATTGAGCGTCCATGGCTTTGTCAATGCCGGGAAAAGGCACTTCCACCTTCTCTGCAGATGAATTTCTTTCAGAATGAACACCATGATTGTATGCATACAATGAGAGGTATTGCGCCCAGTGCAATGCTAATGAGAAGGCTGAACCGTTGGGCGAGAAGCCGATGACTGCATCTGGGCATACCTCCGACCATGTCCAACTATGGTCTTTGCTTGCTTCCTCAAGAATTTGTCTAAACCACGGGTATGCAACAGTTTTAGCATAATCTTCCGGGAGTCTTTCCGCCATGGATTCTTCTAGTGGCGGGGTGAAGACCCCTCCTGGCATATATATACCGTAGCCCTAAGTCTGGTCTTAGCGAACGGCCGAGTATCTTATCACAGTCCGGCTTACCCTCGTGCCTCCCGAGTAGACTATAGATTTGATATTGGGGGATACGATGTTCATTGCTGTAACGACGCGGCGCATAATATCGCAGTTCTGTTTGCATTCCTGGATTTGGTCGTCATTGAAAGGCACAAAGACTTTGCAATTAGCTTTTGAACTCTATGTCGATTTCAATTATAAAAAAGAAAAGGAGGACTTTATCCAATAAAAATCCAATGTGAAAGAGTTCCATTTCGCTTACCCATATAAAACACATGAGTGATCTCTTCAACTCCGGTGATACTATCAGTTAACTGTTTGGCCAAGTCGTTGGCGCTCCCTTCAGTCAGATTGACACCAGAAACAGTCTGCAGTTGCTGTTGCGTTGAAGAAGTCGATGGGAAGTGCAGGTCAGCTTCAGCCGCAGGTCGATTCATCACAGCTGTGACATTAGAAAACGTCTTGCTATCGGGATACCCGGAAAGCAGTTCATTTGTGACCGACCAGCCAAGGAGCCCACTAGCCCCGAAGACGATCGCGTGTTTAGGTCGAGGATCCATTGTTGGCGCTGATGAATTCACAACGATCATACGCCAGGGTGATGTACTGTTGAGGGAGATGTATGCGCTTTTCAAAGGTCCGGAAATCGTTATAGGGCAGCTCATAAATACGTAAGGGGGCAGTGACACATTTTTCTGATGCAATATGACTCATTGTGAGTTTATCTTAGCAACTTTTTGGGGTAGTGACTTAGCGTAGTTAAATTTTGACATTCGCAGGGAAATAGGGTCGTGCAATGACATGATATGCATACTCAGTATTCTAGGTTTTTTTTCTGCATCTGATAATTGACAATCAAATGCGACTAGGCTGCGGCCGCACAAGCAGATGCCTGTGATTCCCGCAACTATCGGCTGGCATGTTTCCGCACTTGTAGCATCACTTGCTCTGCGCTACCTTCTAGGTGAGCCGGTCGCAATGAACATGCACAGGCTCTGGCCGCGACAAAGCGCCCATTTGAATGAGGAGGTTCTACTAATATTTCTGAACCGGGAGCATACATACTTATATGTTTGCATGGTGGGCCTGATTGGTTGATGGGTACATGTATACTTTACCAATGAGACCACATCGAGGTTGAGCGCACGACGCAATTATCTGCATAAAATGTGCACCATCATCGAAATCCTTCGGACGACTATTGGTTTTCAGAAAGACGATCTGTTGGAAGTGGAAATTCGAATACCTCGGCTTGTGATTGTACATGCATGTTCACTTGGCGGTTGACGATGATCATCGGAAGAGGAGCTCGAATTCCGAAGAAGACATAAGCGCAGCACTTTAAGTGACAAACTAATTCGATCAATCTCTTGGGTACGTATAGAATAATCTCAATACTCAGACTCTCCTTGCTGGAGATGATGAAAGCAGCGTAGTTTCGACAGGGGTAATTTGTCTCGGAAGCTTGTTCATTGACTGCCAAACCTTGGCCTTCAATGGACATATTATCCAACGAAGTCGACACCATTCGACATTGTTTGAGGATTCAAATATTCTGACATTTGCAAAGCTAAAATAACGAAAACCTGCAATAACCGTGATGTTTCCGAGGGTGCACAGTCAACCACTGCCAGCCTCACTGGAGGCTGGCATAAGCCGCGCTAGCCAAAGTAGAGGTGACCGACCGACTACCGAATACCCTGGCTCGTCGGCTCCTTTAGGAAAACATGCGAGACCGTCGTCAAAGCAATCATGGCCTCCAAGAATCGCATGATTATTCTATGTATATGGCTGCACAAAACCCCGGCATGTTCGATATCACAAGAATTCCATTCGATCATTCGCAGTAAGAAGGCAATACCATCAAACAAAAATGGCTGCTTCAAAACCTAACATCATTTTTGTCATGGCGTGAGTTTACAAGCGTGCTTCTTATTTGGAACTGGTGTTAGATATTTACTGAAATAATCAATAGTGATGACCATGCAGCTAAAGCAATTAGCTGCTACGGCCAAGGAATCAACCATACACCACATCTCGATAGGATTGCGCAAGAGGGTGTTCGGCTTGACCACTGCTATGTGACTAACTCTAGTAAGTCCGGGCCTGAACTATCCTGCCTCCCTCTACTTTACTCACAAAGCCACTAGTCTGTACTCCTTCACGCGCTACTATTCTCACCGGCGTTCATAACCACGTCAATTTGGTTCACACGTTGGCCTCGAAGATTGACACTCGCTACCCGAATGTGGCCGGGCATATTCGCGCCTTTGGGGGTTATACTACTGGTATCTTCGGAAAGTGGCATCTTGGAGAGGGACCGGATCATGAGCCCAGCGGTTTTGATGATTTTGGTGTGTTGCGAGGCCATGGTGGGTATTTCGATCCGGAACTCATTACACCAGAAGGTTCTACGTGGGAGTCTGGATACACAACAGACGTTGTGACGGACAAGACGATAAATTTCATGAAAAGGGCTAAAGATGCCGGCAAACCTTTCATGGTCATGAGCCATCATAAAGCCCCGCATGCACCATGGGATCCTCACCCGCGACATGAACATCTTTACAAAGAGGAGATCAAAGTGCCCGACACGTTCGATGATGACTACAAGAACAGAGCCAAGGCAGCCGAGGCAGCAAACATGCGGATAAAGGTGAATGTCTAGTGGGCAAATAAATAATCACAGAGTCCAACTAATGCGTTTTTTTTTTCTAGGTCAACATGACTTATGCCAACCTGGGTCTGGTCCAACCTCCTTATGGAGATCTTCAAGGCATTGGAACGCGGAGGAACATTGGACCTGGCGCTTCCGGAGAGGCCGGTCACCGAATCATTCCCTTTCCGGAAGATCCCACGAAGATGGCACCCTTGGTGGACGCTATCACGGGGGAGAAGTTCACATTCAAAACTCAACATGAGCTCGGGAGATTTAAATATCAGAGGTTCATGCAACGATATTTGCGATGTGTTCAGTGAGTCTCACTACCTTATACTCGAATGCTGTTGTACAATGCTAATCGAAACGCAGAGCCATTGACGACAACGTTGGGCGGATACTCGACTGGCTGGATCAGGAAGGTTTAGCTGATAACACACTGATTTGCTATACCTCAGATCAGGGATATTTCTTGGGGTAAGCTTATCAACTCAACAAAATTGATCCCCGGAAATGCTGATTAGTGATTTTAGCGAGCACGGTTGGTATGATAAGCGGTTCTTGTATGAAGAGTCCTTCCAGATGCCTTTCCTAGCTCGAGGGCCCGGAATTCCCGCCGGCACAGTCTGCGACCATATCGTGCAGAATGTCGATTTCGCTCCCACGTGGCTAGATCTGGCTGGAGTCGTTATCCCACGATACTATCAAGGCGATAGCTTCCTCAATAGCCTGCGAGGCACAGCCCCGCCGCAATCGTCCGATACAGTGGCATATCATAGGTACTGGATGCACAAGGATGGAAACAACAATGCCTATGTAAGTTCCAGCTTTCCTGTTTCCTAGATTCTGTACTTGAGGGTGTCGGGTGATTAGTGTGAAAGCGACATTAATTCTAATATTACGGTCAACCAGGCTCATTATGGCATTCGCGATAAGAGATGGAAACTGATCTTCTGGTACAACATGGGATACAATATCCCAGGTGCAAACCGCGGCGGAGAGGATCAAGAGTGGGAGCTGTTTGATTGTGACAACGACCCGATGGAGCTCTTCAATCTTTGGGAACAAAGCGAGTCTAAGGGCAAGCACGCAGCACCGCCTCTGACCGAAGTACGAGAGAGAATGGTGCGACTTTTGGAAGCGAAGATGGCAGACGTCGGCGATGTTCCGGCGCACCCCCTGGGACTGGGAGAGGCTGAGCTGAGGGAAAAGTATCGTGGATCGGTGGGGGCCGCTAAGCTCACACAAGCCAACATGTAAAAAGGGACTGGCCTAAAATTGGGTATCAACGAGAGTGTCTATATATATATCATCTATGGGTATGTAACGATTGATGTTTGTTTGTGATATGAATCCCCAATGCCGATGACCTGCGGCGCGTTCAAGCATGGACTAGAAAAGTTTATATATACAGGGAATAGAAAGTAGCAAGGTCCCATCTAGTAGTCCCACGCTTGAGAACCTTAAAACCGACAGGTCGAATCCCGCGACACAAGTTTGTTTCAGGTTGTTGAAGTTGTAGTTGAGTTGCTCTTAGAAGTGAATGTAGACATAGTCGTTGGCGTCAACCTTGCGGCTGTGGTACGTGGTCTCGCCGCCATAGTTGTACTCCTCAATAGTAACGGTGTTACCGTTGACAGCAGCGACCCAGGCAACGTGACCGACAGAGCCCTCAGCCTGAGCAACAGAGCCAACGGTAGGGTTCCTGTCAACCTTGAGACCGGCGGCCTCAGCAGCATTGTCCCAGGTGCCGGCGTCACCCCACTCAACGTTGCCGTAAGAAGGGTCGAAATCGACGCCCTTGCGCTCCTGCAGACGCCAGGCGACGAAGCTGGTGCATTGACAAGACAAGCAACCCCACTTGTCGATGATGTTGCACTTGTTCTTGTATGGGTAGTCGTCGACGAGACCCCCACGGCGGGGAGAGACGTCGACCGGGCTGGCGGCGACGATGGCGGCGAAGATGCCGAGGATGATGCTGGTGAACTTCATGGTGAATGAAATGAAGGTCTGTTTAATGAAAGGCTTGTAAAGGTCGGAAGCGGTTTTGCTTCAGAAAGGAAAGGAAGTAATGAATGGAGTTGTTTGTCTGCTGCTTGCGTTAAGCTGTTTGACAAGATAAAAAGCAGATAGAGAAAACATGACAGGGGGGCATCTTTTAATACTTGAGATCTTTCTTAGAATGCCCCCAAAAAAGGAAAAAAAAAAAAAACTCATATTGTCCATCTTTGAAGTCCGTGTCATGTTAGCATTGCACGTGGATCACATAGGACAAAGGCCTCCCTACTTGCGCAACCCGGTTGTGTTTGCTTCTCCTTGGCTTCTATCCGGAGCTAAGAAATCGGCACTACCGACATGTGAACAGGGGGACTGACGCGCGGAAAGAAAAGATGTTCTATGAAACGAATGGCCTTGAATTGTGGGGGAGTATCCTACTCAGGTACAAAACGTGTGAGCCGACCAATGAAGAAGTTCCGAGATGGCTGTTTGGTTCCCCAACTTAAACGCCATCAAAAGGAGGATGAAACAAAACTGGATTCTCGCGCCGCTAGCTAGCGTTGTGACAACAGGAACAGATGGAGCCGCTTGACTCGTAATGGTACTAGTGCATCGCGAAGGTCGCCCGGAGCACTAACAAAGCCAATACCATTGAAGCAGTACCGATCTATTAGCGAAGGAGGGAGGCGTTCCCACGTCTCTAGCCGCCGGTTGGATAGCCGAGACAGGTCTCCACAGATAGCATTCCATCTCAAAGCTTCTTTGTCCATCCACACACGGACGAGGGGCTTTGGTAGGAGAAAGGCTCCGATAAGACTTTTCAACGATCGCCAGGAACGCGGCAAAGCCACCCCCTGAACCGAGAACAAAGCCAAATGATCTCGTGAGCTCAAAAGAGTTTATAAATATTATTCTGTATTTATTACAGCGCACAGGCCTGCACCTAGAATAAGACTACCATGTGAACCCAAGGAACCTCGTGGAAGACGTGGCTTGACTCGCTTGGGGTCCACCGGTAGACGACAATGACATCCACCACGTGGGTCACCTTGGTTCGAAGACTGCCGCCGCCATGTTCTATGGATCTTCGCTACTCATGCCGAGTCTCGAATCACTTTACACGACGCGTGTTGCTGTGGTCAAAAAGCATATTGTCCTTGCATTCCAGATCTCATTCGGATGCATGATTAGACTTTCTCGTCAGAAGCCCTGTCTAGGGGAAATTGTTCTATGCTTCTTCCATTTGTTCTTCTCCGAGCTCCGCTGCAAGTCTTTTGACTTTTTCAAACTTTGAATCTCCGGCCAACTCGGCTGATCGTAGACGGAACCATTCTTCCATTCTATCCGAGGGTACATCATCCCCGACAAGAAGCAGCACAGCTCTTGTCATCCCCACAACTTCTTCTCTCAGCAGCCCTGAGGCAAGCCCAAGTTGGAATCTCCTCGCAAGTTCACTGCCACCGCAAAGTTTTGCTAGGTCGGTTTGACCCGCTTTTTGGAAGCAGCTGGCAAGCAGGCGGTCATTGTCGCTCAAGCCCGCAGTAGCACTGTACAGGTCTCCCAGCTCGGCGGTGAACAAAGAAGGCCCATAAGCCTCGCATTCTGGGACAAAGCGGGCAAACTGCCAATCGATGATCCCGGTGATATTGTAGTCGTCGTCAATCAGAATATGATCTCCCTTGTCGTCCACGTGCTTGAGGTAGAACTTTTCAGTGGTATCACTTGACTTTGCTAAGACGGGGGCGGCTCTGTCTAGCAAAAGTCTGTAGAATATGAATGCCTCCAACGCGAATTCTGTATGCAACTGTCCGTCGGCGATTAAATCTAGATGAAGCTTCGCGACCGCTGTAAAGTATTCGAGTGAGGTCGAGAAAGGGCCATATTGGCCGAGAGACAGAAATCGATTGCTGGCAACAGGGCCCTCTTGGATCCTGCTGTCGGAGAGAACCAACGAGCAGACCTGTGCGCAAGGGTGTTCAAAGAGCTGAGCCAAGATACTTCGGTACTGAGTGTAGACTTGGGTCTTTTGTGCATCTGTGGCGAGGTGGGAGTAGTATGGCTTACCGGGCACAGCGTCCTCGAGAATGTAGCTGACCCCAACTGAGTTTCGCGGATCAGAGGCAACTCCAACCCCGTGCGCTTTGGGAGCCGGGAGCTTGCGGTCTTCCAACCACTTCAACGTCGCGTACTCACTCTTAACAAGGTACTCCACCAAGCTTGGAGGGACGTCGCTGAAGTCTGTCGTTCGCGGTATGCGAGCGAGCCATTTGATCCCATCATCGAACACAAGCCATCCATGGTAATTTGCACAGCCCATTATGGCGCCGCTGCCGAGATGCTTCCCTGGCTGGAATCGGCAAGATATACCATGTCGAAGGTTACTTGCCACGCGTACAAGTTCAGGAACGTTGATCTCTGCAAGCAGTAGCTCAACTTCATGATTGATGTTTGCCTCCCACGTCTCATCATCAATCTATAGATTTTCGTTAGCATCTGGTGTATTGGCGCTGCTGTGTAATACTTGAGACTGACTGAAGAGCTAGATGGACAACGGTGATGCTTGGGCAAAGCGTGAATAGCACATAGGTGCCTCTTGCAGAATGAACAACTTGAGCCGCGAACGCTGGGGCGGCTGCAGCTTTGATTGGAACAAGTTGCGAAGCGAGGAACGCCGAACCCCTCGTTTGGTAACATAGTACACGAGTCTTCCGCCTTCTTCAAGGCAGAAAGCTTATCGTCGAACGTCCAGTCGGCTAACCTTGCCTGCCGCCATTCCTGAAGATCAGTTTGAACACTGTCATCGCCTTCGAAGGTAATGACGATCGCTCGAAAGACATCCCAAGCTTCCTCTCTTGTAAGTCCCAGGCCCATACCCAGGCCAAAGAGATATCGCCTCATCTCGTCGGATTTAAAGTGAGAGAGAGAAACGCCTTGGCTCTGTAGCGCTTTGTCTAAGGCCAAATCGTTGTCGCTTAGCCCCGGCTTTCCAGAGAACAGACAGTCGTTGTCTGCCGAGACAAGCGACGGTCCAAATGCTTCGTACGGCGGGACTGTTCTTGCAAAGGTCCAATCAATGATGCCAGTGATTTGAAAATTTTCGTCCACAAGAATATGGTCTCCCTTGTCGTCCATGTGTTTTAGGTAAAAGGGACCGTGATTCGCCTTTTCCCACCTATTGAGCCAGGATCCTGTTTCGACCCGGTCAACCATGGTCTTGAACATGAGGTAGGCATCTGTAGCATATTCAGAAAGTAGTTGGCGGTCTGCGATAAGATCAAGATACATGCGTGCCCAAGCACTATAATAAGCGCCCGAAGTTTCAAAGGGCCCGATGCAGGGAAGTGTTCCCGTCCGGTCGCCGACAATGGGACCAACTTCAATGTTTGCATCAGCGTCGATCGTCAAGCATCCGACCTTGGCAAACGGGTGTTGGCCTAGAATCCCGAGATGCTTTGCCCATTGATCCAATACCTTGGTCTTCTGTTCTTTTGTAGCCATTCCTGAGTCGAAGGGCTGCCCTGGTAATTTTTCCATGAGCAGGTAGGTAACACCGACCTTGTTGTCGGAACTATTACGCAAGCCATATCCGTGAGCCTTTGGCGTCGGAATATCAATGCTCTCCAGCCACTTGAGAGTTGAATACTCGCTAATGATCATTCTATTCGTCACATCGTCATCGAAAGAGGTGTAGTTTTCTCGCGGTATGCGTGCCAGCCAGACGGTCCCATCATCAAAATGTATCTGGAGATGGATGTGCATTCCGCCCATGTGCGCTCGGCCCAGAGGATCTGAGTCCTCTATCCAGCATTGCAAACCCCCCGATAGGTCTTTTGCTCGTTGGAGAAGGGCAGAATGATTGGTCTTTTGACGGAGAGCCTCCAGCTCAGCCGTTTGGGAGGCAGTCCATTCGTCATCATCCAAAGGCTCATCCTGGACATGGATCTGTCAGATGGAAACTCGCAAACTGGGATGACTACTTTGCTCCATTCTCACCTCGCACTTGTGAAATGCAGAGCGTATGTGCCCCGCGCAGTACATCGACCGGCATCGTTCACAGCCGCCGATGTCTATTGCTGCTGCCTTTGGGCATCCTGATACCGAGCAGTCCCAGAAACGATGCATTGCTGTTAGTGAGGGGGGATGACTTTGGACTTTGAAATTGGGGCGGGCGGGCAGTCAACAGTGACTTGCAAGAAGAGCAGTTCGCCTGGAGGCCTGGTGTCTAACTCAATAGCTAAGCGAAAGGGTTAGCTGCGAAATAGTCATCGAGAGGCCATGTTAACAAAATCTCGACACATAACAAAGCGAAGTGATCGTTGGCAACTCATGAAGCGCCCGGCGACTACGTTGTGTTGGTTCAAGGATTCTCTGGGCGCCTCGAGGTTACCATCAGGCTTAGTTTTAGTAGGCTGCATGCAGCTGGCCCTTCCATGGACTAATCATAGGCGAGCTGCTACAAAGCTAACTAACGACTGATTCACAACAAGAGCCCATGCTGCATTAGAGCGTCAACTAGCCGCAATTCATAGGCTATCGTCGATTTGTTGGTCTTCAAAGCTACAATGATTGACCGATGGTCTTTTTTGCCTTGGACTGGGAAGAAATAATAGGCAATAAATGCTTTGAGCAGAAGCTGTCCGGTTTTCACGAATGCGTAATATATATCTGACTTCCTTCCATTGCTTCGTCCCTTCAATCTCATTATTCACCTTGCAATGAAACAAGCACGCCAATCGTCTTAAGCCTTTCTTGGCATTACTTAAAATTTTATCTATTTCCGTCTCTTACTTGTCCCCCAAACCCGAAATGACCCAATCCAGTTCTGCTTAGCTTGTGAATCAAGCACCTTAACTGCACGCTCGACTTGTCAACATCGCCACTTCTAGCCAGCGCTGCTATGTCTCGGGATATGATACCTGGGCCAACGCCGGCTCGTGAACCTGCACCACTCGGAGGTGACCCAACCTAGAAATTTACTATGTATCTTTTTTACTAACATGTCCTCGCAGATTAAAAATAGGGGCAAGACAGTGTCACATAGTAGCATGAGTCTTCTGCTCGATACTTTTCTTTCGCTACTTGTCCGAAGATGGGAGAGTTAGCCTTCTTATCTGGAAAGCAACGTCAATTTTCGAAGTCGGAAGTAGTTCGAGATCATAGTTAGTTATGATGGAAAATACTTCCATTTTCTTCGCCTAGCGTTACGATGAAATAGTAGATGTCATGCTGGACAATAAAAGACAGAGCCAATAAGGCCGTTTCCCTGCACTGAAACGTGCAACTCATGCTGGAAGCTCATGGTGCTGGTCTTCTACAACTGCTCGATTTTTGTTTCCTCCCCCTTCGCCTGGTTTCAATCCGCCACGGTCCTCGTTCTCGATTTCAACTGGCTTCTGTAGTGTGGGCAATTCAGCCACGATTCCTTTGCCTGGCATTTCGGGTCGGGTCCCGTCCCCTTCCACCTCCTGGATTGGACCGTTCGCTGTGTCCTTTTTTTGATTCATGGTATTTTCATTACTTCCGTTTGGGTCATTTTCCGCCCGCGCTCTTCTTCTCCTCCATTGGATGAACCAGACCAATGCTCCAATGATGGTAACTCCTGCAATCCCAGCTCCAGCACCAATACCAGCTTTAGCTCCTTTAGACAAGCCACCTGAGTCGCCATAAAAGGTTGGTGTGATGTCCAATTCTAGCGGGACACCATCTTCTAATTCTCTCCAGTTGATCTGAAAGAGCGGCGCGTAGAGGGTAGACCTCGACTCTGAACTTGGTTCGACCTCGGTGTAGGAGTAGGTATTGTAGCACACCTTGCGACTATAGGACTCGCACGACGAACTTCCTAAGTATTCGCACTCTGAATACTCTTCATAGGTTCTCGATGGGCTTTGTAGGAGTCTCGTGCACATCTGACCGTCGCCATCTTTGTAACACTCAAAATTTACTGTTAATGTTAGTCCACATGCAAGCTCGCGACGTGTTGCGTAAAGAAACAAGACTCACTGGGGACAGCAACCAGCAGCCGTCTCTCCACTTGTTAAGGCATATTGAAAATCGAATTCCCAGTCGGAACCGTAGATAAGCGTGCATGCTATCTCGTACGAGTCAGGACAATTGAGTCCTGGGGAGTAGAAGCCGCTCTCCACACGAACTTTTTCGTTGTCAGAGCCAGTCTGCTCGGCGACAGGTGGATAGCAGTCGCTGTTCACAACTACAGAAGGCTCCTCTTCGTAGCAGGTGTTGTCGCCGGTTGTACAGGGTCCAGGAGCAGATGACACGCACCTATGCCCCATTAACCAGCTTCCCGGAAGGAAAGGATCAGAAGCAGGCGTGTAGAACAACATCTCACTACATGTTGGAGGAGGTTTAAATGTGGTCGTAAGCGGTCCAAGTCGATTCCCTCGTGAGGCACTGTCGTGTGATTGTTCAGATGTGCGCTCAGATGTACGTTCTGATTCTGTTGTGCCGGTTGAAGCCATTGCGATTGTCTCTGCTTCGGGCTACGATAAGTCAAAATTTGCAGTAAGGCCTGAAATAATGCACTCGATTTCTCGTGGATTTTAACGTCCCGTAGCTGTAGTGTCATTTGCGTATGATAGTGTCGTGAGCTACACTTTTGAGCTTTGTGTCGTCGCTGGACTGAGCTGTTTTAACCAAGACCACGCAGACGTAAGGTTCCAGGATAGAAATGCAAACCATACATGACCACATGCTTCAATCACCTCAACGAAATTCTTCTCCTCGTTGCCTTACACATGTAACCTCAGCGGTGTCTGAGGGAGGATTGGGGACGGAAACGTTCAATTATTCATGCAGGCTAAATAATCCTGGCTAATGGAAGAGGCAGCCGGCCTTCATGTTTGCCTTGCCAGTTGTCAAATCAAAATCGGCTGGTTGCATACTCAGTAGCATTCGATGAAAAAGGACCGGTTGAATCCCGCAAGTCTTACTGCTAATACCAGAGCTGCAAAAGATGGACTTAGCTTTTTGGTGCGACTGTCTACCTATCAGATCCATCTATCCTCTACTTTACATGATTCGCCTAGCTCAGATGCTTTTAACTTGTCATGCGATCTGCTCTAGGCTCTCAGAGTGTGGTCTTGCTGCTCAAGTCGTTATTCGTATACCGAATCGACGACATGCAGGGTCAAGAGATAATAGAAACCGTACTCAATGCGGCGCTTGACAGCTAACCCCAGGTATTCAAGAAGACCACTCATAAGCTGTGACAATAGCAGTGTTCCGATGTTGCTCACAAAGCCGATGAGTGTCCTTGAGCACAAGCCGAAGTAGTATGGCTGGAACTTGTCATGGTACTGATTGAAAGATTCTGTCCAGAACATAGGAACTAGCAGCAGAATATCACGTCTCTTACTGCCTTTCCAAAGAGCTTTGAACTTGGCTATACCAATGTATCATTACGGGCCCCTACGGCGCCATCGCGGAGGGCCGTGGGCCAAGTACGGGTATAGGCCCGAAGTCTTGTGGCGGCTATACGGCTGTAGGCTCTATGGGTAGCAAATTGTAGATAAATATACATGTATCAAGCTCAGTCCTCTGTTCTACAGGGGCTTCCGTCCTACCATCAGATACATCGGTGTGAATAGCTTTTCCTTAGCCCCAAGAACCAAGGCATCAGCAGCAGCACAGAGACTGTCCGACGTCTTAACCATCCCAGGAGGCGCCAACCTCACCGTTTCCAGAACACTCAACATACATCTCGTAAGATTGCGGCCAATCATTGTCATACGGAATGTGTACAACAAATCGCCAACCGTTTGTGCATGTCGCCAGCTTCCCGAGTCCAGCGGCCAGTACCAAGGAATCGGGTCCGGTCGCTCTGCCATGTCTTCGTTGACGAGAAGCTCAAATCCCGCTGCTTTAATGGCCCGGACGGCTTCTGACTGTTTGACCATGTTTGCTATGCCATCGCCCTGCTCGATGTTGATTCGTATATCACGATGAGCGAGATTTTCGTTGTCATATTTCTCTGTCATGACCCATTCGTAGACGCCAAAGGTGCCGCCTGGTTTAAGGACTCGGTATATCTCGGAGTATACATCTTCAAGTGATGGCGCATGGACGGTTGCCTCGATGGCGTACACGGCGTCGAAGGTTTCATCATCTGCGGGAATGTTCTGCCGGTGCCAGCGTCAGCTTCGGTTTGTTCACCACCTCTGAGTTTGAAATCCATTCTTCTCTACTTTCGAACGTTCCACGTACCATAAAGTCCCCTTGAACGAAGTCCAACTGCCCACTCATACCCTGTTTGGCTGCATACCGCCGGGCCCTTTCGACCTGATATTCGTTCAGGTTTAGGCCGGTGATGTGGGCCCCTGTGAACTTTGCAATCTCTCGGGCAGGACCGCCTACACCACAGCCAACATCCAACACTTTCATGCCCGGTTTGATGTCTATAGCATGCGCTAGGTAGTGCTCGTGCCTGATGATGCTCTGCATGAAGGACTCTCCTGTGGCAGCGCGACTGAAGTGGAAGCTCTGACCAAAGCCATATTCGTAGAAATCTGTGGCAAGATTGTAGTATCTAATTGAATATTAGCTCTAGTCCTCATGACCACCATGTTGTCTTGTTTGTCGAGTGCGTACTGTTTCGATAGGGACTCGTAGTCGGCCGCGCGAGCCTGTAGGTGGAAAGTCAGACCGATGATACCTCTCGTACCTAGGGGACTAGCTTACCGCACGAGTTTCTTCAGTTTCCACATTTGCTGCTTTGTTGTCCCAATGTCTGAAATAGTCTTTTGAAGCTGCCTCCTGTGCTGCGTAGTCTTTGTTCAACATAGCTGACATTCCCGTGTTGCTGATACCGGTCTTCTTGTGCAGCACTTTCTCAAAAGTCATCTCATCTGCCAGGATTACCCTGTTTTCTTGAGGTTCGTTCGAAGACATTTTGATGATAGATACTGCTTCTTAGCTGGATGTTCGGGGCAAGTAGTCAATTCGAGCGAGGATTTGTATCGATAGACGTGGGCAGAAGTTCAAGTAACAAGAGGGCAGTTTCGGATGTAATACTGCAGTATGGCCCCAAAGTGATTTCAATCCTCTTCTATAACAACTTATATATTATCATTTGCCCCCTGTTTCGAAACACCTATCTAGAAAGACTTCGATACGAATGCGTAATTGCAGTGGTTGAAGAGAGTAGACGCGGCGGGAATAGCAAGATGCGAATACGAATACGACAGTGGACCAGAGCTTGGCGGCCCAGCCCTAAGGGATCCAGACGAGCGACTCGGCGATCGGGGGCCCGAAACTCTCATCAAACTAGAAGATCAATTATTAATTATCTCATGTAGGAAATGCAGCTCCTTCAGGCTCCATAGGGATGGTATTCGCAGGACCCTTATCATATGTGATCCCTGCATACATATAGCTAGAGCATGACGCTGAAAATGTATCCGAATACGACGTATTTGTCCTCTACTGTCGTCGTATTTACAGTCGAAACAGAAGGATGCCCGAATACGGCATCCCACTGAGATTGACTTATACCATGGCAAAGGCAACTGAAATCCCTCAATGATAAAACTCGCGTGTGATAAAATGGCGGTCAAAGCACATTGTTTCTTCTTGACTCGGCAAAGACACTTGAGAAGAAAGACCCCCAGGTTAGGATTCTCTGTTCTGCGAAAGCATCATCGAGTGCCACAATCCATATTATCCGACAGTTACAAGTGAGAGCCGGCAAAGAGATATAGGCTAGCTGGGTATCGATGCGCCAGTACCTTACGTAGTATCAAAATATACAACAAATTTGACTGGAAGACGAAGAAGATCACGACATAAAGCGAACATAGACAGACACAGGGATGATTATTATCGCAGTTAGACATGAGGATTGAGAAGTAAGTCAGTGCATTGTGCACAGACAATCCATACCCGCTCGTAGCTTCCGAGCTGGTCTTTGGTCACCCATCCTTACCTTACATATACCGCGTCCTTATATAGACAAGTGTATGAGATTCAGTCCTGCTCTAGGAAAGACAATAGATCATTGAATATCAGAAATTTATTCAAAATATAGTCTACCGTTATTCATTAATGAAGAGCTTCATGTCAAAGCTCGGAGCTGCCAAAAGACATTAGCCCCTAACAAACTCCGCTCTTTTTCCATCCATCCTAACATGAAGATTCTTGCATCACTCTACAAGCTATTTTATGTCTTTTAACCAACGTGTAGGCTGATTGAATATGCCAAGGGGACATCGCAAGGAAAGTCGTCTTTTTAATCCACAGCGTCCGCTCGATGCGCCATTTGACTGAGACTCAAGTAAAGCTACGCTCGAAACTTGATTCAAGTTCTTAAGGTGCTATATAATCCCCTTTTCATATCTAAAGAGATTTTATAATGGGTTTATACGCCTAAATCCAAGCCTACATGCTAGCATGTCTCTTTGAAAACGAACAAATACCTGTAAAGTTGTGGTCAAGCAAGGGGGGCTACCCTGTACTCCCCTCTCCCCAACACAGGTAGTTGATGTCGCCTTGTCTCATTGAAGAGCAATTTGAGATAATATCTTCTGACCATCATAAACTTCAATGATTCTGTCCTCGAGGCCGGCCTTCGCATATTGTCTTCGGATATTGCATTTTGGAGTGGTTACTACAAAAATGGTCATGCTCACTGATGAACATGCCTGATGAATGTTGAAACACAAAACTCACGCGAGCAAATTTTGATCTATGGAAATCTCATCGCAAATTTATTCGTGGATGTAATGTTTGAGTATGAGATCCAGCATATAAGGGTTTATCGCGTCGACCGGTGACTGGAGCTCTTTGTCGGTCAGCATGGCTTAATGTGCATATCATGTTGATATAAGCCGGCCTATTCCGAACCTTACATGTACATACGCACCCGAGGTATTTTGAGAACACCGTCTTCCGACTCCCGAAGAAAAAAAAAAGCAATACCATGCAGCTTGCGACGTGACGTCGGCACAATTAAGGGTGGCGGCAAAGCGCCTCACTCATTTGTGTGTGCGACTTACAACAACCACAATGTCACTACAATTCAAAAGTGCGAAAGATGGCAGTTCTTTACCGCTACGTATGGCAGAGTGCACCCTGCCCCCAAACCCAAATTCTAGCATATTGACTGCAAGACAGTCATTAATTATAGCACGACTTACATACTTGTGCATGTACCCAACCTCATCCTCTCGTTCCTACTCATTTTCCTTTCGCCGAGCCTAGCCTCCCGCGGGTGAGCGATGTCCGATGAACCCCGAACTTCGGCTCATATTTTGGGAGCAAACTTTAGACTTACGGGCTACTGCTGCCCGATGGCGGGTGGCGTCGACAACCTTCACCAATGAAGCCGGCTTTCAACTGCCACATTGGGTTAACAACATCCCTTTATCCAAGCTCGCGCTGCTTGGCGTTGACGAGGGGCCAGTGTTTGGATGCGGGGTACGGCGCTTTGGAAAAGGTCGATGAAAATTATAATTCCCAGGGTTTTCATCATTCCAGACTCTATAGAGAAGCTTGGCGAGATGTGAATTAGGCAATAATCCACAGATGACAGGGGTGGCAAATGCTACTCAGCACGATAATGTGTCTATCTCTGCCTACTTCTATTGGGCTTGATAGGGATGGCGATTGGCTTTCGCCCATTGCTGTTGGCTCCATGTAGACAATATTACCAGGTTGATCTTGGCGTTGGAGGGGGTCCCTTGATAGCTGCCACGACCACAACAAAACCCAGTGGCTCCTCGCCATGGTCTGTTGAATAAGAAGCCGCCTGATACCAACGAGCGAGCCTATCATGGCTTCTTCTACGCGAGCAAGTAAGTGGAAGTTTAGAACCCTTCGAGTTGCACTCCATAGTCACACTGCTCATGTACCCTCGATCGGAGATTCCGCTTTGCTCCACGGGCCATGTGCATCCCCATACCCCATGGTACCATCGCCATCAACGCTAGCAAGGACCAGGGTAACGTATGCTGGACACGAGCACCCGCCTCTAATGCTGCGTCTTATACTTCTACTCGTAGATGGGAGAAGAGAATTTTGCATGGGACGAGGTTACACTGGGAAAGGAGCATTTCCTCCTAGTTGACCGCTGCGCCGGCTCTTCATATATGGATGAAGACCCTTCCTCCCCGCCGTGTTAGTTTCTCTCCTCACCCAGCCGTTTGTTCCCCACACGGCACATGGTGCTGTGAGCTGAAAGCCCATCATGCCTTCCAATATCAACGATGTGAGCGAGCCAAATCCTGGAGAGATTGAAACAATCAACGACTACAATGAGAAGAAAGGCCCCATCGACTCAGTCCGCCAGTTCCCTCCCCCAGAATGGCTGGAACGTCTCAAGGCCGACTACACTGGTCAGCACGGCGGCGAGACGCTTCCTGCCGGTTGCGACCCTGACCGTATGGCCACTTCTGTCCTGACCCTCAATGAGGACGAGGCCGTCGACGTGCTTGAGGACCTCCTCATCAGCCAGAAAGACGACTACACTATCGACCAGGCAATGTTGGCGCGCGTGCGAGAGCTGCTGCGCGGTAACAAGGCCTGCGACATGGAGCAGGGTGAGTGGTCGTACGAGATATGCAAGCAAGCTGGCTTGTGTCACAATTGGTCGCCGTATGCCGAGGTACGCGCTGTGACAATGCCTTACGATGATCAAGAGGAGGCTTGTGAGAGCTTCCGAGCCTACGTCCTGGGGTACTTTTGGGTGTTTGTTTGTACTGCCATCAACACCTGTAAGTTGATACTTCTTTAATTTCTGAATGTTCATTGGGCACTCTATAGGATGTGAAAAGCTGACATTGAATGACTTGAACAGTCTTCTCACCCCGCCAGCCCGGCATCTCTATCCCTGGATCTGTTGTGCAGCTTCTGCTAGTACCCATGGGCCGCTTCATGGCTTGGGCACTCCCAGATTGGGGCTTTACTATTCGTGGAACACGTTACACACTCAACCCCGGCCCATGGACGACAAAAGAGCAGCTATTCTCCACCATCATCTTCACTGGAGCGTCTAGCATCGGCAACTTTACCGGCCTACTGGTCCTCCGCATGCCGGTATTCTTCAATCAGAGATGGGCTACATTTGGCTTCAACATCATGTTGGCCTTGGCAAACCAAGTTTATGGGCTCGGTATGGCTGGTATCTTGCGGCGTCTGAGTGTTTACCCAATCCAAGCTGTGTGGCCCAAGGTCCTCCCAGTGTTGGCGCTCAACCGTACGCTTATCAACCAGGACAACAAGCGGGAGACAGTTAATGGCTGGAACTTATCGCGATACCGAATGTTTATTTACTGTGCCATCTTCTTCACAGTTTACTACTGGATCCCCAACCAGTTCTTCGTCGGTCTGCGCCTGTTTAACTGGATGACCTGGATCGCACCTAATAACTTCAACCTGGCTACCATCACAGGCTCATACGGAGGCATGGGCTTCAACCCTATTTCCAGCTGGGATCCCAACGTGTCTGGAAAGGAGACCATGGACTCGCCCTTCTTTGCGCAGCTTCAGCAGTACGTCATGCGGGTCTTTGCTGGCATCGTGATCACTATCATGTACTACAAGAATGCGTTCTGGTCTGCCTACATGCCCATCAACTCCAACGGTGCGTTTGACAACACGGGTGCGATATACAACATTACCAATGTGCTCGGCGATAACCAACGTATCGAGATGGACAAGTACAAGGAATATGGTCCTCCCTACTACGCCATTGCCAATCTGTTCATCACTGGGGCCAACTTTGTGTACTACACTTTCTCTATTGTCTATGTCTTCACCAAGTATTGGGGACCGATTAAGAAGGCTTTTGTAGGCATCATCATCAACGCGTGGAAGCGACAGAGCATCTACACGGGGTTCGAAGACGGCCAAACGCGGATGATGCGTCGTTACAAGGAAGTGCCCGAGTGGTGGTACGGCATCGTCTTCGCCTTTGGTTTCGTTGTTTCCATCGTTAGTCTGACGGCTTGGCCAACCCAGACCCCCTGGTACTCTATTCTTGGTGTTACAGGCATTGGAGCGTTGCTTACAATCCCCTGGGTGGTTATTGAATCCATCGCTAGCACGGGCATCTCCCTCAATGTTATTTGGCAAGTTCTTCCCGGAGTCTGGTTTCCCGGGCAACCACTCCCTCAGCTAATTCTTTTGATGCTCGGCGCCGCTTTTTGTAGATTCTGGTAGAATCTGGTAGATAGCACTCACCCTATCAGGTGGTTACTGTGAGCAGTGGTCACTGGGAATGGTGACTGTGAGGAGGCCATTCACTGAGATAGACTATATCTAGCAGCTCATGCCCCTCACTTAGCTAGTTGAAATGTCAACTTGCATCTTTCATCATCAACAGGTTATGAGCCCGGGTTCGCAACTCTACTGCAACCCCTTTTCATTTCTTTTTCCCTCCCTCCCTTTTTCCCTGTTTTATCTACTTTCTTCTCTTACTTTTCTCCTATGCCTAAAGGATGAAAGGTGGTCAGCAAGTTCACTTCCAGGATGGATTTTAAACAAGAAAATCGGCTTGTGAGCCGTGATGGCTTTCTACGATGGCGAGCCGAAATTTACCGTGCTGCTCGTCGTGGTGACACTCTTGCTCTCTTGAAAGGAGAAGATGTTGTTCCACCTGAGCCAACCGAAGAAGACTGCCTGGTAACAGAAGCTGGGAAGTCTATTGTTCAGCAAAAGTCTAAGACTGGCAAGGGCAAGAATGCTGCTTTGGATACAGGCGTTGATGAGCTCGCTGGTCAGATGGCCGGGGCATACGCTCGTTCGACTGATTCAGGCAAGGCTGATGGTACGGAGAAAATTGATACAGCTCGCAGCTTCTTGAAGTGGCAGGTTGAGTATCAAAGACACAAAGATCTCAAAAACCGGGAGAGGAAAGCCAAGGATCTTGTTCTGCAGTCAGTCAGTGAACACATTGGTGCTGAGATTGAGACCTATTCTACCGCTAGAGAGATGGTTTTACACATTGTGAAAGCCTACGGAGTCAGCGACTCGAGAGCTCAGGTTCGAATCCTTGAAGAGATTGCGTCTCTTAAGCTCGATGACTGCGAGTCTATGCAAGACTTCCTCAATCGGCATCAGCTAGCCAAGGAAAATCTGAAGGCTTTCAACTACTCTTATCCTCGAGCCCAGATGATCAGTAACATCCTTGTTGGATTGCCGTCTCGATACAACACATTTCGGAAGATGTACAACTGGATCCGGGCACAAGACGATGGGAAAGAGAGGGAACCCGACATTCGCCTGCTTTGCGACCGACTGTTGATTGAGGAGGAGGATCTCAGTGCAGCCAAGAAACGACGTGATTCTACGATGAATACTGTGACGACAAGGAAGGAAGACAAAGAACCCAATACCGGCAAGAAGAAGGATCGACGCAACCTTCAATGCAGCTTTTGTGAAGGACGTGGGCACAATCAAGACACATGCTGGAAGAAACATCCAGAACTGATGCCTGAAGCCGTCAAACGCAAACAAGATTCGGATAAGAACAAGAAGGCAATGGCAATCACCTCTGCGAACCGACAGGAAAACGACGACATCGAGGAAGCTGATGGTGTCCGAAAGATTGCTCTGTTTGCTGGATGCAATCTAGCCTCGCCTCTTTTTGAACAGAATGGTACTTCACACTCTTCACATCATCTTAGGTCACCCCTCACTAACCCTTTGCTACAGAATGAGCAGCAGCAAAAGGGTCAGAAGTGGGGGGATAGACTAGATCAAGAGTGCACACAAGACCAGAGGGGGAGAAGGTTATTTGGAAACCTTACCGTGAACAATACTGTGGAGTTGGGTCCAAGATCGTGGATTCTTGACTCAGGAGCAAACACGCACATCTGCAATGAAAGATCTTTTTTCACCAAATTCCAACATGAAGACATCAGTGTGAACACTGCAGAAGAATCTCGCCCCTTACACATCAAGGGGAGTGGCTCAATGGACCTGATCGTTGAGAATTCCACAGGCACACGAGTCATTTTGCAACTAACCAATGTTGCATATGCGCCGAATGCTGTGTGTAACCTGATGTCAATGAGCGCGCTGGCCAGAAAAGGAGGCATTCATGGTCAATGGAACGCAAGTGAGATCACGCTGTATCAAAAAGACTTTGAAGTCTGTGAAGCCAAGGCGTTTGATGGTCTGTATCACCTGAAGATCATACAACACAGAAAACAACAGGCACAAATTCAGTCCACAGCTCTCCAGCAGGTCGCGGCAAGGCCGCTTGCAGCCCCTGTTGACATGAACAGTTCGGTGTGGATGTGGCATCGTCGTTTGGGACATATCGGGTGGCAAACTCTTCGAGACCTGTTGAAGGTGAGCACGGGTATGGACATAACTGACAAACAAGTCCGTTCGATGCTGAAAGAAGTTTGCCCTATCTGTGCGGTGAGCAAGGCAAAGGATGTCATTCCAAAAGAACCAGCCTCACGACGAGCCGATCGAGTTGGTGGTCTGATTCATGTAGACGTCTGGGGCCCGTATGGTACTCCCGGATATGAGGGATCGAGATATTTCTTCTTTGCCACTGACGATGCATCCCGTTTCACATGGTCAAGACCCTTTAAACGTCCCGCAGAGGTCAACGACATATTCTTCGAGAATCACAGAACCATCCAACGAAGACATGAGGTGACAATTCGAGCCTATCGCCTTGACGGACAATTTCAGACTCGAGAAATCTTCGACCGTCTTCGATCAGAGGGGGTAACCATTGAGGCTACCGAGCCATATCGACATTATATGAATGGAGTTCAAGAAAGGGTTAATCGTACTGTTCGGGAGAAAGCAGCACCTATGATGCAGGAAGGGTTGCTGAACGGTCATATTGTCAACACGGTGACAGAAGGTGGAAAGAACTTTCTTCGAACAACCAAGATCCCAGCCAAACTGTGGGTTGAGGCTATGCTGTACGCGACATGGCAAAAGAATCGGACAATCTCACGAGCTCTTGAGGGGAAAATTACACCCTGGCAGGCAGTATATGGTCGAGTTCCAGATCTGACGCGAGAAAGGATCTTTGGTAGCCGCTGTTTTGTCACACTTCCACCAGAAATTGGAAGGCAAATTCTTCCAAAGCTTACAGCACCGCGAGGTTGGGTTGGCTATTTTGTTGGATGCGAAAACGAATCGGAGTATCGCATCTACTATCCAGACAAGAATCGGGTTTTCCGAGTTAGTGTTGCAAGAGTACAGGACGGAGAGGGACTTGATGATCCTCATGCGACGGCAGATCTCACCACCACAGAGCAACTGGAAGCTCAGCGATCACGAGAGCTATCCTCTGAGATACTGGAGGATGAAATCAGTGACGATACTGGGGAAGATCCAAGATCATTCTCAGAAAACATATCCGACCAGCTCGGCTCTGAAGTCGACTACGTCATTGAAGATGATGATACTGGGGAAGAATTTATCGCTGCGGGAGAGATGGAGGAAAATCCTGCAGAAGCTCTTGTTGATGACTCTGATGAACCTCTTGAGTCCGAGGAGCACGACCGAGAGATAGCCGATGGTGTCAAATCCCATTACTTTCTGATGATGGCACGAATTCCAGGCGGAAAATCCGGAGTGAGGAAGAACAAACCAAAAATGGCTCCTAACTTCTCACGCTGTAATGCTTGCTTTGCGCATGGAAGAGTATGTGACGAGGGACGGCCCTGTCGATCTTGCGTCAAGAAAAGAGCAAGATGTATTCCTATCACAGAGGAAACACTCGCACTCAAAGGCTTTACTTTGGAAGACATGAATAGCTGGAACCCTACACTACGACCGTCAGTCTGTGAGAAAAGATGCCGGCCATGTGTTCTGACCAACACTGTATGCCGAAGGAACAGTCCTGAAGATGGTTGCGAGAGGTGTATGGAGCGTGGTCTCAGATGCACTGAATACAGAGAGGGAGTCGAGTATTCACAACCTATCGCTATGGAGTTGCCTAAGTCCCAGGAGTTGCAATGTGAAGAAGGAGATGTATGCACAAAATGCAAGAAAGATGGCTATGACTACTTGTGTGATGGAAACACACCCTGTGGAAGATGTACTCGCACGTTGGGCAAAGAAACAAGGAAGAAGGCTCTCCCTTGTATCAAAACCAAGAATCAAGAAAAGCCAAAGTGTGGAGGCTGTGGCAAGAGAACATGCGACAGAGAAAGGCCCTGCACAAAGTGTGTTGAGAGGAATATCATCTGCTCCTACAAAGATGAAGAAGGACTGGCAGTGCGAACCTACAACTTCTATCCGAACACAACCGTGCCAAGACTGCATCCTCTTGACACCGATGACGACAGCGATGATGACTCATGTTTGAATTGTAAGAGTCGTAATCAGCAAATCACAGAAGGAAAGAGGTATGGACGGCTGTACGTTTGTGATCTCGAAAAGCCTTGTTCATGTTGTGTTCGGGAGCAGGGAGCCTGTACCTATCGACATCATGGATGGAAGGAAGCTTTTTCAACAGACTACTATCAACTTGAGAATATCAACGGAAGAGAAACTGCAGTTCTCAAGCGATTGGAACAACAACAGACAAATGTGAGAGTCGATTCTCAGAGAACAAAGGCTAGGAAGACAAAAAGGGAGAAGGAGAAAGTTCTGCAGATGTCCGCAGAAAATGCTTCCTCAACGGAGATTGCTGGAACAATTCTGGACAGTCGATTTCCTTTCGGATATAACCTTGAATTCACCCCAGGAACCGCCTTGGAATGTGGGCTTCATGCTTTGGTCATAAGTGCCTATCATCAAACAACCTCTGCAAGACCGACTCTTGATGAACTCCGAGAAATAATACTTGGGCCTGAAGTGCAACTTGCAAATGATATTGCTGGATGGGACAACACTGACACCTTTTTCGTCGATCAACTTGGCATTGCAATTGAAGCCTGGGGAGAGAGACATGCAATACCCTTGCGCCTGGGGTATATTGTTGATGGACAACCCCCAGTTGTTCTAGGCTCTTCCCCATCTGCTCAAGTACTCTGGATACACAGTAATGAGAACACGGCACAGAGTGAGGGAGAGTTGCACTACTCAGGACTCTCGCCTGTCAATGGATGGTCTCTGAATTTCAGAACGAACGAGACTATAATGTCACGATCAGTACCATTTGTAACAGAGACATTTTCTGGAGAGGCAACAAATGAGGAAGAACAGAGCAAAACTGATGAAGACATCGCTTTCTTCCAAAATCTTGGAGAAGAAAGAGAAGAAGCTCTGACTGAACATGCTGAAAGGGTTGGTGACACAGCTCGTGATGCGCAGGCAGAGGATCAATCTGATCAAGACGGCTTCCCTGACACTCCATTCTTGATGATGGTTGTTAGAACTGAAAACTTAACTCATGACGATGATATCAGTTTCTTCAAAGAACAAGCACAGAAAGATAGCCTTGTTATCGGGGCACCGATGGAATCTTCTACTTCTGTTGTTCACGATGATGATGTTGAATTCTTTGAGGAACAGGCACGACAAGGCATCCCTAAGATCGGAACTCTGATGGGATTGGCAGCAGTGACAAGTACTGCTGAGCCAAGAAACTATGGCGAAGCAATGAAAAGACATGATGCTATGAAATGGAAAGCAGCATTCAGAGAGGAACAGGAGAGTCTCGAACGTCATGGTGTCTATGATTTCATTGAGACTGGAAAACTAGCACCAGGAACCAAGTTGCTGACGGGTCGTTGGGTCTGCAGAAAAAAGCTGGATACTGAGGGAAACGTCAAGCGGTACAAAGTGCGTTTGGTAGCTCGAGGTTTCCAACAGGAAGAAGGAATTGACTACGAAGAGACGTTCGCGACGGTAGTCAAATCGTCATCATGGAGAATTATGATAGCACTGCTTGCAGCGCTTGGCTGGAAGGCACATCTCATGGACGTAAAGACTGCCTTTCTAAACAGCGAACTCGACGAGGTCATCTTCATGAAAGCTCCGCCCGGTCTCGACGCGCCAGCAGCTTGTGTGCTGAAGCTAAAGAAGGCCTTGTACGGGCTGAAACAAGCTCCGCGTCAGTGGTATGGAAGGTTGATTGCTGAACTGAAGAGAATGGGTTTCAGGACCAGCCGTTATGATCCTTGTGTTTTCATACATACCAAACATCAACTGCTGGTTGCCGTCTGGGTTGATGATCTTTTGTTTGGAGGAGGCAAACAGGAGATTGTTGACTGGTTCAGGAGCGAAATGAAATTGACATTTCACATGACTGATGAGGGAGTATGCGATCACTATCTGGGAATGGAAGTGGTTCAGAACTCGGAAGGTATTGGTCTTCATCAAACCAGATATCTACAGCAAATCATCACCAGATTTGGGCTGCAGAACATCCCAGAAAGGGAAGCACCTCCAGATGGCCGATACTTGAGGAAAGAGATCACACATACAGCTTCTTCTGCTGCAAAGCTGGAGTATCAGGAGAGAGTTGGATGCCTGATGTGGCTTACAAACTGCACTCGTGTGGATGTGGCATTTCATGTCAACTACGCGGCGCGCTTCTGCTCTAACCCAAACCAACATCATGCAGACTTTGTTACCGATATCTATGCATACCTGAAGAAGAAGAACACTCTGGGCATTATGTTTAGAAAGGGAAACTGTGAGGTGCTTGGTTTCTCTGATGCAGACTTCGCAATGTGCTTGGAAACAAGAAAGTCAACCTCTGGATGGGTATTTGAGCTTGGTGGTTCAGCAGTGTCTTGGCAATCGCGGCGACAGAGGGCTGTTACTCTCTCAACAACTGAGGCAGAGTACATTGCTGCATCTGAGGCTGCGAAAGAAGGAGTTTGGATGAGAAGATTCCTGAATGATCTGAGGGTTATTCCTGAAATTGAGAAAATCAAGCTCTTGGTTGACAACAACGCTGCTCTCAAGCTAGCAAAGAACCCGGAACATCACGACAAGACGAAGCATGTGGACATCAAGTATCACTTTCTTCGAAGCAGGGTCACGGAAGAAAATGATTTGGAAATTGGACGAATTGATGGGGCAAACAACGTGGCAGATATTCTGACAAAGGGCCTTGGGAAAACGAAGCATGAGTATCACACTAAGGGCCTTGGGATGATTGAGTTTGGATAGCGTGAGGTGCTATCAGAGGGGGTGTAGATTCTGGTAGAATCTGGTAGATAGCACTCACCCTATCAGGTGGTTACTGTGAGCAGTGGTCACTGGGAATGGTGACTGTGAGGAGGCCATTCACTGAGATAGACTATATCTAGCAGCTCATGCCCCTCACTTAGCTAGTTGAAATGTCAACTTGCATCTTTCATCATCAACACTTTTGAACAGATGGCCGGGGGTTTCAGCGCCGATCTCAAGAAGGCTCACTATGCTGGTATACCTCCTCGAGCTGTGTTCAGAGGCCATGTCTCTTCTGTCGTGGTGAACTGCTTCATTTACTGCGGTATCCTTGAGTTGTTGATGTGGTATGCAAACGCGGATAGTACTCTCTGCACGTGGGACAACCGGCAATACATGGTCTGTCAGTACGCTCAGTCAGTGTGGTCTTCCACCATCCTGTTTGGCGTCTTTGGTACCAACAACATGTTCAAGCTGTACCCCATCTTGCCGTGGTGCTTCCTCATCGGTGCCATCCTAGGTGCCATCTGGATCACCAGCGAGCGTCTGCTGCCCAAGCTTCGCCTCCACATCAAGGGCCGTACTGAAAGCGAGTCGTTTGACCTCTTCGACCGTTACTTCTGGTCTCCCGCCGCGTCCGTGTTTGCTTGCCTCAACCCGGCTATTGCTCTATCCGGCGCCCTAAAGTGGGCGGGCAACGAGAACCTAAGCTATGCCACACTTCAGATCTACCTCGCTTTCTTGTTCCAGTACTTCTTAAAACGAAAGTATACGGCATGGTGGGGCAAGTACGCCTACCTCATCTTCGCCGGTCTGGCCGTGGGTGTTGCCGTTGCTGGACTCGTTGTCACGCTTGTCTTCTCGTTCGGCGTGGGTGAGGAAGTTGAAACGTTCAAATGGTGGGGAAATGATGAGCCTCGCGCTGGTGTCGACTTCCAGCTCTATAATAACGAGGCGGCGCTTTATTCTGTTCCGGAGGATAAGGGTTACTTTGGACTTAGTCCGGAGCAGTATCCCATGGGCTGGTGAGCTGGCTTGGTTGCGCTAAACTACTTGCTTAGGAATAGGTACACGACTATTACTCACATTTGAAGTTACGAAGTTATACAGCCTTTATTAAATCAATCGTTACTCAAATCGTTAATCAATCGCTGAAGGCTTGCCATTTAGCAACGGTTAAAGAGATGAAATGTAGCCCCAGAGATGGCGGGATGTGTCAATTTCAATTGGGCGGTAGATCTAGCTAATTACCTAGAGGAATCACGAACTGTTCGCCTCGCCCAAAAGCTCGACCATGGTGCCAATATCCGCTGGCGGCGCGTCGGGAGTGATCCAGTGGTTCGTAGTGAACACAGCCGCGCCGACGTTGCGCTCTACTACCGCGTCTAGCATACCCAGCAGAGTCTCATCATTAGCTTGGAACATTCCATTGCTGCTGTGGAAGCCGTGGATCAGAATCGCCGTCCTGGCGTAGTTGTCGACACCAACCCAGTCGCGGAGCGTGCTGTCAATTGTCGTGCCGTAACCATCGGCATCGTACACGGTGTAAGGTCCGTCGCAGAGGTCTTCGCCGTTGGTCTCCGTAGCAAAGCACGTCTCGAGCGCCGAGATGAAAGTGGGCTCCATGGCGTAGTACACATCGAGCGCGTGAGGGATGGACGGGAAGCCGGGGTTGTAAACCACGGTGGAGAGGCCGGCCGTGTCGCGAATGTGGTTTGTCAGCTCTTGGAGGTAGTCCTCGCAGCCGGCGGCGTTGGGAGCCTCATCGACAAAGATGCCATCAACGTTGATGTTCTCTTGGGTCTTCCAGGTAGCCCACGTTGTGACGTCTTGCTTTACCTGTTCGAGTGGGCGGTTGCAACGCGTAACGTGGACGTATCCAGTCAGCGACACATTCGGCAAGTCAGCGAGACCGCTGGCACCAGCGCGCCAGTTGTCGGCGGCGGGACCGCTGAAAGGGTCTCCGGGACCGTTGTTGACATTGATGACAACGGTTGCTGCGACATCTGGGTGCGCGCTGAAGGCCGACTCGACCGAAGCCCAGGCCTGACCATTGGTGCCGGGTTCGTTGTAGAGCGGCAGCAGAATATCAGTGGCGGAAGCCACGCCGGCGAGAAGAGAAAGACGCGAGAAATGCATTGCTGATATTGTGGAGAAGACTTAGACAACAGTGTAAGTCGGTGCTTGACAAGGACAACCCTGTTTCAAACAGTGTTTCCTTCGCGAGGAATTGGCTCAATAAATACCTTTCTAGATGCTCACTTTTTGCATGTTTCAAAACTACCCATGTTCGGGCCTTGTCATGTCAATGCTAACTGTCTTTCCTATCTCACGTTAGCACGGACCAGCGCTGTCAGCTCTAAAGTCACATTACAGGGAAGATTGGGAATAGCGCCGTTACAGCGGCCCAACTTTCCAATATCAGGGGGCTTACGGACATCACGGGCCTCATAGGCCTCACTGGGACCCTCGGCGGGCTTCCGAAAATATTGAATGCGCAATATTATCTCAGCGAGTGTTTTTCTCGTCATGGTACGATGAGCAGGCCGCGCGTAGAACCTTAACAAATGGGACTATATTCCATGATGCTGACTGCCAAGAATGTGTGAGCATTGGACTCTGGGCTAGACTTGGTCGCATCATGTGATGGGAGAAATATAAGCAAATCGGAGTCGACTCTGTGGCTCGGCCTAACAATCCAGTCTTGATCCTTCGGATTTCAGATCATCTACTGAAGATATCCGAAAGCCCGTAAGAAGAAGCTTGCAACCGGACGGCGCCTCAGCTGTACAATCCTAAGCGTGAATTGGCCGCTCTTGTCAGAAGACGAGCGTCGGTACGTGAATTTTACATGTCATCGAATTCAATATGGTAGGGGAAAGTTTCTAGACTTTTCAGCGGTTATATTGACACTAGGAAATCTCCATATTCTAAGTTGGTAAAACTAGTACTACAAATGTCATCAATCCTCTTCGAGGCAGCTGTCACGACCAATGGTTCCTAACGGCAGTAGGAATTGAAATCAAAGATCATACAAGCGATTTTGTTAAAAATTATACAGTGCGTTTCACCTAGAATTGATCGCGGCTCCTGGGCTCCTCGACACAACACGCTTCTCAACATCCTCGAGCTTGGCTTCGCGGAAGATGAACTCGAGGAGGTTGTCGACGAGAAGGATGCCAATGCGGCTACCGGTGGTGCTGTCGTCTTCCTCTTCCCGGCGCTTGGCCTTAGTGTCGGTCGAGACGGGAGTGTTGAAGAACTCCTTGAGGTGGTCGTACTGAGGCATGGTAGGCAAGCTGTGAATGGGCCTAGGTGCAACAATGCGCTTCTCCTCACTGTTGTCAATGGGGCCAGTGACGAATTCGACAAGGTCGCGGAATCAGGTGCGCTTGTCGTCGCCGGACACAGACTCAATGGTACACTCAGCGTTGTCGCCCTCACACTTCCGGTGGACGTTGAAGAGAGGGTCGGAGATAGCCTGCTCCTGAGCTTAACTGTGGCCAACGGGGTTTTCCTGGCGCTTCTTGTAAGGATCCTCATAACCCTCTTCGGAAATGAGCCAGTCAGGAGGGTTCTCAGGATCAAGGTCAAGAGAAGGCCTAAGCACCATGCGTTTCTTGTAAGGGTCCTCATAGCCCTCCTCAGACATGAGCCAGTCGGGAGGGTTTTCCGGGTCAAGGTCAAGAGAAGGTCTGAGTACCATGCGCTTCTTCTCGCCGCCACCGATGGGCTCGGTGACGGACTCGACAATGTCGCGGATCCAAGCTCGCTTCACAGCGTCGCCAGCGGGGGCACCTCCTCGAAGGAGAGGGTTAGAGCAAGCCTCGCTAGTCATACCAGGAGGGCAGAAGATGCGCTTGTCATTGACAGGCGCAGCGGTAGCCGTGTTGGCGACGCCGAGAGCGGCGACAACCACAGCAGCCATGTTGTATTGAACCATCTTTGCGTTAATTCGTTTTTAGAAATTAAACAAGTCTTATCGAAGGATAGTAATAGCTGCTTATCAGATCAGCCGAAAGGTTTGTAGTACAAGTTATCAAGGAATATAATAATACAGAAGATAAAAAAATATAAAATTAGAAAGGAGACCAGCTCAATTCTAATGTGAGAAGATGATAGCTTTAGTCTAAGGTGATAATCGAAGTAAGTATCGTATATCAATCATGGATCAAGCTGGACTCTTATACCCTTTGACCTCGGGGAATCTCGCCTGCTAAGAATGGCACATTGCTCTTAGTAGCGTTCAGTTTCCGATGTCAATCGCACTGATAGACACAAACAATATGTGTTGTAAAAGCGGAAACAAAACGAGATTCTCTAAATTGGGAGTGCTCAGAGATCGACGAAGAAGGGTCCCACCATGATGCGTTCAGGGTCCTTGCGTACTTTCGCGGATGTGCTATCGCGCGGCAAAGTAGGTTCTCACTGCTCTGGTGGCCCAAGTGGTCCGATTCAGGCACAACTGTGTCTATTCCGGCTACCAATGACTGTTAATGTGGGCAATTCTATGACGCTCCGCCACGGACAGCCCGCGCAGTGTTTGTGCCCACTGACCTTTGCGGCGTAGCAATATCATCCCGGCTCACCTTGTCTGCTTGGCACAGGCACCTTCTGGTGTTATACTATTCGAGACTCCATGTTTCGAGGCAAAGCTTGTTTCTATGGCCTCCTAATTAGTTGCATATAGCTTGTCCGTGGGTGAACGGCGTCGTATGGGCAAAGTGTTCAATAGTGTCGCTGGCAAACAGAGATCACTCTAAAATAATCGCACATCTCATCTGTAAAGGTCACCGCGGCGGTTCTGCCGCATGTCGGGTCACCTCTTACAATGGGGAGTCCCCAGCTGTCATCTCGTTTCTAGTCTGGCAGCGCCGGGAGACGTCGATGAAGAGGTTGGTTGCAGTGGCTTACAACGTGATTTGATCTTCGCGAAGGTTCGGGCTTGACGGACGTAGGTTTTAGAAAAAGTCCATTGTGAATGCTGGGCCGAAAAGGGCTTAACCTGAGCAATTTGCTCTTAGCTCAAAATCGTTTTCTACGGTCTTAAAGGGTTTGACTGATATGGTGACTGGTGACATTGATGATAATAGGTGGAGCTTAGCGAGTAAAGAGTCCAATTTCAGCAAAGCAGAGATGAGCAAGGCACAAATATGATGAGATATAAATAATAGATTTTAAGGTTTTCATCAAGCTTAAAGAGTCGAATGATAGAGCAATTGACCAACTTCACTCCAAATTATGAAGACGGTGAATTCCAGGTTGGATCGTTATCAAGTCTTTATACAAAGTCTTCATAAACTGAGACTTCAAGTTCCACTCATATTTTCAATCAATATTCTGCTGATATCTCCAATATAAACCATCAATTCTCTCTATTTACGACTAGCCTATAAGAGAACTCTAAACAAATTAAGAGAAGTTAACGATCGCCTACTATCCAAATGTTTTCTCCACCGTTTTAGGGTATAGGGTGGGATCAGCGACGCGAACGAAGCCATGCTTTCCGCGCCGTGATGGAACAAACACCAATGTTAATGTCGTTCACTCGATTTTGTTGTAAAAAAGTATGTCTAGGTTCTAGGTGAACTCGTTGGGCTGGTAGGGACCGGCTTTCGAACTTCGTGGGAGTGAACCTTAGTGTCGGTGAAACCCGTTTGTAGATCCAGAATAGCAGTCTATCCCCCTTGAGATCATCGTCCCCGAAATCAACTCAGAGAGGCGATCTTTCTCGTCAATTGAATATTAGCGCCTAAGCAGATGGTCGTACGGCATGTGGCATTTTCCGCGAGTTTATGCCGGGCGCAACTTTGCCATCACGTCCTCCGTCCGGGATGACCGCGGAAGGTCGGGTGCAATCACTTCAGCAGCCAATGGGGTGTAAATACCGTCATAAATTGGGCTTCCGGCGTCAAACGCGAATGTATTGTGCTATGACGGAGCTGTCTTGCCCTCGTCTGCCTTCTCTTTCCCTTCTTTGGCTTCCTTCTCGCTCCTCTTGGTAAAGATCTCATCAATGACGCCAACGTTCAAAGCCTCCTCCACACTCATGTACTTGTCCCGCTCCATCATGTCATTAACCTCCTCGAGCGAGTATTTCTCATATCCTTTAGCTGTGTTTAGGTGGTGCTTCATGATACGATTGGACTGGTCACGTATGCGCTGGATCTGGTTCGCGTAGATCAGAATATCGGAAGCCTGGCCCGACGTGCCTCCTAATGGTTGATGGATCATGATGGAGCTGTGAGGCAGAGCGCATCGCTTGCCGGGCTCACCGCCGGCAAGCAGAATGGCGGCCATGGAGGCGGCACCGCCAACGCAGACAGTCGAAACTGGAGATTTGATATATGTCATAGTGTCGTATATAGCCATGCCTGTAGTTCCCCAAAATTAGTTCCCGTTCATCTTGTATAGTGTTATATGTTCGTGGGATTGCGTGTACCGGAGGTTACGGATCCGCCTGGCGAGTTGATGTACATGGTAATCGGTTTGTCGGGTGTATCTGACTCGAGCCATAATAGCTGCGCAACGATGGAAGCGGACATGTAGTCGTTGATCTCTCCATTAAGGCAGATGATGCGTTCCTGAGTATCTCGTGAGCTTCTATGCTCTTCTGACAGCTGTCAATGGGTCCATCCATACCTGTAGCAACTTTGAAAAGATGTCCCCTAGATCGATCGCCAGTTAGCTACCAATGCTGGGTGGTTTCGCAGTGTGAAAATCAGGGACTGGTCGTACATGTCTTACGCCCCTGGGACTATATATACACATCAATTAGCATATCTTCTCTTTATTTGTTGCGAACGCGCGACGAACCGATGTCTCTTCAATGTAAGGCATGGGAATGTTGCTTCTCGGCGCAGAGCTGTCCGAAGTCGGGCTCGATCGTAGCTGGCCGAATGCGCGCGCATGACGCAGGGAAAGGCCGCGCAACGGCGACAAGACCCTTGGCCGTAAGAACATGCTGTGTCGCATACTGCCTGGTGCTGATGCTGGCGGTGATGGTGGAATTTCTGCTTTGGTCGCGTGGGAGCGATGGTTTTCTGATGTGGATTATTATTTATGTATATTATGTCATTGCGCCGCCAAAGCTGGAGCCGGAGCTTAGTAGCTTTTAGCTCCCGAAGAAATTCCCAGGCGGCTGGACCTTTAATTTTCCCACCACACCAGGACGACCACCTTACGACGGCACCAACCGCGAGCTCAATTCGACGATTGATGTAAAGATTAGCTCTCCGAAAGCTTATTCTATTGCGCCCATGATTTAGCCGTCGATTTTGTCACCATGAAGCGATGTACCGCCGTCGCGCGATCGACGTGCAGCTGGCAGGCAAGACGATGGGCATCACACAAGAAGGAGAACCTGACACGGGAAGCTCTTCGCAGCCAGGTTGAGGCCGGCCTGGGTAACGATGCGAGCGGGAAGCCTATACAGCTGGATGAGACGAACAAAACGATCCCTACGGCCTATGGCGACTTACCTATCTCGCCCGTCTTTGACCCAGCGTGGATACAGTCTCGAAGACGACAGACGAAAGCCGATCCAAAACCAACAGGGAGGTTCAGGCGAAAACTACGTCTGAATCCATATGGTGAGTCAATTCTAGATATAGGTCTATGTGCGTGTATTACGGAACATGTCACGTAGCTTACCATGACTTGACGCGCAGCCCGTATATTAGCGACGCCGATTCGACAATGCACACTCACCAAAGCGACAATGCCGCGATACCTTCTCCAAGACTTTGAGATAGTTAAAAACCCCGAGACAGACAAGCCGTGGTACGTGCCCGGACAAGCGGCAACCGAGCGACTGCAAAAAAGCCAAACGGAAGAAACAAACGAGGAAGCAGAGCAGGAAGATACAGACAATCTAGATGGCGGCAAGCCACGTCCGCGCAGGGCACCGATCACAACCTTTGCGCTCTGCAGTAAGCCATTAATGGACAAGATGGGATCCTTTTTCCGGGAGGCGGGTGATCTACTAGGGCAGCGCACAGGTATCGGTGTCGCGCAGAGTCTGAGAAGAGCTGTTTTTCGTGAGGATATGAGCGAATACATACTGGACACGTATCGCCGCACGATTGTTGATTACCTTTTGGAGCGAACAACCCGCACACAGGAAGGGGGAAAGTTAGTCGAGCCGGTCAACAGCTGGGATGAGATTAAGAACGTTGGCCACCGAGAGAGCATCCTTTGGATTCCCCGTCAGGAAAATTCCGGTGAGGATCATGCCACGGCGAATCTCGACGCGTCTTCGCAGTCACCGGCGTACGCGACATTCGATATCGGAGACGTAGCATACAAACGGAAAATGGTCGTGCACAACCTGCCATGGCTCCTCGGCAAGGATGGGGTAGCTCGGCTCCAGGAGGGCGCACCACACGTGTTTGCAAAGCACGATCTCTTCGTGTTGAGACTTTGGAGCAACAGGACTATTACTCATTTACATATGCTGTTGTGGCGACTGCACGGTTATATCTCAAAGCGCCAAGTTGAGCGACCTGCTTGATGGGGCGGATGAGCTCAGCTAACGCCACAACGAATCTTCTGAAACAGCTGGGGGGGAACCAACCAAGCTGATCTGCATGGGCATGAGCTTTGTCATTTGGAAACAACAACTCACGGGACCCAATGATATACAAATTGTCGTCTCGTGCCTCGAACGAACCGTCTGAATGGACGCGACAAACGATGGGCCGAGTATCAATTGACTTGCATCTCGGCTCTATCAAGCGTGCTGGAAACGATTGGCGGGCCTTATTTGACGTCTTGTTCGATCATCACCTACCTACCATTCTTGCATCATTACAGATGATTCACCCTGGGGTGGTCGTTCTTCGGACCTTCTTACGATGCTGGGTTGTCATAAGCAGCGTGACAACAATATTCATCGCAAAAAACAGCTAAGGCAGCAAGCAAGTCTGCATCGAAAGTTTCAAATGATTACATCACAAGAGTTCATATCGACAATGTGTTTCTTTGATCTCTTGCAGTCATACGGTTTGATCCTGTGTGCCAGCTGTTCTACATTTCACCAAGATAGCAGCGGGTTGATTCATAGACGAGCGTAGCTTATCGTGGCTTATCTCCCAGGTAGATCTGTAGACAAAAGGGACCTCACTGTGCAGAAAGAGTTTAGTGAGGCTGTCAGCCTTTATCCTCTATTGATATAATAGATAAGCTCAGTTGTAAAGTAACAAAGATATACATAGATTAATATCCCATGGAAAATAAGATGTTAGGCACTTAAAAAAAAACAAAAACAAAATAAATACAATAATTAAGGTATGAAATTTAAAATAAGAAAGATTAATCGAGTAATAATCACTATATATGGAATTTAAAGGCTAAAAATAGCTTTTATTATAAGTATCCTAATAACATAACGTTTGTGTACATACACTTAGTTCTTATTAACTTATTAAAGGTTTAAATGATAATCGTAAATTGACTAGTTCCGTCGTCCCCCTTCCGCTGCGCTGAGACAGAGCATAAATGTCCGCAGTGGTATCGTCCCATCTCGGGGTGGGTCCCACTGTGAGTGCACACCTTCGTACTTGGTGATGATGTAATTAGGTACCACTACTACTACTAGTACTACTAGTAGTATTACTATATTAAGGTGCCTGCCCTGGGTTAGCCAAGCGCCTGTTGGTTGCTGTTCAAATCTATGAGGCGTTACATAATCATCTCCGGCGACTTTATCGGAAGTCCAAACTTAAGTCAACTAACCGACTGCTCGACGGCTAAGCTGTGTCTTTTATGCTGCCTGAAAAGATCTTTTGCCTAGAAAGTGCGCTTAATAATCTTCATTCTCTCCGTAAAGACAGAGAGAGCTTCACGATGACCTCCCCAAAAGCGCCAGAGGCCAACGTATGTCGAGACATCAACTTTGGCCCGGGAACACCTTGGTTCTACAGGCTCTTATGGGGCTCCTCATGGAAACTCCTTTGCCTAGCATGGTACTATTTCGCGCCTTTGATTCTCATATTTTGCCTCTTTTTTTATGGCTCTGCTGTGCTGTATGGAATGATCAAAGGAGAGAAGCCCAGTATGTTCTTTCACATCCCGTTTTAGGATAACACCGCTTGTGAGAGAGGTCGAGACTGACATGAGCCGACAGAACAATTTCAGGGCGGGAAGCTTGCTGATATTGGCAACTCCGAGAATCTTTGTGAGAAATGCAAAGGTAAAATTGAGCCGGGGGTTGAGCGCGTGGCTAAGAGCCAGGCACAATCGAGTTGAAATGGTACACTATCTGCTATGTGTAAAGTTTTAAGAGCTGAATTAGAGAGCTTTTGGTTATGCTGGGCGCTGGCTAGGTCTGAGGCACTGGGTTGCATAACTAAGTATGGGTATAGCCAAGGTGGCTTTCAATTCAATTTGCTCTTCTGTTTTTGGTCTCGAATCGCCGCAATGCGAGCATTATGGTAGTAAAATTATCTTCTTTTGACTTGTTCGCCACAAAACCAGAAGTGAGACGGCGCCTCTAATCAGCTTTTGCGCTATACTATGTTCAGCCTCCTTGGTCGCCCTAGGAAGCCAAAGACCTGCCAGCTAATCAATACGAACGCTGCTTCTCAATATTTTATCACTCAGCTGGATTTAGTTACACGCATCCTCCCACGACTGGGCGCCGTTCTAGTGGCAGCCCAGAAAGTTTGAGTTGCTTGATCCATCCACTAATCTACTTCATGCCTACCCTTGTTACCGGATTATATTTAGTTGTACCGCTCAATCTTGTAAGCAAATCGGTGCCAAATTTATGGACTTCGAGCTCAGTGGATACGGACTCAGAGCTTGAAACACCCTCTGCTAGTCGGATCTTTTGCCCTCCCATGTACCGCCAAGGACTGCGCCATGCTCTTTAAAGGCGGCCCAATGCTGAAAGGAGCCATAGGCCTTGGTAATCAGTGATCCGCGCACGAGTGGAAAAAATCACGCAATACTCAACTATTGAGTAAATAGTCTCGAGTATGATAGTTCAGTTGCACTCAAGGTGGAAGATGGTTGCCCAAGACGGTACAGGACGCGAAGAGGACAAGACAGCGAGAGGTACTCTGCCGCACAAAGTGGGTGTTGAAGCTTCGAAAAGCAGGATTAAAGCCTTCGAAAATTTAACTAATAACAAAGCCTTTTATGATATATGTTTTACCAGGTGTTTATAACAAAAACATGATTTATCTAGCATTCTAGCCTACTCAACTGACCCGGCAGTAACAGTTTCGTTGTGAGAGTTCTTATACTAATCTGTAGGCCTCTACCTCTTTAGGCGGTACCTAGGCGACACGCGCAATCCTCACAGCCACCATTTTCATCGCTGCCACCGGCTTTGCATCTAACATTCACCTCCCAACTATAGCTATCGTCGACCGTGCTCCTAGTGCACAAGAGCTACACAAAAGAGTTAGCGAGGCGCCCGGCCAGTAAGTTCCTAGAGTTTCTCAAACTGAACTTACAACGTTCCCGTCTTGACCTGGGCCACAAGTCTTTGCGTTCCAGTTCGTAGCCTTGCACGAGTTACCTGCGCGCTTGGGACCGTCGACGCACGTAGGACTGCGAGCAAACATGTCCGGCAGGGAGGCGCAGGAGGCAATTGAAGCCATGGAGATAGTGATGATAGTTGAAAAATGCATTTTGCTTAGTTGAAGATAAGTTCTCTACAGTGTTGGGATAACTTTATGAGTATGATTGTAGAAGCAAGTTTAAAGAGACATATTCTCAGTGAACAATGATCCTTTTTATACTTCTTAGCTTGCCCTCAGCCCATCTCACCCTCAATTCATTCATCATAGTCAGGCGTAGTTAAGTTAACCTTGTACAGAGTAAACGTATCGTTTCTTCGCCTCTTGGCAGTCGTCACAGGTTTCAGGCTATCACCGAATCCTAGACTTCTTCAAACTTGTCGTTGCCTAGACGGAATTTGAGCTTGCTCCTAGGAGAAGTTGAATCTAAATTTCGGTCCCGATAACTATGGGCCATCTCGGTGAATCATAATCTCTACTTTGGCTTAGCAGAGGCGTATGTTTCACGTCTCGGTCCTGAATGAGGCTGATGATCCTAGGGAATCAAGACTCTAATTTTAGATCAGGAGGAAGTATCGAGGTTTCGGGCCCGGCGAGCGCCGCTAACTCTAGGGACGAATGCCGGCGATCTGATGGATCAAGACTACAACTTTGACCTAGCGGGCAGCTACTAAAATCGATCTAGACAATTAATTGGATATGATCATCGAGAAGAATGTGGGCGATTGTGGGGAAGAGCGCCGGCATTCCTGCAGCATTAAGACATATTTCGGGCCCGACTATTGCCGGCGGGCCCGATTGGCGGAGGCGCATACTATTTCGATCGATCGGCACTGCGAATTTTAACCTGATTCCGATCTAGTTTATGTTTATGTTTGAGTTCATGTTTGTTAATTTAGATCTTCAGGAACACTATTTTTGTTAGTTCAACCCTTGTATTGATGCCTGAAAGGAAGCGGCGTTGAAGAGCGCACGATCATCACTTTAACATACCTTCGCCAAGAGCTCTTGGCGAGGAACATATGCCGTGCGGAACTTTACACTCATCCTTTCCTACCTTTTGAGTGGATGAAGCCTTTGAATCATGACGAAACCAGGCTTAGGAATGAATAATGGATCCTGAATAGAGAATGCTTATAAAAGGGTGATCAAGGCTTCGTGGAAGCTGACTTTTACTCTCGTCATCACAAGTCTTTTCTCATCACAGCTCCGTACATCCGTTCTTGTTTTACCAATTACAAAAGTTTCTTCAGATCACGTTTGAAATCAAACAAGATGCAGCTTAAACAAGTCTTAGCTACCGCCATGGCCGTTGTCTTAAGCTCACCTGTGGCTGTTGCTCTTACCCACGGTGAGGTTGGCGAATTTGACGGCCGCCATGTACGCTGGCAGCAGCTTGCCGAGGGCGTTTTCACTGGTGTTCCCGAAGATGAATGGGATGACAACCGTAAGTTGACAAGAAGCATACAGAGTATGCCCAGATTATGCTAAGAACAAGTATAGACCACAAAAGGTCCAATGTTGAGTGGGACGTCGATGAGATCATGGCCAGGAGCAACGTTCCTGCTCACTCCAACAGTCCCTTTCTAGAGTCGCGCGACTTGACTGTTGAGGCACGCGATCTAAAGGCAACGTGCAAGGCCGCCGGAAGATGCATCAAATCCGGCGGACAATGGACCCTCTACCAGGGGGTCTTAACTTGGGTCAGCCTTGCCGACTACGCGGCGAACGGTGACCCAGGGAAAGATCTGATGAACTTCCTCGACCGGCCATTCGTCGCCAACGCGGCTGGCGTTGCCATTGCTGGCACCATATCTGGTCAGATCAACGAAGCTACAAAGAAGGAGTGCAGCACAGAACCCCCTGCGAGCTCCCAGGCCGATATCGTTCGCGCCGCCATCCAAGGCTTCACTCAGACCCATCCTGATGCCCAGCAGGTCGCAGTCGACGTAGAAGGACCCAGCGGGAAGCTAACTGTGAAAGTCAGGGCCGGCGCACCCGACACGACACCTAACCTCGCTTGCTAAACCGTCCACCATTTGATCGCGATGCAAGGTTCTTGAGAGTAGTGGTATATCATAGGGAGATAGGGAATTGAAGTTTGACCGAATCGTATGTGATCAGCCGGTCTCGGGCTGCCACAATAGGAGGCCGGTAGGAAAGACGTACCCCGTGAACGCGTTGTACATGATTCCTAAAGTGATCCAGGCTCTGTAATTTTGAAACCCTGTCCGTTATTGCGGCACTTTGGATGCTCAGATGTGATTGACTAACACCCTTCGGCTACCTTCATAAGCTTCAGATGCTCTCTGTCAAAGTAATCGCTCATCACTGCCGGCCTGTAGTGACGGGAAAGCTCTCTTGTTCCCCAACAAAGCTTTACCTCCAATTTAGTAGGGGTACTGTGTCTTCTCCATGAGCGGGGGGTTCGATCCGAATCAGGGGACTCCTCGTTGATAGGAATCTGGTTGATAGTAGTCAGTGGCTTCTCCGTCTTCCTCTTCCTTATGTTCCTCGAAATTATTCGTTATCTGCTTTTCAATATCCCATGTTGGCTGGTTGTAGAAATACTATTTTCGATACTCTTGTCGAAGAGATTTATTCCGCTGCGCACGTTTGTTGCAGATTTCGCTCGAGAGCTGCCGCACCTAATTCTCAACCTTGGTCCCCTGAATCCGGAATCGGCTATTCTTCAGATCATCATATTGTGTCTCGAGCCTAGCGATATCAGGATCTGGTTGGAGCGTGCTCCAGATCTCTTTGGGGAACATGTCGTAGCTTGCGCGAGGATCTCGCATAATGCTAATGTGGGTGAAGAATTTTGATCAGGTCGTCTTCCATTAGCCCATTAAGGAATGCGTTCTGGAGATGGAACTCGACCTTTTCTTTGATATATGTGCTGTTGAATGTTGCCCACTTCGGATCGTGCCGCATCATTTGATCACCAACCGCATCAGGTGCGTTTCCTACAGCTAATCTCGTGTTAGTACGGGAGCGACCCCTAGCGCTGGCTAAGAAACATACCGTTCGACGCGTTCGCAGCCCCACGACGGAAGGATTTCAACCCAATAGGCTCTTCGAACCCAGCGTCTAGAGTCTGCCGTTCCATATCGTCTCTGAGCTTATGGTATAGGAGCGAAGTAACTCCCAAGAACATGGCTCAACAGGCTCAAGTTATCATGATTAACTGCTCTGTAGTCTAAGCAGAAGTATTATACAACACTGCTGATATCAGTCATCATATTGCTCTGAGAAGCATTCCCCTGGAAAGCCTTTTCCGAACCAGGGCTCTCGGAGATAGATTTGTCTTCACTCTCATCGGTGTTATTTAAACTCTTAACAAATTCCGCCCTGCTAGTAACAGTCTTTTTATTGCCACTGCCGGCTTGGCTGCTCTGGGCATCTTGGCTATTCGTGATATATGCCTTATGCTCACTTAAGTCCTAGAATCAGTTTCTTTCATTCGAGACGCCCGTCGAACAATAAACTCACGCCTCGTAGGCTAGTTGAATCGTCTTGACTATCCAGAGGCCCCGTAAAGCGACACCATTATTAAATCAATACCGAATCCCGTAACCACTGTACTGCAGCCCCTTACTTTGTCACTCTCGGCAGGTCGTTTTGCGGCGATCACAGTGAATGTGACGCTGCGAACACTCGTAACATCCCTTCACCTTTTCTTGACAGGGACGACCTTTGCGATCTTCTGGGGTCTCCTTTGGCATTGTTGCAGGGCAAGAGTTCGGCAAAGGAGGTGACGAGTGTCTAGTTGTATCTTAATCGTGCTCCTGATCCGCAGCGGGTGAACATAGTGGAAAGTAAAGGGGGAAATACAATAAGGAAAGCAAAATGAGACTATAAGATTCTAGACCCAACAGCTAGAAGACGAGACTAATTATACTACGTAGTACGGGAGTCGGAGTCATGCAGACCTTCACACTCGCAGGCCTGTGGCACCCACTAGCGAACCTATCTTTTATCTCCTCTTTTCCTTAAGAAACATTCTACCACCCGCAATGTTGAAAGAGATCTCATAGTGCGACTTGTAAGTATACCGCACGCGACTGTGGGGTTTCCCGGTCGGGCTAAACTGGGGAATTGCGGCTAATACGGAGGCCCCATGTTTCAGTCGTCCGTGGATTTCTTCTGTCCGCAACTTTTCCTTCTACTCAATGAGGACAAGTTAGATTTAGGAATAATCAAGCAGCTATTGCACCTAGTATTGATCCTATACAACTCATTGAATTCCATTGAATGAAAGGCCAATGCGTAGGTTTCACCTCATGAAAGTCACCAACTGCATTTTAGTGCCTCAAATTGATAGCGATTTCGGATGTTCTCACATCATGTGTGCACTCCACCCAGCTGCGAAGAAGTTGTCTCTTGACTGCCCAACCTATAGAAAAGTCCCAGTATTACGACTACTCGCGGTTCCTATGTTAAAACTAGCAATAGCAGAAAATGGTAGAACACAATCCGGTATGAATCCAACTAGCAGCGACGTATTGAGTTCAGATAGTCCGACAAGTGATTAGGGCGTTGTAGTGTCTGGTCTCATTCGGCCATCCCAATTCGGAAATCGCCTCGACCCATACGTCCTCTAGCCTATTCACCTCCTCAATGATCTGGGGTTGTGACCCTCCAGCCCCATCCCCACGTCTTTGCCCGCATGACAGGTTGCCGGACGAAGCCGATTCTGTTTTCTTTTCTAAGCCAAATCAGGATGGTAGAAAGAGACAGCCCCTCCAACCGCTTTTCTGTCCTTCGACTGCCAACCCATAATTTAATGAGACGGTCCGTAGCGCCCGTCTCTGGAGTCCATCCTGGCATCTTTTCCGTGATCTTGATTTTGTGATCCCCAGAGCTTGATTCACCAGAGACGATACAGGGTCCACAATCGCTATGATGTGGAATGAATCCTAAATTTGAATCCCGATATTCCGAAGAGATATTTTACAACCTAGCACCATCTTATTCTCAACTTGATCAGGTCAAGCTCTGCGAAGCTTACCGCGTTGAGCCGCCTTGCGGCCTGGCCTGGGTACGGATCTGTCCTGCAACGACTAGCACCGATTGTTAGCATTGATAATATCATCCGATTTTGTACCGTTCTACTCTTGATTCAGAGCAAGCTTATTCTTCGTTCACATTCTTCCCAAGTGCTTCTTTCAACCCAGCCTCTTTAACACCAAGCCTGCCACAATGTCAAGCTCCTTCGAAGGCGTCTATGAGCCGGGAATTGTTGACCCAGGCAAGCCGATCAAGCAATGGACAACTCCTTTCTGGCACCAAACTATACATAGCCTCTCCAACCACCAATCTGCCTGGCCAAAACATACCGCAGATGTCCTTATCATCGGCTCGGGCATCACGGGCACCTCACTCGCCCACTCTCTCACCTCCAAACGTCCCGATCTCAATGTCGTCATGGTCGATGCTCGGCCGCTCTGTACTGGAGCCACCGCTCGCAATGGCGGACATATTAAGACCATGACCTACGCTGTTTGGGAGGATCGGAAGCGGCTGTACGGAATTGATGAAGCTGTCCGGATTGCCGAGTTTGAGCACAGCCATCTCAAGCATATGAAGAACACGATTGACGAGCTGGGGCTGGACTGCGATTTGGCTTCGGTTCGCGGCGTTGATGCCTATTATGACAAGAAGGTGTTTGAGAAGGCTGTCGCAATGCTCGAGGACATGCGAGCCCATGCTCCACATATCGCCGATAAGTACAAGGTATCTACGGATCAAAAGATGATGCAGGAGGATATGAAGCTGTCCAAGCGATGCGTCGGCGTCATAATTGTCCCCGCTGCGTCCGTCTGGCCATACAAAATGATCACTGGTATGCTGGAAAAGATGATTACGTCCGGTCGTCTAAACGTCCAGACCAATACGATGGTCAACTCTATCAACGACAAGGCGGAAGACTCCTTCGCCGTTGTCCATACCTCCCGCGGAGACATCAGCGCGAAGCACGTTGTTCACGCCACCAATGGCTGGATCGGCCATCTCCTCCCAGAACTGCGCCCTTACATCTCCCCTGTCAGAGCCAACGTCGTCCACTACGACCCCGTCACATCCGACGGTAAGGCCTTGTCCCCAGGACAGAAAAAGGGAATCTCTGCACTAGGACTTCCTACTGAATACTCCTTCTGGCTGCGCTATGCTTCGAAGGACTACGACTACCTTATCACGCGTAACAACGGCGACACCGTCGTCGGCCGAGCAAACATGAACCGCCGAGCCACGGCCATCGACGACGAAACAGACCTTATCCCTCAATCCCACCTCCGTGGCTTCCATGCTCTCGCACTCGCGAAGCCCCTCCCTGACGCCTCTACACACATTAGCCACTCCTGGTCTGGCCCCGTCGCCTTCACGCAGGATGCTTCACCTCTTGTCGGCCCTCTCAGCTTCCTTGAGGGGCGCACCCACCAGTTAGTCTGTGGTGGCTACCATGGCATTGGCATGGTAAAAGCCTTTCGCGCTGGGCAGATGGTTGCGGATATTATTCTTGGGGAGAAGCTCAGCCAGGAGTACCCTCGCTCTATGCTTGTCACACCCCAGAGGATCAAGGCGCTTCGCAAGTCGCTTGAAGCAGGCGAGCCTCAGCCATTGGTGTCTAAGCTGTAAGATAAGGCAGGCCGTAGACTAGAATATTTAACGGAATGAACACTCTGAGGGGCGTTTACACCATGAATTTTACATGTTAAAAAGTTGTAAATAGACCAATACTGCTAAAGCTACTAATGGTACCATATGCGTATTAGCAATTTGGCATTGGACAGGGCCCAATCCTCCTGAAGTCAATTGTTTTAGGGTCGTTTCTTATCAGAGGGCGACTTCTCTTGTCCTGCGCTATTTCTCTGCGTCTATAATGTGGCAGGCGATGCATGAAGGTCACTTTATTTGCGCGTATATCCCAGACAGTAGGTTGGTCTATGATAATCAGATAAGCCACTCCACTCGGTACGTTTATATCACTTTCTTTAAGATAAACAACCGTCTTTCAAACTCCCAGCCCGCTTATCCGTAAATGGAAGGCCAAATGAGACAGGCTATGCGCTAAGGCGGTGGTTGGCTAAGGTGTAAGCCATTGCTTCGCTCTCCTAGGAACCTCCCTAGTGTTATTGTCTTTCCTCGTATTGGCTGAAATCATACCTACTGGGCCTGTTTCCAACCCGCTAACCCAGGCTCGAACGAGGGCCCTGACTACTCTCTCAGCGTCGTTGGATTGGTAGGGTGCAACCATCGGATTTGGAGCCGAGGCCATGACTCGCTCCCCTCCCCCGACTTTTCCCCTATCAACTACGCGGAGGTTCCCCACGACCCGCATTCCACAAATTGCGGAGAGTTGGGGATGGGATTATCTGGGATAGTTGGCGCATGACACTGCTCTAGTTGTTTAAGAAAACTTATATAGTAGCCCTCCCTTGCCCATGCTGCGCCCTCTCTTGATCAATTTCTTTCCTTTATGCCTTCTTCCTCTTCCCTTTCCTTTTCCTCCTCACTTTCTATAACACATGCGGAACATGAGTCCGACAACAATGAAAGCTGAAGATCAAGATACCATGGATGTGGTTCAGATGGAGAACAACCGTCAGCCGTCTGAGTTTGGCGCGGACCAAAAGCATGAGCCAGTCAACGACGTGGTAGAGAGATATGGACAGACAAAGCGTCTCCTAAAACCTCGACATGTCCATCTTATGGCCATCGGTGCCTCCATCGGCGTCGGTCTTTGGGTATGTAACTTCCTACCAGACCCAAACTTCTACAGCGAAATGACACAAGTCATCTAAAACTTCTATCGTATATCTAGGTCGGGATCGGCGTGCTACTCAAGGAAGCGGGTCCTCTATCGCTCATCATTGGATATGCATTCTATGGTTGCTTATTTATCTTACCCTGCCTGCAATGCGTCGCCGAGATGTGCGCATATCTCCCAATTAAAGGCTCTATCTACGAGCTAGCCTCCCGCTACGTCGACCCGGCTGTAGGATTTACACTAGGTTGGATCTACTTTTTTGCATCGACAATGTTTGTATGCGTTGAATATTCTGCTCTTGCTACGGTGATGCAGTATTGGGATTCGACTACAAACGGAGCAGCCTGGGTTGCCATGGGCATAGGCAGTTGCACAATCCTCAATATTGTGGGTGTTAAATACTATGGCGAGGCTGAGTTTATTATGGCTTCAACAAAGGTCATACTGCTGTTCATGCTTGTACTCATCACGATCATTACCATGGCTGGTGGGAACCCGAAGGGAGACGCATACGGGTTCAGCAACTGGGGCGACGGTTCCATGCACGAATATTATACCACAGGAGCAACAGGCAAGTTCCTTGGTATCTGGTCTGTCGTCATCTATGCTGGCTTCACCATAGGTATGTATTCACCCTCTGGGCTAAAATTGACAACGGCACTCAATCACTAGAGAGCTGGTGTGTCAAGACTCGGCGTTAACACTTCATTATAGGTGGACCTGACATCTTAGCTCTTTCTGCCGGAGAGATCCAGAACCCTCGTCGAACCATCCCACGTGTCGCAAAGTTCTGCTTCTACCGCATTGTTGGCTTCTATGTCCTTGGCATCGTCTGTGTCGGCGTCATCTGCTCTTCCCGCGATCCCCAACTGCTCCGAGCCATCGACAATGATGAGCCAGGGGCTGGTGCCAGTCCTTGGGTTATTGGTATCCTGAATGTCGGCATCACTGGTCTTCCTGACTTTATCAATGCTTTGATCTTACTTTCTGGGTGGTCTTGCGGCAATGCTTTCTTATACTCGTCGTCTAGGACGCTGTACGGTCTTGCAAGAGGTTTGTCCTGCTTTCGGTGTTACTGGCGCACACCTACTCCAGTCTCGATTATCATAAGCTGACTTGAGTGAACGCAGATAACCAAGCACCTAAATATCTGCTCAAGTGCACGAAAGGCGGCATCCCGATCTATTGTGTTCTCACTGTCAGTTTGATCTCATGTGTGTCGTTCCTGGTTGCCTCCAATGATTCAATTACGGTATTGTTTTGGTTCGTTGATCTGAGCGCCACCGGTCTCATTATGAGCTTCACACTTATGCTACTTACCTTCCTTTGCTGGTATCGCGCTCGTAAAGCTCAAGGCCTTACCGACGACATGCTTCCTTACACTGCCCCCTTGACACCCTGGGCACCGATGGTTGCTATTATCGTTGGGATATTGACATTGTTGTTTGTGGGGTTCGACGTATTCGAGCCGTTTGACGTTCGTGGATTCATTACCTCATACTTCCCGATTATGTTCAGCGCCGTCATGTTTGTCGTTGGGAAAATAAAGTATCTCAGAGAAGGTCGGGGATGGGTTAATCCTAAAGAGGCCGATCTTTTCAGCGGCAAGGCCGAAGTGGACGCTGAGTGTAGGATTTGGGAGGAAGGCGGTATTGTAGAGACCGAGAAGGCCAGGCTTGCAGAGATGAACTTTGTAAGACGGTGTTGGGAGAGGATCTGGTGATGTAGAACAAGATATCGTCTCTTGGATTCTCTTGGACACTATGACTTAGGTCTCTCATATTAAATTATCAAATTAGTGACCTTAAGCTTGATATTACAGGGTAGCTACTAGAAACTACTAAGGGAGCGAGCAAGCAATGTAATATCACCTCGGCCACTGGATCTCTCTCCTGTAGTTAAATTAGCTAAAACAAAAAAAAAATCTATACCAAGAACTAGGCTGCTGCAGCATTGTTATTATAATGTCTAAACGTAGCTATGTTCTAGCGGTGTCCGCGAGTACCTCAGTCTTGCCAAAGTCGTGACCATCGGTGACTTCCCTAAGCAGCCTTATCGAAAAGTAGAGAATCGCCATGACAAAGCGGAAGATTGGCGTGTTTCTCATCATCAGCATCCGCCGAACCCACAAGGACCCTGCGGCAAATCTTCATATCCACTTTCTGATCCGGGTCGTGAAGGAGGGGGGCGATTTGAATGTTGATTCGCCCCCAAAAGGGAGTGTAAGGTCAACAACATGCCTTGTCTTACGTTATAATGATCTCTGCGCTGGGCAGCTATTCCCGAGACGGCGTGGTAAAGGACAGCTTCCTTGCTCCGGGTCTTGGACCCATGATCTACAGAGAAGAGAACCTCCGTTATTATGTCAGTCGCGACTCATGATTCAGGGACCTGCGTTGGTGCATGGGTTAACATCCAACATGAGCTTGATCGTCAGCAATAGCAAGCATCCCGTTCCTGGACATTGTCAAGACTCGACACACCACGGAGAAGCCACAAAATGCTTTGAAGCCAAGCGGAAAGAAATAGCTGTCAACCCGGAAACATAGACTCGTTAGCCAAAAATATTTATTCAAATCATCATATTAAACACGCCACATTTACGAGAGGAAACAAAAGACACCAACAAACTGCCCTCCGAAACAGCATGGAACGAAGGAATACGTATAATTGAGGCACCGCCTGGAAACGGAGAACCACTCTCTCAGTCAGCGCCAGGCGTGCCCTGAAGTGGGGTGGATTTAGGGGACTTACAGGGGATCTTCAGCGGTCTTGGCAGGGCTTAGGTGCATATTTCTGGGGGATGAGGGGTGCCTAGCCATAAGGTAGGGGCTGTTTTTGGGTAGGTTTTAGGGAGTTTTGGGGAGTTTTGGCGCTTTTTGCCCCCAATTCCTAGCCTGAAACATTTCCAATTCAGCTTCCACGCGGGTTCCCTGCAGAGTGCGGACCCACTTATTGGACCCTGAAATGCAGCTGTCTCCCCAAATGACGTGTGAAGGAGGGTTAACTCTTGGCTGTGATTGGCCTTGTCTAACCCTAAAGCGGATCGGGGATCGTCCTCCATTTCGGGACGTGAAAATAGGAAATACTCGTAGTCTCCTACTCACAAGGCCAGCTTAACGCCATCCCAGTCTTCATCGGGGGTTCTTCTCCAGGGCACAGACCAAAATGGCACATGGTCAATGGATATGCTGCTCCCTACCTATCTTCGGGGATCGCTCCAGCCCGGCTTCCTATTCAGCATGGTGGCCAGTCGATCAACCGACACATGGCCAGCTAATTACCTTGGCTGAACGGGACTGTTTCTTTAAAACAACTTGGGCTGCCCTCCCACCTTGATAGGAAATCTTTCCCTTTTCCTTTCGACCACATGTTCTGTTCATCGTCTGGGACCTGATATACCCTTCCTTCCCCCCTCTCTTCTCTGTTTTCTTTCACCGTGTACAGTCGAACGCTCTGGTAGCCTCGACATTGTACTTCCCTTTCTTTTGATATTATTTCGTCTTCACTGGCTTGAAGACACGACCTTTCTTTGAGTATACCTGCTGTATAATCACGTCGGTTTCCATCTAATACCTATCCTTTTTCTTGGAAACTCGACCTCGGTCTTTATGGGGATGATAATTACATCGAATTCAGTGTAATATTACAAAGACAAGACAGACCCAGAATACTTCACGATGGACTCCAAAAACCCGGAGCGCATTCAGCCTGAGGACTGGAGCTTCCCCAACAGCCCGTCCTGCTCCTCCACAACCGCCATCCTCATCCACGATGGCGGCGGCACTACCTACCCTTACCACTGTCTCGGCACCCTCTACCGCAACGTCTACGGCATCCGCAACCCTTACTTCTTCTCCGGCGACATCTTCCCTGGCGGCCTCCCCGAGATGGGAAAACTCTACGCCGACTACATCCGCCAAGCCGTCAAGAACAAGAAGTTCAAGTGCCGCCGGAAACTCGACGGCAGCGTCGACATCCTCCTCGGCGGCTGGAGTCTCGGCGGTCTGCTCTCCCTCGAAATCGCAAAGGAACTCGCCGACGACAAGAAGATCAACATTGTAGGCATGGTGTTTATCGACTCCGTCTACACCCGCGGCGAGGGCCCGCAATTCGTCAACATGGCCAAGCGCATGAACTTTGACGAAGACGGCAAGACGAGAAACGAAGTCCTCTCCCTGCGCGCCATGCGGGAAGCCGTCTCCATGATTGAGGAGTGGGAGCCGCCGAGGTGGGAGGGTCGTCTGGCTGGTAAGAGGCCCAAGGCTGTGCTGCTCCGCGCGCGTGACTATTACCCGACCGAGAGCGGTGAGCTCAACATGGTGGACTCTTACAGAGATGATGACATGCTCGGCTGGTCCAGCTATGATCCCAAGATGTTCACCAAGGTGCTGGAGATTCCTGGGCACCATTTCAATATTTTTGAGAGCGAGAAGGTGGATGCTACGACAAGGGCGATTCAGAGTGCGTTCGACAAGTTGACGGGGCCATCGGCTCGTCAGCGCATGCTCTCTGAGCTCCAGTGCATGTAAAGAAAAGCATCACACCCGATCTGTTCGTATTATTTTTTTCAATTGCTTGGGAGGAGGATGCACCAACTGCAGACGAAGCTATGTGTCATTCACCACAAGCTTGTCGTCAGAGCCATCCTCCACCAATCTCTTACGTCTACGAGTGAAACACCTCTGAGACTGTTACTTTTATTTCTGCTTTTCTTGATCCTCCCCCTTGGAGGCCCTCATTCCTTTTACACTTGTATCACTATGTATCACCAAACGAGAAAAAGATATAGATGGGGCACGACATTAGGGGTTGTATTTCTTCACCTGTTTCTATTACTTGTATCAGCATACACAGCGTTTCTATTCCGCTACATGACTGAATGAAATCAAAATTAAGACTATGGAACTCCACCACTAAATAGAATAGAAGATTTCATATGTTCCATACTAAATGCTGCCTTACCTGTTTCTCGTGATGTTTGGATCTCTCTGCCCGTACTCTCCACCACCACTATCCAGCCAGCAACTGGTTTCGTCAGCTTAAACACCGTTTGCCTACTAAATTGACAAGCTCTGAAACATGCCTAGTAAAAACGCAAATATTACACTACGTTTCACCCTGGCAGTGGCTAAATCGTGGCGAATCGTCGTCATCCTTTCCCGGCTGTAATGGATGGACCCTGAAAAGTTGCCTGCCGGCTGTCAGCTGCTGCAGAGATGATCATTTCCCTTTTGTTATGAACTCGTGCTCCGTTTTGGTAATGATTTAGATCGAAAACATATCGCATTTGTGGAGGCGAAAGCTCAGGGCAACATGGGGCGTGGGCGGGAGTGGATGTGGGGAACCGGTGCCGTTTGTCGACGGAGGGAGAGCCGGAGGAGCGGAGCCGGCGGGATGGTGAAGGTATTGGTGTACATAGGGCAGATAGGCTCATGTGGAAAAACATTCGGTAAAATCAATTCAGGTCTTTCTAATTTTGTCTGGAATGGCGACAAATTTGTATTTTCCATCACGTTTCTTTGTTTACTAAAAACGTGTTGTTTATAAACTTAATAGGTGTTTGGTGATATTCAGAACCCCAGTCAAGTGAGCGTCATGACCCCGGTCTCGAATTCTGGGGAGCCCTTCGAGATTTGCAGCACTAGGAATAGAATCGCAGATACTCACAACTAATTTTCTCGGCCGCTGCTCTTGCTGGTGAACAATGACCTACCTACATATTGAAAATTAGACCCCTTGGTCTGAGAAGCTCGATTTTAACTGTGCTTTGCAATTTCTCCCTGCAAATAAGCAGACGCGCATTCGAGTAGGCAGACAGTCTTGATGCGTGAGCACTGAACCTACAATACAGACACGCTAAGAGCTGATTCTGCTTCCATGGGCAATGACGGCGTCGGCAGCTTAGGACAACGCTTCGAAAATAGTTTGTTTTACGTGTTGAACGAATCTACCATAAGTTTTACATTTACATATTCCAGCCACATCCTCGTAGTTGATTGAAAATATCCAAACCTGCAATTAGCGCGTAGCTATTCAAAAGACCTAGCATATCGAGAGTTTTGTCTAACACACGCGGTTCACGATAACCCTAACCCTTACTAGATACCCCACGCACGGTAATGCTGAGGGGTCATCACAACCTCAGCCTACCAACGTGACCTTTTGAATTGAACAAAGGCCTTTTCACTCTCGCGAAATATAAGGTGTGTTGTAGGCAGACACATCTCATTATCAATGTCTAGACATTTTTTCCGCTGTGCTTTCTGTGGCTTATCGTTCGCTGCCGAGGGTACTATATGCCCTTGGCAAAGTGAATTTCGTGCATGTGAGTTCTGGATGCCTTCTTGCTGTTCCCGCGGTTGACCCTTATGTTCATGACTTCCTTTCACTACAGTATATAGTGGCCGTCCTGGGACTGTCAAATTGACCGGTGTTGGCGTGTGCGATTGGGAGCATTTTTGGGATCCGGCGATGCTGTATATCGCACCGCCGGATCCATCGGGACGATGGGATGACCCGGGTTACGACAGATTCAATCGCGAACACCTCATTCACCAACTTTATTCATCTCCCGAGTATGGACGCGCCTTCCTCGTCCATGATGCATGTTGGAGGATATTCTCCGAGTCAGCTCATGTGCCTCCATCCACTCGCCTGGAACCGCTATTCGAGGTCCTCAATTCGCTGCTCATGGACCATAACATGCTCAGATGGAATCACGACTATGGAGGAATACTGAAGGTTCAGTCGGAATCTCGATACCCGTGGGAGCCCATGATAATAGAGGAAATGCTTGACTCCTGGGACTTATATCTACTTAAGAGTCCAATGGGGGCTGAAGAAGTACTCGGAGTTCTCATCGAGCCAGAAGATAGAAAAAGCCAAGACAAAATCAGATCAAGAAGGAAGAGGGTAAAGTCTTCCTCAAATTGGAGGCGGGAGACCGATCGTTTGTTCAAATTGCCCGCAGAACTCATCCTCCTGATCTCTACGCTGCTACCAACCGCCGACTTTTTCAATGCTCGACTCGCTTCAAGAGCCTTTTGGAGCCCTTTTTATAACCGGACATTCTGGTTGTCGAGGTTTCTCCCCGGCCGCGAACGGTCTTGGCTCTACGAGATCCGCCAGAAGAGCCCCCAGGATCGCAAATTCAATCCTCAGTTGGTATATCGTTGTACAGCGGAGCACCGATTGCAAGAAGAAGATTGGTTCAAGAACCGCCGAAGAATATACGATCTAGTTTCGCCCATACATCCGCTACTCAATCTTCAGTGGGTGTGCTTTTCTACACTGCCTGCCCTATTGAACACTGATCAACTGGTATGGAGAAAAGCTGTTCCAGATGTTTGTGTTAGGACGAGTCAAGTTAGTATGCCTCATACGTGGCCGCTGATAGAGACCGGCGCCAGAGAAACACGAACATTTGAGTCTCATCTCCCATATGAGCCGGTTTGGTTTATCTTTTACTTTTGTACAATCGGTCCCGATCGGTATCTTTGTGGCATGCGAATCGCGCCCGTCTCGCAGCCTGGACGGGTGCTGGTGGAATTCGGGCATCGATCTAGGGACATTCAACAATACAGCATGCCTACAGGTTCTCGCTTGATAGGATGTGGTGTGGCATTCAGAAACTGGGCAGTTCAAGGAATCCAGATTCATTATATCGACCAGTTCACTAGCAGGTGGTGTACTTCTGATTGGTATGGCGATTGCCACGACAGCATTAGATCTGTAAGAGCGATCACAGACAGCGGGGCCTTTGCTATCCGTGCTGGGTTTCAAGGGTGCAAAATGGTCAGTCTTCATGTTGCCGAAGCTGCCGACCTATCTCCAGAAGAAGCCGAGCCCAAAGCCCGAACTACCTTAAGACAACGTGCTATCTGGCACCCTGATATCCCAGGCCCAGAACTATCTTTGAATGAAAGCTGTTTTCCCGAGGCAGAAACATACAAGGAAAACTTGAATCCACTCTTCTGGACCTTGTTCGGAGGTCGTGGTGGTGAGCGGTTATCACAATTAACCAGTATTGATGTCCTTATCGATGTCTACATCGTCGGGATCAGATTCGGTTACAATGACAACGTCGCTGAGCAAGGCGTTGGCACAACCGAACTCGGCCGACATGGTCGTGATGAATTCAATGGAGGTCTCGGTAGCTTCCAGGTAGTCCCGGAATCAGTACGCATCGAGGGGCCAAAAGGTGAGCGGATTGTATGTATAAGGACACGACAACAGCACCCGAAACGGAGAGACATGGATACACTTCCGCTTAGCAAGTTGAAAGAGCTCGAGGTAAGTAAGAATGCGCACAAAATTCAAGTCTAAAGTAGGGAAAATGCTAAGCCTCATACAGTTTATTACCAATTGGAACCGCTCGATGGTGTTCGTGGATGAATCGTGGGAAGGCAACGAGGACTATTGCGATGAGCACTTTCTGTCGCCTGATCCGGGAACAACCATAACCGGATTCTACGCTCATCAAGTAAGTTTCTCATGTCCCTCTTGGCAACTTTTCACAGTGGGGGGTGGGTGCAGCGGCAATGAAAAGCTAATAACACCTTTTCACAGAGCAATTTCGGGCGTCTCATAAGTTGTCTCGGAATCTTGTCGGAGCCAGTCTCGGAGCTGACGTTGTAAGTTGAGCTAGGTTAGGACGTGATGACATGGAAAAACGGTATAATTTTCACAAGTGATCGCATTACTATCAACTCGGGCATTTTCTAAAGACCATGCCGACATGGCTCCTGGTATGTAATACCAATCCATTTGTTACAAGTTCAAGCGTGAAATCATGCAGACCCTTCAATGATGTCGGCAACTTTCCGAGCAGTCTCCGGAGCTTTTCCCACAAACAAACAGTGACCACCTGATATCCTTGCTTCTTTCATGCCAGGAGTGGCAGCTACCAGCTGTTCTTGAAGAGACAAGGGAAACACTTTGTCTGTTTCACAAATCAAATAAGTCTTAGGTATGGTGATGTCCGCAGCGACAAAGTTACATCCTGTTTCAAAGGCGTCTTGGGAATGCGGGATAAGGCTGTTGTAGATTCTTTCGGCATCCTCCTCTGTTGCGTCACAGTAAAGAAGCGTCTTTGCCTTTTCATTGAGTGTGGCTAGTTGATTCTGCTCCGGAATCAAGTAAGATTGCTTAGTTAATGCCCCTTAAGACATCTTCATATAACCTGGCACGGCACTCACCTTGGTATAAACTGGCGCCGTGTTCTGCCAGTCAGGCCATGTCCCACCAAAAGTCGTAAGAATATCCCAGCCCTTCACGGGAATCGAAAAAGCAGCCATAAAGATGATGCCGGCAAAACCTCCCCTTTTCCCGACCTTTGTTCGATCTGCAACACCTTGGCTTTCCGTGGCTGCTCCGGCCGGCACACCACCGTACGAATGAGCAAGCAATACGATTTCCCTGCCTTGGTCAAAGTACGGTGTGGCGCTTTCAATGATTTTTGCCTTGTCTATTTCCCATGTTAGACCTTCCGTGCCGTGTCCCATTGTCGCGTGCTGCGGTACGAGACACTCGTAGCCGAGCTCTGCAAGGCTGGCTTCGAGGTCATAATAGCACTTGGGCGGGTGCCATGCCCCGGTGGCAATCAAAATTAGCGGCTTGGTAGACATCGAAGTTCAGGGGGTGACGGCTGGTTCCCTCTACTCGGAAGCGATACTGGATGTATAGAGGAGGATAGATAGGACAAGATCTTGGGGTAGGATGGCAGGAGGCCATGTGCGAAGCGCGGAGGGGTTCTTCGTTTTGTTCAGCCGTGCCACATTCGAGACCCGGCATATGCTTCTTTTGGTTCTCACGGGGGCATGATGCTTATGATGTAAGATAATCACCTGTCTCTACTAAGCAGATGAAGTTCAAGAACCTAAACCAACCCCTGACCGGCTAACACTAGCAACCAGTGAGGCCTCTACTCATTCTTTTTGCCAGATATCTGTTGTGAAACCTAAGAGTAAGGATCCGCGTTTGAACAACTTCATTGCTTCACCGGATTGAATTGCTTTGTTCCCTGTAGCTTGTTGGGGTTCCAGGGCCATTAGCCTGCATTGGCGCAGCTAGTCGTGTGCGGGTATTCCTCGAAGCGGCACGGCACGGCACGCAAGTCTACAACAACAGCCAGTAGCCAGCCTTGATGCGGCTAGCTCACCGAACACTAGTAGCCACTGTTAGTGATTGGATATTAAATCTAGTAGTCCATGGCATTCGTAACAAACCCTTTCCACTGTTGGCTATCTAGAACTTGCCATGCCGTGTGTGTGGCTCGTTAGAAAGATTAGCGTAATACACATTGCTTTTCATACATGCCTTCCAGCCCGCTCGTTGGCTGGACTTGAGACCATCAGATTGCCGGCGGCACGAGTGGACTCGGTGAGTACCTATCGTCTGCCTGAAACCTGCAGGTCGGGTCTTCGCCACTAGTGACATGCTAGATGGCTCATAATATTATCCAAATCAAAGGAATGAACATATTCGAAGGCAAGAGAATATGAGGCATATCGAAATCCATTTGGTCTTCCTCAAAACAATCAAGCATGTCTCCATTTGCCATCTTGTTGCCTATTATGGACATTCTGGTAATTACCACTTTCATCACCCAGAGCCTTGCAACGAACGCCATGCCCCCTTGCACGCACACATCGAAGACACGCAATGAGCAACGGCAATGTGCCAGTCCGGATCACAGTGGAAGTATGAAGTGCATAGTACCGCCAGTACTTAGATGTCGAGGTTAGAATAAGTCCCCATCATCACCCATCCTAAATAGCTAAAGTCAAGTGATTATGCAGTAGGTAGCGAGCCAACTCTGTTCAGACAAAATAGCCATTTAGTTCTTCGATGTACGCAGGGCTCTGCAAGCTTGGGGATTGTCGAGGCAGCACATCTCTCGCAATTAATACAATAAAAGGCTAGTGTCCGAGAAGAGATAAGCAGGGGTAGCGTAGTCGGTAGTGAGATGTCACTTTGGCAACGAAGGAGGTTGGGTAAGGTCTATTCTAGTTCTGTTGAAACGTGGGATGAATTGCTGTGTGTCTTCTAATCTTCTCTAGTGTCGCACATGTAATTGCTTTTGGTATTCGTGAAACAAGATATTCAAAGCCTGCTGCTAGCTATCTAATAAATATCGACGTGTCTCGCGTTGAGTTGCACTGAAGTCGTAGCGCCAGGTAGTGTCTTCAATCAACTTCATATCCACCGACACATGTAGTGAAAGTCCATACGACCTCATGATTGTAACGCTGCTTTCTTCACAATGACAGAGTTCCCAGACGCTTCGCAGCTTCCACCGGAGGTCATGAACCACAATGATGGGCCCACCATTATTGGCGTTTGTGCCGCTATGGTTGTTCTATCGATCTGGGTGGTGCCCATGAGGTTTTGGTCGAGGAAACGACAGCAGTTACGATGGTTGATGGATGATTGGTTGATTTTGATTTCGGTAGTAAGTTACCAAGTCGAAAACACGGCTCTTTGAGAAGATGTCTTTGCTAAATACTATACAAGCCGTTTCTGTGGTCGGTGCCAATTCTAGGCATAATCTGTAAGTAGTACTCTGATTTGGATGAGGGCTCTCCACTAATGAAGCAGCCGTGAGAACCGCTGGTGTTGGGAAACACCTTGCAGCAAACTTGGCAGAGGATCCTGAGCGGTTCGGTCGTTCCTTTTTCGTAGGTGTCCTTCATCATTAAGCATTCCCATGGCGTACGCTGACCTCGTGTGGTAGTACCTTTTCATTTGCGAGATTACCTACGGCACCGTGCTCTCGATCATCAAGTTATCCATTTTGTTGATGTACTATCGCATATTCCCTACCCGGTTCATGAAGATTGGAGGATTTGTTCTCGGGGCCATGACTGGCGCATGGTGGATAGCTGTGGTAATCATTACCATCTTCCAGTGCAAGCCCATTTACAAGATGTGGCACCCTTTTATGGAAGAAGGGTCGTGTTTAGTCCAAACTGATTTCTTCCTTGGGAACGCTATCCCCAACATCATTACGGACATTATTATCATTGCATTGCCGGTCTTTGAGGTTCGACGCTTGCAGCTCCCAAGGGTCAAGAAGATTGCTGTTGGGTCCATCTTTCTTATGGGAGGAGCGTGAGTACTTTTCGTACATAATTCTTTCTGGACTTGTAGGCTAATGCTTTGAAGTGTCGTGGTGATTAGCTGCTACAGGCTAAAGGCCATCTTCGATATTATCGCGGCCGGTAATGACGTAGACTTTACCCGTAAGTTCACCTCCTCTGTTTTATAACTTTTGTTTTCTCCGCCAACTGGGACTTGCCACAGTTCTCATAGGTCCTTGTTGGATTTGGACCAGCGTCGAGCCGACCGTCGCTCTCATCTGCGCCAGCATGCCGACCATGCAGCCCCTGTTGAGGATGCTGTTCGGACGCTTCTTTGACAGCCCAAAACCAAGTTGGGATAGCAACGACGGCATCGTGACCATTGGAGGTTCCGGTTCCAAGCACCCAGGTCAAGGAAATAGCAAGAATGGGACGTCAAGAGGGGATCGAGAGAGTCTCTTCAAGTGCATGCACCGGGGCGGTAAAGAAGTTGAGTCTGATGAGGACCCGGTGCTCCGGCCTAAAGTCCAGGGCATGGATAGGGATGTTCGCATCGCGGGAGGGAAACCAAGCAATTCTGAAGAGGGCGAGGATATTCGAATGAACAAAATCACTGTTCACAAGGACATGGTCTGGACCGAGACTCGACCGGCTCAGGCTCCCCATCCGAGTTAGGGTTGTTAGTGTAGCAGAATTTCAAGTCTCCGGAATAAATCATTGTTGGACTTAATGATTGCCGAAAGTGTTTTTGAACTTCTCCGTCAGTGAAACGGTTACCTATAGCAATGAAAGAATGACTCGGAGGATTCATCGATGAGGATAAAAGCAGAAAGATACTACCTGACTCGAAGTATTCCCAGCTGAATGAGCTCTGACCAATCAAAATGCGTCCATTTCAATTGACCAGCAGCTAAGCCGATTTCGGCCAAAAAGGCAAACCCTGAGGTCACAGGGACTGGAGCTAGGCTGGACAAAATTCAGCGACCGTTTTTTAAGACGTTTTTTATGTCATCTTCGAGATGGTCCCGAAGTCGCTCTCGCCAATTTCTCCACGACTCAGTCTTACTTTTCCACCTAGCCAACTCGCCCAATCCAACTTGGTCTGAGGTTGTGGAAGCTGTCGAGTAGACTGGGACTTTTTGCGCATCTTTTGAACAGGAATATATCGTTCAATTGGTTTCCCAACCGCCACTATGCTGTCCAGGTCCCTCCGGCTCGGCGCTGCCAGCAAGGGAGCTCTTAACGGAGCTCGTCCTTCTGGCTCCAACTTCAGCCGGTGAGTCTTCTTATCTTTTGAGCCCAAGACACATTCTCCAATTGATTATTTCTTGCTAACAATACTTCTTTCAGCCGTCTCCTCTCCACCACCGCCGCCCGCCATGCCGACGACAAGCTCAACAAAATCTCCCAGTCCATCACCCAGCCCAAGTCCCAGGGCGCCTCACAAGCTATGCTGTACGCCACCGGCCTCAGCGAGGATGACATGAACAAGGCTCAGGTCGGCGTCTCCTCCGTCTGGTACGAGGGCAACCCTTGCAACATGCACCTTCTCGACCTCTCCAAACTCTGTGTCGACTCGGTCCGCAAGGCTGGACTGGTGGGATACCGGTTCAACACCATTGGAGTCAGTGACGGTATCTCCATGGGCACAACTGGTATGAGGTACTCCCTGCAGAGCCGTGAGGTTATTGCCGACAGTATCGAGACGGTTATGCAGGGCCAGTGGTATGATGGCAACATCAGCTTGCCCGGTTGCGACAAGAACATGCCTGGTGTCGCTATTGCCATGGGCCGCTTCAACCGCCCTAGTATTATGGTCTACGGCGGTACGATCAAGCCCGGTTGCAGCAAGAGCGGTGAATCCATCGATATCGTCTCTGCTTTCCAGGCCTACGGTCAATACATCACTGGCGAAATCACCGAGGACCAGCGCTTCGACATTATCCGCAATGCTTGCCCCGGAGGTGGTGCCTGCGGTGGCATGTACACCGCCAACACCATGGCTACGGCTATTGAGACACTGGGTCTTACTCTGCCCGGAAGCAGCAGCAGCCCTGCTGAGTCCGAGGCTAAGAAGCACGAGTGTGAGAATGTCGGTGAGGCTATGCGCAATCTGCTAAAGGAGGATATCCGCCCTCGCGACATGCTCACCCGTCAGGCTTTCGAGGATGCCATGACCGTCGTCACCATCCTCGGTGGAAGCACCAACGCGGTTCTGCATCTGATTGCCATTGCCCACTCTGCCGGCGTCAAGCTCGACCTCGAGGACTTCCAGCGCGTCACCGACCGCACTCCTTTCCTGGCTGACCTCAAGCCCTCGGGCAAGTTCGTCATGGCTGACATGCACAAGATTGGCGGTACCCCCGGTCTTCTGAAATACCTCCACAAGGAGGGTCTCATCAAGGGTGACGGCATGACTGTTACCGGTAAGACCCTGAGGGAGAACGTGAAGGATGCCATGGACATGCCTACGGACCAGGAGATTCTCCGTCCTCTCAGCAACCCTATCAAGCAAACTGGTCATTTGTCCATCCTACGCGGCTCTATGGCCCCTGGTGGCTCCGTCGGCAAGATCACCGGCAAGGAAGGTACACGCTTCGAGGGCAAGGCTCGTTGTTTTGACGCTGAAAGCGACTTTATCTCGGCCTTGGAGCGCGGTGAGATCAAGAAGGGTGAGAAGACTGTTGTAATTATCCGTTACGAGGGCCCCAAGGGAGGTCCTGGTATGCCTGAGATGTTGAAGCCCTCCTCAGCTATCATGGGTGCTGGTCTAGGCAAGGACTGTGCCCTCCTGACTGATGGCCGCTTCTCCGGTGGTTCTCACGGCTTCCTCATCGGACACATTGTGCCCGAGGCCATCGAGGGTGGACCCATAGGTCTCGCCAAGGACGGTGACAACATTGTCATCGACTCAGAGAAGCGCGTTGTTGACCTGAATGTGCCTGAAGAGGAGATGGAGAAGAGGAGGAAGGCCTGGGTGCAGCCTCCTCTGCGTTATAACCGCGGTACGCTCAAGAAGTACGCTCAGCTGGTGAGCGACGCCAGTTCTGGATGTGTCACAGACGGCAAGTTGGAGGAGTAATGTAAATACGGCAAAATTCTTGGAGTAGTCACGAGTGAGGAGGAAACAAGATGTCTGTTTGAGTAAGAAATATTGGTTGGCAATATGAGCCAAAGCTCGCTAGTAATCTACACGACCGCTGTAGAAAGCCTTGGTGCTTCTGAATTCGATGAAAATATATCCTTTTTTTTTTTTTTTGGTTTCACAAAATAAGTCAACTTCCCGATGCTCCTAGCAATGCACACCTAATGGCCCTAAACGAGACCTCAATTCCAAACTTGACTCCGCTGGCCCTGTCAAACATCGCTCAAAATTCGCTCAATCTTCACTTATAAAGGCTTATCTCCTCTTCTTGTAGGCATCGACAAAGGCAGCTTTGTCTCTCATGGTCAGACCGACTCTCTTGACACGGCTCAGTCGTGCCAATGCTTCACCAATGCGGTCGAGTACACGTTGCTCATTTGAGTTCACTTCGCCATCTACATGGCGATTCCTCAACTCGCCTGTATGCTCGGACGCACCGTTGGTAGGGGCTGCTGCAGAGTTGACTTGGCCCTCTGCCACACGCACTCTAATCGTGGTGGTTGAGCGCGAAAGCAGATTCCAGAGGAAGAGGATCCACTGACCCGGTACCGGGGTGGTGACATCCGCTGGCGCGTATCTAAGGCTGACGGGGAAGATGTGTACATCCGCGGGTGTTTCCAGGATCGATGGGCTGAAAGGCAAGATAGCTTTCCCATTTGTAGTGCCGCACTCGGGGAACACAGCGATGATTCGACCTGGGTATTCGTGGAGCAGTTCGGAGACGGTAACGAGGGTGGTGCCTGGTGGAGGGGCCGTCTTGACAGGCGCAAGGGCGTTGATAACAGCACCAAGCAAACCAACCTTTTGGACTCGTCGGGTACCAGGATAGGACACGGTGAATATCGGGTCGAAGATAGCGGCGAGATATACTGCATCGATAGGACTGGTAAAGTTGGCAGCGATGACCGAGCCGGGATGTGGGAAGCGTTCGCGAGGTTGATCGGCGAGAGTGCCGCGTTTGACGCCGTCGAGCTGCAGGTCAACCCACCAAATGCCTGGTATGGCCATCATACCCCATAGCGCAATCTTTCGGGCGACGACAGGCAGCGGGAGCCAGTGGAAGAAGAAGAAGTAGCTCAAGGCGTATGTGAGAAAGAAGGGCAGGCGGAAGAGGAAGAGGGCCCCGTGGGTGAATGTCGCGACGATCGAGAGGGGAGTCGATGCGGGGAGAAAGGGCGAAATGCCAGTACCTAGTAACGTTAGTATCCTGATGATGCTATGATAGTGACAGGTCAAGTTAAAAAAACACGCACCCCGATCGCGGAATTGGCTAAACTTCTCCATGTTGTCGTGATGCTATTCGCAAATAAACTAATGACGATGAAGATGCGGAATGGGAAAGACAAGCAGACAGCTACCGAGACATTGAAGATAAAACGTCGGTCACCTTGGCAGAACACGAGTCTTCAATGAACTGATGATGTGTCTCGTTATTACTCGTGAAATGGCGGAGAAGAATCGAGTCGGACTCCCATTTGGAGAAAGCAAAAAAGTGTCAGCTAGCCACTTGCCTTTGTCAAGAAACGACGTCGCATCTTGCCACACTTTTTGGAGAAATGACATGTGAAGGTGGCCCCACTTTCCTCGCTTCAAACTGCCAGTTGCTTCTTGCCGTCTTCGTAAAAAATCCCGTTGGAGACCCGTTGGCATAAAAGCTTGCTGAGTCAGCTACGCGTTACGCACAAAACACTTATGCACATCTGCACAACGCGCCCCACTGTCTCGTTGCCGGGCAGCGAGTCTATATTAGAGTGATTGTAAATAATAATGCATCACGACAGCCAATCTCAGCATTCCCCAAGAGCTGCCAGGGTATTCAAGCTGGGGGGGTTCGCACCATTCCAAACATTAGCGTGGGAGGGTTAATTCGACACCTCTGACGTGCATCTCTCCAAACATCATTCATTTCGCATTCGCAACTCATTCAATTGCTTCAACGACGCGACGACATCTTGCACGAAAAGAGGGGCTTTGCTCCAAGTTGTTGTTTCTTTCTTCCTTTATTGCTAGCGACTGCATGACGAACGCGTATTGATTACCATGGAGGTGTCCGAGAATCAGGTCAGTGGCATTGCAGTCATTAACATCGGAAGGTTTCACGGATGCTTGTATACTGACTACGAGAATAGCCGATGAGGAACTCCAAGATGAGCCGACTTCCAGCACCAGCCTCGAGTGTCAACGGTCTCACCGAATGGAGCGATTCCCAGCATAACTCGCGCCTCCAGCCGCCGCAGACGATCGGCTTACCGAAGCCGCTGAAGCGCGAAGTTCCTCAGCCAGGCAAGTGTTATCGCCAAAAGCCTTGCGGGTTCTTGCCAGGTTCTAACAAACATCTTGCAGCCGCCCAGTCTGATCCCAAGCGGAAGCCTCTTGCCGACCGAGCGGGCGAATATTCGACCAAATCCTCTGTGGCTGCTTCCTCAGTAACGAGGTCCAATATCAAAGGCCAAGCGCTGGCAAGCGCAAGTTCAGGAGTGAGTATATTCTCTTCATTATCGTGGTTGCTATGGCTCTTAGCATGGCTACATTCTCCAACTTCATTTCAACACAAATACTTCATGAATTATACAACGGGGCTCGTGAGGCTAGGGAATGGCTGCTGCATATTCTTCGGTGCCTTATGCACGTTGAGCAAGTATTGGCCCTTCTGGCAGCGCGACATCGAAGGGTTATGGGCGCTTCTCTTAGACCACGGCCTCGTTCGGCATCAGAACAACTGTGGGCTCCGATCTCCATTGCAGCACAAGGAAGGGTGACGAGAAGAATGTCGATCTTCTATTGCAGTTGCGACAGCTTTGTATCTCTTTATGCGACCAGTCTGTTCACCAGATGGCCATCGGAGCAGTCCTTTATTAACGTAACCATGTACATGACATAAATTGACCCAAGCTAACCGTTCAAAGCTCAAACAGCCTTCTTCCTATCATCCCTCGCGCAATACTTCGAATGCTTCCTCAGTCTCCGGTAGTGCTTTCGGCAAAAGCGTTGGCCCAGGCCGACCTCCAACCCGATCCGCGGTTCGCCCTGGCAACAGCCGATCAAGAAGCCAAGCACCTAGACCAAAGACATCTCACGGAACTCGCGATGAAGAGCCAATCGAGCATGCTTCACCTACCAATGGTACGACCGACCCTCGCCAGACCCCCAGCTTCCAATCATCCATCTCTTTGCCCAACAAAAAGACGCGATCAAAGCAACCTTCATTAGCGTCAACAACATCCAGCACCAGAGAAAGCTCTTTGGTCACCAAAATCAAGAACCTGAGTTTAGAGGACAAGGGCGCAGACAGATGTCAAGTGATTTCTCGAACTCCTTCTCTAGTGTCACTGCAATCCTCCACGGCTTCGGAGTTGATGAACGTCACGCTCAGGCGTCCCGACAGAGTCGGCCAAGAAAGTAAACCGCCAGCAATATCGAACCTCGGAGCGTCGCTAGGGGCCTAGGAGACTCTATCAACGCCGAGCAAGAGAACGCTGGGCGACCAGATCGGCAAGATTGAAGACACCATTTCCACCATCAAAGCAGCTCGATCACCTCACAAATCCCCGTCCCCAAGCAAGTTTCTGACCAAAGCATCTAACATTACTGATTTTGTAGTCTGGGATGTCGACGGACGGGTGGGCGACATGGAGTCACAGTTCAAGGAACTGAAGGACATGGTAAACTCGACCCTCACTGAGAGGAAAGGGCAAGACAGTGCGTTGGAACTAGCAAAGACAAGAGGTGAGTCGAGGCATTTTACCAACTCGTTAGATAACGCTGACCATAGCAGCGATCGAGCTGGAACGTGACCGAGAGAAGCTGGAAGACCGAAATGAATCTCTGAAACGCGCTCTAGAAGACGCGAGAGAGGAAGAGAGGCGTCTGCGCCACGAGCTAGACAAGCAACAATGGGACAATAGCCGGCAAATCGATGATCTAAACAGACAGCACCGAGACACAGTAGAGGACCTCTCTCGACAACATCGGGACGCCGTCGACGATATTAGCCGCGAGCTTGATTATCTCAAAGAGCAAGAGACCAAGGACCACCAGGCACGGATCGACGGACTCACGCGCCACTACCAGCAAGAGCTAGAAGACGAACGTCAAAAGAAGGATCGCGAAATCCAGGACCTTCGGCTGCGGATGAACAACGACAACCAAGACCTAGAGACGTCCTTGCAGAGGAAAGACCGGGAGATCCAGGAAGCTCGATCTGAAATGGACAGCCTGAGGGGCGATTTAGAAAGAGAGAGGATGCTCAAGGGGAACCTAGAAACGAACATTTCGGAGCTTTCAGCATCGAACACCACTCTGGAGGCCAAAATTAACTCTCTAAAATCACAAGTCGAATTCCTTGAATCCGACAGCAAAGCTCAGTCCGATTCCTTTGCTAGCATGGAGTCAAGGCTTCAAGAAGCACTTCGCGCTGCTGAGCTAGCCAAGGACAAGCTGATCAAAGAGGAGACAGAGCGCCGGGTGCTATTCAACAAGTATCAGGAGCTTAAAGGCAACATCCGCGTCATGTGCCGAGTGCGACCTGCTTTGGACGAAAACGAAGGCGAGGAGGCTGGGATGGGATTCCCAGACGAGAAGACGTCAGCCGAAATTGTTCTCGCTGGACCGGAAGAGAAGAGCAGTCTTGGTGTTGTATCCCGCAAAAACTACCCGTTCGAGTTTGACCGCGTATTCGTTCCTGGCTCACAGAACGACGAAATCTTCGGCGAGATTTCTCAACTGGTGCAGAGCGCACTGGACGGATACAACGTCTGCATCTTTTGCTACGGTCAGACTGGATCTGGAAAAACCTACACAATGTCCTCTGATGACGGCATGATCCCTCGAGCGACGCACATGATTTATGACACGATCACAAAGCTGGAGGAGAAGTCATGGGAGTACACCATGGAAGGCTCCTTTGTCGAGGTGTACAACGAAGAGCTAAACGACCTCCTGACACCCAATGGAGATGGCAAGTCGAAGAAGCTCGAGATTCGCCATGATGAGACGCGAAAGCAGACATCAATCATCAACTGCAAGACGGTGCCTCTGAACTCGGCATCGCGTGTGGAGATGATGCTCGAAGAGGCGCAGAAGAACCGATCAGTAGCCGCCACCAAAGCCAATGAGCGGTCATCACGTTCCCACAGCATCTTCATCTTGAAGCTGGTTGGTGAGAACAAGGCAACCGGCGAGCGCTGCGAGGGTACTCTGAATCTTGTGGACCTCGCAGGATCAGAGCGTCTGAAGCATTCACAAGCGGAGGGCGAGCGTAAGAAGGAGACGCAAAACATCAACAAGAGCTTAAGCTGCCTGGGTGATGTGATTGAGGCGCTAGGCAAGGGCTCTGGGCACATTCCCTACCGTAACTCCAAGTTGACGCATCTGCTGCAATACAGTCTAGGCGGGAACAGCAAGACACTCATGTTTGTCATGGTGTCGCCGCTTGAGCAGCATTTGAAGGAGACATTGACAAGTCTTCGCTTTGCCACCAAGGTTAGTGTCTAGTTTCGAAGTTGTTTGTATCAGGATGTTTGACTAACTTGTGCAGGTTCATAACACCCACATTGGCACAGCCAAGGCGACAAAAAAGATCAAGGGCGACTCATAGGGGAGTACAGTGGCAGGTGTGCGGACGGTATCGACACCGACGAGGACAGCATCCCGTAGTGTAGTGCCGAGTCCGAAAGGGTAAGGGAAAGGGTGAGGAGGGGATGCGGGATGACATTAGCATATGCTCGGAAGAATTGGCGTATTTGTACATTTGATGAATGTTTCACCTGGTTCTGTCCTAGCTATTGGGATGGCGGAGTTTGTATACCTAGGGTAATGATTATGACACAATTTGATGCATTATATAACATGGAAGACAGCAGTTAATTGAGGTTGCGATTGTTAGTCCTACCCTATAAGCTGCTTAGGAATCAAGAGGCAAAAAGAACTTGGAGGCTTTGTCTTAATGAAGCCCAAGAAAAACTTATTCTAGAATTTGAATTGATGAAATATAAGATCAAATATTCAGTTGTCTGTGGAGAGCCAAATCTAACATCTGATTGTTATGTTTGATATGGTGGAGAAGATGTTTTGGTCAACTAAAAAGATTAATCGTCGCTATACTCACCACTATTTGGACTTTCACCGTTCATCCACCATGAGACTTAAATGTGGCAGTTTTCGCTTTCTTCGATGACTTTTATTGTTTCTAAAGCACCTAATTCAACGACGCAATTGGCAATAAAAGAATGGAGGAATAAAAAATCATGCTGGGAAGCATCTGATGCTCAACCGATATGCATGGAGTAGCCATAACACTGGGCGCTAATAGTGAATTGGGGGGTGACGGTAGGTAAGAGTCATATTAGGGTTATGCCGAGACGTGGAACGAACCCTAACTAGTTGCAGCTTATGCTCCCCTATAGCGATAATTAGGCGAGAAATTCTACTGTTTACGCCGCGACATCGGCAAAATGAACACTTCGTGAACTTGAGTATCAGAAACTCTTACAAGAAGAACTAATATCGATATATACCTGGGGGATATTGCTGTGGCTCGTGGTACTTAAAGGTACCTAAGGTTTACTGAATGGTGATTGTTCAGCTTAGTAACGGCTAGAATCGAAGTTCCTCTTGTGTTTATTAGGAACAAACGTCACGTCACTGAACTAGACCTTGTTCTATGCATGGACTTTCGAGTCCTTATTCACTGAACTTCTTCTCCCAGATGGAACAATTTCGACGACCCGAGCATTGCCAGCGTATTTATATCTCTTTTCGCGCCGAGTAATTCCTTATTTCACCTTTTTGTATTCGTTACACCATCGCTCCCACTACCTTGGCTTCGCAACCGAAGCATCACTAGATCCTCACGCATACGATCCGCATATTTATTCCGACCTTGACGAGTCACGATGGCGCAGACGACGAATGGGCTGAAGAAGTCTATCTGGGCATCTGGGCCCTCTCACTACACCCCTCCATCAACCTCCTACTACGCGCGATCGTCCCTTGCCAGCACCGACCGACCGAACCCAACGCCTCCACCCTCAACTACACACTCCATCGACCGAACTCCAGGCCCCGGCGCTGGCGCCGCCGCCGCTGCCGTACCTCCCTCCTCTCCTCGCGATCTTCCTCCCGTAAGAACTCTCCAACGCCTCGAACAAACCTGCCTCCGCCTCCACTGGAAGTCCCTCGACCTCGAGTCCGCCTACCGCCGCACCCTTGAAGCCGAAGCACACGGCTTCTCCCCCGATGTCGCCGAGCGTAACTTCAAACTCGACTTTTACGAGTTCTACGCCTGGATCGAACAAGCCCTCGTCCTCTCACAGCGCATATTTGGCATAGAAATTGCCAATGGGAGAGGGTACAACGGTCGGCACTTGTTTCATCATAATGTCATTCAGGAGCTTAAGGAGCCGACGAATCCGCTGAATGGGGTGATGGGGGAAGCAAATGTGCTGCATGCGTTGTTGAAGGCGAAAGAGCTGAGGAATAGGTGGAAGGATGCGGCGGATGGGCAGACGGAGACGCCTCCGTTGGGGATGTATGACTTGCGGTGGATTTTCGGCCAGATCTTGGCTGGGTTGGAGAGGTCGTATGTGATGGCGAAAGAGGAGGTTATGAGGAGGGAGGCGGCTAGAGGGGGCGAAGGGCAGAGTGTGGTAGAGGGTGATCAAAATGATGAGTGGGAGTGGATGGTTGATGAGAGTATGGATTGGGAGGCGTAATTTCTTGGATTTGACGACGTCTTCTTCTCTTCAATGGACGGATATGGATATGGGTTTGGTTTAGTTTTGCTTGGAGTATATGGTAACTTTAGATGGTGATACCCCGGATGCATGGCGAGCGAACGCGCTCTCTTTGGACATAACAAATAGAGACAAGAACATAGATTCGCATAACTGATTTTATTATTACAAAAGACATGAGCATAGATAAGATTATATCTCCTCTTCTTTGATGTTCTCTTCCTTGATATCTTCCTGCTTGATGTCTTCTTCCTCCTCTTCTTTCTTTACACCCGATCCACCCTTGCGGAACGCCTTTCTTAGCTCACACTTCCCAGCACTCTTCCCACCAGCCTTGCACTCTTCACATTTCTTCCCATGAGAAATGATGAGCACGTGAAGAGGATACTTCTCTTCATCCGGGATCCTCACATCTAGATGTGCATGCGCCTCCTCACGACTCGCACCCTCCGGCCGCCATCCTAGCAAGCCCGTAATGCGATGTACATGTGTGTCTACAGCAAAGCTCTGCCGCTGAAGACAGAACAGCAGTACACAAGATGCCGTCTTAGGCCCAATGCCTTTGTACGACAGCATTTGTCTCATGCACTCTTCGTCATCTTCCTCAGCGAAGAGGTGGTCGAGTGAGTATTGGCCGTGAGTTTCCTTCACTTGGGTAAGGATGTCGATGATGACTTTGGACTTGACGACGCTAAGTCCGCCGGATTGTATCGTTTTCTGAAGCTTAGGCTGCCCTCCGGCTACAATCTCGCCCCATTTGTCAGAGCCGCCGTAGACGTCGTCCATGGCGCGCTTCGCACGGGAGGAGTTTTTATCGCTTGTGTTCTGGGATAGGATAGTTCGAACAAGAGCGTCTAGTACGGATGGTGAGTTTCCACAGCCAGCTGTATCCTTTGGAGCAACAATGTTGGTAGGCCGGGAGCGGTCGCCATGGAGGCGTGCAAGGATGGAGTGAGCGCGACGACAGTCGTCCGGTGTTGGTTTGGTGAAGGATGGGAAGGGAGACTTCTGAGAGTAACTGGCGTAGGAAGCTAGCTTCTTGGACTGGAGGACGGCGGACTTGTCGGCTGGTGATTGATGTTGCTTCTTCTTTGTCGATGCTGGAGAAGGTGAGGCTGATGGGGATGCCTTGGTTGTGGGCTTGGATTTCTTGGGTGGTGTTGATGGTGGGGAAGCATCTTCTTGCTTGATCTTCTTGGCTTTGGGGCTAGCTTTGTTACCAGATGAAAGGGAAGGAGAGTCTGTGCTGGCTTCGCGTTTGAGGTTTCTTGTACTGCGACGAGGCATTGTGGTTGTCGTGGTGGTTGAGGCGGCGCGAGCCATGATGGCTGATGATGGCTGTTGTGTGAAGCGTCTGATCGCAGCTAGCATGAACCATTGACTGTTGCTGAATTGGTTGAATGTCTCGACTTGAGGTTACGAACTAGACTATGACTTTTCGTACTGAGAAAACTTGAACGATGTAGAATAAAGTGAAGCAGATGATGTCAGGGCACTTTGTCTCATGATGCTAGTCCTGACTCTTGACATCATACAAAGAGGCCGTGAAAAAAGAACAATCGATGACCCTAACCCTTATTAGGCCAGCCGTCCCTGCGCTAGCGTCGAGTCGCCGCCCCTTTATTCTACTACCTGTTCACCGTCACCACCAGCATCTAGTCTGGAGAAGCTTCTGCTTTTCATTTGTTTTTGTGAATTATGTCATTCAGTGGTAGCAATGCTCATCAATCGCTGCCTCTGGATGAATACGATGTACCCGTCAATATTGTCTGATTGACAGGACCGTGCCAACAGTCGCCAAGGGCGTCTACATAACATTAGCAATCATCGATAGCACCATCAAACGCCGGTGAAATTGTGTCTAGCGACCATCGAGGACAGCAGAAATGCTTTCCAGGTCCTCGGCGCCGTGTGGGACCGAACGCGCCTTTCGCCTCCGATTTCTCCAGATCGGCCCCCAAATGGTTGACTAAATGGTTGCATCCAACGGCCCGATGAAGTGGATCATCCTACATGCAGCTCATCCATGGCAGGATCTTGTACGAGTAATTACGAACGAGTACTAAAAAGACACTGTTAATTGTTTAAATGTAGGCCGTCGTCCAGCCTGAGTTCTCTAGATGCCTCATCCACCAATCCGTCAATCATGCGTCCTCAGCTCCCTCTGTTACTCCCCGGTGTCGCTGCCTCAGCTTTTGACTATGTCATCGTCGGCGGCGGCACCTGCGGCCTCTTGCTAGCTAACAGGTTGTCCGAGGATCCTTCCATCTCCGTCGCCGTTATTGAGCCCGGGAGTGATCAGCGCGGGAATGAAGCTGTCGAAGACCCATCCCAGTGGCTTACGCTTAGCGATCCGGCGCTTGGGTTGAATTGGGACTACAAGAGTGTACCACAGAAGAATGTCGGCAATCGCACGATTGACTACCAGGCTGGTAAGGGGATCGGCGGGACAAGTCTCGTAAATGGTAAGCGGTCCATTGAATTGAACTAGATTGTGTCAACTTTGAAATTCGCTAACAAGCAGAAGGGATGACTTACATTAGAGGTGACAAGGCTCAGTTTGACGCCTGGGAGGCCATGGGTAATCCAGGTTGGAATTGGGAAACCATGTTCAAGCATTATAAGGATCTCGAAAAGTTCATTCCGCCGACCCCCGAGCAGGTGGAAGGCGGCGCCAAGTTCATCGCAGAATACCACGGCGAGGATGGGGAGTTGATTGTTGGATTCACTCCCGATGCGCCCACTAGGGACTTCTATGGCGTGTCAAGAGAGACTTGGGGAGAACTGGGCCAGGGTCTTAACAAAGACTCTAATGGCGGAGTGACTGAAGGGTTCAGCGTCTGGCCACAGACGTTAGATCCTACCAAGAATAGGCGTTCGGATGCTGCCACGTCCTTTCTTTGGCCGGTGGAGGATCGATCGAATCTCCATTTAATCAAAGGCACCGCATCGAGGGTCATTTGGAAAGAGGGCGGCAGAGAGCCCGAGGTGGGAGCTGTCGAGTATCTCACTCATGACAATCAGACCACAGTTGTCCAGGTCGATAAGGAGGCCATTTTCTCCGCTGGTGCTCTTAGAACCCCTCTCCTTCTCGAGCTCTCGGGTGTTGGCAATTCTGATCTACTCAATGAGCTGGGCATTGAAACAGTCGTGGACCTGCCGGCCGTCGGTGAGAATATGATCGATCAGCCCAACAACGCTGTGATATATAACGCGACAGAAGGGTTCAAAGCCGAAGGCTATCCCACTTACGCGACCTTTGTCACCGCTGAGGATCTGTTCGGAAAGGACTTTGAAACGGTGGCCAGGGAGACAAAGGAACAGTTGCCAGAATTTGCGAAGCAGGTCGCGGATGCCAGCAGCGGCGCTCTTGACGCAGGAGCCTTGGAGAAGTTGTTCGAAATCCAGTATAGCTTGATATTTGAGGAGGATACCACTGTGGCTGAGATCCTTACTACTGCAGATGAGTCGAACCTTGTCTCGGCGTACTGGGCTCTTCTGCCTTTCAGTCGTGGCAGTGTTCATCTTAGATCTGCTGGCGATATCAACACACCAAAGATCAACCCGCGATTTATGGATATCCCACTGGATCTTGACAGTCAGATTGCCACGGGTCGGCTGGCTTCTCACTTCTGGGGTTCAACGGGCCTTGTGCAGAACCCTATCGCGGCCGTGCCTACCAATGCTACCCAGGAGGTATGGTCAGCGTTTACTAAAGAGTCGATGAGTTCGAATTCCCACTCGCTTGGTACTGCTGCCATGATGAGTAGGGAGCTCGGTGGCGTGGTCGATAGTGAGATGAGGGTGTACGGGACAAAGGGGTTGAGAGTGGTGGATGCTTCAGTGATGCCAATGCAGTTCAGTGGACATTTGACGGCGACGCTGTACGCGGTTGCACAGCGGGCGGCGGAAATGATTCTATCCAAGTGAAGACTGGAGGGCTCTTCAGCTTGTCCGATATCGTACAAATGAACACGGTACTGTACATAGATTTATGCATGCGGGTAGATGTTGGAAATTTGCAGCTTTTTTGATAAGCACTGCCTAAAACAATCAACGACTATGGATAGCAAAGCCGAATTAAATACCTACAGAAAGCCACAGGGACAGACAACGAGCATACAGGGCTTCCTTTCTCTGGGTCTATGGTCAATAAGCGAAGCGGAAGTCAAGACGCTTGTTACCATCCGCCTCACGCGCCGCATTGTCTGTTTGGTACTCGACCTTCTCCTCTGCCGTCATGTTATTCCAAATGCTGATCTTCTTCTTGTTGAGGCGCACCAGGTACTGTCGCTGGACGATGAAAACTACTAAGCTGAGGGACAGGATCGAGATGCACACCGTGTTGCCCGTCTTGTAGTAGGGTGCGTCCCAGCTGCGGTAGATCTGGCTGCCAATAAGACTGCCTCTGTTGAGATTGGTCAGCATTAATTCAGATAACTCATTAATTGGGGTGGGAAATGCTTACATCTGGACAATAACATTGTAGGTTGCCGCCGTGATTGCTCGCTTTTTAACATCAAATGTGTTCTCCGAGATCCACGAGCTGACCAAAGGATGGAAGTATGGATACCCCGAAATGAGAGTCACAAGCCAGAAGCGGCCCCATTCGTTACCGCCATCAGGTAACGTCAACAGCGCCGTAAACATAGGCAGCGACCAGAAAGCACCGAACAGGCAATGGAAGGCTCTCTCGTTAAAGTACTCGGAGGAGTAGGCGAGCGCCAGCATAGTGAAGATCTGGATGGCGGCTGAGGGTGCGGTAAGGAGGTTGCTCTCAAGGGTTGTGAAGCCTCCCACGCGGCGAAGTGTCAGGGTTAGATAGGCCTGTACGGGTGTTGCGGGGATGTAGGCGACGAGGCCAACGAGGTACAGCCCCCACATGGACTTGTCGGTCCAGGCAGCGCGGACGTCTTGCCAGGTAGCGGGTTCCTTGAGCGCGGTGAGGCCCTTGGCTGGGTCGTCGCGTAGAATGCGGTTTACCATGATAGTCTCCTCACGCTCAGTGTACCACGGGTTACGGAAGAGGATGGACTTTGTGCCTACGGGCGAAGTAGGCAGGTAGCAATACGAAGTAATGCCAAGGGCGAGAGTGAGCATACCCTCAAGGAGGAACAGCCAGAACCACCCTGGCCGTCCAGCTACACCGCGCATCTCGAGCATACCTGCAGCGAGGAGGGCGGAGATGACACGGGCAACGTTGAGGGTGGACCAGAAGGCGGCGAGGCGGACGGATAGCTCGCGGGAGGTGTAGAAATAGGTGGCCATGAGGATGGCGCCGGGAATGAAGCCGCCTTCGAAGAGGCCGATGAGGGCGCGGGTGATGTAGAAGCCGGCACGGTTGGTCATGAAGGCTTGGAAGGCGGCTGGATAGTAGTGTCAGTCGGAGGATGGATATGGGGGTGTGTTCGGGGTGAGACGTGGACTTACACACAAGACTCCAAAGACACATGAGCTGATAATTGGAGATTAGCCTACACGTTATACAAAATAAAAGGGTTGATTTCAAATGGGTCAGACATACTGCAGGCAAGACGTTCTTGAAGCCATATCGTTTGGTGAGGAGTTGGACTGGGAACTCCGCGACCATAAAGGCTAGCAGCTGAATTGTGACACCCTGAATGAACAAGTCGATCAATAAAGATTCCATAAGGCTAATAAGCGTCAATCAGGCCAATCTCACATTGTTGTAGTCATCAGTGGACAGTTTCAAGTCATCTAACACGTTGTCGGCCAAGGCGTTGCTCAAGTTGCCCCTGTCCAGTTGAAGCCCGAAGAACTATGCAATATCGTCAGCCCAATCACATAACTCGGAACAGTCTCCAGCAGCAGCAACTTACCATGACACATAGCCATGTGAGCAAACGGATATCCGTCTTGCGAACGACTTTCCGTTCTTCGGCAGCCGACCATTCGGCATCAGGGTCGAACCGATGGCGTCCCTCGTACGTCTCATGGGGTGGCACAGCAGAGTGGATGTTCTCTCGGCCAACCTCGATGTGAGCCTTGTCAATGTCATCGACATCAGCGGACACGGCTGGTCGAGCCTCAATGTCGTCTGCTTTCATTGCTGCGATAAGAGATACTGATTATCGTGATGTGTAATGAGATATCGATGATAGGACCGGCGGAGCACTGCCCTTTTGACTCCCACGAAACTGCTGCAAGCCAATCGGAGAGCCCTCGGCCACGTTCTCGGACCTTGAACTTGTCAAAGTGAGGCAACTCGAGGCGGAGAAAAACTCGGTTGGGATGAATCCATGAACCAGAGCCCGGAGAAATGGCAAGGCGAGGCTTCTTATATCATTAGAAAAAAAAAAAAAAGGCAAGGACGTGACCGTTCCCTCCCCGACGCTAAGCTCTAACACCAATAGGCCAAGATGTTGGTGCAATAACCCCAGACGACCCTCATTCACCACAAATATTTCATCCTAACTGGCTGAAAAGCCCCCATTTGGCGGGAAACACCCTCCCAATGCTTGTTCGTGCATGCCGAGAATGCGGGGAAACGCTTCCAGGCTTGGGAATGGCGGCGATGGCGCAAGGAGGCCTTCTCCGAGATTTTCTCCGGGGACCCTCCCTCTTAGCGCCTAAGGGCAAAGGGGGGCGTTACTCTGAAGCCTAAACTCTCAACTCTCGCGGAGAAATGACCGGACCCGCGATGTCGCCTTACCCCTCAGCGCTGATTCGCCCGGAGGCATCGTGGGCGAGCGGGTATATGAACGGCGGAATGCCCTATTGAGGTCTCGGGGCTTCAAGTTGTGATTCAGCGCTATTCTGACGTGATTGAGAAAACTCGGAACGAAAAATTATTTCAACAAACTCTTACACAGTCTACTTGATTTCTGTCATTTCCCATCATGCCGTCTGCCGTTCCGGATCAGAGCAAGGATGCCGGCAGCATCGTCGGAGGCCACCCGGATTCCCGGCCCCGCATCGCCGCGCCGCTCACTTACACCGGCACTCTAGACTCCTTTGAGCACTTTGATGTGACTCCCGTTATTGGTCGCGAGTTTTCTAACTTGCATGTCCGGGATCTGCTGAAGGGTTCCGACGAGCAAATGCGCGACCTGGCCCTCACCATCTCCCAGCGGGGTGTTGTCTTCCTACGTGGGCAGCTTGATGTGACGCCTTTGGAGATGAAGGATTTCATGCTTCGCCTGACGGAGGCTGGAGGCTGTCCGGAGTCTTCAGGTCTGCATGTACATCCGCTGACCGAGGAGGGGAGTGAACTGGGGGATCAGGTCAGCGTGATTTCTAGTGCTAAGCAGAAGAAGGGCGGCGGCTTGACGCATCAATTGAGTGATGTAAGCCGGTTCGCTAGCACAGGATGGCACAGCGACATGTAAGTCATCCCTTTTGAAACACGACTTTATTACAGATATATCGCTAACCCACAGTAGTACCTTTGAGAAGGTACCCTCAGACTATGCCATGCTCAAGATTCACACTCTGCCCGCTACCGGTGGAGATACGGTAGGCTTGCCCGTTTTCAATTGCATTCGACTACCCTGCTAACTGTTCCCAGCTGTGGGCATCTGGCTATGAGATCTACGATCGTCTCTCGGCCCCCATGAAGGCATTCCTGGAGACTCTCACAGCCACTCATGACGCTTCTTTCTTCCACGACGAAGCTCGTCGCCTGGGCAACCCCCTTCGCGAAGGCGAGCGAGGCTCTCCCCTGAACCAAGGAGGCGATCTCAAGGCAGTGCACCCATTGATTCGCACGAACCCCGTCACCGGGTGGAAGTCAGTCTACGTAAACAAGGGTTTCACTAAGCGTATCAACGACGTGACCAAGGATGAGAGCGATGCGCTGCTGACGTACCTGTTTAACCTGCTTACGCAGAATCACGATGCTCAAGTTCGTTTCCGCTGGAACAAGGGCGACTTGGCTGTCTGGGATAATAGATCGACGTGTCATTGCGCCACGTATGATTATGGCGAGAACAGGGCGGGTGACCGTGTTGCTAGTCTGGGCGAGGCGCCATACTTGGACACAAAGAGCATCAGTCGAAGGGAGGCTTTAGGCTTGTAACATCATCTTTGTTCTCGTACACTGCTAAACCGCATTACTGCAATGATTACAGAACTTGAATCTACAGTGTGGCTTTGACAATGTGACATTTGCTACATTATTCCTTTACATTACTGTCGTCATATGTACACCTATACATTTACGAGTGGTGGTGATGGTGCTGAGCGTCGTGGTTCTCGCGCTTAATGCGCTGCAGCTGGTCACGCTTCTCAACCCAGTCAATACCATCCTCGCGAAGCTTATCGGTGGCCTTGTCCATGCTCACACCCAGAGCTTCCTCGACGTAGCGGGGCAGGATAGTGTTCTCGTTGTTCTGTCCCAGAGTGCGGCGCATGTAGTCCATGGTCTTCTGGTCGGCAGCGTAACCGTGGAGCTGCACATCAGCAGCTGTGTGGCCACCGGTAGACCAGTTAAGACCAGCCTCCTCGGCGACGGCATTGGTGATTGCGGAGCTCAAGCTCTGTACGCCGCCCTCCTCATAGGCCTCGAGCCATTCAGCGATATCATCGTCAGTGTAGTTGGAGAGACCGTATGACTCCATCTGTCCGCGCAGGTACGACTCCTTGTCATCACCGGCCTCGTCCTCAAACTTCTCAGACAGGTATTCGCCAGAGTTCTGAGCCTGGAGAAGGACAGTAGGGTCGTAACCGTCAACAGCGGTAAGACCACCGCACTCGTGGTCGGCAGCAGACATCAGCTGAGTGTCCTCGTGCTCGGAAACGTACTCCTTGAGGTACGCCATGACCTCGTTGAACATGAGAGTCTCGTGCACGTGCGCAGCAGCGTCATTGGCGTGGCCAGCATGGTCCACGCGAGAAGCCTCAATCATGAGGAAAAAGCCCTTGTCGGACTTCTTGGTCGCATCCGCAAGGGCGTTGAGGCCGTTCTTAGCATGCGTCAGCAGCGACCCCTGCTCCTCAGAGTTACGGTCCATCTCATAGTCGAGATGGCTGTCGGCGAACAGGCCGAGGAAAGGAAGAGGCAAGGTGCCATTCTTCATGACATCCTCCATTTCGCTACGATCCTCAGCGTAGGTGTAGCCCTGCTTCATGGCCCAATCAATCAGGTTGACGTCGTCGTCGCGCTCGCCGCCATCGGCTTCGGGGAGGTAGTGCTGACGACCACCACCGATCAAAACGTCGATGAATGGGCCGAGAGGGTGCGTCTTGCCGATCTGCTGGGCGGCGATCTCGTTTTCAGAGTCGCGGTCCAGGACATGCGAGCTGTAGCATGCAGGGGTGGCGTGGGTAATGCGCGACGTTACGACCATGCCTGTCTTAAGACCGTCCAAGTAGGCGGCCTCGAGGATGGATCCGACTGGCTCACCATCGTCGTCGACGCCAATGGCTGCGATGATATTGTTAGTTTTTGTCTTTACTCGTACCATCGTAGCGAGTTTGTGGGTTACCTACCTCCGTTGTACGACTTAACACCGCAAGCAAACGCTGTTCCGGACGCAGCAGAGTCGGTGACCAGGTTATCCGACGAATACGTGCGGACAGACCCAAGCATCTGATCATTTCTGAATTAGTCGCGTCCAAAAAACATTTGAGAAATACTGGTCATTCGCACCATTGAGTCCACACCGATCTGGTCGGCTCTAGGACGCTCAACCTCGGCATCGCCCTCAGTCAAGCTGTAGTAGTCGCGGGCGAGCACCTGCGACGGGATACCATAGCCGTCGGGAACAACGTAGATGAAGTTCTTAGCCTTAGGCGCCTTTTCGGCGGCGGCCGGCTCAAAGAAAGCAGCGGTCGCCGTGATGGCCACGGGGAGAGATGAAAAACGCATCTTGGGCTTTGGCGGGAGAGACTGACGATTGAACGGCCGCTTGCTTGAGTAGAGGTAAGAGAGGACAACCAGAAAGCAAACTCAAGTCACCGACATGGCGAAAAATGCAAGCGAAGGGCAGCTGATTTAAAAGTCCCCTTCGCCTGCTGTCACCTGCTTTCCCCTATCATTATCCGTCCCCGCATGCGACGTTGGAGAGGAGATATCACACAGAGATATCGGCGGTCCCACGGTTATTGCATAGCTGCCTTCCTATTTGGACCCCGAAGAAGTACCTTTAGCCCAGGGTCCTTGAACGTGGTGGGCATGCCGGGATTGATTGGATCGATGGTTGGCCTAGCTCTTTGGGGTAATGAAGCACGCGAGGGGTTTCCCCAATCGTCGAGTCGATTCAGCGACATGTCAGGGATACAAGGAGGACGAGAGAAAGTGTTGATCGTCATTGAATCTCGTTCGATGGTCTCCTTCTCCATATGATCTACTCTCCGGCTCAATTGGCATGGCACTTTGACCCCTTGGGCAAGGACACCATCTACAAATTATCAATGGCAATTCCCTATTTGTGTTCAACCCCGTAGATTTCGGCACTACGACGCCTGCCAAGATGCGAGGAACCGGGGTGGAGCAAGTTCGTGGATCGAGCAAGGACCCAAGAGTCCAAGCTCAAGCCTCCGGGTGAATCGGCACACTTTTGCTTACACGTATTCGTTGTGCCAAGTACTTTTGGCAACTATGAATCCTCCAAATACTATGGGGATTCCGAGCTAAAACTTGTTATGCTTACCACTATGGTTGGGCGGGACAAGACCAGCCAAATGCCAGCCCCGCGGGCGTAATTATCGCAAACAGGCCAATGCCGCCGGTAGCCAACCAAGAAGCCGCGTGGCCTTCCCCATATTGTGTAATGAGAGTATTGGGTGAGTCTGGGCATGCGGCAATTTCCCCCATCAGGCTTTATTCACCGGGGTCCGAATACTTGGATGGGTTGGTTGTTGGCTGCAGCATGCTGCTTCTTTTCAAGAGAGCTGGCTTAGATTGATCGATCCTGAGGTGTTGCTATGCATCATTCGACATGCACGATTTCCAAGTTGGCGCAACAAAGAATCGCGCCCCCCGCGTCCTGCTTACCATTCGGATGCCCATGCCGAGGACTCTGTGTGCACGTCGCGACTAGCAGGCTGTGCGACTCCAGTGAAACTAAGGAAGTAAGTTACGTAGTATTACCGGATTTCATTTCTTGAAGGACCGAATTTTACCCTTCTAATCTAATAAGGATATGCGTAATGATCGTCTCAAGCAGCGGGTAGCTCCCTGCTCTTTGCTATCTGAGGTCCCGGTGACCGTGAGCGGGGAAGCCTTACTCCCAAATTGAAATTGCAGGGGTATATAGTGTATCTGATAAGGCTTTGAGATTCACTTAATCAAAGTTGAACCATTTGCGGCTCTTTGATGAGGTCCTTAGTATAGTTCACGTATATGTAGTAATCTCTGTAAGTAAGGATATAGTTCTTCTCTACGTTCGTCCAGTACTGATCCTCGAATGAAAGATGCGTCAAAACCAGCTTATAATAACTACTTCACAACTGGACTTCTCTTCTATACTCGGTACTGATGCTAATCTTTTTGTAATCCTGAGATAACACAACTATAGCCTGGGTATATGAAATCGACTACATATTCTACACAGTGCTCGTGTTGCATTTGTCTGAACCTTATCAGCTTGGTTCGATAACGATTTCATATTAATTCACATAACTACAGATCATTAGGGGAGCAGCGCGCGGCTCAATTTGTTTTCAATTCTTTGAAATATATAGAAACAAGTCACTATACTTGTTAATCTATCTTCCCTTTTGACCTGAAGGCAACAATTCTACCGTTGCCTATCCCAACAGACTATTCGCTGCCCCGACCTCTCGTGCGCCGGCCGGGCTTAGGCTTTGGCCTACTTGCTATTGGCATATTCACCTAAACAGGAACCTTCATACTTAAGTGTAGTTTCTTGATAGCAAATGGAATCATGAGGCAGCGTCTGATATTGAGAAGCGATTGCGGAGTCTTTATGAATTAAAGGAGCCCTAGGTAATATGGCAGCGGTCTTGGTTGGCGATGTGGCTATGTGTTACGCAGTGGTCTGCGAGCTTTTAAAATGGCGATCTATAGAAAAAAAAGGAGACTCGATCTTTCATATTTTACTCCCTGACTAAATAGAATTTTGTTTACTCACCTGAATGTTTGTTAGCAGACTTGTACGGCGACATTGCTGCTGGTAAGTTAGAGGTATCTTGGATCCTGGAGGCGCATGTCGCGATTGCAACCAAACCACTGACCATAATGATGGGCCAAAGAGTTCGATTCTGATTATTATTAATGGACTTTCATTCTGGTATTGGGTCTTAGTATATAGTCAAGAAACTGTATGTACTTACAGTATTTGTAGCCTTTCGAATGGATATCAACCCTAACCCTGACCCACCGCGATCGTGGCAATCAACCGCAACAGCGACGATAACGATCAATTCATCGCCGGCTTCATCTTCACATCCTCACTCTTCGACATCTAGCACCGACCTCCACGATTTCTATCGCCATGGCCGACCCAAAATCCAACATGAGCCCCGAGCAGGTAGCAGGCGTAATGCTGTCCCGACACGACGCAGAACTAGTATCATGTACTGAGCTCCAGACGCTGTGGGCGGGATACGGCCACATATGCGCCATCACCGCCAGAGCCAAGACAGAAGCAGCGGCAGCACAGCTCGACAAGGTCTGCGTGACCAAGAATGGGCAAAAAGGGACAGAGTATCCGCTCATCCTGAAGCTTATCTCGCCGCCTGGGCAGGACGCTGACGGTGATGCTGACGAGGGCCATTTGCGCAAGATGTTGAGCTACGAGGTGGAGCAGTATTTCTACTCACAGGTAGCGCCTCTGCTGGGTGAAAATGCCACTGTCGCGAATTGCCTCGATTCGACAAGGAATAGCAAGGCGGCGAATTCAGGCGAAGAAGACCCCGAGCTGAGTGGCCTGACGGCTACCATTATGGAAGATCTGCGCCCTCGCTTCCCCGTTGCGGGTGAGAAGCGCGCGGTTCTTAACCCGGCTCAAGTCAAGGCAGCGCTGGAGTGGTTGGGACATTTTCACAGTCGCTCATATGAGTGGCTACCGCAAGATCTAAGCGATTATGTGCTGCCGCCGCTGGTTGAGGCAAAGAGGAGGCAGGGAACCGGTCAGACTGCTGGTAGCAAGCTATGGCTCAACGGCGGGTACACATATCTTGCTACTCGCCGCAGGGAATACGCTGAGCTGGCTACTGACTCTCGCTCGGAGTGGTCAAAGACCATGTGCGAGCCGCCAAAGGGGTCTCTTCTTAGCGTGGCTGAGATGGCCGCAACGTTCTTGACGCCCTCTGGCAGACCATTCGAGACCTATATCCACGGGGACGTCAAGTCCGAAAACCTCTTCACCACAGAATCCGGAGATAAGGTCGCCTTCTTTGACTTCCAATACGTTGGTCTGGGACTCGGAGTTTGCGACCTGGCTAAGCTATTTACTTGCTCTGTGCCGCTGCACATGCTAGCAGACACAAAGGCACCTCTCCAGCACGAGTTGACCATGCAACCCGGCGAGAGAGATCTTCTGGAAGCATACCGACGCACGCTTCTTGACAACCAAGCAGCACCCTCGTACCATTGGAGCGACTTTGTGCGGCACTGGGAGACGGCGCTGGTCGATTGGTGCCGCTTTCAGGCCTCTTGGGGCTTCTGGGGTAACACAGAGTGGCTTTCAGCACGCGTGAGGTCCATTATCGGCGACCAAGGTTGGAGAGACTGGCTGCAGAAGAGCACAACCTCTAGTTGAGGCAGTGATAACGACCTCTCATGCGTGCTACAAGATAAAACTGCCATGGCGACTCTGAATTTAGCCGTTCACATCCACATGATGGAGTGATCAAGCAACTCACCGAAAATCGTCATCTCGAAGGGCGTCCAATAGCAAACATCGATGACTAGACTAGTGTCTTGCCATCTCAGAACCGAATGGTCTAAATATCGAAGTTCATCCAATATAGAGTCACGATAAAAGCTAGTGACATGAGCAAGGAAGTATTGGAATTTTTCTACCAATTTGCTCGCTTTCTCCGTCCTTCGTATTGCCTCTTATGGTCGAGCGAGCTTGTGGCCATTTTATATATCATAGTAGCCAACTGACGCTCCCTCAAAATAAGGATAAACCACTTAATAAGTTTATAACCTCACTATAATATGGCTGCAACCTTCATCAGAAAATTATAGCTGGGCTAAAACTTCCTCAATCGCTTTCCTACTCTGGAGCTCGTTATCAATGAACGCATTCAAAGCCTCGGGCAACGCCATCTTTGTCGTAGGGTCCTCAGCAATAGCTTTAGTCAGAGCCGCGCCGTTATCCGCCAGGTAATCAATTTCAGTAGAGGCTACCTTGCCATTCCAATTGGGACCAGAGAGCGGATCAGTCTTGCCAACGTGGACGATTCTTGGGGCAGGCACGCCGTTCCCTTGATAGCTCTCCGAACCCGGTGGTGGGTTCGATCTGCAATCTAGGATTGACAACTGTTGAATAATGTCCTCAGGGATTGTAGCGTGCTCGCAGCCCAGTTCACCCATCGCCATGGCTTCTCTCGCAGATCGGAAACTTGATGGTAGTAGTTCATTAGCTTTGCGTTCTTCTGCAGCAAGTAGCTAAAGTACCTGAGGCTTTTCAGAGACAAAAGGAAAAATTCAACATACCTAGCTGGCTTGAGGAGAGGCTGAACCTTGCCGGTGGTTTCTCTCATTTGCTTATAAGCTTCAGCAATCTGCACCATGCGGGCAGACATAGGGTGCTCAGTCGCCGGATCCTGGACATCAGGCCACTGCGCTGGGTCGGCATGGTACCAGGGCACTGCGATTTCATGTTAATATAGAGTTGTTATATCGAACATGGAAGAGGTTCATTAAACGTACAGTTGTAGTAAGGGCTAATAGAGGGACATCCAGCTTGGCTTGCGGCAATAGCCTGAGCTACACAGGTAATAGAAGTACCCAATGTTCGAATTCCTTCCTTAAGGAGGATAGGAGCAGCATTTAGGGCTGGACCAGTGGATGGAATCTTGATGCAGATGCGATCTCTGGGAACACCTGCTTTTTCGAGCTCTCGAACATAGTCGCGAGCGTGCTTGACGACTTTGTCGGTATCGTAGGCATAGTTGGCTGATGACTGTAGCAGAACACGGCCGTCAATGTTTTCGATGTTCTTGGCGCATATAAGTGCACTCTGTGTGAGAAGAAAGAGAAGTCAGTCTAGCTTTAAGAGAAGAAGCGATGCTATGGCGTACCATCCGGTTGAGAACGGCCTCCCAACCCTGATCCTTAAGCTCTTTAGCTGTCTTTAGGAATATTTCACGGTTTTCCGGTGAGATCATTTGCTCATAAACCAGGCGCTGGTTGCTGGTCTGATCGCATGGACGGAAAGGAAGCCATTTTTTAGCTTCAGACGGGTCCATGCAGTCAATATCAATTTTCACTGAGAAACAGTCAGTGGCCAGTCTAAGGGGTATGGGAAGGATATACAAACATTGCGTCTGGAGCTTGTCCAGCCAAGTGGTGGGACTTTGACTACCCATGATTGTGAGTTATGAACTTGGTCTTAGAATGGCAAAAGCAAAATACGATACCGAGTAAGGGCTTAGATCAAGAGCTCTTTCGTCGTCCATTTTAAGCAGACTCACCTGTGAAATACATAGTATAGTTAGAATACGGCACAGTTCATGTATGCATGAACTGTACAGTTTGTATTCTGCAATGACCCACAAGGGTCGATTTACTGTGCAGTGTGTGTGTGTGTGTGTGTGTGTGTGTGTGTGTGTGTGTGTGTGTGTGTGGAGTACAAGGGTGTGGGTGTGAGCTCAGTGTGATTCTAGAAGAGTTGGGTTGGAACACGCCTGGGGAAGCACCGATCTTCGGAGACTTTGGTAACTTAAAGGCTGAAAAGGAGGAACAAAGTACTCTTCGTGATTTGAATTTAATGATAGAACAGCAAGTCAGTGCTGTCTCATGTCGTTGGACTATCGTCTTAAGTCCTGCACGACCATGAAGACGTGCTAATAGGGATATGTGCTAACAAGCGTGTCCCCTCCTACGATTGAAAATGACATCTAGACCGAATACATTAATTTACCTCTACATCACATATTCGGATACAAAGTGCTAATGGCGCTTATTTCATTCTGATCTCTGGCTGTCCACACGGTTCTGTTGCATTGTTTGAATACACTGGGCTAACCAAGAAGGATCCTGAAAATCGCACTAGTAATAGCCTATGTTCTGATACAAACTATTGTAATAGGCTCAGAAGTTCATGTTCAGATTGTCAGACTCAAACCAAAACTCGAGATTATTCGTATATGCCTCTGGCGGAGGATTAGCCTCCACAAAAGTGTCTTGCACCAGGTTGATCGCTGGATCCATAGGGGCTTCATCTGGTAGTATTGGTATATCCGGCTGTGCCATTGGATCGTAATCAAATGTCTCTGCGAAGTAATTGTCGACGTTTAGCGTTGGTTGAGCAATAGAATCTTCGGGGCCGTTGTATTCGAATATATGATTCGGACCCCCTCCTCCGCTTGTCTCCAGCCCAGTCACCTGGTAATCAGGATGTAGCAGTGGGGAAACTTCAGAGGCATTGACTGGGAAGTGTGGGGCATTAGTTCGATTATTGTACGAAGATTGTCTGTGTGTCGGGCTGGGTGTATCTGGCTGTAGACTGGTTTGTTCCGATGGCAAAGCCCCATCGCCAGCAGATTGCCGAGGTCCCAAACTGATAGCAAAGCCATCGGGGAACTCGCCGCATGGCTCGTTCTCAACCCCCATCAACTGTAACATAGCCTCAGTGGGAGGTAATGTCTCCTCCGGCTGCACGGCTACGCCTCCGGATACATGCGACCTCAAGCTGTTTAGCTCCGAGACGAGCCGCTGGTTCTCGGCGAGGAGGGCGCGAACGTCCCGCGCCGCGTATATGCACATGCTGCGTCGCTGTTGTAAATGGCGGATTGTCTCCAATACCACGAGCTTCTTGGAAGGACGCTTAGTAGAGGCTAGTGCTGGCAGCAAGCGAGCTATATCCTGGCATTAAGTCAGTCAGCCGAGAGTCTTGTGTGAGATTACCTGGCGTTACCTACAACAAGGTTATTGTTAAGTTGCTCCCTACGCTGCTTTTCGAGGCGGAGATTTCGAGCATTTACATCCGGTCGTAACGGTCGCTGGCGGCTAGGATGCTTGTTGAAGGATCTTGGCCTGGGGTTGTCGCGGCCGCCAGTGCTGCTGCTGGTGCTGGCCGGACTTGAGTTCGTCATGGCGAGAATGCTGTTCCAAATGCCAGCAAGGTGTAACGAAATGACAATAGTAGGGATAGGAGGTGAAGGGAAAAGTACCACTTGGCTGACGATTCCAGCGACCGGTAGCCTCGATGATCTGGATCCGTACGTGTTGCTCAAAACGATCACAAGTGACCTGGGAAACATTTAATGAGAAAGTGGGGAGAAAAGCAAGCCAGTGTGGCGGGGATATGTACGAGTAGTAGTTAGTGCAATTGGCACAATCCCCATGTTTTTTAAATTTCATCATATAGAGCATAAGTCCATTGGGGTCGTTCTCATTAGTGCGAAGGTTATTTAAGAACATGTCTGTAATTTGTCTGCCTAGTGCGATCTATCGCTTTTTTAGGGGATGTTACTGGTTTAAGGACTCGGTACAGTCCTCTTGATATCAGGTGTGAGCTGCGATCCGCGTTGTTTCTTGACCTCCAACGTCAGAGTTAGGTATGAGGTAGTGTGTAGTGCATGCATTAATACACACCGGTGATCATGGTATAATATAAGGATAGCTTGAGAGAGACCACTCAACTAACTTGACTCAAATTAGATCTAAGATATAGGTCTTAGCGATCCGACCTTAATCGGCCCGCACATATCCTTACTATTATTACTTATATTGCCATTATTACTATTCTCTGGTTGTACTTATTATGATACTATAAGAAGACCATTAACATGGACACAATGCAAAGGGATGTCGACAGAGGGGAGCTAAAAGGCTTCAGCGTGGGTCAGAGTGAAGAGATCACCACAGCCAGAGGGCTTGAGGTGAGGCATGCTGCTAAGTATCAGCACCAAACACTATCCTAGTAAATTATACATACATTATTTGTTTCAACATCGCTGTTTACTGAATGGGCTGATACACTCTATTAAGCGCTTCCTGGACATACAATGCTTCTTTGCTTGAGATGCAGTTGTCAGACCACTCTACATTCTACCTATAGCTAATTTCGTATAATACTTTCTACTAAAAGATGGTAATACCACCATCAACAAGAATGTCGGCACCTGTGATGTAATTTCCAGCCTTACTAGCTAGCAAGATAATAGCACCAGTAAGCTCTTCAGGTTGACCCATTCGACCGAACGGAAGTCTTTTGACCCAGCTCTGTCGATGGTCCTCCAGGCCAGCACCCTCATTCAGGATTGTATCCATGTATCCAGGGCTGATGCTGTTGACTCGAATGCCATATCTAGCCCACTCAGCAGCCAGAGATCCTTTCATGGAAATTATCGCCGCTTTGGCAGCATTGTAATGGACCTGAGGTTGCGGGAAGTTGGCAATGTGTGCAGAAATGCTGGCCATAAGAATAATACTGCCCTTCCGCCCGACTGCAACCACAGACCGCGCCACAGCTTGTGCACAAAGAAAAGCGCCTGTTGTGTTGACCTCATACATCTTTCTGAATTCTCTAGCGCTCATGTCCAACGCATGCACGGAGCCCGCGATGCCAGCGAAGCAGAGGAGTGTGTCCATAGGGCCCAGGGCGTCTTCGGCCTTGCTTACAGCAGTTTTCACAGACTCCTCATCGGTGACATCAACTTGAGTGAAGATGATCTTGCTGTTGGGAAACTCGGGCTGAAGCTTGCTGATTGCGGCTTGAGCTTCGTCAGGATAGAGGTCGAATATCGCGAGCCCTTTCAGACCATGTTCCAGCAGAGCACGGCATGCAACAGAGCCGATACCTCCTGCGCCGCCGGTGATGATAGCGCTACCCGAAATGGCGAATCGCTGCTGTGCGCGCTCAGCAGGGCTCAGGCTCAGGTTCGCGGGCTGAGGGGGCGCTGTCATTGACGAAGCTGAGCCATCGCTCATCGTCATTGACGGCGGGACGCGGGACGTTAGCTCAGACCGTGCTGTAGACATTTTGATGACTGGAATTGGGGATTCTGAGGCTATGATGTTTGACTGGAAGGCTTGAAGATGGCTCTGGCTTAAATAATTCAGATGGTATGATAAATTGAATACACTCAATGCCTCGGCGAGTATTTGCTTATTATCAATCTCAACTTGAGATGCTTCTCTTTTCTCTGAAAAAAAAAAAAAAAAAAAAAAAAAAAAAAAAGAGTCTTGATACTGAGATACTGCCGAGTTAGAACGGGCAAGGATAGGACTGACTTGGTAGTGAAACTTTACATCTATTGCAACTGTACAGTCGCTTCGGCTTTTCTAGCTAGGAATAGTGAGCTAAACGCTACTGTAGCCAACGTACAACCGAGCCCGGCCTTCTTAGAACATAGAAAAGAGGGGTCCATGGATTGCCTCCACAAGGTACATGTATAATATAACACAAGCAACTATATTAGCTACATTTCGAAGCAAAATGGCCTGTTTCAATCACAGCGAACTGTACAGTTAACCCTGTAGTTCCAATCAACTCGATTCTAGGCCTCGTCGGGGTCCCGCCAAGTAGTAACTGCACAGTTACTCTTTAACTCGGAAAGGTATCATAGCTCCACAACGCGATGGCGCTAAGGTGTGAACTGTACAGTAAGTGGATCCTAATGGCCCGAGGGTGTTCAGGGTTCGCACCCACTCTACATCGGAATCAGAGTAAGGACCCTGTTTGTTTGGGTCGGGAGAAGAGAGCAGAGTTGTCGACAGGCTAAACCGATGTACAAGTATTTTACTAATTTTGCGCCTGATCCAATAATCAGGAGTACGGCTCGTCGTTGCCGTTGGCTCAGTTACCCGCACAGACTATATTCCCGGTGAGCAGAGTGAGTTGGGCAATTCACTAAGAGGCTTAAGATTCTCAGCTCCATATGCCACCACGGACGTCAGTCTGTTGCAAAATGAATGAATTCCCCATGGGGATTTCTTTCTGGGGAGCGATGAGAAATTATATAAGTCAATGCCGACACCGCAGAAAGAAGCCATCGAAGACTTTTACAATGCACTTGCTCCTCGAACAATTCTGACTAAATCATATACTGGCCGGGCTTTACATCTCTCTTGAATTAGCTTGAGAATGGACTCGAAAGAGATTAAACTCTCTGCGAGCGAGCATGAGTTCACCAATACAACCGCGCAGCTAAATATAGCAGAGAATACTGAAGCCAAGTATGTAATTTCTGCCTGACGTCTTCTCTGCATATCTTCTTGATGTGTCAATACGGCTCGAGTTCTTGGCTCGCATTTTGGTTCGTGTATTAATAAGATGATTAGGATCCAAAATCCACTGAAGCATATTCCAAAAGAAACTCTACTCAACTTGGTTGAGACTTTTGCTCAAGATTCTGGTCTTGGTGATGATGTCGAGATATTCAAGAAAGGAGCTCTTGTAGCACAAGATCCACTTGGATTTGACACCATCGAGGAGCTTGATGATAATGATCGCGCTGCTCTTCGTTCAGAAATCGACAACAAATGGCGTCAACCCAAGCATCTTTGGGTCACTGTTGCTGTCTGTTCTATTGGTGCCGCTGTTCAAGGATGGGATCAGGTGAGCTACTGAGTTGACAATTTTGGCCTCAAGGCTCCCCTGATACTGCTTCTAACTATTATAAAAGACAGGTAGCAACGGTGCCAACCTCGGGTTTCCGCAAGAGTTCGGAATTAGTTCGAACAGCTCACACGATAGATGGATCGTAGGTCTAATCAATGCAGCGCCATCATTGGCAATGCTGTTCCCGTAAGTCGCTTCTTAACTGTTCTTCCATAGTTTCGAATTCCATTTCATACTGACACTCGAAATCTTAAGTGGTGTTTGGTGCTCTGATCCTGTCAACAATTTGGTCGGCCGTCGGGGCGCCATTTTCATTTCCGGTATTTTCGCATTTCTCCCAGTCCTCGGTGCAGCATTTACGCAGAACTGGTATCAGTTACTCGTTTGTCGCCTACTTCTAGGAGTTGGAATGGGTATGAAATCCTCCACCACGTCTGTCTTTGCCTCTGAAAGTGCACCAGCACCGATCCGCGGTGCTTTGGCTATGACATGGCAGCTCTATGTAGCTATTGGTATCTTCCTTGGATTAGCTGCCAATCTAGCTGTCGTGGATGTAGGCGACAATACATGGCGCCTTCAGCTTGGCTCTGCGTTTATTCCAGCTATACCACTGCTCTTGTCTGTTTATTTTTGTCCCGAGAGTATGTATCGACTTCTTCTGTTCTTCAGAGCACTATTGAATATGTATCAACAACTAACAAATATTTGTCCATAGGTCCGAGATGGTACATCAAGAAACAAAGATATGCCGATGCATATAAGTCGCTTTGCAAACTCCGCTTCACCAAGCTCCAGGCGGCCCGAGACCTCTACTCCATGTATGTCGTGTACGAGGACGAAAAGTCTCTCATTGCGGCTGGCGGAAACGTCTTTAGTCGACTAACCCAGCTGTTTACTGTACCTCGAATTCGACGAGTCAATCTTGCTTCTGGAGCGGTCATGATGGCGCAGCAGATGTGCGGTGAGTAAATAAATAAAGCCTCTCAATAAGTTTCAACTCGGACTTACTGACGACCTGACTCTTAGGCATCAACATCATCGCCTTCTACTCTTCTACCGTCTTCGCTGAAGCTGGAATATCTGAAAAGAACGCACTATGGGTCTCGTTCGGCTTCGGAGTCGTGCAACTACTATTTGCTTTGCCTGCGTTGAAGGTCTCTCCTTTTGTCGACATTCCCTCACATGGCATGGACATTGCTTGCTACTGGCTTTTGCTATTTGATACCAGAAGACAAAGGAGATGCCCGCCTCGGCCTACTAGCCCTTTTCATTTTTCTATTCGCTGCTTTCTATTCTCTCGGCAAGGGGCCCGTGTGCTACCCTTATGGTGCCGAAGTATATCCTCTGTCTCATCGTGAGCTGGGCATGGCTTGGGCAGTCTGGATCAATGCTCTAGGATCTACAGTTCTTTCTCTTACATTCCCCTACATGCTAGTGGCATTCACACCAACGGGAGGCTTTGGATTCTACTGCGGATTAAACGTGCTTGCCTTTATCATGATATTCCTTTGGGTACCCGAGACAAAGAGGCTTACACTCGAGGAGCTGGACTATGTCTTTGCTATTCCCACAACTCGTTTCATGAAGTATCAGCTTAGTGTCAGCTTGCCATACTTCGTGAAGAGGTATCTTCTTTGGCGCAAGGACGTCAAGCTCCGACCGCTTTACGACTTTTCTGAGACCAGGGGAACGGCGGAGCAGGGTCAACACCAATCCTCAGGGGCCTCTAACAGCTATCAGGTCTAGATAATGCTACGGCCCTCTCTTGTCAAAGCTCCAAGATCCCCAACTTTAATTTTATTGTATTTAGCCACAGGGAGAATGAAGAGGACTGAGGCACTCGGTTAGTGGCAGGGAGAAGAAGTCAACTAGCTCAGTTGAGGATTGTGGAAATAGCTAGATAAATTGTATTAACATAGATATATACACTATTATTATCATAAACCAGACATCAAAGCTGTGAACAAGTTCAAACTACTTTCTAAATCTTGAATAGCCTCTGCTAATATACTCACAAGGTTGTTTGTCTTAGATCATTGCCTATATTCTCTCAGGAGAACTAAAAACCCAAAGATAAGAGACAGCAAACGGAAATATGACCGCCCTACAATATATCAGTGAAAGAAGGAGCGCAAATGAGTGGCTCGTTTTGTAGCACCTTAGTTCTATTTACGGGAACAATAAATCTCGACGGCCCTGCCTTTGCTATAGCTTGGCTAGCAACCGTGCATGGTGCGCTATCTTTCATTGAGCCGCCATATTTTTGCTTCTTGGCACTTTTCTCATGTCCAGAGATTATCCTGATATGGCTACAGGTACTAACATGACGATGTACATGATTGTCACTTTTTAGTGTTGGGATCATGTGGCGAGTAATGCTGTGACTGCAATATATATTCTACTAATGTCGTTAGCAGCATTGAAATAGCGAAGTCTTTACATCTGACTAGGCAGAGAAATGTGGCCCCAAAATGCAGAAAGACTTGGGGACGGGTACTATATAACCGATCTTTGGCAGCCGTTGGCTTGCCTCCTAAGACACAACAGACACGTGTGGAGGTTCTGGCAATACAAACTTGCTCATAGTCAAACAATCAGCTATGCTGTTCAGACTCGGGATCATAAAATGGTTGTAAAATTTAGAAGATCTGGACTGGGAAATTGTTGACTCCGCCGGGGTAAATATCTCAACAGCATGGCGACATCCTCGATATGAAGATGGGTTGAGGTCCAGCACACTCAATTTAAACCGGAGGCATATAGACCGGTTGCCCTCCTCACACATTAAGCAAGGCGCTAGAGGCCATCACAGTGGATCGTCTTGTCCTACCAGGCGGATAGCCATGGACAACTCCCAAGTCTACATAATGGATGTCGGAAACTCGCATCGACAGAACACGCCATGCACTGTTTTCTACAGCGAATTCGCTAAGCCTGGTAGAATGGGAGGCCTTACAATACTGTGGGGTAAAACACTAGGTCTAAGAGACACTCAATTATCAGGATTGTTGTTTCAATGGGCCAATAACGATCACATGCATTTCCGTAATTCAGCACCTTCAAAGAGAATGTTTAGATGTGACGTCAAGACATCAGCATCCTGATGCGCCCGTTAGCGCGGTTTCGCCACGATTCAGTTTCCCGCGCCAGAATCCCCAAAACTTGGAAACTTGGATGGCGCTAGCAAACAGTTGCACGAGGTGTGGCTTGAGGGGAAACAGGGAATCCCAACAATACACAAGGCCATGTTCAAATATAATTAAATCATGCTTCTCTGGACTTTGCCTTCGCGATTTGTAGATCTGGATCTTGTCAATAATTGCGGAATGTAACCGGGGATGTGATACCCTGGCATCCGAACAGGCGAATCAATCATGTCGCGTATACTGCTTCTCTGTTTTATCCACGGCTTTAAGGTGATTTTTCAGATGCTCCAGTTATTCACTATTCCAAGCTAATGCTTAGCAGGGGACCGACAACACCTTTCATGAGTTTCCCCAGGTAAGCAATCTAGCCCTTCACTCAGGCGGATTGGGCCAAGCTAACATAATTATAGGACTTGGAGCGTCTGGTCGCCAAGCAGCTTCCCGAGCACAAAGTTCAATCTGTGATCTATCCCAAATATGAAACAAAGGGCGAGCTGGATGAGGCCACAGAGGCCTTTGTCGGATGGTGAGATGACTTCACCCATATGGCGCCATGAATCATCACTAACAACAAACACAGGCTGAAGGATCAGGTCATAGAATGTCGCAAGAAAAATCTTGACAATCCATGGCCACCTAATGACCGAGAAGTCGGCGTCATTCTCGTCGCTCACTCTATGGGGTAAATCCAAACATCTCCATCTACTGAAACTGTGTGAAACACCACGACTAACATCATCATTAGAGGCTTTGTCGCTGCAGATGCCCTTTTCCTTTCCTTGCGCGAGCGTAAATCAGAAACCGACTCCATTTTCCCGCCCATTCAAGGTATCCTTACTTTCGACACACCCTACAATGGCCTTGCTCGGTCCATGTTTGTTTACGGCGCTTTTTCCAATTACCAAAAAGTTAGCAGCGTCTTCAATGCCATGACAGCGCTATCAGCTGCAGCGCCCGCTAGCTTAGGCCGACTCACCAGTAAGCGCAGCGCCTCATCGGCCGCAGCAGCATCGGCCGCTTCATCGGCGGCTTCAGCATCGACAGTGTCAGGGAGCTCCATGGCATGGCAGGCCATCGCCGTCAAAACGGGAACAGTCGGCGCCATTGCGGCCGGCGGCGTGGCGGCTTATATCCACCGTGATGCCATCATGAGTGGTATGCGCAACATTAGGAACATCAACAAGGAGTCTGTTGTCGACGGATACAATCAGAGCATCGGAGCTTTGGGACAAGGACTGGCCTATATCAATCGCGGCAACGTAGGCCGCTCCTTCGCATGGCTCTCTGATCATTTCACTTTTGTTGGCTCCCTTATGAAGCAACGCGAGCTGGCCAGTCGTTTAGAACGGCTGGCTGCACTCAAGGGCATTGGTGTGCATGACTTCTACTGCTCACTTGGTACTAATGGATATTGGAGTGGCGGGTATTTTGTCCCCGAAAGGACCTTCTGCGCGGTTCCTGAAGATGATCATCCTGCAGCAGGGCTCTTTGAGAGACGTGTGATGGAGTCGGCCAAGGACGAGATCAAGGCGCACCTCAGCCTATTCCGACCGGAGAAGCATCGAGGATACGAGGGTATGACTGAGAGGGCGGCTGATCTAGTAAAGGAGTGGTTCCTGAGCGAAGAGCCAGTCGTTGACGCTGGTTATAAAGAAGAAGAAGCAGCGGCAGAAAAGCCTGTTGATGAGAAAGCTGTCGATGAGGCCGTTGATAAGGCTACAAAAGCGGAAGAGTCGGTAGAAAAGACAGTTGAAGAGGTCAGCAACACTGCCTTGCCGGACGAGTCCCCGGTCGATATCGCTGCCGCTGCTGCTTTAGTACCACTGCCAGGAAGCGACGAGAATCTTATGGGAGATGCTGGGCTAGAGAACGCAGATACGGAGGAAAAGCGGACGTATCTACAACACCTCTTCCAGCTGTCACAACAAGCTGGAACGGGCATGAAGGAGTGGTGGCCGAGCCAAATGCCAGACATGCCGTCCATGCCAAACGCACCTAGTATGCCTAAGGTGCAGATGCCCTCGTCTGTGGCGTCTTTGGGGCAGTCAGTGCACGTACCAAGTATGAACTTCTTCAAGAAGAAGAATGAGTCAGCAGAGGAGGAATCTACTGAAGGGAGGAGAACTGTGAAACGACAGAAGACAGATGAGGGGAAGAAACCGGCTGGTGGTGAGGGGAATTCTGAAGGGGGCGAGGTTACGGAAAAGGCAGAAACGGCGGAGAGTGAAGATACGACGATGACGGAAGCCCCAAAAGTAGACGAAAAAGCTACAGCTGATGTTCTACAGACAGGCTCACAGGCCGACGAGACACAGGCAAAAGCAGAGAAAAAGAACGAAGAGAACACAACGGATAAGGAAGCAACGGGTTAATGTACATTTCGTTAATCATATTTTCAGCTATTTAGTAGTTTATATACAGGAGGAACCAAAGCCACAACCCAGCATGAATCGTCAGCTTGGAGTGCCAAGGCTGCAACTTAGCGCCGGGCGAGGAGTTGGATCCATCATTCTTTTCGGATTTGGAGTCATCATCATGTTCCTTTAGTCACAGATCGAATGTCACCACAATTGCCGCGTGGTCTGAAGTCCACTCGTTGTCCGCGTGGTTGGGAATAGGCTTTGGCTCGCCAGCGACGACGGAATCAGCAGCTGACGGGGTCAGAGCACTGCCCTTGTGGTAGATAAAGTCGATACGGTCCTGAGGCTCGTCCTGTCCATCGTAGTCATCGTTGACCTTGAAGATGGGCGACCAGGTCAGGTGAGGGTCTGAGCTCGGGTCAGGGTAAACCTCGCGAAGGGAGTCGAGCATGTCAGCCTCAAGAGGGGCATCCGACGTAGGCCAGCGGATGAAACCGTAGCCGCAGTGCTCGTTGTCGTCGGTCCAGTCGAGCTGCGAGGGGGCGTTGAAGTCACCAAGCAGGAGAACAGGCTCTTCATCGGCGTTGCCGAGGTTGTCGCCCATGCGCTCAATGGCATCCTTGATCTGGCCGGTGCGACCAGACTCGGCCTCGTTCTCGAGGACTTCGTCGACCGACAACTGGTCGAAGCAGGTGTCGTACGGACCGTAAGGAGTGTAGCCCAGGTGCACGTCCCACACGTTGACCTTTGTCCCACCGACGTCAATGCGGGCTGCGAGGCCGACATCGAAATGCTCGATCTCCTCCAGAGGGTATCGCGACATGATAGCTGTGCTGTGCTCGGGGTTGGGGTATGCATTCCAGCCCAGAGAGTCGGCCAAAGCTTCAGTGCGCTCGATGCTGGTCTCTTGAAGACCAACAATATCGACGTTGGCCTCGGAAAGGATGGCAACCTGCTTAGCGTGGTAGTTGTTGACTTGGGTGCCCTCGTGCCAGAGGTTCCAGGTCATCACCTTCAGTTCAGACACGAGCTTGTCATCCTTGCCGACGACGGGGATAGTCAACTCGAGCTCGTCCGAAGCGTCGCCCATGGCGCCCTTGAGAGTGAGCGTGGTGCTGCCAGACTCAGTAGGCTTGCCAGTGATGATGCCATCCTTGGAGATCTCAGCCCAGTCTGCGCCGGAGCTAATCGAGAACTCGATATCGCTGCCGCTGACATTACCCATCAGACCACCCACGTACGCCTCGTAGTCGGAGCCTTGGCGGCCATTGTGGAGAGTAATACCCTTGTTGGGCAGGAAACGAGCTGGCACAGTGACTTCGATGCTGTCGGCGAGGGACTCGTATCCATCCTGGGCCAGGAAGAAAGCCTCGTAGCTCCCAGGGCTCATGCTGTCCGCGGGGATCGTGACGCTACCAGAGCTCTCCTTGGCGTACTTCCATGTTGTTGAGTCGCCAACCTTCTCTCCATCCTTGGGTGCGCTAGAAGAGCTGAAGAGGCCAATCCAGTTTGTGTCGTCGGAGCTGTCGGTCGAGTAGTCGAAAGTGAAGAGCGTCTCTTCCTTGTTCAGAGAGAATTCCGAGGCGGCTAACACGGGCGCCACAGCCGCAAGGCCAGCAAAGAGCGTAGTAAAAAGACCCTTCATAATGAATGACCGAAATGTGATAGAGAAAAAAAGGAAATGACTGATGAAAGGAAATTGAGACAGGTAGGGCCGTCTTGGCTTATAATATATAACTAGGAGTAGGCGGCCGACCTGTATTAATATCCAATATCAGAACTGTCAGATCTATCCAAATGCAGGCTCCGGCCCGACCATGTGGTCCAAGCGAACCGCCAGCGTAGGGATTAACGCACCGGAATAGTGTAGAGCCCGCTTGTAATGTTTCAATTGCCTAGCAATAGTTTGCGGCACAGTAATCGCCCACACTTAAAGCTAGCTGATCTTTTACTGGGGGCAGCTAATGCAACATGGCTGCTGCATCGTTAATCTGCGAATGTTCGATGACAACTACTGGGGAGTTTGTGGAATCATTCAGCCCCGAAAAGGTGCATGCTATAGCGCGTGCTTACGGTGCTTCACGTGGGAATTTGGTCGCTTTGGATTGAACACCCTGGTATTAGTCTGAGGGATATCCTGGACGATGATGTCGTTTGTCCCACATATGTAAGCTTAGCATGGTCAATAACAATCAAGCAAAGTATCATGGAAAATATACATTCTACAAATATTCACGACGCTCTTTTGATGCTATTCGGCGTAGTATGTTTCTAGATTGAAGGGAGAACGTGCACATCTCCATTGACGACCCTTTGTTTACTGAAACAACTTTCTCATCGGGGACTCTCGCCAAACGCCGGTTGGCGGCTAGGCATTGAAAGAGGCACAGAGTGATCGACGCCCCTTACATTCCCTGCCAGATCCGGTAGGTCAGCTTAGCCCCAGCCCCAGTCCGCGGCACCACAGGTCCACAGGGGCTTATTTACTCTGGCCCTACAGCCTAAAAATAGATGCTGTTAAGGATCTGGGAGATTGGATCACCGCGGGGTCTAGTAGCCTGGCCCCTCTGAATCTTTAACGATGTTGTGGTCGGAGCAGACTCTGCACCCGGTAGCTGACGCATAAGGAAAGCCCAAGGCGTCTCTTAGAATAGGTCTAATGACAAATGTCCAGTTTAAGGATCATGACATTTGTCATGTCTAAGCAACTGTCAGATGCCTAGCGTCTCGCGGGGAGTGACGGCTAGGACAAAGTCTCACAGGCACAGCAAAACAACGGCTACATGTCTATTCTTGGCTTCACTCGACTTACGACCTTGGACTGCGAACGCTACTATTATGAATCTCATATCGTCATAATCAGCATTGAGCAAGCTTTTGACCTCTAGACTGCGTTTTGGAAGGACGTGAACTCCGGAAGCGTAAGCTTATGCTCAACGGGCATACCTCTTGAGGTTGTCCTTGAGAAAGGGTATAATCAACAAGCTGCGCAGAGTAGTACTGCATATAGATGGTAAATAGTTTGCCTACATCCCTGGAACCTCGTTTTGGTATGTAGTGTCTTCTTCGCGGATCTACATTGTCCCGAACCCCAGCTCGTCCGTTACCCATGGATCTGGGATTCACGTCCCATACAATGTTATGATGGTCGGCACCGATTAAACCTGTATCAAGATGCAAGTCGAACGACCAAGGAATCTGAGATTTGTTCGTCTGCTAAGGTACCTCCAGGAACTTCGTCGAATATGGAGCGAGAAGCAGTTTCTAGACGAACAGATCCTTGCGCCTGATGATACTCCGCCTTGCTCGTGGGCTGATTTTTGCCAACCTCTGCTACAAGCCTGTCCGCCGCTAGGTGAAATCGCTATCAAGAACGACTAGGCTACGGGTACAGTGGCATATCTTGGAAAGTCCATATCAATCAAAAGCCATATGCTCTCAAAGTGGTGTGCCGAAGCCCGTTTACCCCTATGACCCCTGTTCGTGCAGAAGTGATCCTAATGGCTGTTAGTTTTGGGACATAGAGTCACCAGAGCCAGATCGGCCTTGGGCTTTCCAGACAGAATACTGCAATGTTTCGCTCATACAAAAGATTAAGGCAGCTATTAGACTTTCACCGGAGCCTATACTTCTCAATTCCAACCCATCTACGCTTCAAGACGCTAAATCAAATCTCTTTGCCTTCTCCACGGAGGGGCGCAGTGAGGCGAGATCCACCGACTCCGCAACAACTCAGTACTCAACATGCCCGCGATTCAGGAAATGTTATGGCTGGGCGAAAGTTCATGGCGCAGAACTGAATTGTCTTGAAGGGAATTTCAAACCGCCGCAGGGCTATATCTCTTTTCAAAGAATTCTTCGGGACCGGGAACACTATGCAATACTCTACGAGTTTGTACCTAATGAGAGACCTGATAACGAACTCAGTCTCATCCAAGCCCAGCTCGACCTACTATGGCTAGCGGGCTTTTGTATACACTCAAGACGGGAGCATTGGCGGGGTGGACTGGTGAAAGACATGGGTGACTTTACCAGTCCTTGCGAGCCACACTGGTTTGCGGATAGGTATAAGCGATTTGTTTTTGGAGAAGCATTTCAGTCCGAGCTCTATACACTTAATGGCATACAGGTTACGGGCGCGGATAAGTACGACAAGGCTGACACTAGCGCCGGCGATACAGGAGCAGGGTAACTTCGGTAAAGACTTCCGCTGTTATGACGATTTTCACAGAGTCATAAAAAATAAACTAACGATGGGGAAGCTTTGCTCTACTCAGCATTTGCGCGTTCTTAATCAGCTCAGACGAAGTGGACCAGTAACGCTTTTATGGAGTTTCGGCGATGTACTTTTTAGGACTAGATAATCGAAAGGCTCTGGCAAGTAATGGTAAGAAGCCAATGAATGACCCAAATTTCGTGAATCTTTTCGGAGTTAAAAGGTCATTTCTTCATAGAAGTCGTGAAAGATAACCAGCTGATTGATCCGGGCTTCTCTGCGCCAAACACTTATACTCGTTAGACTGCCACAAAAGCTTGAAGCCCTTTGGCTTGAAACAGAGCCTGGCAGGGATATAGGGTGAGCTTAAACACTGCCTCTAAACAGCCTATTTCAAGAACAGAGTGCGACACCCGCAGGGAATATGCGAACTTCAGCGGGGTAATGATGCCACTAATCTACGGTCTTCGGCGACCTGCCGTTCTCCGCCTGGTGATCGGCCCTTCTATAACCTCTTTTGCTTGGGTTGCTGGGGTGCAGACGCATGTTGCATCGAAACTGCGCCAACTACCGCCGATGTTTAATCGCCAATTGCCTATAAGGGTTAGGGTAATGCCGAGCATGAAGAGCTTTATAAGGATGAGGCGAGCCCTACAACCAAGGGTCTTGACTGTGACCAGTATCTTTCCTTTCATTGTGAATTCGGGGTAATCCATCATGGCTTCACAATTGTCCTTCAGGCAGATGGTGCTGGGCGCGTTCCTAGCTTCGGCCTCTACAGCGTCTGCCCAGGAACCTGCTCCGAACTTCACCACCTCGGAGGCTGGTAACCCGTTCATAGAGGGATGGTACGCTGACCCGGATACCGAGTACTACAATGACGAGTACTGGATTTTCCCGACCTGGTCCGACGTTTACGAACGCCAAACACACATGGATGCCTTCTCAAGCCCGGATCTGATCCACTGGACAAAGCACGCCAACATCATCACCGCAGAAGATGTTACTTGGGCGCACAAAGCCATGTGGGCGCCGGCTGCCATCGAGCGTAACGGCAAGTATTACCTGTACTTCGGCGCCAACGACATCCAGGTAGACGAAATCGAGGACGGCCTGGTTGGCGGCATTGGTGTCGCCGTGGCGGACAAGCCTGAGGGACCTTACCAGGATGCGATCGGGGAGCCGCTCATCGGCAAATTCCATAACGGTGCACAGCCGATTGACCAGGATGTCTTCATCGACGACGACGGTCAAGCGTATATGTACTATGGCGGACATGACCACGCCAACGTGGCCAAACTTAACGAAGATATGATTTCTCTGGGTAAATTCGATGACGGTACAACTTTCAAGGAGATCACGCCCAGCGAGGAGTACGTCGAGGGCTCGCAGATGTTCAAGCGTGACGGCGTGTACTACTTTATGTGGTCTGAGGGCGGATGGACAGGCCCGGACTACGCAGTTTCGTACGCAATGTCGGACAACCCTCTTGGGCCATTCGAGCCCCTCGACAGACTCCTGGAGCAAGACGATGCTATTGCCAGGGGCAGCGGGCACAACGGCGTCATCCACGTGCCTGGCACGGATATCTGGTACATGACGTACCACCGTCGACCTCTGAGCGAGACGGACGGCAATCACCGTGTTACGTGCTACGACCGCATGTATTTCAACGAGGACGGCACGATCCAACCCATCCAGATGCTCGTCAAAGACAACTTTGCCGATGATCTGATGATTGCATGGAACACATCCGGCAGTGCGGGTGGCAAGGATGACTGGAGCGTGTTCAACAGGACGCTCGAGGGAACCGCGGCACCCAATGGTACGGCTCTGGCCCTGCTGGACACCAATTTTGGTGATGTGGATTACAACGTTACTGTCACCGCTGATGACTATGCCGAGGACGATGCAGTGGCCGTGTTCCGTGCGTCGAGCGTCAAGGGCGGCGACTACTACTGGGCGCGTCTGCGCGATGACAAGGCGGAAATTGGTATCACCACGGCCGATGGAGGCGCTGAGGTACTGGCTGACGGGAAGGGCGAGTTCGATCCGGGCATGACTTATCCCATGCGAGTGATTGCTGTGGGAAGTGAGATCGAGCTGTATGTGATGGACATGGAGGGTGACCCGGTTGTTACTGCGACAGACGACACTCTCGAGAGCGGCGCTAACGGTGTTGCTGTCATGTCAGGGAAGGCTAGGTTTGGTTCTGTCTCGGTATCGAGGCCCTGATTTTAATTATGACGTATAATGCTGAGATAAACTACAGTAAAATAAAAACAAGCTTCAAAGTAAAGGTCATTGACAATTATCATAATGTGTATGATTTTGTATGCTGCCTATGGAGTGAGTCGATGTAGATTCGCCTTGAATCAAGTCTTAGGGGAGGACCAGCAAGTCTACATAGGCGAACCCTTAGGCTAGTCATTGACTATCAGCTCTCATCACCGACTCACCCAGTACCACCCATGGTCCAAATTTCGAGATAGTCCATGTGTAGTGCACTTCATGTCTTGATGACTATCTCATGTACTGGCATTGCTAACACGACATCTCTGGAAACTCTTGACTAGTATGGCTGTTGCCCTTGGAATCATGGCTATTTAGGGTTAGGGGTGTTATTAGAAATACATCTTAAAACAGCATATAATGCTTTTTCAAGTGTTAACTTACATCGTGACTTCTTTGTCAGTGTACACCTCGTAGTTGGAACCAACAGTGACCAAGTTCTCCACCTCGGCGTTTTTCTTTGAGATCTTGTCCCTGAGCTCGGCTGGGCTGAAGAGCCTGGTGGAGACGACCAAAATCCATACAGTCTTGAGGGCCATCGTGAAAGTATTTGTGACTTGTGGTGGTAGGGAGTGGTTGGAATTTATGTGAGAATAGAGAATGGAATGTGTTGCTGATTGTTGCTTGAGGTCACACTTAATACTACAACGTCCACGTACTTATAGTTTTGGTATTACAGCGTCAGCGCTTCTTGAAGTCCAGTGATTCACTGAAGGAAATTGCCATTGAATTATTTCCCAAATATATCAAGCTTTTGACCTATTAAACCTCAAAGTTGGACTTGAATAAGAGAGTTTGTTGAATGTTTGTTCGGTAAGGATTCATGCGTTTCCTATCATCCGAACCTTTCGAGTAAGTCCGTGGCGTGAGCCATGGCAGACTTGAATAGTAATAACATAGCGGAAGTGCTGCTCAGAAGTAAGTGTTCATAAATTTTGAAATCAAATCAGTCCTTGAAAAGCTGTGGAGTTGGTATCTATTTTCGTTTCCTGATGGTTTTCAAACGACTTAGCTGCTGCTGCGAAAGGCTTCTCCTCTACGATAACTTGCCACTTGGCACATTCGCGATAGCTCAGGCCTATGCACTCTCCACGTACGTTGTAAGGATAGAATTTTGTAATGTAAGTTTAATAAGGCAGCAAGCTAGTGTTTACTTACCTCTGCTACATTTTGTTATCGGATGACCAAATCGGTGTGCGGCACGTTCACAAAATTGGTGCCTGTTTAGCTGGATTGCTACCGCGTCGAGAGGAGCTGTCGGTCGGTATTTCCGAAGGTCAATCAGAAGAGCCGGCATTTTAAAGAAGTTAGTATATCGGGAAAGCAGGATATTCCACACGACGCTTTTGGGAGAAATCGCTGGTCCTCGATTTGAGTGACCCCCTCTGCCAGGATAAGAATTAAGTAAGATCTACGGCTACCTTCGAGAATCAAAGTGAATCGTCCATGGCTAGATCCCCTCAGAAGGACTTCGTCGAGATGCATATAAATTCGGGGCTCTTATTACGCCACACGGACAGGCTGCACATATAATTATATGGTGAGCATGTTACATTATCGTCCTGGACGAAGTTGAGCGCTGAGCCCTTGACGTTCGACAGCATCATTGTTGGGTATTCATGCAGTTTGGGCTCGATATTTAGGCTAGAACGACGGACAAATACGGTGCCATCAACATTAGCGACTGAGAACAGCGAGACCGCTCGCTGTCGCAAGGCTATCACAATGATACCCAGGAAGCATTTACCCCTCCTTTCAAAGCCAATCAATAAACGCTCAGTGTGAATCACACACAACGGAGGATCCGGAAGAGTAGAGCATATTGGCCGGGTCGTATAAAGAACGTTAGGACTCTTCATCAGACCCAACATGCTGCAGCACGACTTTCTTCCATTAAGTTGAAGCGCTTTGCTGTCATCAATCTTTACGAGCCAATACTCTTCAGTTAGTACCTATGATATGAACTGCTTTCGCATATAGTGCGACTAAGAAGATTCTTTGATAATAGACTCAGGATCCTCGACTATCAACATCCCAATGGCATCAAGCCCTGACACTCCAAAAGCCAGACTGTTTGAGTGGAGGCAGCAAAAGGCACGCGAAGAATGGCGGACCAACGATTTACAGGAGCTTCACCAGGCGCCTCCTAAGTCTTCGGGCGTCGAACTACGTTGGCTCCACCTAAATGATATGAACACCAGGTGGATAGATGTGCATCATTTTCGCCAGACATCAAATCGCACAAAGAGCTAAAGCATATAATAGGATGGTATCGCTGCGTTAACAAAATCCATTGACGACCAAGGTGGCGCCCTCACTTGGCCAATAGAAGAGTCTTGGAAAACTAAGCTCCAACCCACGGCGTTTCTTCACCCGACGACAATCTCAGACGTGACACCTTTCCTCCAGCCGTCATGCTCAACATATCCTGCCCGAGAAAATCATGACCCTTCTAGCACAATAGCTCCGACAAGTTCGAATGGCAGTGGACTCACTTCTGTTTTTGTAAGTCAAAGCAGAGTCTTGCACCTTTTGTCAAGCAAAAGGCGAGAGAGACCTACTACTTATGGAACCCTAGCTTCCTTATCTCAGCTTAGAGTATTCTAAAGACGTCTTAAATGCTCGCGTTTGGGAAATACAGACATTTGGAATACCTGGCGTCGAGAGAACAAACCAAGTTAAAAATGGTGAGCTGCATCTGAGGAGGTCTCTGGATCAATTTTACTACCCTGGGTTATCTGTCATCGATGCTATGAAGCGGGACCAAGACCAGACCCTTTCAAAATGGGTATGGAACATCGAGTTGGATGATTCCTTAGACGAACAACAGCATCGATTAGAGTATATGAGAAACGGCCAAGTCAACGCACCGGCGGGTAGCCCACTTCTGGTGGTTGATCAATTATGGCTATGGGTGTTTCGCGACGGTTAGTTATCAATCTTTGTTCCACGAGGATTAGCCATCCTAGCAGACGGTGACTGATTATCAGGTAATACACAGGTAATATTTTGTCCTTCTTTACAGATTCGAGGTGGGACGCCTACGGCAGGAAGAATCTTTCAATCCCTCAGTCTGAGGAGCTTGATGCATGCAAGAATGCACCTGAGCTTGCTGCACTACTCATGAACCACTCTATTACAGGGCTTATAGAAAGCAGTCAACGGGAAACCCTCCGGATACTGGATGTCTACCAATGGGCTCTCACAAATAAGGTGTGTATCATTGTACCTACAACTGACGGGCATATCGGTTACAGGCCTCCACTGACACCGTACGAAAGTCGATGCGCCAATCAAACGAAGACATGAAAAATGCGCGCTTCCGTCGAGAAGACGGAACGGGAAAGAAGATCAGAGATATTAACTACGAATTTTATCTCCAGATGTTAAGCGGGGGATGGAATCAGAAACGCCGGCAATCGAAGAAGGAAAACATTCTTGAGGCAGAAATCTTTTTAGCACGAGAAGTAACCGATATCTTGGAAGAATTGAAGATCTTGACTCTCTTGCTTGAGCAGCAGAGGGTAGTCCTCAATACGCTAAGAAAAGCCTTGCCAGAATTGAAAGCAGATGAGCCAGAAGAGGCTAGAGTTGGAAGTTTGGGCAATAAGCATTTACGACATGCAGAGCTTGTACTTGAGACGACGCTTACTGAGATATCACGGATTCGGGAAGACGGCCAAGACACTTACAAGAGAGTACGTACTAAACAGCACCAGCTTATTTTGAGTCGATTGCCGCTTATGCACTGAGGATAGATACTTGAGTCGTCGGACCTGAAACAAAAGGAAGCAGCTTTGGTCGAAGCTAAATCAGCGACTAAACAAGGCCAGGCTATCATGTTGTTTACAGTCGTGACTATTATTTTTGTGAGTTCAATCTCTTCATACCAACCTTTTTACAACCCATGAGCAATAGCGCAATTTTGAGCTAACTGCCAGCCCACCAGTTGCCCCTGTCATTTTTTACGTCCTACTTTGGGCAAAATATATCGGACCTCACGGGAGATGAAAACAACCCATCCGCCGCAGAGTTGTGGATAGTAGCGGGTTCGCAATTCCCGGCGCCTAAGCCTTGTTTTGTCCAGGCGGTCTGGAGCGACATGCTAACAGTGTCCGCTAGGCCCGATTACTGCAGTCCTTACTCTCCTGCCTTTGCTAATTGCAATCTTGATCAATCGCGAGGACGGCTTTATGTTGAATGGTAAGCCGATAACTTTGTTCCTAGTACAGAAACTACCGGCTAAACATGAACACCAAAGCATGGACACGGTTGGTGGGGGATATACTACTCACATTCGTTTCTCTGCGAAGATGGTATACACGGCGAAGACGGAACATTCGGCAAAGGTGGATTACTCTGCGAAGGGGTACAAATCGTGAAAGAGACCAATTTGAAATATAACTAGAGCAGTTCGAATCAAGGATGTAATATATCATGCGGAGTTTCCCCGCAGGACTGAGAAGCAAGGTGTGGAGCATAATGAATGGCGTGCCAGGCTAACAAAGCACGCCAATGCATGGCCATGCTTCAAATTGACTATGAAAATTATAAACTACTACTTTCAATTCTTAACTCATCCTAACTTGTCACAACATTCATCGAATAAAGTCGCCAAGTTAGATTGTTCCCACTTCGCGTAAGACTATTATGCTGTAAGAATCAACCGTGGCCATGGCCACCCGCATCGCAAACCAAACCCCGTCCTCGTCATCCTTCAATACAAAATCCAAGTCGAAGCCCAAGGCGCCGCTCCGCCAGAAACTCGTCAAACGAGCCTGCGACCCATGCAAGATCCGCAAGATCAAATGCTCCGAGGTCTCTCCTTGCACCGGCTGTATTGCCGCTGGCGTCGAATGTACTTTTAATCGGCATCAAGGGACGCGTGGACCGCGCACGTTGAGGGCTAGGACTTTTGACCGGATTGCGCAGACGCGATGTGAGGGCGAGAGTGAGGGTAATGAGGAGATTGCTGATGTTGCTGATGCCGGGAACCCGGACGACTCATCATCATCGATCTACTTGGCGCAGCTGTTGAACATTTACGCTGAAAGACTGTTTCCGATTTGGCCGATCGTAGACGCACACAAGCTATCCGACTCCCTCGGCCTAGGGCTCAGCAATCTCAACGAAGAAGAAGATATCCAAACCAACAAAGCCAACACCCACCTAGCTCACGCTGTGGCTCTTGCGACAATCGCCCAACTCAATCTAAGCACGCCATGGACAGTCACGGTGCAGCAGGTTGAACGAGACGCGCAGGACAGCAGCTTGGATCTTCTCGATAGTCTACGGGTATCCTTCTTTCTGCATATTTGCTACGAGAATCAAGTCGCTGGAGGCGCAAAGTCGCTGCTATACTTACGCGAGGCCATTACGAAAGCACAGCTTCTACGACTTGACCGTGAGGTTACGTATGCTTCTTTGACGGAGCCTGAGCAGCAGCTGCGGAGGAGAGTTCTCTGGCTACTCTTTGTTACTGAGAGGTAAGGATCAACTCAATTCTTTCCAACAATCTCGCGAAGCCCACACGTACTCACTTATTCTTAGAGGAGTTGCCATGCTGCACAAACTCCCCGTCGTCCTCCGCCCCAACATCCTCCGCCCAAGCCTCGTCTTCCCCTGCTACGGCGGTCCCTCCAGCGACAACGGGCACCACGTCCTCCCCTCATTCCTCAAACTCGTCCACCTCTTCTGGACCTTTGACCAATCCGGCATCTTCGAGCTACTCCGAAACGCCGACTCAGACGTCTCCAGCATGGAGTCGCTCGCCCGGGGATGCCTCGAGCTACTCCAGCGGAAACTGCAGGACTTTTCTGAAGCGGGAGTTGATGATGACGATGAGGGGAATGATGTTCAGAGGGCGGATATGCTTGTTACGAGGCAGTGGATGCGTGCTGTACTTTGGAGAGCTGCACTGCGGTTTGGTGTTGTCGTTCCGGGGATGCATCCTATTGATGTTGCCGGGGAATTTCTCACGTTGGTTGGGAGGCTTCCTACAACAGCGCTCGAGTCGCAGGGTCCAACGCTGGAGTTTAAGACGTACGAGATTGCTACGGCTGTCGTGGATGCCATTGCGAACAACAGCAGCTATCAACAAATTGGTATTCCAGGGCGTCACGAAGATGTCCTCATGGGGCTTCACGGAATCTTATCGTCTTCCCGTGGAGGCAACAAGACGTTGCTGGGGCTTCTCAACTCCAAGATGGCTGCAGCTTGCCCGGATCTACGACTTCTACCTTCACCCTCAAACTCAGCGCTGGCTAGTACCAGTAATAACCAGCCCCTCATGTCATCTCTATCGCAGCAAGGTGATTGGGATTTCATTACATCCGCTATGGGAGAAGCCCCCAGCCAATTCGACATAGACCAAATGGCCGAGCTTGCCTGGCCACCACTGGATCTGGGTAACCTACTTCGATCACCATCTCCATTAACAAGAATGCTTCTCGAGCAGCACCATAATCAACAACAACAACAACAACAAACCCAGCAAAAGCAGCAATCTCAAGATAACCAATCTATATCTCAATGGGACAACTCCGCTGTCGGACCGATGCCCATCGTCTCCGGTCCTCCCACCTCGGTATGACCCATCCGGCGAATCCCCCAAAAAATCAACACGTTCTTCCCCCGCACAAAGGCAGCGTAATACATGTACCATTACAAAACCAGAAATTGGAGGAGTGGAGTCTACTGCCGCTTAGTTCCCACATACTAGCTTGAACACTGGCAACGCTTCCCCGCCCCATACAGAGGGCATTCCGAGAATTTCACCGACGCGGAGTGTCACTCGGAGCTCTTAGACGGCGGGGCTCATTACCTATTTTCCTTCCAGACCCTTGCTGTAATTCAGCTTCTTGGAGGGGTAGTGTCATTCTTGCAAGTTAGAGCTCCGAGACTTCTTTTTTTTTTTTTCAAACGGGTTATAAACCACCAGCTTGTCAACCAAATTGATTCTGTCAACAATACAAAGCATCTCTCCCTCCCCCGTCCGCTTCTATCTCATCTATTACATATAGTCACCAGCAATTAATCATGTCTTGGCCGGAACCTCGCAACACTGGCATGGTGTATCGCCGCCTAGGCCGCTCCGGCCTGCACGTCTCCGCCATTGGCTTGGGCGGCTGGATGACCATCGGTGGCTACGCGGAAGACGAGGCCTCTTTTGCCTGTATGAAGAAGGCCTACGACTTAGGCGTCAACTTCTTCGACAACGCCGAGAACTATACGGCTGGCGAGTCAGAGATTGTCATGGGCAAGGCCATCAAGCACTTTGGATGGAAGCGCAGTGACTTGGTCATCAGCACGAGTACGTTTGCTCCTCAATCTTCCCTCCTCCTGGTGTCTCATGGCTAATCGGCTGGTGTCATAGAAATCAATTGGGGAGCTGTGAACGGCGAGATCCTCATCAACAACCACGGGCTATCCCGCAAACATATTATTGAAGGACTAGAAGCTTCACTTGAGCGCCTGCAGCTCAAATATGTCGACATTGTCTACGCCCACCGTCCCGACCGCCTAACGCCTATGGAGGAGACAGTGCGCGCCTTCAACTACGTGATTGAGAAAGGCATGGCACTGTACTGGGGCACTTCGGAGTGGAGCGCAGACGAGATTTCCGAAGCTGTATGTCTTCCCAGTTCTGTATTTTGATGTAATACATGTTGACATATTTGGATACAGGTTGGGATCGCTCGCGATCTCCGTATGATTGCTCCCATTGTCGAGCAACCTCAGTACAACATGATGGTTCGCGACAAAGTAGAGGGACAATTCCAGCGTCTGTATGAACGCTGCGGCACGGGCCTCACGACCTTCAGCCCCATCAAAATGGGCATCCTGTCCGGAAAGTACAACGACGTTGTCGATGGCAACCCACCCGCCGACTCGCGCTTCGGCGCCAGCAAGGACAAGTTTGCCAAGATGATGCGTGAGCGCATCGGCTCAAGCGACGACGATGCCTGGAAGCGCGAGATCGAGACCGTGAAGAAGCTCAAGCCCGTGGCCGAGAAGCTGGGTGTGACACAAAGCCAGCTGGCTCTCGCGTGGTGTCTGAAGAACCCCAACGTTAGCAGCGTCATCACTGGCGCAAGCCGGCCAGAACAAATCGAAGAAAATGTCAAGGTGCTGAAGGTGCTGGACAAGATGACGCCCGAGGTCATGGCTGAGATTGACGAGATTACGGGCAACAAGGTGACACTTGACCCGGCAAGGCAGGATTAAGGAAATAAAGGCGAATAAAAAAAATATCAATTCATCATTCCCTAGAGGCACCACAGAATTGGAAGGAATCCTTCAACCATTTGAATCATCGTCAGGCTTTTTTTGCTAACGTTCTGTGAAATGTAACTCCCCTGGTTCCAAAATCTCAGGCTTGTATCTTTGACATCCTGCTACTTGTACAAATTATATTCGGCCGTCTTCGCCCGAGTCGTATCAGCCTTTACGCCGCTTCCGCACTCTTTGCACCCTCCAAACCCTTAGCCTCAGCCTCAGCTGCTTTCTTCGTCTCATTGTGATCCGCCTGTCGCTGAATTTGGGCAGCAAGGGATCCTGGTGTACGAGCATCAGTGCCTAGCACGCGGTCCTAGATTCAAAATGAGCTAGAGAGAAGTGATGAAGGAGGAGATGAGTTTACCTGTTTGGATTGAAGCTCGCTGGCATCCTGCTGGGTAATGTCTTCTGGAGACTTGTTGACGATTTCGTCGATCTTGGAGGCAAGATTCTGCTGCTTGTCGAGGAGACTCTGCGCAGCGGCTATCAAGATGTTAGCCTTTTGTGACTCTTTTGGTCAGTGGATACAAACCTGCAGAGCCGCCTTCAACAGGGCCAACTCCAGTGGCCTTGGTCTCGGCCTTGGCGAGTTCTGATGCGACTTCACGAGTAGCCATTGTGGCTGTGATGCTTGCTAGATGGGTGGTATTTGGGTAGATTCGAATGTGAAGAAGTTGAGAATGGTTGGTTTTGTCGAGTCAACTGGGGAGAGTGGTGAAGGAGAAGAGATGAATTGGAGAGAATGAGAAGGTCAGTGATTCTAATATGGCCTCGACGTTGCTTTGTTCGAGTTGGAGCCTCTCGTCTTCGTTCCTTCTTGTTTTGTCGTCTCCAGAGATCAAGAAAGAAGCTCGGGTTGACTCACGGTCTGTTCGTCATGTTCCTTCTGCTTTGACTCCATTCGGAGTCTTTTCTCCGTTTCCATCTCTATAGAAGCAGGGACAATAGAGGCTTCATTCCTGACTTTCCAGACTACAGATGTCCTCACAATTTACTGAGTATTAAGGTATCGTCTCTGTGACGAATGGAAGGCAAACCTCGAAGCGTCGAAGCGCACGTCTGCAACAGCTTGCGGAGAACGTTTGATTATTCGGTCGAGATTATAGCGTCGACTTATCATGTAGATTTGCTCATGGGTTCCTGGGATGTCATCCTCGATCGTGGCTCCCGGGTTGACACTTCTCCTTCTTTCTTCACCTGAGGTATACGCGTCTCAAGTGGCGGTTGAGTTGGCGCTCCTCCCAGTGGGCGGAACAGCGGCTAAAGTGACCCTCGACAGGAGAGAATCCTCGGGAAGAGCAATGGGATTTCCTAGCAGTAGCTACCAGTGCTTCAATCACAGCCATCGTGGAGAAGTTCAATGGCCGGACACGCATGATGAAGGGTTGGTGGTCACCTGAGCAGACCGCTTAATCCCTGAGCATTAATTGGTGGTTGCGATTCCGCCTTACACCAGAGCTATTAGGTCATACTTCCTGGAAAATTTCAACTTCATTCCTTTAAGCTATTGCCATCTCTGACCGTCACCCCAGCTCTGGGAAGAGGCCGACCGTACCTCCTCATGCACGCCAAGTTTGTCTTAGCGAGTGTCCTCGCCCCTCTCCTCAATAGCCGCCCAGGCTTCCTTCAAAAACAATTCAGCATGTGTGAAATCATACCCTGGAAGCTTATGATTCCACTCATTGGAGACTCTGAAGTCCCCTGCTGACATACCCATCAGCACCCCGCACAACAGGGAAGATGCAAGCGTGGCTCGAGATTCCTCGGGAACGGCTGGATGAGTGACCTCTGGCAACCAAGAAGTTTTCGCTGTTCCGTTCTTTAGGTCATCAATGCTGAGCTTCTCGACGTCGAAAGCCTGTCCTAGAATTGAAGTTAGTTTCAAGGCATGTTGTGTCCACAATGGGCAAGACCAACCTCGAATTTTCTCGCCAAGTGCAATGACCTCGGCGATGGAAACGTCTGTACCTTTGATACCACCGATGGTCGGCCACTCACCTTGAAACTCAACTGCCAGAGCGACTACTTTGGCAGTGTCTTGGGCCGTGGTGAGTGTGATAAAGGCAGTCTCGTAATTTTCCGGGACCAGCGCGCGACACTTATGGAAACTGAATGGCATCTCAAATAGATCGACATGGTTTGAGGAGCTGAACGGGAACGTCAAATAGTTGGTGAAGAGCCCTGGCTGAAATAGCGAGTATTCGAGAACCTGATGCTATCAGCTTTGGTACAACGACTCTGCATTGCGGTTGTGAACTTGCCTTTTCGGTCTTGTTCACTTCTGCCAGATACTCGCGGATCTTCTCCTTGGCAGAATACCATGGTGTATAATGCAGCCCGGCACTGTACCATGCTTACATCGATCCCAAAGCTCTTTCAAAAGAAACTCGGAGGACTTACGTTGCCCATTCGCTAGGAGCGAATCGCTGGACACCAGCTTGGATTGAAGCATCAATTAAATTCTTCTGCGGCAGGTAAGCCGCCTCGCCTTGACCAGCGATGAATGATAGCACGGTATGGACAGTTTTCAAAGCCTCTACCAGCTGTGCCATGTTGTCATAGTCGATCTTGTGCCACTCGATGCCGGGTGTCGACTCTGGTGCAGGAGAATCCTACCGAATTCAGTGGACTGGTTATGAAAGAGGCTGTTCTCGTTTACCTGTCTCGACAAAATGACTATCTCATGTCTCTTCCTCTCGATTAGCGCTTCGATTATCTCTTGGCCGACATCTGGAACTGTTGTCAGAATAGAAGACCTGATGTGTAGTAGATATGGTGAACTTTGTACTCCCAGAACCCCCGGCAATTGCGATCCTAACCATCTTGCCTTTACTAGTAGGGAAGGCATAAAATTTGGGAATGCAAGAGAAACTCTAAGACGAAGTTTAGGGACTTACTTAGAATTGTTTGAGGAATTGAAGCGTGAAAGAGCAGTCGCTGCTTCTTTTATCTTCTGTTCGGTAAATGCGTGGAACCACGATCTCCGCCGCTTCCACGCTGTGCACATTCAAGTCAAACAGCTATGTATGGCCTTTAGGTAGCAGTCAGCACTCCGTCCGAATGACGGGATCAAGCTACTCATCATCTGCAGCATTCGCCGCCAACACGGCGGAACTATGACTAATAACGTCCGGGCGATGCTTTATCTGCCGTAGAACGAAACTCCACCATCTTTGATTGAACATCTCACCAGCCACCACCATACCACTATCAGTCACGCATACGAGTCAGTTAATGACAATGAACAACGCAGGGCAATTCGCTGCAGAGATCCCTGACGGACTCGAGCCTCTGCTTAAGCGTCGTAAAGTTCGCAAGGGCACGCAGAGCTGCTGGGAGTGCAAGCGACGCAAAACTCGGTGCGCTTTCTCCGCCGAACTCCCGGAGATTTGCGAGGGCTGCAGGCGCCGCGGCACGGACTGCGTCAGCCAGGAAGAGACAGACAAGCCACCTCCACCGCGAAGCAATAGGCATCTTGCGGACAGGCTGGGTCGCGTCGAGGCCCTGGTCGCCCAGCTTCTGAAGTTATCTCGAAAGAACAATGGCGACCCGACATCAGAATTCACAGATTCGGCAATCAAGAACCAGGGCCAGAAACACCATCGGAGTCGCTCAAAGTCACCGAGCATAAGTACACCGCGATGCTCCGTTCTAAATGTCGATTCAAGTCAAGTTATGCATACGCAGTCACCTGCCGCAGCGTTGACAGCCGTTAGTCCGTGCGATGTTTCACCCAGACCGTCTGAACGCAAGAGCCAACGGCTCCTGGACGTTTGGCCGAGTCAGGGAGACTTTGACATTATTCTCAGGGTCCCCGTGGAAACGTCGGAGGTCGTTTATACCGCCCTGCGTGGTGTTTTCCAGGATGCCTCACTGCCCTCGTCCAAGGACTGGCTTTACATGCCGCCGGCAACGTCACCGCCAGTGTTAGCCGCCAGGGCCTTACTGATCTTGGCAACCTTTCTCCAAGGAATACCATCGTCTTTTACACACCATCTTCAAAATCTCACAGTGAGCCACGGAGAAATCATAAGACATGCTGTCAAAGCTGCCCATGACGAAGTGACCACCGATGATGACCAGATCGCCACCCTCGAAGGTATAGAATGCATCATGCTTGAGAGCCACTATGAGAACTACAAGGGCAACCTCCACCGCGCGTGGGCTCTTACTCGAAGAGGAGTCATGATTGCGCAAATGTTAGGCCTTGATCAGGGAGCGCTGCCGCCTTCTGTTGTTGGGGCATTCATCGACGCAGAGGCAATGTGGTTCAGGCTTGTTCAGTTCGACAAATACCTCTCCCTCATGCTCGGTCTTCCGCAAAGCTCGCTTAAGGACTGCTACGCTTCGCCAGAGACCTTGAGCACCTGCACACCTCTGGAGCGGATGCATCGACTCTGTTGCGCTGCCGGTGGACGCGTGATGCAACGAGACTTCTCGACAATATATGATACCAAGACCACCGAGGAGATTGACAAGCTACTTGGAGATTCATCCAACGCTTTGCCAGACCAATGGTGGATTATGCCGTCAACTATCTCGTGTACCAGCCAAGAAGAGAAGCTTCGTGCGACGCTTCGCTTAAGCGATCAACTCATGTACTTCCACATCCTCCTGCAGCTTCATTTCCCATTCCTTCTTCTTCCTAGATCAAGTCAAGAGTACAACTACAACCGTATGGCAGCTGTGACCACGAGTCGCGAGATCTTGTCCAGGTTCATATCATTCCGCGGATCCGCATCGATAGGCTACCACTGTCGAGGCATAGATTTAATCGTCTTCATCGCAGGCACAGCGCTATGCTTGGCGCATATAGGCGACCAAGGTTTGTGTAAAAAATACCACTTCCTAGGACACCAACATCGAAGCGATCGAGGCATGTTGGAGCAGTCATTGGCCCTACTGCAGGAGCTTGAGCCGTATGAAGACCCCGTTGCCATCACTGTTGCCACACTACTGCGACGTCTCCTTTCAATTGGAGCAGATATCGCCTCAGGGGGCAAATACACCGCTAAATTTAGTACAGAGCCAAGAAATGGCGCTAATCTCGGCTTTCATGTGGTCGATGGCGATAACACAGTCTTACAAATCCATCTACCATATTTGAATATAATAGAGATCCAAAGGCATTATGAAATCTCGCAGGACAATGCAATTGAAATGGAAAGTCCTTGGGCAGACCTCGATGGCCATTATGGCACCTTTTGGCATCATGATGACTTCGCCTGCTCAGCAGATATGGGGTCGCAGCTGATCCCCACGTCCATCCAGAACTCCTACTGAAGTTCGAGGAACCATGTCAGAGTACCAACTTATTCACTTGGAAAACCAAATCGGGAACCCTTATCGATGGGTTGGTCGGATGGCATTGAATAAAGCAACTGCAGGAGGAGTACGGACTGTTACCGAGAAGATGTACTATTGTTTCCCTGCAGTCATTCAAGGGGAGGAGTGTAGTCGCCCTTTTCGGCCATGAGTGTACTAGACCAATGTGGGAAGGATTCACCTTTGCATGCTGCCCGATAGATACTCTACGCCCGATGTTTATACTCCCCCGGTAATATAATGTAATACATTTCTTTAATTTATTCTCTGTTTTAGTTAGTCAGGCAAACTGTTATTACGTGGAACAGGAGGCACAGGGGTCATGGCATGACAAGTTAGGAAGCGGTCAGAATGATAAATTCTGATCAATAGCATTGTTTATCAATTACGGATCACTTCGCATCTTACTTCTAGATAGAGTCGCATCAACTGCAGCATAGATATATTAAGCGAGCAGCATGCTGTAATTGACAATGGCGACATCTTTTACTCACGACATCCTCTTCTGCCACGATGTGGCGGTCAAAGTCTCCTGGTTCATTGCGGATTTGTATGCCGGCCATGGAGAAGGAAAGTAGCATATTAATATTCCGTTGCCTCCAAGAATCCTTCAAGATTCCATAAATACCGACCAGATAATCCATAGCGTCACCTGGTGGTTACAATCATACACCCTCCCAAAGCCAGCCACTGCTTCAGTGACTACAAGTAGAATATGGATCACGTTATACCTTGACATTACACAAGCCCACATCGTATATATCCGAAGGCAGAGGCTCCAGACCCATCAACGAAGGCTGTGATGAAGAAGCCTATATGGTACGACTGACGGTGTTCTAGACTGAGCCAAAAGGACAACCATAGCTTCCAAATGCACAAAGGATCCAGAATACCACCCCCCCCCCCCCACCGTCTGAAATCATAATTGACAGATCGCCTTCAATCTGTCTAGGCGTATGATGATATTGTTTGGACTGCTATCCTGGCCCTCTTGTTTAGCTCTGCACAAGCGAGATGAATGTTCAACAAGACGGTTGTAGGCTCATTGCCACTTTGGCGGGTTATGGCTTCTTAGAGTCGTTCTATTGCATTATCGACCAACTTCAATTCGGAATCAATCAAATCGTGATTGGTGCTCCAAAACCGTCAGGAGGTTTGTAATCAGAATAACAAGCGATGTTTAGTAAACGCATATCGTGCCCCAGAACATCGCAGTGGTATCACAGTCGATCTTATGAATTAGCCGTATACAGAGTCTTGCCATTCGGACGAACTTCACCCAACCAGGTATTAGCAACATGGAAGAGGCATTTGAAGATGGCCCAGGTTTCGGCGTGTTGATATGGTGAAGCGAGGAGTTGACAAATTGGGCGCTGTAATTTTTCAATCGCCTAAGCCAGCTAGGATTTCTCGCATGGATTTGATGGGCCATGAAAAGAACGCGGTAAGCCGTAAGATGTAAGCAAATAAGGTGACTATGGGCGTCTGAGAGCTTGGACTGTTCCTGTAGGATCTGAGCCGCGCCAAGTCCGTCCGGGACGGAGTCCTGCCAGGACTGAACAAGACTATCGATATGTTCAGCAGCCAACTGCCTTTCGTCGGATGACATCTTTTTGGCGCTGACCGAAAATAAGGTACGGTACGTGAGACCCTGTATCTGTGCCAGTTTTACACGAGAACGAAAGTAATTGAAGTCAATGTTGTGGATTCTCAGCATGCCAGCGCCATCTTCTGGAGCCTCGGATGCGAATGAGCGAACATCGAAGTCGTCCTCATGTTGCGCGTGCGGTTCTACCGCTCTTAAAGAGATATCTCTGTCGAGAACGAATGTGGCCCAGAACAAACGGCCTATCTGCAGAGAGAATTCGGCATCTGCCGTTGTTCTAGCCTCTCTTATCGTGTAGTTGAAGCCGATGGGCCAGCTTGACAGCGGTAGCGATCAAGACGCAGGTCGGCTGTGGGTGTGGAGTGCTTAGAAAGATTGTGATAAGGCTTAAAAGGACCTGTATACCTTTCAAATCCTCATCTCGGGAAACCAAAACATTGAGCACAGCTTGCGCCTTATTCAAAAAATCCCTAATCAGTTTCTCGCTTCCTGAGATTCCCGTGTGGTGCGCTGACAAAGCCAGAACGACATTGGTCGAGGCCCAAGAAGCTTCATCCTGCTTCGATGGATAATGATACCATTCGTGAAGCATCTGAATGAAGGTTAGTCGGTCGAAAATGGGGATGAGCTGTACAGGTTGGCAAAAAAACCGATCGACAAGACCGAAAACTTGTTCAGGAGGCGGAAGATCGAGAAAGCTTGAATATCTTGCCGATAGCCGATATTCTGGTCGCTAAAACTGATATCGATTCTAAGCCCGGGTCCTGTCTTGTTCATTCATTCAGACTTTGTAGAGCTCCACTGTGCTTCGTCTGTGTCTGTGGCCCTTCGCACAATAAGATGACTGTGACTGTGACTGTGACTGCGAGTGGTGTTGGTGTGGTTGATAGCCGACATTCTGAATGAAAGGCTAGACAGTAAGAGCTGTCAGATGATTCTTTCTCTCGTTTTGAAACCAAAGAAGTGACACACAAAGTCCAATTGTCGACGGCATTATAGACATAAGGTGACTAGGTCTGGTAAAAATCCAAAGGATCAAGCTCCCATGCATTGTTACATAGCTAAGTCTATGGCGAGAACTCTTTGTCTAACATCAACGTCTTTTTGTGTGGCTACTCTGAGCTACTTTTGTGCATCTGATATCTCTCATTATGTGGTCTTTTCTTGTTCATTGTCATAGCTCTACACGTCCCCTGCACGACAAAGATATGGTCAACAGTCACTAGATTCTCACCAGAAGGGGCAATTTTTCGTTGACGTAGAGAAATCTTTCAAAGATCTGTGTCGTGATTCCACTTGTATATTAAAAGTCTTACAACTCCCGCTTGAATCTCCAATATGACCAACCCATCTTCGAATTATCTCACCAGGACACAACCGCCTATATCTACTAACTTCAACCAAGTCGTCAATCATCCACTAACCCGTCTACCAGCAATCTAACCAATCGCAGAAATCACAATGCCTAACAAATCTAAAGGAAAGGCTGAGGAGAGCGAGCAGCAAGAAGCTACGCCCCGCCGCGTCACCAGATCCCGTGCTAACCCTAACCAACAGCAGCAGCAAGCATCAACACCTGCACCGGCACCTGCATCTTCACCCAAGAAGAAGAAGACTAACAAGAGGAAAGCTGACGAGAGCTCCGAGGATGACGATGACGACAATCAATCCAAGGCTACCAAGAAGCAGAAGACGGAGAGCAAAGGCCAGGCTACTACAGCTAAGTCTAAGGCATCTGGTAGCCCATCCACACCTCCCCGGGCCGCAACTAGAGCTGGCAGTTCACGGAACCGACCATCTACTCCGACTCCTTTGACGACTCGAGCTCGGGCTCGGGAAATTGCTGCGCAACAGACATCATCCAGCATCACAGTCCAGCCTACTACGTCCACAGCTCAGGCTAACACAGCACAAACAGCTACGACTACTTTGCCCGTTCGCACTCGGTCTCGAGCTGCTGCTACACAGCCAACATTATCTAGCATCACAGTCCAGCTTCCTACGTCGTCCACACAGACTAACACTACACAGAAAGCTACAACGTCGACTCAAGCTAACAAGAAGCGCAAAGCCACTGCTCAAGCCACTGCTAGCAGCTCTGCCACGGGAAGCACTTCTACGGCCACCACAAACAAGAAGCAGAAGATCGATCCTGCAAGGGAAAAGGCCGCTCGAAAGAACGCAAAGGGCGGTCAGAAGGCAAAGGCAACGTCTACTCGCCGTAGCCCCAGAAATTCTGCCAATGCCAGTTCGTCTTCGGGCGTCAGCGGTACCTCGCCCAACTTCCCTACCACCGGCGGGAACTACAAGTCTGTTTCGCCACCTGACCCTAAGAATCTGACCCCTAGCAAGAACGCTCCTGCGCCGGCTGGTACCATGAATCCTCAAATGCTTCTGTCGTCGTCGGCTGCGCCCGCGAATCCGACCACCCAGACCACGACATCGCCAGCTGCGCCGGCTCAGCAAGGTGCTAATACGTTTCTTACTGCGCCCTTGTTTCCTTCTCCTAAAAAGAAGGGAAAGAAGAAGAAGAAGGGGAGTGATTCTGGGTCTGATGAAGATCTTTACAGCGCCGATAAGTAGGCTAAATGAAGCTTCAAGTCGGCGAGCAAGCAAACGCTGGAGGTTGAGTATCGAATGATGATGGAAAGCGTGAGTAACCGATTGAGATGGAGTGCTGGTCACTCCGAAGTAAGTAATAGATTGTCTTGGATTGGATAGAATGCAACTGCTTTTTGTCTGGAGTTTAAGATTGAACATGAGTATGGCGTGTGGATTTGGATTAGGATTCAGAGTTATTTTTACTTGTTTCTCTTTCAAAATTTGTGTTGTCAAATGTGTGAACCTTATTTGGTAATAATCGACTGTCATATAAGTAACCTGTCATTGAAAAACAATTTGAATGGGGTGATTTTGGAGAATCGTCTTCCCTCAAACTAATGCGACTTGATGCGGTTAGTAATCTGTTTTGCATAATCAGGGTTGACAGAGCTGATTCCAGAAGTGATAAACAGCAAGGTAGGTCGCGATCGGATAAGAATGTTACATTGTTGATAAAAAAAAAACCTGTTGTTGGCCATTGCCTCCTCTCTCCCTATTGCGACCTTTCGCAAAGAACTCTTACATCAGTGAGATCATAGGTAAAAGCCGAGTAGTAACGAACATCATAGCTTCTCAAGCAATGTCTTCCATATTTACTGGAAAGAATTTGATGGTGAATTTTTCTAGCTTTTTTACCCATCGAAATGCATTAAAGAGCCTTCTTCCTCATACGTCAGTGGATCAAGGGTCTCGCTTTAGTCCGTAGTGCTTGTTGCCTGCGCACCAATCTCATCCTTGCAAGCGTACAAATATGGGCCATGATCGCTCATTTACGACCATCTGGCATTGACTTATGACATGTGTCAACCATCTGATGATGGACTGCACTCGATGGTTGATGTTCTAATATTGAACTACTAAATATTTAAGTCGAAATTACTTAGAAGAAGTCGCTCTTATTCATTCGGTGTGAAGCAGCCTATGACTGGGAAATAATCAGACTTACTTATGATGTCAGCTTTGTTAAAAGTCATAGTCAGGCGGAGGATGGTGTGGAGAGGAAATAAACGTCCGGGGGGTCAGGGTGTCGTATGATGATTTACTGCCATTACTCATGTGGTAGCGCAGAAGAAATACTTGGAACAGCTTTCCCACAAAACCCACACACCAATCCACCAAGGCGCCCACCAACCCGTCCATCAATGACCCAGCCAAGGTGCTTCCACGTCGTCTTCTGCGACCTTCTTTGCGCGCCGCGCCGTGTCGAACCCTGTTTCTATGCCCTTGACCGAAGTCGTGGCGACCATGATGGCATTGTGACGCACCGTTGCACCGGCCCGCACGCGAGGCTTTAAAGCGTGAGGCCTATTGTGAGTCTTGTGATAAGAGTAGTGATAGAGCCCTTGTTGTAGTTTTCTTGTTCATGCCGGGATGGGTTGTAAAACAAACGCTTACACTCCCCCAGCCTTGACAACCAGCGCCGTGCTCACAATATACGATATACTTTCGCCAGCAAGAGGGAGAGAGGGAGACCGAAAGACATGAATTCCTAAGAAATTTAAACTTCCACCATCGTTCCTCTAGCATTTCTCTGAACGAGGAAATACCATGGCCGACTACATGTATCCGCCCCGGGGGCACGCCGGTCGCTATGACGGTCACTACGGCCATCCGGATCGCCGACGGCCTCGATTCGATGTCCCTCCAGAGCCTCGTCACCCCAGATCTAGATCCATGGACCATGACTATCGCCGAGCACCTAGGGAATCGCGGCCTCGCTACAGGAGCCCACCACCCCCTCATGGACGACCCGTCCCTAAACCCCGACCTCATTCTGAAGTAGACGAAGGGCGGACTCGGCGAAGGAGAGATGAACCTCCGCGAGAAAGACACCATCGTCCACCTCCGCCCACATCCCGAAGAAGGTCACCCTCGCCCCGGCGGCGAAGACCATCACCCCGTCAGAAAGAATCGCCACCCAGGACACGCGCTGTCACTGACACTCGTCCGGACAACAAGATGCAGCAAGCCGCTGCCGCTGCCTTCAACGCCGCAGCATTGGAGGCCGTGAGAGTGAGAAAGGAGCCTGGGCATTGGAATGGCCCTAAGGGCGCAAGGGTGGCAACAGCGGCGCTGGGAGCGGCTGTAACGGACAGGGCGGCTGGGGAGATCCGTGACGATGATGAAGACAAGGGTACGCGAAACATAATTGAATCTACTGTAGGGGGACTGCTTGCTGGCAGAATGGTTCATGGGTCGAAGAACAATCTCAAGTCCAGGGATAGGTGTAAAACGCGACACCATCATTAATTATTTGTTAACAACGGACAAGTTTGCGCGTTTAAAGGTGATGCGGTACAAGTGCAAGTGCTGGTCCTGTTTTCCCATTTCGAATCAAATGGTTTCGAATGCTAAATCCAATGACTTAGCCATACCAGAACCCCATTCTATTAAGTGATGTACAATAGTGCTTTTTTACCACGCGTGGTTTCGAGAGGTCTGCCCTTGGTCATCCACCTCTACTTTCCAATCCCTCTGAACAACGATACCAGCATTGCTGTGCTTTGGTTCGCTGTCTGGACGCTGCATTACCAGGTCGGATTCGCCGCTGCTTCGTAGCCCTGACTCAACCTCAGCCTGTGACCTTCCTTTATTATTCCCGTTTCCCGTGTTCGTCATCTCGTGAACATCCTCCTCGCTATCGATCTTGGTCAGGCCAATCTGTGACCACGGACCCCGAGGTGTCTTTTTCGAAGTCCCGCTGCCACTGATCGTCCCAAGACCGCTGCCCAGACCGCTCTTCTTTGTATTGGCTCCTGGAGTTCCGGCCCCTGACCTCTTGTCGGCGCTTGATCCCCTCGAGAATAGGCGATTGAGACCGATGACGCTGAGTAGTCGGCGCATGCTAGGCAAGCATGAGCACACAAGACCGATGTGTACTTCGACAATAGACCAGAGCATGAAGTCCTTCAAGTTATATGTGATATTCTGATCGCCAGTTTCGATAGCCATGACTTCGCTAAGGCGGACGGCCGAGACGATGCAGACGAAAAGACCGAGAGCGAACATGCCAGCGATGATAAGGCGCTGGCCGACGGGAGCACGGAGGCGCCAGACGTAGGGGAGAGGCATGAAGACCAGAACGAAGTCGATAATAACGTTAGGCAGGGAGCCCCCGAGGTAGATGCCTTTTTGAGACAAGCAAGTCTTCTCCGTGATGGTAAGGTCCCATTGGGAAGCGATTGGTTGGCAGCCAAAGGCACCCAGACAGAATAAGATGATAAGCCAGAGGGCAACAGATACGGTGATGACAATAATCGGTATGCGCGCCGTGATCGAGAAAAGCTTCCAGTAAAACGCCAGAATCGTAAACTTGATAAAGGCAATAGCCCAGCAATATAGTAGCGCTGCGGCGTAGAGATTCTTCAAGAAGTCCTCGACAGCTGGTAGAGGAACCTCGACGCCGACGTGTCGTCCAAGATCAGGTCGCAGGCCTAAGAAGAATGCTATTAGTTTCGTTGTCTATGCGCGCGCGCTGCGAACGGCGAAAGGAATTGAGCAATCAAGTAGCATACCCATCATGGTGACCCAGAAGAACCCGTTGGAGAAGACCAGAGTGATCACGCAGAGCAAGTCGTCCCATCCCATACTCGCCATGCCCGACACCTTACTCCTACACCACAGTTTGATCGGAACCGACGCCATCGCCAACACGTAGGTCGAAATGGCCGCGCCATCGAAGCGCGGCCTAAACGAGTCGAAGGCCTCTCCTTGTGATGCCATCGCTCTCTCTTTCTCGGGTGTGTGGGGAGGGAAGAGGGGGGAGACATGCGATAGCCGAAGGAAAGTAACACTTGGAGGACAGCCAAGGGATCGCTGTCCAGGCAAGTATGTTATTATAAGTTGGGGCCCGATGCAAATAGATTTAAAATGGGGTCATGCCATGCTTCGCAAGGAGAGCTTTTCAGGGGAACGAATATGACCGATTCGAGGATCAGAAAGGACCGGTTGTTACACCACGACGAGCGCACAGATACGGAAAAGGGACGGGGTTGTTTTTTTCACTAAATGTAATATTCTTCTAGCTCTTCAAGATCCCAGCGTACATGACTCCGTTACTGGCATGGATGCGACCAAAGAAACAATAAGCTTCCGGTGGCGAGCAGGCCGATCTCTTCATGGTTGTGAACCTTAGGGACTTAGTGCCATCCTCGAGAGCCCTCCCATACCACCCTCCCACACGTCCGCGGATCCGGGGCGGGCTCCTTTTTAACTAGGGTGGAGACGCAATGTCTGCATGAGCTTACCATCAGGTGAGTGAAATTCTTTTCGGGGTCCTCGTTCCCGAAGTTGCATAACAACTGCGCCATCCGGCAAGCCAAGGAGCCATACAACTGGATGATAGGATAACAAGATGCCATCTTATCAATTTCAAATCTCGCGATAGATCCTCGACTTTGGCTTAGCTATTGTTTGAGGTGCGTATGGCTACATCGCACTAACTCTTTGCATTGGGCGCTACCCATTAGCGCCCAATGATCCTCTCTGCGCACCTTAGCGGACCTCACTTCGCCGTTTGTGGAGACTATAACTGGTCCCAATATGTTATGTTATGGGCTGTCCAAAGAGGTAAATAATCTTGGCTGAACCAGCAGCCAAGGCCCAACCGAACCCCCGGGGTTTGGGAAAAATCCTTCGTTCCAATGGGATGTCATCCATACAACCAGGTTGAGCTTAATAGGCCGCATAGCATAACGTGCTATGATCGTATGACAGGTGACAGATCGAAATCATCATAGCCTGGTGAGCGATCAAACACATGAGCCCATATTATCCATGAATCCATGATCATGTTCAAACATCATCACGAACTACTCCCCACGATGCGAATGGGGAATGCTCGAGGATTACCTCTTGAAAAGATACAGCCCAGGGAAGTAACGCCCCCCTTTTTGCACCTCTCCGCCTCCCGTGGGTCTAATAGGAGGCAGCTAGGAACGGTCCAGGCAACTAAATCCACGAGCAACTAAGTGCGACACTAGGGCGATATTTGCATGCAGCCTACTCTTTTGGTGAAGCATCTCCATAAAAATCTCACTAACTAAGAGACAATGGACGGCATCACGGTCAACATCCGCGACTGCAACTCGATGTAACCGTATATAAGGATCATCCATACTCTCAAAAGGGATTATATTGGTCAGTGCAGGTGTCCTGCATTTAATCGTGAGGCGGCCAACGTTGCATACGGTTAACAAGCCCCGAGGTTGGGAGGCAGCAAAAGAGTAAGACCATCGGCCGTTCAAGGATCCGTTTCCCCTGACTAAATAGCCCCTTGGCAACAGCCCACCGGCCCCCTTGCCCGTCTGCACCGGGGGATGCGTCCGGGTCACCCCGTGGCTCGATGGTAGGTCGGCTTTAATATGTGTATCTCGGCGGTCCCTCTCTGACGTGACGGTTAAAAAGCGCACTGGCTCTATCGTCAACTATGGTGCTACAAGTAGTCTTATCAGGGGGATTGCCGGCGTTGCATTGTGACATGCTTGCTATTCCTTCTACCAGTATGGTGGACTCTAGACAGCGCAGGCAGAATTGTTTCCATACATAGACAAGGTGGCCGCCAGCGTCACACCACTAACCCGTCATGCCGGTCTTTACTGCCGATACCAATCTCGTGGGATGGAGTCGAGCCATGTGGTGGTCTGTCTATTAGTTCCGATGGTAGTAATGCTCGACCGCGCATTGGTAGAAGCTTGTTATAATAGCGGACTATTAGTATAAGCCGAGACATTCCGGTGAGCCACGCTGCGACATTTCTAATATGTCGCCGTCGCTCTCGTCCGTCGCATCCTGAAGATTCTCCCATCCTTTGTCTTTCAATTACTCGGACTCGGAAGCAAAAGCGACCAAAATGTTCCTGCACGCCGTCACTGGTGACGTCTCCTTTCTACGTGTTTCAGCCCTGCTGGCCACGCTACTGGTCTGCTACACTGTCTCAACGGTGGTGTACAGGCTGTTCTTCCACCCGCTAGCAAAGTATCCTGGGCCTTTCTGGTGCAAAATCTCCGGTTGGCCAGCCCATTACCATACCTCGAAGCAGAATCGACATGTCTGGCTGTGGACGCTCCAGAAGCAATATGGTACGACGCGAGCTGCCGTGACACACCCCCATGATGACTGCCTGGCGCTAACCTTGCTTTTGATTCTAGGACCTACTTTCCGCTTTACCCCAGACAAGATTTCGGTAAACACCCCGACTGGTCTTAAGGAAATCTACAACCACAAGGCCAACGTCGGAAAGTCGGATTATTATAGGGTCTACCCTCGCTCGCCCGATGCGGTCACGACTTGGAACACGACCTCTAAGGAGATCCACAGCCGTAAGCGTCGTGTTATGAATAATGCCTTCTCTGATAAGGCACTTCGTAACGCAGAGCCCTTTGTGCACGCCAACGTTGATCGTTGGTGCGAGCTTATCAAGAAGGACATTGACAACAATGGCGGCGAGTGGTCCACCTCTCTCAACATGGCCGATTGGGCCAACCACCTGATCTTCGATATTCTCGGCGATCTTTGCTTCGGGAGGTCCTTTGACATGAAAGAGGAGGATAGTCAACTTCGTTACGTCCCCCACTTGATGACTGACTTCCTGAGTATCATTCATGCAGTAAGCACCTACTTCTCGCTCCTAAAATTTCTCCATCCATCCGCTAACTCTCCTTGTACTAGGTTGCTTTCTCTCCATTCGCTGGCATCTGGGTCTGGCTCAAGCCCCGTGGTCTCAACGCTCTGCTCGCTTCCTCTGCTCCTCCTGCGCTCGCTGACTGGGCCGGCTTCGTTGGCAAATGCTTCGATGAACGCGCCAAGGTCGAGGAGGAGATTCGGGAGCAGAACAAGCCAGAGGAGGAGATTCGCAAAGACTTCTTCCACTATCTCATGGGGGCTATCGACCCGGAGACGGGAAAGCCTGGCTATGGACGCTCTGAGCTCTTCGGTGAAAGCGAGTCCCTCATCATCGCAGGCAGTGATACAACGGCCATCTCTACCGCTGCATCCACTTTCTATATGGTCCGCAATCCTGATGTCCAGGCTAGGCTGGCAGCAGAAGTTCGCGAGCACTTCCCGTCGGTTGACGACATTAAGGCTGGAGACAAGCTACAGAAGCAGTGCAAATACCTGCAGGCCTTCATTAAGGAGTTACTGCGTATGAGCCCTCCCACTCCAGCCGACATGCCGCGCGAGGTCCTCCCAGGCGGCATAAGTGTCGACGGAGCCTACGTGCCACACGGCGTGACTATCAGCACCTGCGCTTACTGCATCCATATGAATGAGGACTTGTACGACGAGCCCTTCACTTTCCGACCGGAACGGTGGATCGTCGGTGAGAAGGGTAGCACGGTCGAAAGCGTGGCTCGCGCGGATAGCGGATACTGTCCTTTCTCGGCGGGTCCGCGAAGCTGCGTCGGGAAGAATCTAGCGTATGTCGAGATGAGCGTCGTCATTGCTAAGTTGGTTCACCAATTCGAGATGAGACAGGACCCGAAGAGCAACAACTTAGGTGGAGGCAGCGCTGACAAGGTCGAGGGACGTCGCGAGGCTGATCAATATCAGCTGTACGATATCTTCGTAGGCATGCGATACGGACCCATGGTCCAGCTCAAGAGGAGAGTTTGATTCCAATGCGTTAGTTCGTTTTCGAGCTTGCTTCCAAAGGCGGAGTGGAGGTTGTAGGGGATGCTTATAAGATGCTCAGACGGAACTCTGCTTACTAGTCGGGTGTTTTCGATACATCGAATGGCCTCTCTAATGGATATTTCAAGAATCTACATATCATATTTCGTCTCATACTTTATTAGGTACTCTGCCTTGTCTCTGCCTTGTCTCTACCTCAGCCGCAGACTGTTCATCACGTGCATATTACTTCTCGCCCAACAACCGCATTCCAGGCCGTGATTCGTTGGTTTGCCGCTGGCCAAAGCCCTAAAGTGCATTTGTTCTCCTCACCAAGGCTTTGCCACGTCATTGAAGCCATCGCCCTAAATTCTCATCTGGTATATCATCATATATGCCCATGGAACCTTGAGACGGCAGCAACTTCTTTGTCGTTAGACAAGTGCCTCGTCGAGTACCATAAGCCCGTCAGCGGGTCATTCATTATCTTGGGTATTTGTGTGCCATGTTCGATGGCCATGCCTTTCCGGACGTTGCTCGACGTTAGAAAGAGGAAAGACAACAGCGATGTTGACAATGAGGCCGAAGAGGCGGGTAGCACTATCCCTCAAGAGGCATTCCCCGTAGGAGTGAAGACGCTTTGCGCACCTCAACATCCAACCGTCGAGTACGTTTTGATTCAATTCATCTACCTCACATAAGATCATCTTACTGAACTAGAAAAAAGTATCGTTTTTATCCACGGTCTTAACGGTAATCGAGACAAAACATGGACTGCACCAGGGAAGAATGCCGCTTGGCCTGAGTTATTGCTTCCAGAGAAGATACCCACTGCTCGGATTCTTACATTTGGCTACAATGTTCGCATCGTGAAATGGCGGGGGAGTCTGTCAAACGGTCGCGTTGGAGATCACGCGCACAGTTTACTCCATCACTTGGCTAGGCATCGCAATGAAGATGGTTCAGTAAGCTGCTAGCCCTGAGCTGTTCATGTTGATCTAATTAATGCTAAACAGCAAACAGAATGATCGACCACTTTTATTCGTGTGCCACAGTTTAGGCGGCATAGTATGTCAAGATGTAAGTCTTTCTCATGTTCGTTTCTATTAAACCCTCACTAATCTCATCTTCAGGCCCTTATCCTAGCGAAGCAAAGCCCCGAAGCACATCTAAAGAGCGTCCATAACTCGACCCGCGGAATCGCCTTTCTTGGAACCCCACATAACGGCGCGGGTCTCGCTGCGTGGGCGGAGAGGTTGTCTCATGTCCTAGGACCATTCAAGCGTACCAATATCGACATTGCCAGGGTACTTAAACAAGACTCAGAGGTGCTTGAGCGAATTCAGCGGAGTTTTCACAGTATGATTCTCGATCGAAACAAAGAAGGGTTTGCCCCTATACTCATATCTTGCTTCTATGAGCAACGTGCAATGTCAAAAATCAACCAACTGGTGAGTGTACGCTGTTTAACCACTGAATACTCCAAATACTGATCGCGCAGATTGTTCCAAAACAATCGGCAACTCTACCGATGTATCCTGCCTTTGGGATAGATGCAAGTCATTCAGACATGACAAAGTTCGCCACCGACGAGGATCCCGGATTCAAGGATCTGTGCGGCGAATTACGTCGCTGGGCACTTTCGTCTGCCTCTTCACAGCTTCCAATTCATCATCAAACGCAGCAAGTCTCTGTCGAGCAACAGCCACAAGAAATTGTCGTCGATACCCCCGCAAAACCTGTAAGTCTACTCACAAATCTTGTTATTGCTTCTCTCTAACTTTTTGGACAAGAGGACTATTCTTCATGTTCCTTTTGCGCAGAACAAGCGCTTTGTGGGCCGTGACAAGGAGTCCAATGAGCTGAAGCAACGACTCTTCCAGAACGAAGAGGAACGTGTTGCACTAGTAGGCCTGGGCGGGATGGGCAAGACGTCAATTGCACTCAATCTCGCATATTGGGTTAAGAAGCACATGAGAGACTACTCGATTGTCTGGCTACCCGCAGTAAATCTGGTTAGTTTCCAGCAAGCCTGCAGGGAACTTGTCGATAAGTTACCCGTGCAATTGAACAACGATGATGATCCAAGAGACGTCTTTCGTCGATATTTCAGCTCAGAGGACGCCGGACGTTGGCTATTCATCATCGACAATGCGGATGACTCGGATGTCATGTATGGCTCTTCTGAATCTGACAAGAAGGGCACCATCTACAACTACATTCCGCAAAGCAGCGAGGGTCGAACGTTAATGACCACCAGAGTTCAAAAAATAGCCGTGGATTTTGCCAAGACCGAAGTCATTAACATTACTGTTCTGAGCGCAGAACACGCTACGAAACTGTTACATGTTTCTCTCATCCAGAAGGACCAAGCGCAAGATCCCGTGGTCAACGAGCTCCTGGACAAGCTCAATAACATCCCGCTGGCCATCACACAGGCTGCAAACTATATTAATACCAACCAGAGTTTTATTTCGAAATATTTTCAACTTCTTAGCAACACCGATATGGACATGGTCAAGCTTCTCAGCAGAAGTGTCTGCGACGGTACCCTCTATAGCGAGAGTCAAACTGCGGTTGCAACAACCTGGCTGATCTCATTCGAACAAATCCGCGCGACCAACACGCAAGCAACGACGTTGCTCTCCTTCATCAGTTGGATCGAACCCAAAGGCATTCCTCGATCGATGCTCCCCGATTTCGACTCTGAACTGGACTTTGAAGAGGCACTTGGTACATTACGTGGCTACGGATTCCTAGAATCCCATGACGAGCAGGAAACCTTTTACATGCATAGCTTGGTGCACCTCATGACACAAGTTTGGGTAAAGGAGCAACCCGCAAATGACACAGCCAAGAAAAACTTTCTCTCACACATGGCGGAAATCTTCCCGAGTGATGAATGGGAGAATCACACCCGATGGCGAGAATATATGCCTCACGCTCTTCGACTTTTCCGTCAGCTCAAGGATGCCGATGCTCGATCGGCGGACGATTTGGCTTTTTGGATTGGCAGTTGCCTTTTAAAGGATGCCCAAGATCGAAACGCAATCGATGTGCTGAAAGAGGCTGTTGCTATTACCAAGTTCTTTTCCCAAGATGATCCCGACCGCCTGACATCGCAACATGAGCTGGATGGTGCATATCTTGCAAATGGACAGACTTCTGATGCCATTGATCTACTGCAGCAGGTAGCAGAGATGAGGCAGAGAGCTCTAGCAGAGGATCACCCTGATCGCCTTGCATCGCAGAATCAGCTGGCCGGTGCATATCTTGCAAATGGACAGATTCCTCATGCCATTGATCTACTGCAGCAGGTAGTAGAAATAGAGCAGAGAGTTCTAGCAGAGGATCACCCTCATCACCTTGTATCGCAGTATAATCTGGCTAGTGCATATCGTCAAAATGGACAGATTTTTGATGCTATTAATCTGCTACAGCATGTGGTAGAAATAGAGCAGAAAGTTCTAGCAGAGGATCACCCTCATTACCTATCATCGCAGCATCTGCTTGCTAATGCATACGTGGAGAATGGACAGATTTCTGATGCTATTAACCTACTACAGCATGTAGTAGAAATAGAGCAGAAAGTTCTAGCAGAGGATCACCCTAATCGCCTTGCATCGCGGTATGATCTAGCCCGTGCATATCTAGATAACGGACAGATTTCTGATGCTACCAATCTACTACAGTAGGTAGTAGAAACAAGGCAGAGAGTTCAATGGGCAGATTACCCTCAACTCCTCACATCACAGTATGAGCTAGCTAAAGCATATCTGGACAATAGATAGATCTCTAATGCTATTAATCTATTATAGTATATAATAGAAATAAGGCAGAGAATTCAATAGGAGGATCACCCTAGTCGCCTTGCATCGCAGCATCAGCTGGCTAAGGCATACGATCAAAATAAACAGATTCCCGATGTGATCGATCTATTATAGGATGTAGTACGAATGAGCAAAGTACTGCCCGAGGATGGTCCTCATCGCCTTCGAGCACAGATTTTGTTAGGCTCTATTTACAGGACAGATGGACATGTTCCTGCCGCAATTGACTTATTACAACCGTCAGTGGAAGGAAGTCGCTCGCTTGGGGAGAATCACTCTACATTTCTCAGGGCGCAATCTGAGCAGGCTAAGGCATACCTAGATGACGATCAGAGCCTAGCTGCAGTCAATCTACTACAGTACGTAGCAGAACGAGAAGAGGATAGTTCCCAGCGACTTATAACGCAGTATTGGCTCGGCAGGGCGTATCTAGCCAACAACCAGGCATCATCTGCAATCAATCTACTACAGCACGTTGCAGAGAAGGAAGAATCACTGACAGAAGATAACCCCGATCGGCTTCGGACACAGATTACGCTGGGTGATGCACATCTCCAGAACGGTGAGCCTCGACGTGCACTGCCTCTGCTACAGCATGTTGTGGAAATAACAAGGCACACTTTGCCTGAAGATGACGAAGAGGTTCGTGGCTGGGCGGAACTAAGCCTACAGGAGTGCCAAGATACAATTTCTTCTAGGTAAAGTCCCTTCTTTCCAGCTCGCGAACCGCTCAGTCTACATATGACATGTATTACTAGTGTCTGAGGGAAGTAATGGTCCGATTCGTATGGAAGCAGTTAGGGTCTTGAAGCTGCACTGGTTTGCAGGAGATACAATGGTTATGATAGTCTGAGACCATCAATTAACACATAACTGTCGCTATCTTGAGATTTCGCGTGATACACATCTACGCTGCAAGCTATTTAGATTGGTCATTTCTGAAGATGCTGGTGTTGTGCCCATGCACCCAAATATTACAGTTCACATGCCACTGCTGCCTGCTCTTGGAGAATGCGCCGTAGCTATAATCAAATTGCATATTAATGTCAGTGCGCTTAATAGAGAGGGAAAACACTACGGCGATGAATGAACTTGCTTTTTTACATATTGGAGAGATATGTCGGAAGATAAAGTAGGCTTCTTACCTAGTTTAGCCCCTCGAAAGTCGTCTGACAAGCTTGAGGAGGCATGACGAAAGTTACACAACCGTCTTATAGCGCTCTTAAAAAACACATAACCTGCCATGGGAAATAGCTCCACTCGAAGTGATTTTGGCACGCCGGTATCACTATGTAAAGGTAGCCCTCTCGTCTAGGCAGTAATTGCGCATTTAGGAATCAATTGCATCCCAAGTGACTCGTGATAACCAAAGGCCAGAAGAGACCTTGACACTTGGCGCGATGTGAGTGTACCTTGCCAAAATAGGAATCTGCAGTGAATAGAGGCAGAAGCCACCTGGAAACGCACTCACCCTCGTTGGCTGGATTGGCTTGCCATTCGCTGGCGCTGAGCATCTTCGGGGACCTCCATTGCTGTGCCAAGAGCCCTACATTTTGTTAGCCGCAGTTGGCAGAGGACCCTTTGTGTCGCTGGTGGCACGCAGGGGAGCTGCCACTGGCGGGAACACGACCCGCGATAAGACAGCTAGCTGGGTCGTCAGTAGACCACCAGAAGCAGATAACAACAAAACGTGGCAAAGGGCTGCAACTTATCGGCTTGCCTGTGTCACTGCCAAGAGAAGAAAGTTCTTGGTGGTTTCGGATGGGTCCTCCATGTGCTGGATTACGGCTAATCATAACCATGAATTAACGTTTTAGAGCTCATGGCTAGCGGCATCAACCCGCTGAAAGAGAGTAATAATTAATACAGGCACAAGAGAAGCCCTCCACCTCCATGTGTCCCAAGCGCAGCAAAACATGGGGCGGGTGGCGCGAACTCAAGAGATAAGCCAATAACCTTCCCCACGTGTATCTCACTGGTGCCCGAATCCCTGTCCCCTCGGTCTTTTTGCGATCCTCTGCGGACAGAAGTGCCTGGGCTAATTATCTGCCTCTTTAAGAGGGCATGCCGGCCGGTCGGGGGTGCGCGATCGCAGTTCGTAAGCTTCTAGCTCAACTCCTCTCTTTGTCTCTCCTTCGCCGGGTCGCTGTCAATTGAGTCAATTGGCAACTTTTAGTTAGTTCCGAGTGCCAGCCATCAGGATGAAGTCCTCCGTTGCTCTCGCCCTCGCCGGCGCGCTTGCGGGCTCTGCCGTGGCCGACGATGTACTTTTCAGCCGCCACGCTTCGAACCTGCACAAGCGCGCTATGGATGAGGAGGATGGTGGCTACAACATGACCTTCTTCCACATCAACGATGTGCACGCGCATCTTGACGAGTTCTCGTCCTCCGGCACCGACTGCGAGGAGCCCGAGGAGGGCTGCTACGGCGGCTACGCGCGCATCAAGCACAAGGTTGACGAGCTGCGGGAGAAGCACCCCGATAACCTGTGGCTCAATGCCGGTGACGAGTTCCAGGGCACTCTGTTCTACTCCTTCTACGGACCCGAAAAGATTGCCGAGACGGTCAATGACCTCAAGTTCGATATCATGACCCTCGGTAACCACGAGTGGGATGGCGGTGACGACGAGTTGGGCGAGTTCCTCAACAACGTCACTTTCCCGATCGTCTCGTGCAATGTCAAGAGCGAGCAGAAGGACCTCAAGAAGAACATCAAGAACTACCACATTTTCGAGGACAAGAACATTGCCGTCATTGGTGCCACCACCGAGGAGACTCCCTCCATTGCCAATGTCGGAGAGAAGACCAAGTTCCTCGATGCCGCGGAGGAGGTCCAGAAGGCAGTTGATGAGATCCACGAGAAGCACCCCGACGTCAAGCACATCATTGCCCTCACTCACTTGGGCTATGATAAGGATATGGAGCTTGCTGAGAAGACCGAGGGTATTTCTCTCATCATTGGTGGCCACAGCCACACCCTACTCGGCGATATGGAGGATGCTGAGGGCAAGTATCCTACCAAGGTCGACAACAAGAACGGCGATGAGGTCTTTGTCGTCACTTCTTACCGCTGGGGCGAGTACATTGGTCACATCAACCTGCTGCTCGACGACGAGGGCAAGATTATGAGCTATCGCGGTGCTCCCATCCACCTCACCAACACTACCGAGCAGGATGAGGACCTCCAGGAGCAGATCGAGGAGTGGCGCGGACCTTTTGAGAAGTTCGCCGCTGAGGTCCTTGGTGAGACCGACGCCGCCCTTGGCCAGGAGACCTGCCAGGACGAGGACTGCCTCCTCGGTCAGGTCATGGCCGACGCTATGCTTGAGTACCGCCAGAACCAGACCTCCTCCAAGGACAGCGATTCTCCCCGCTTCGCCCTCGTCAACGCCGGTGGTATCCGCGCCGAGATCGACGAGGGCGACATCACCCGCGGCGAGGTCCTCACTTCTTTCCCCTTCGGCAACGCCATTGTTGAGCTTACCTTCAAAGGTGAGGAGGTGCGCTCCATCCTCGAGGGCGCCGTCTCCATGGAGAACCAAGAGACTGGTGAGGAGATTGGCTCTTGGTTCCAGGTTTCCAAGGGCATCAAGATCGAGTACAACCCGGACAACGACAAGGGCGAGCGCCTGATTAGCGTCGAAGTCGACGGTGAGGATCTCGATGATAATGAGGAGTACAAGGTTGTTACGCTTGACTTCCTCGCTGGTGGCGGTGATGGCATCTTTGAGGAGCAGTCTGAGTTTGCTACTCTTGACCTCCAGGACGAGGTGCTGATTCAGTACATTGAGGCTCGCACCCCTCTGAGCCCTAAGCTCGAGGAGCGTATTGTCGAGACTGACAAGAAGGAGGCCGACAGTGGTGATGGTGATGATAGCGACGACAGTGGTAATGGGAGTGGCAATGGAAGCGGCAACGGTGAGGAGAGCGAGAATGGTGGCGATGGTGACGACGAGGACAGCGAGGAGGGTGAGGGTGGTAACGGCAATGCCGCTGGCAACTTGGTTGTGCCCATGATTGCCGCCATTGGTGCCGCCATGGTTACTCTGTAAAGTCTGTACATACAAACAGGAATAGGCCATGGATGACAGACGAGTAAGCAGTCAGTTAAGATACATATATGTATACAATAATACGTTCATACTGTCTTAATTTTCAACATAATCCACCGCATGTTGGACTACATGTAGTTGCACAGAGCCAGCCTCGCTCACAAGGCACCAAGGGTAGATGGTTCAGACGAAATATCTTCAGATTATACTACAAAGCCCCATCATCCCCACAAGTGAAGGTCTACTCTGCTTCACCTCATTCTTCTTCATCTCCTTCATCCTCCTCATCGTCCCTACTCCGGGAATAGCTACTGCTCAACGCATCCTGCTCCTGTATCCATCGGAGTATGGCCGCGGCGGTAGACGTCGCCTCGTGTGTATGTATACTTCTACCACTAGGTAATGACCGCGATAGACGCCGGCGACCCTCACCCTCTGCGTGGTAGATTCTTTCTTCTTCTCTACTGTAGGGATCATCCCGGCTATCTTCGACGTGGACCACTGTTGCTCTTCTAATCGAAGCGTCCTCACTCCCGCTATTTGGAGTAGTAGCACCCGTGGTAATAGTAACAGGTCTCCGTGCCCTGCCTCTTGGCCTTCGAATTCGGCCGCGGGTCTCGTCTCCGGGTAGGTAATATCCCGGAGATACTGCGCCGGCCCTGTCAAAGGTACGGTAATGGGAGTAGCCTTCGGGATCGGCCGCTCGCTGCCAGCGGTAATGACGTTGTGATTGTCGGCGTCGAACTTGCTGTATGTGGCGTCGCCGTAGGCAATAGAAGACGACAGAGAGAATGCAGGTAACGAAGAGGGTCACTGGGAGGCTGAGGAGTAGCAGAGCTTGGAAGGTATCTTGTAGGTCAGGCATGGCTTAGGTTATACAACTATCACGCAGTTTGTGAGATTATTGCTGCTGGTCGGCTGCTGTCCTGTATGTCTAAGCGCCGCGAATATTAGAGATCGCGGTTCGGGCGACGCCGCAGGATACGAGCATTTGAACTTCTTCGAGAATGGTGATTCAGCCGCCGAAGGATCATTCACATTCGTTTGCCCAGCACTTGATCAAAGGTTCAGAATATCGTGTTTCTCATTCACAGGTTGGGGTATCTCTGTTTCACAGGCATCACTTGATAAGGTTGAATCTGCCCTCGAAGCAAACACACCCCTGATTCCGTATTTGTGTGCCCCAGTCCACAGAGATAACCCCCCGACTCGAAATAATATTAAACTTAGTACGTGTAGCGGAAATCGGCGCCAGCACCCTCCTGTAAGATTCTGTTAGCAACCGTACCATAGAGGATATATCATGAGATATGGGGGATGGGACACAACGTACACCATAGTTCTCGAGGATCGTTCCCTCGCGGTCAGCCTTCTTATTCTTCTTCCAGAAGGCAAAGTCGCAAGCCACAACGAGAATGATGTTGAGCAGAGCGCAGGCGATACAAGTGTACATGCCGGGGTGATAGTGAGGAATATCCTCCTCGCGGAAAACGAGACTGCCTATGATGCCGCCAATACCACCAAATCCAACGAGCGTGGCGCTGCAGAAGGCGCGCTTCCACTGACCTCGCATGTTGTTGGCTTGGAAAGACATGGTCGCCGGCACGTTGGAGTTGGCGCCAGCAGTGACGAGGAAGACACCGAAATAGCGCACTGCGTCGCTTCCAGCCCAACCCATGATGGGAAGACCAATGAGGGCAAGGATCATGTTGCCGATGATAATAGGTCCCCGGAGATGATATTTATCGCCGATCCAAGCGCCGGTGAACATGATAATACCGGCAAAGGCGTAAGGGGGGGCGACCAGACACTGAGCGGCACCAACCTCGAAACCCATGTTCTCGACGAGCAAGATGGGTAAGGTATAAGCGAGGGCGTAGGAGATGGTCGTAGAGTTGAGGAAGATCATAGCGTAGGCCCAAATCTTCCAGTCGGCTCCGCCGCCGAGGAACTTCTTCAGATTGAAAGGCTCGTGGGTGGCGTCGCCGCGATCCTTCTGAATTCGTGCGACGATCCACTGTCGCTCGCGCTGTCCCAGGAATGCCCAGTTCTTACGCTTGCCGTCGGGGAAGTCGACCAGGGTGAAATATCCAATGATACCAACAGCGCAGGTCAAGGCTCCCTCGATGGTGAAGATCCACCGCCAGCCGGTGATACCTTCGCGGCCGTCGAGCTGCATAAGCTGTTGAAGGAGATCAGTCAGCGCCATGTCTTTGCTATAAGCGGCCAAAATTGGGAATTACTCACTCCAAAAGCCAGGATACCAGAAAAGGCCGTAGCCACGCAGCCAAGAAGATAGAAGACCGAGTATCGCTTGCCGACCTCATCTGTGTTGCTATTAGTAACAATATCTCGTAGAGAAAACTAAGATACGTACATCGAGTGTACCATGTGCTGAGTAAATAGACACAGCTGGGAAAGAACCCAGCCTCGAGCAGACCCAGTATGGCGCGCAGCCCCGTCAACTGCTTGTAGTCGGTCACGAAGCCCATGCCAATCATGACGGCGCCCCAAAGTACCGTGATGGAAGCAAGATGAATGCGAGGCCCAAGATAGCGGATGATGATCGTGGATGGCGGCTGAAAGACAATGTATGGGATAAAGAAGACAAGGTTGGCCAGGTTCTACCCGCAAGTGTTAGCTGTCTAAGTCCCCTCGATTCGCTGATACACAGAAATCTACATACATAGCGAAGCTTCTCCAGGACGAGCTCGTCCCGCATACCAGCAATACTGGCTGCACTCATGTTCGTGCGGTCCATCAGACTAACGCAGTACATGACACCAACAGTGACGACCAGACGGCGGTCAATGTGGCGAATGATCTTCTTCTGCTCGCTGGGTGAATAGCCAAAGTCGTCGGGGTCCTCACTGTGCTCTATCGAGCCGGAGCCATCGTGGTCGGCGCCATTCTTGCCCAACTCATTGGACATCTGCGGCTCGAAGCTGTCATCCTTCTTCTCCGTGGCCATGATGGTTCCAATGCCAAATACAATTGAGGGGGGATTGGAAGAAGAGACTGGATCGTAGATCCTCTGTTATTACAGAAGAAGGGTCGTACCTGTCCTCGTACAACGGCGCGGGAAGGATATGTACAAGCACAGAGGAACAAAAATCAAGGGATCAACGGGGTAGGACTGGGGGGGGGGCGGCAGGTTGTATTATAAAGATGCAGCGTATTCGGAGCACAAGGGAAAGGATTGGGGTTGCATGGCCTAGCAAGGCCCATGGATCATGGCTTCCATGCTACGCACCAGTCGCCGGGATCAGCCTTTGAGCCTCTGTGGCTCTGCTTCTTCTTCCTGTCCGTGCAGAACCCGCATGGCGAAGAGTCGCCTGTTGCTCTATACTCTGGGAGGCATGGCGAAGGGTGTGTGGAGGCGATGTACATCCGTCCGTGCTTGTATCAAAGCCGCGTCCGTGTGCCGTGCTTTCAGTAGTCCGAACAGACTAAACCAAGAAGCAGCAGCCAAAGAAAGCACACATAGTATCCCGGTTCGTCGCACTGATGATATCCACCCCTGCAACCACCAGAAGCCAGCACTCGGGGCTTAAAACGCCACGGAAGTCCCGAAGCACGTCCCCATCCCCAACTCAACCCATGGCGCTGACCCCCGCTGAGCCCGCTTATTTCAGGTCTTGGCTCCCCTGGTGGCCTATGTTGTGAATGGAAGAAGAGCCAAAGAGATGGGAGATTGTTAATAGAAGCGAGTTTTCATGCTTGTTTACTTGTCTGTGCGAAACGCTAAATTATGGTAGATAACTAGGAACAAGATCGAGTAAGAAGTTTAAAATCGGTTCCCATCAACTCGTCAGCCAGCCATTTCCCACAACCAAAGTCAGACCCTAAACTCCACTGCCCCCAGACGAACGCCGATGCTAAATTTCAAGCTCGTCACGCCTCCGGAGAACTAAACCATTAGTTCACAACATACATGCGGGGTTGCCCAATAGCAAAAGGCATGACCGGCAATCTGCTATTTGCCAGTCAATATTAGCACGAAACCGGAATAGGAGGGGCGCAACACGATCCTCGTTTTGGGCTTGGCACCCGGCCAGATTACCTCGTTTGTGCTGGGATGCCTCTGATCTTTGGACTCAAGGGTGTGTGTATCGGGATCTGACCCTTTAGTGGATTGGATAAAGTGTGAGACTTTGTGTGGGAACTTGGACGGATACAAACTCTCGTACCTTAGAAGAGACTTGGTCAGCGTGGGGAAAGGAATCCCCCCCGTTTCGCCCCCATTTTCCACTACCCCGGCCTCAACGTTGGGATAATTCATGGGCTATCTCGACCTCGTGTATGAGTACCATGTTTTCATGTATGTAACCCTTCGCCTTCGTCATTATCGCGAGAGTAACATCACCACGCTTACTGCGCATGTCAATACCACACACCTGCTGTCACAACAAGCAGGCAGAAATTCTGGAATGCCGCCAATTTTACCCTACGAGCAAGGATGGACTAGGGTCTGAATCCCGGTCTGTGCGCGCGGCTAGGCTTGGGAGTTTGTATGACCTGTTACAGAAGACAAAGACAGAATTCGATGGCCACAAAACGCGGGTTTTGACAGCTTCGCGCCCGCAGTTTTGTCTCTTCTCGTGACTTGTAATACCACATGATCTTGTTGCTATAGCAGGTCTCCAAATTCCATTTATTTTGTAAAGGTTCAGCTGATAAGACCAGCTTCAGCCTGAGTCAATAATTTCCACATTGCGGCCGCTGGCAGGCGTGGCGCTCCTGTTCATGTCAACGAAGGACCCTGGTCCTGGAGCAGCCTTGTCAAGTAGGAAGCCGTTGCAGTCCGCAACTCACTTCCACTCGCACATATTCTCGCGCTCAACCAACCAATTCTCAACCGCCGCAAAGGGGGCTCAATTCGACGCCGAAAAACAACTGATAACGGTTATGGTATTCATAGATTGAAGTTTCGTCCCCGCCGTTCTACGAATTCACCCCCGCACTCTTCTAACCCTCCTTTTACCTAGTCCCCTTTTTGGCTTTCCTCTCCGTGGGCGTAGCTCCACCCACACTCCACAGACACAGCCGGAGCAAAGGTGGTTTCTTCGTCGTCAATGTGGAGTTATGGAGTGATTCTTGGTCGGAGCTTGTTTTTGGAGACCTTTTCCAACCCTTCTAACTGGCTGTCCTCGCCCTCTAGACGTCCAAGTCTTCTAGATGCCGAGGCACAAGACGTTGAGGCAACGTACTCCCATACGCTATGACCCAATTCCCCCACCACTAAGCACTCTAGCTTCTCCGCGTTTCTGGTTACTCTGCTGCAGTAATAAGCTTGATTCACATTAGGAGATAGTTCCGACGGGGAAGCTGGGGTGGTTGACTTCCCATGGCGTCGATCTAGAACAGAACATCGGTGTTAATTAACACACCACCCGTTCGACGTGCCTCGGCTTATCTTGGCCCCCAAATACATCACCAACTCAACGATCTTCCAATCGGGAGACTTCAATATGAAGAGAAACCCTGGTACAATGCGCATTTTCCTATCCACATCGTACATCTCATCTTGCATAGACCTAAAAGTACGGAACGTGCCTCGGTAAATCCTCCTGAGGCTGATACCGCTGCCAAGATGCCGAGCTCTAAACGACTCGTACAATGTTGTATACCTAACAATCAAGGGCAACATGATTCCCAAGAAAACGAGGGACTGGACCATCCCCATGGGTCCCCACGATCTCCCCCATGTTACCCCATGGTCCCCTAATGATGTGATGAATCATGATACCGATGATAAGTCGCAACGTAGATGCAGACTATACACAACGTACAGTCCCTCCAGAGCGATCAGCCGAGGCACAAGAGTGCCCAGCATTTTGCTGTCCAAGCCATATATACATATCAGCCACCCGCTTGACCCTCTAATCCTCTTTCGGTCTCCCTTGCGAATGCATGTATTCTAATAGCCTGAATTCATCTAAGCGTTTCTCATCTATGGCTGGAACATAACACCTCTTCCGTTGGCATATCTCATGCATTTGCAAATCATCAACGCTGACGCCTCCCGCTATCTCTATCCTCGCTAACGCAGAATCGCAAGCTCAGCCATTTCCGATCCAAAAAGGCAGAAACCTCGGCTTGATTTCCTTTGTTCCCTCAAATTTGCTAGAACTTCCTGACCATCTTGATCACCGGACCAGTCCAGACACGAAAGCCAAGGCCTTGCGCACATTGTTCCAAGCAAGCCCAACGATACCAACAACCGTGAATACCTGCAGAATCTCCCATGGCTGACGCAAATTGACCGAAGTCTCGACAAAGTCTGTCTTGCTGCCCGCCATGGCGGGGAACCGACCGGTCGTCATGTACTCCTCCATCAGGGCATCCTTCTTGTACCACTCCTCACGCAGCCAAGCATCGAACTTTTGCTGGTCGTCCAACGGGATATCGGCCACGCGATATCGACGCCAGTAGAAGTTGACTGATTTAGGCGGGCGTCCTTGGAAGTAGGTGCTGACGAGACCGAAGAATTGCTCGCCGTACTTGCCGCGGCTGTTTAAAGATGCCTCGGTTAGCCTTTTCGCTCTTTTCTCGTACACATCGGTACGCCCGTTTTCCAACATTGATGAGAACTTACGGAATACCCTCATACGCGACAGTACAGTCATATACATAATCAACCGTGCCCTTAAGCTCGGACAGACAAAAGTACATGCCAGTGCTTCGCGGCAGCAACAGATGTTCCGGATCGCGAATACCCTGCTTCTCCGCCCAGCTGGCTGACTTCTTGCGGCCATTGGCACACGCGTTGGTGCCCTCGGGGAAGAGCAGCAGCCACATCGGATCCAGATATGTCTTCCCGGATGGATCGGTCTTGGTCTTGCGCAGCTTCTGGAGACGGTAGGCCATGCGCGGCTGATCCGTGGCCATCTTGCGCGACATGAAGATGAAGCTGTAGAACATCATGCCCCAGCCGACAACAGGGATATACTTGAGCGATTCCTTGAGGATGATGTAGATGTGCCCGTGAAGACCCGGTCGGTTGGCGTAGGCTACCCACCATAGATACAGCCAGTCGGTATAAATCTGCTCCTGTCAGCTACCCATATCTCGCTGGTCCCATTTCTGCATACCTGATGGTTTGCGATCAGAATGAGCCGCTCCGGGAAGTCAAACTCGACACCGCCATTCTCCGTCGCACGTATTTGACCGGCCACCGACTCATCGCCGCTGATGCGGATCTTTGCCGGGCCCCAGATGTGCGTCATCAAGTTCGTAACAAGGGCAAACTGTTGCTTCGTGTAGGCCATCCAGGCATAGTACCACTCGCGGTTGATTAGATACAGAGGCGTCCCGATAAACTGCGTCAAGGCGATGCTGAAGAATTCCATTAGTCCAACCTTTCAAAAGTGTTGTCCCGCGCCATAGACATATAAGGTGCTCCTCGACACTAGCAGAAGGACGTACAAGATGATACAGCTCGTGAAGTAGACGCCGAAAGAAGCCCCTCGGACAATCTGCATGACCTTGCCATAACTCTCCTTACCAGAGGGATGGTGGTCCGCAGCGCCGTTGGGCGTGGGCTTCTCCGTTAGCCCCGCGTCGGCCGGGGCAGGAATACTGGTGCCGTTGTCGTCGGCCATGGCGCCGGAGTGTATTTATGGGCTCCGTCGGTAGCAGATTCGGTCGATATCGCAGAGATAAGAATGATTTCGAAGGATATTCTGGAAGAGAGCTCGGGATGTAAGGACATATGCTGCAAGCCGGATGGATCGGAGTCGAGAGGAAGTCCGGGCGGTGGCCGTGGCGGAAACTGGGAATAAATGGATGCTTGTTGGTGATGATGAGCCAGAATATGAACGAGAGACAAATCAATCCCGTGGCCTAACCAGCTGCCAGAGCCAGAAGAGCAAAATCCGGGCGGGAAGCGAGGATTAGGCAGAAATGAAGGTGCTTGTGGACGGGATGGCAGGTCTGGTGTTGAGCTGGCCCTTCACATGATGACGTTCCGTGACTGGCTCCCATCTCCAAGTCCGATTTCCAAGTCTAGGGCTGCTCCAGGCTGCTTTGGTGGGTTTGGCGGATTTTCAGGCAGCCTCAGCGCCCACGTTGAGCGATCATCACCCATAAGGTGCTGTAGTAGCCAATGGGAGCGTTGCCATTAGTGCTGAATGGCCGATGGTAAGTCACGTTCCTGGCGATCCTGTACCTGGGCCAGGGCAGCCAGCTCATAGAGGAAGCAATCGTGGGTAAAGGATGGAGGAGGCACTTAAAACGATGATAGTTTAATTAGGAGACCAACACTTATTATTTCACTCGCGTAGTATTAAACTACCCAACGTTTTTGTCGCGCTGGGGTGACATGTGAATCTGCATCTCCTCATCTCGGGTGTCTTATCTCCCCCCCAAATCTAAATTCGGCAGGCGGTGAAACTGCTCTGCGCTCCCGGTACCGTATCCAGCATTCTGCCGCCCCGGCGATTTGCTGCTGAAACTGCCTGACAAATGAGAAGCTTCAAGAATTCGACATCATCAACAACAACAACAGCACAACATCATCCATAACAGCATTAGACTGTCTCGCCACACCATGACCCTGGCTTAGTATGTTTAATTGCAGGCTCCTCAGCGAGCGTCTGTCCACTCGCGCTCCATCATGGCGCCCCCGAGTCACACCTCGCCCAGTTATTAGCTGGCCGTGTGCATCCCCGAGATGGTCGTCTTCAGAACGAACGCTTCGCAGCTCCGATGTCCGAAGCGTAGCTGAACTCCCCGATCGGACCTTTCCTCGATTTCTGCAGAGCGCCAAACCCGGTTCCTCCCTCCTAGCGCTGAAATGGCCCCGGCCGCCGCGCAACCTGCTGCTTGTGCAGAAGCTGTACAGCGATGAGGTAACTGAATCGGTCATCAAGTTCGCCAAGCACATCCAAGAAGAGTACCCGGATGTCAACCTCATCGTCGAGCCGCGAAACTCATCCGACATCCAGCAGCGGCTCAAGTCCCCGATCTACGCCTCGGACGACCGTCCCGGCATGGCCGACAAAGTGGATGCGATCGCGACATTTGGTGGGGACGGGACAGTCCTCCGCGCAGCAAGTCTCTTCAAGCTTCACGGATCAGTGCCCCCGATTGTGTCCTTTAGCATGGGAACACTGGGGTTCTTGGGCGAGTGGAACTTTTCAGAGCACAAGCGGGTATGGCGGGAGGTGTACATGAGCGGGAGCGATGTCGCTATGAGAGATGCCGCCGTGCCGAAGGGGTTGGATAAGGACACGGCGGATGTTGAGTCCCATATTGCTTGGGAACGTATGAAGGGGAAGAGCATGGGTGCACAGAGAGCAGCGAAAATTCTACTGCGACATCGGATCAAGGCGGATATCTTCAACGCGGAGGGTCACAACATCAACGGCCAGCTGTCCGATTCGCTAGCCAACGAAGCCAAATCGCTATCGAAACCGATTGCCGGGACGAGGCAGCAGTCGCCTTCGTTGCGAGCTATCAACGAGATCTCGGTGCATCGAGGCTCGCATCCTCACCTGGCCATCATCGACATCTACCAGAACGGCCACTTCCTTACGGAGACGATTGCCGACGGTATTCTCATCAGTACGCCTACGGGATCCACAGCATACAGCCTCAGTGCAGGTGGCCCTATCGTCCATCCGCTTGTGAAGTCACTACTTATCACGCCTATTAGTCCCTGCAGTCTGAGCTTCCGCTCGCTCGTGCTGCCGCTCGACACCAAAGTCACGTTGCGGATGAGCAGCAAGAACCGTGGTCGCGAACTAGATCTTAGCATCGATGGCCGACGGTGCGCGGGCGTGTCTCCAGGGTCAGAGCTACGCGTGGAAGGCGAGTTTGTAGGGCGGTCGAGGGACGGGCCAGGAGAGGAGTGGCATGGCGGCGTGCCATGCGTGATCCGGACAGAGGACGATGATCCTTGGGTGGGAGGCCTTAATGGGCTACTCAAGTTTAATCATCCGTTCGGGAGGGCGTCCTCGACTGACGACTTTGTGGAGGACTAGATGGCTCTTCAGCATGTACCATTTGATACCCTTCTTTTAGCAATACCACGCATTTCTAATCTGACAGATGAGTAGTATGGATTTTCATGTTGACTTTGTGTGGGTTGCTTTCATAGACCAGTGTGATACGCGGAAACCTTGTCAGGAGTTCATCACAAGCCCCGGCTACCCAGGTACCGTTTGAAGTAAAACAAATCCTTTGTTTCGAGATCCAGCGGACCGGCACGAGGGGAGATCCGGGGCAGGACGGGGTCGAGCGGCGGGATGGCGTAGAGACGCGCGTCGCGATGATCGTTGCTGAGACACGTATCTACCCTATAATGGTTTTTCAATATCAATATTTCGGTCATCCGCGGAGGATATTTCAGTAGTAAACCTCGTAGACAAGTTGAGGATGAGCGAATTTTGTCGGTGATTGCCAAGTTGAGTAATTATTGTTTCATGTTGAACGTGTGATGCTGGGCGTAGTGCCTTGGCGGCTTATAGGTTTAAGTGAGGGCTTATAAAATGATTTACACGAGACCGATTAACAGCCTCGCCTGTACGAGCACTATTTGGACAAACTTTGTCAGTAAAGAAAGGTCTTGTTCTCTAGTCGCTTCTCTATTGTAACAATGAAAAACTGTACAAGACACCCTTTTTTCTCTCTTCTTCTTGGAAGTCCTAGTCAAAGTAAATAAATTAAGCAATGCAAAGAGAGGCTTCACGTGCGAAACTTCGGGAAGTTGTGCTAGTCTATGCAGTCGTGCGGCGGGTCACGGTGCAAGAGGTCTTCACTGGACCCGTGTGCTCCATGTGAAAGATGATCTTATTATCTTGGCATATTATGCCTGGGTTCACGATCTTCCCACTCTTGTACGGAAGAGTCGGGTAGCGGCACATGGATGAACGAACATTTTGGCTAGGATGTTTCAATAGAACGCCATTGTACGGCTTGCAAGCTTCGGACCCGGCAATGACGTGTTTGTCGGTGGCAGGTCTCACCATGTCTTGCAAGAACCCAACCCTTGTGGCGGGTTGATGGCTGTGATATCAAGACTACTATCAGGTATTGGATGTTAAACTAAGGTAGCAACGATAATTGTGTTGGGCGGCTAGGTAAGATTATGGCGGAGAATCCGCTGACAGTGCCTTACAACTTGAAGCTAATACTGGAACAAAACGTCTTTTAGTGCAGAGGCTAAGAAGCGGCAAGACGCCACTGACTGCGCCCAGGAACTCAGAAAATATCCGCTAAAGGAGGAAAGACACGGCGCTGTACGTTTAGCGAGGCAGTACCTGCAGTCAGCCCTAAGCCTTGATGGCTAGCGGGTTTCGCACAGGGCGTTTTAGGCGTTTTAGGCATTTTAGAGGCTACCTACCTAATACCGGCAACTGCCAAGTGCTGCAAGGTGCGTTTTAGTGCCCCTCTTAGTGGATTTTAATGGGCTTTTAGTGCTTGGCTGGCAGGCTGAGGCAGCTGAGCTGGCTTCTGTGCCTCGGCGTCGCACCGCAGCTTTCGGCGGTATGACGCAGGCCTCCAAATAATTCCCTTAATACTCGTATTGATTAAAGGTAGGACTAAATAAATAAATTATCCGTCAATTAATGCCTTAGTCCCTAACAAAGATTCCCATCTGTGCTAAAACAGTGTCATCGTCCTTAGTGTCTTGGTGTGTTTCGTCGTGTGAGATCAAATCCTTCCCATACCACGCTACTTACTACTACCATTGCTCCTCTTCATTTTCCCTTGCTTGGATTTTCTTCTCCCTCATTGCTTATTCCTTATTCCTGCTTGGCCAATACATGTAGCCACCGTTCTTTTCCCTTTCCTTTACTATTCTTCTTGATTTCCAGCATTGTATAGTATCCATTGGCATTTTGAATAGCAGACAAGCATGAATCGCTTGTCGCTGCTGCTGGCAGCCTCATCGGCCACAGGGGCGCTCGCAGGTAAGCAATGCATTTTCTATCCATGCGCATGGAACGCCCATGCCGTTGGTTGGGCTTGCTTAAGATAGACACAATCGCTGACCAACGCCTGCCTCTCGCCAGATGGCTTCAACCGATTAGATGCCGCCGAATTGGTCGTCAGAGCTTCCGGAAATGCTCCTGACGGCTACACTCCCACCGTTGTCGACTGCCCGAGCAACAAACCCCAGATTCGCAATGGCTCCGAACTGTCAACCCAGGAGAAGGAGTGGACGGTGACCCGTCGAAACGAGACCATCTCCCATATTCGCGACTTCCTCGAGCGTGTCGATATCCCTGGCTTTGACGCCGAGGACTACCTGAAAGATGCGAAGAAGGATAACACGGCGGTGCCAAACATTGGCCTCGCTTTCTCTGGCGGTGGCTATCGAGCTATGCTGTCAGGCGCTGGCGCCTTAGCTGCGTTCGACGACCGATCCGGGGGCAGCACGGAAGAGGGTCAGTTGGGAGGACTGTTACAGAGCGCGACCTACATTTCTGGCTTGTCTGGTGGTGGCTGGCTGGTGGGTAGTATCTACCTCAACGACTTTATTACAGTGGAGGAATCGGTCAACTCGGGCAACATCTGGCAATTCCAGAACTCAATCCTCCTCGGGCCCGACAACTACTCGATCCTCGACTATTACTCCGACGTGATCGACATGGTCGGCGCCAAGTCTGACGCTGGCTACGAGCGCTCCATCACCGACTATTGGGGTCGCATGCTGTCCTATCAGCTTATCAATGCGACAGATGGCGGCCCTGACTATACTTTCTCCTCTATCGCCGACGACGAGGACTTCAAGGACGGCAAGACCCCGCTGCCTTTCCTCATTGCTGTTGGCCGCCGGCCGGAAGAGAAGGTTATCAACTCTAACTCAACCGTCTATGAGTTCACGCCTTGGGAGCTAGGCTCCTCCGACAACACTGTCCACGGGTTCGCTCCGCTGCGCTATATTGGGTCGAACTTCACCAATGGCGAGGTCGACGACGATGGTGAATGTGTACGAGGATTTGACAATGCCGGTTTCGTTCTGGGTACCACTAGCAGTCTCTTCAACCAGATCGTGCTCGAGCTGGATAACCCGGATAATGACATGGTGCCTGATGCTGTTCCCGACATTGCCATCGACACCGTCACCAGCTTCCTGAACGCTGTTGGCGACGATGACAACGATATTGCCGACTGGACGCCAAACCCTTTCAAGGGCTGGAACAAGGCGGAGAACTACAACTACGACGAGGATCGTCTGACACTGGTAGACGGTGGTGAAGATCTGCAGAACGTTCCTTACCACCCGCACATCTTTATCGAGCGTGAGGTCGACGTCGTTTTCTCGATGGACAACTCTGCCGATACCGACGACTCCTGGCCCGATGGCGCATCGGCCATTGCCACTTACGAGCGCTCTCTGCTCAACATCTCCGAGGGCACTGGCTTCCCTCACGTCCCCGGCAAGAGCACCTTTATCAACAAGGGCTACAACACTCGTCCCGTCTTCTTCGGCTGCGACGCTAACAACCGCACCGAGCCTCACCCCCTGATCGTCTACATCCCCAACTACCCCTACCAGTACTTCTCCAACGTGTCCACCTTCAACCCCGACTACGAGACGGACGAGCGCGCCGCCATGATTCAGAATGGCTGGGCTGTCGCTACCCAGATGAACAGCTCGCGCGATGATCAATGGCCAGTGTGTGTTGGCTGCGCTATGCTGTCTCGCAGCTTTGACCGTACCAACACTACCGTGCCTCAGGCTTGCCAGGATTGCTTCGACAAGTACTGCTGGGACGGCAGCCTAGACGAATCCGATCCCGATGAATATGAACCGTCCATCTTCGGCGAGGAGATTGAGACGGATAGCGCTGCTGCGCACATTGCTGGGCAAGCTATGATCGTCTCCCTGACTGGTCTTGTAGCTGCGTTCCTCGCCTACTAATAATGAAGCGCACTACGCCTTTCTTCTTCATACCCCCGTTAATTAGATTTTGAAAGAGCAAGATACCACATCAGTACTTGACTCGAGAGCTGTATCATACATGTATTTGTTCAGATGTCTCACTACATCTAAGCAGAATGATTTATGAAGACTGACAAAATAAAGAAAAAGAAACAGGAGAGAGCAAAGATCTTTGACCACATTTAAAAGGGGAGAGAATACCCGTGGCAAAGTTTTGTTGTTGATTTGCGTTGGATTGTTGCAGCATAGCCTATTTAGACCATTTTGTTTTATTAAATTTAGTTTCAAGATACCTCAAATTGAATCCTACCATTACAATTTGCCTTGCTTTTGTTCCTGGTGAATCGTATACATATTGCTGCTATCTAATAGATACTTTGGCCGTTCTGCCCATCTTGTAATGTACACGGTTGGTGTGATGATACCCTAAGCCTTGGCCTCGCCTCTGCGAGTGATGGTCATGGGCATGTCAGATTGGTACATGAACCATGAATTGTGGTACTTCCACTCATGATCAGGGTCCTTCATTTGAATCTAGATATCACATTCGTTAGTGTCTTCTTCCAACTTTCTTCAGTTCTTCGTCAAGGCTCAGGGGGTTCACTTACATCAAAGGCGCTGTACAGCGTCGCAAACAGCTTCCACATCTCCACCTTGGCCAAATGCTTCCCCATGCAAATACGACTACCTGCGCCGTACATCAAATCCGTCACCTCCGCCATCCGCCTATACCGCTGAGTGAAGACAGCTTCACTCTCCTCCTCCTGCTTCAGCCACCTCTCCGGACGGTACACATCCACATCAGACCCAAAAGTGTCAACATCCCGCGTCACAACACACGGATTTATACCGACTTTCGTTCCCTCTGGTATGACCCGTCCATCGGGGAGGCTGAAGCCTCCGGCGGGGACCCAGCGTTCCATCATGAGGCCCAGGGCTGGCGTGAGGCGGTTGGACTCGAGGATGGCGGCGTTGAGATATTCTAGGTTCTTGATGTCGTTGTACTGTGCTAGTAGGGAGAGGTTGACCTCGTCGAGCTCTTGCTGGAGTTTCTTTTGCTTTTCTGGGTGGCGTGCTAAGTGGTAGGCGACGGATCGCATAGCCCCTGAAGTCGAGTCACCTCCAGCCAGGACGTTCAGCATCAGCCAGTTGATGATCTGGTTATCATCGGCAAAATCCACCGTCTCTTTGAGAGAGTAGTACTTATCCAGGAAATGTTCAGCTGGCTTCTCCTTTTTATGCTTCTCAGCGTTACCGTTAGTGCCACTGGCTAGCTGCTGCTGGTACTCGGAAATAATCTTGACCGTGTAGACAAAACCATTGACTAGCGGACGAGGACCAATCCTCATGACGGGATTCTTATCAAGCCACTGATCCAACCAAGGGATCTGCGAAACTGAAGAGAAATACCCCAACCCAGCCTTTGACTCAGCCAACATCCCGCCAACATCCGTCGCTTGCTCCAAAAACCCATAGTGCTGTCCAAAGGAGACATTAGCAGCGGCGTCCCAGGCGTAGTACGTGAGCCAGTCATCCATCATGCAGGTATCCTTGGTATCGGCAAAGCGGGAAGTGAGGATGGAGAGGGTTGAGCGGAGGGTTTCGTCCATGAGGGGTTCCATTTCGAGGATTTTGGTGAGGGACCAGAAACTTCGGATGGGGGTGGAGTATTTGGCGTGGAAGTCCTTGGAGGGGGTGTTGAAGATGTTGGAGATGCGCATGCCGTTGACGATGACGTCGTTGGGGCGGTACATGTCGCTCTGTGGTATGTGTTAGCATGGTGGATGGGTGGTTCTCGTAGACGTGAAAGCTTGTTCGGTGACAGGAGATGATAAGGGGGAGGGATAATATCGATAAAGGAGTAAAGGAGTCGCGGAGAGAGTGGTTCGAGACAGAAAGAAAGAAGTTCTTAAGGGACGAAGGCTTACTTTGATCCAAGCATTCTTGGTAGCGTAGATGACCTTGATCAGGTCCGGATCACCAATACTCACGGCGTTGGGCCCAACGCGAACAGCAGTGCCATGTTGGCGGTGCCACTCGCGAAAGTTACTGTCAACATTGCCGCCCAGCGTGAGCTTAGCACGGTAGAAGTTGGTGAAACGCGCAATAAAGGGGCCCGAGAAATGGCGGAGTGGAGAGAAGAGAATATCGTAGAGGAACCAGGAAAAAAGGAGTACACCCGCTCCGATGAGGAGCTGACTTCCTAGAATGGTAGACATCGCCATCGTAGCAATTCAGAAAAAAAAAAGAAAACAAGGTCGGAAGCCGAACGGGATATCCTCTGAGTAGTCTTACCGAATGTTGAGTGGTGGGATATCGTTCGGCGATGGACCTTTGAAGACTGTAGGACAAGAGGTGGAGTCTATGCTGTGACCAACATTGCTTGTTTAGAAATATCACTGAATCACTATCCATGGGGATACGACTTCTCAAGATCATATATCGATTCCCTGACCTGGCATGATAGTGAGCATCAGGGGCCAGCATCATTCTTCCTTGTTCGGTTGATGCACGTCCTATCCTAAAGGGGCTGCTCACAGTAGCTTCATACTACAGAGCGTTGCCCTTCCAATATTACAACCGGTACCATGGTGCAAGTGCCCGGCTAAAGGCTGGGTCTGGAGGTTAGCCATCCATCCTGTCCAGAAGAAAGTGTTGTTGGTTGTCACAAGGAAGAAATGCCGGGCATTTATCAAGATGAGTTCTGACATGAAAGGATTCGAGAACTTGATAACTATTAGAAGAAGTTAGGTTTGCGACATAGTCAAGCCACTAGTGTCGCGTGTGAGTTAGAAAAAGAAATTCTGAACCTCCATGTTCGGCAACGAGCTCGGCAAAATTGTGCTGAGGAATAATGTCGAAAAAGAAAAGAAGTTAGCAACGTTTGTGGTCCTTGCTCTTCAACGTAGCATTTACAATTTTGGGTGGAAGAAAAGCAAGCAAATAAACTGGAGCATCCCACTTCGGCGAGTGACATTTAGCTGCTTTTCCAAACGACGCAGGTAGTCAATGCTATCGCTAAGGTTTCCAATTCCTCCGTGTAACCAAGATTTGCTTTTGCCAGACCCCAGGGGGGAGGCGCAACGGTCGACTCGGGGCCAAGCACGACATGAAAATCGACCGACCTGTCAGAACTCACTTCACTTATACAGGGATATATTTTCGGTGGGAGACGACGAGTAAGCGGAGCGCGTGGGATGAGAAAAGAGAAGACTGGCATGCTTGGCCCCCCCACAGGATATCCTGACAGGAAACGGCGAGCAGGGATGTTGTTCCGCGCTAGGCGTGCCGTGTCCAAGGAGCGGCCGAGCCGAAAGGGGGAAGGGATGGACACCTACAGCTGCGAATCAGTCACATTGTGTAATCTTTTTCTGATTCCCAGGTCCCGGGAGGCAGGTTCCAGCAACGGGGGCGATATGCGTGCTGTTGTTACTGGCTGAAACTGTATCCATGTCTCGATAGCGGGGATTTCCGTCCAAGTTGTGGCCGGCTTGATATGCATGTGAGTACGGCTGAGAATCCTGGCAGCGACAAAAGCAAAAAAGCTTATGTACATGCGTTGGTGCAACAACTGTTGAGAACAATTTTCATTACCTACGTGACATGTCAGATTTTCGGCCCAAGGTAGCCTCGGAGCCAAATATACTTAGTCTACCCGAGTCCTGTAGTTGGTCGTTGATGACCTTCCAAGGCCCATTCGAAAGCAAGCCATCTGTAATAACAGAGACTTGTTAAGGATTAGTCGAATCAATGATGAGTGTTGCCTGTCTGGAAACAGAATCGTAGGCCAAGACTAGTTGACTGTGGCACTGTTTGGGTTGCTTGAAGAACACGGGCCGCCGTTTTTGTGCGACGATCACCGGTGACGGACATGACCAGTACGACCCTTTGCAATTACAAGGCAACGCTGCAAAACAAATGCGTTTGTAATACTGCAAAATACTCTTGATACTTTTAGTTATTGAAGTTATCAATATACTGGTGAACAATAAGGCTGGTTGGAGCGAGTGGTCCTCAGTCAATGTGTTCATTCCCTCATGTCATAAGCTTACTGAAGGTAAAGTACAGAACGCCTCAGCGGCACAAACCGTTGTTAGTTCCTTGATCCATGCCGAGCGTTTCAAAAACTGTGTGCAGACTCCAGTCACAGATGGCTCGCGTGGGAGTAATCATGATGTCTGTGTCCTATCCAGCCCGGGCTTCTGGGTCTTACTCCCCCCTTCGCACTATGGAAAGCCTGGAAATGTGATAGATAGCAAAATATTCGCATCAGTTACGGAATAAGGAGCCCCTGCTGAAGATAGCCTGCAGAACCATCCGGGCGGTTTGTTGCCCGGTCATGAAAACCTCGTCTAATTAGGTCACAAAAGCAAAAATCTGCCCCCATTTGGGGGGCAAACTAACGCCCCAACTCCAAAGCCACGACCCTCTTTATTCCTGGGGGAGACGAAACGCGAGGCTTATTCTTATCACTTTTTAGAATTTGAAAAGAAAAAAAGAAGAGTTATTCGACAATGAAACGTTGAGAAAACTTCTTCGCAGCCGAGCTTCTCAGGGGGTTTTCGAACTTGGCTGATCCTTGACCGAGAAGGCCCGCACAGGGGCCCTCGGACTGGTCCACAGCGGTTGAGCGTTCTTTAACGCAACACGGAAGTCATTATTTATCTGTTAAATGGACAGTTTCTTATATCACGCCTTCTCCCTATAGCCTCCTTGTTTGACCAGATACTCGGACGATGAGTCTACCTGCTTGAATCGTTGGCACCTAAGCATTTTCATCTGAGAAGACCAGAGTCTCTCTGTCTTTCTCTCGTCAGAAACTTTAGCAAACATGTCAGCGCCAGATGCAGGAGGCGCTCCGCCACCTCCACCTCCATCACCCGAGTATCTCGCGGAGAGTCAACAGGCAACTATTCGGGGTGTCACCTGGATGTCCGTGGCCGTTCCTACTGTCATTGTGACACTTCGCGTATTCACACGACTCCACCTGCGAAAGGTCTTTGGTGTTGACGATGGCTTTATCGTCTTGGCACTTGTGAGTGATTCAATTCAAATAGCCCTTTCACGGATTTCAGCTGTAAACTAACGCTATCCGAGGCACTGCTCATCACATACGGCGGTGTGATCGAAGCAGCTGTTACTAAAGGTCTCGGAAGACACTTAGAGTGGGTGTTGATGGAAATGCCGGAAAACGCTATACCTGTTGCTCTGCTTGGGCAAGTGTCGCAGCCACTCGTCATCATGAGTTGCGCTATGGGCAAGACGTCTTTCTGCTGTACACTGCTAAGAGTCGGTTCGCAACAATGGGTCCGCATATCCGTATGGTTCATCCTCATCACCATGAACATTCTTCATGTGGTAGTGTCTGTCTTGCTGTTTCTTCGATGCGAGGATCCCAGAGTACTTTGGGACCCCAGCGTCGACACTAAGTGCTGGCCAGTCAACATCTACTTATACGTGATGTACTTTATTGGCGGTATGTTATCAACCCCATTGTTAACCTTTAGGTCTCGATGATGCTGACTTCCATTTAGCATACTCTGCGGCGTCCGACTTTGCTTTGGCTTTCCTCCCCTGGGCGATCGTTTGGGACCTCAACATGAAGAAAAAGGAGAAGGTTGGTGTGGCCTTTGCCATGAGCCTGGGAACTTTGTAAGTGCACAATCAACATCCGACGATGTGGTCAAACGTCTTCAAGACACTAATTAACCCCTTTTTAGTGCCTGTGCGGCCGCCATTATCAAATGCACTCATCTCTCTGCCAACAGTACCAGCTTAGATCCGACATACGATGTTGGAACCCTCCTCCTCTGGGCAGGTGCTGAAAACGCCCTGATTATTATCGGCGCTTGCGTCCCGACGCTTCGACCGATGCTCAAGGCCATCTTCCCTAGCACAAAGGGCGACAGCAACAGCAAGAGCAAAAGCAGTGGAAACTCCTACCGGCTCAAGAACTTCTCCAACAACCTTTTCACCCCAAAGTCGAAATACCCTAACTGGAGCGCTGTCGTGGAGACCGAAGTACGACCCGATAACCATTCCGACAGTAACAGTGATAAGGGCATACTGGAGCGTCAGGAGGCGGCGCGAATGAAGGGGCAATCTTCTGATGGGGATCCAGGCTTTGCCGGCGCGTATCACCAGCCGTACATTACGAAGACAACGTCCGTCAATGTCACTTACGGTCGGGAGTCTCGATAGAGATCTCCCAGGATGGTGGGCGATGTCACTTTGTGATAGTTCGGTAGACATTGAACCGCATGTATTGTAACTGTTATGAGAACATGAAATACAAGTTACATATTGCTTGCCACGTGCCAATATTCCAACCCTGAAACGCTCTCAACAAGAACTTGAGGACATGCTAGATATGCAGACCATACCTTAGCGGGTTCCGTTTATCAAACTCAGAAACTCATTGCGCGTCTTGGACCTCCCTTCAAAGCAACCTATCATGCAGCTGCTGACCGTGGTACTATTCGTCTTCTCCACACCGCGCATAGCCATGCACAAATGTTTCGACTCCATGACCACAGCTACGCCTTGGGGTTGCAGGACCTCGAAGACGGCATTGGCAACAGACTTGGTAAGTCGTTCCTGGACTTGCAACCGGCGAGCAAACATTTCGGCGATGCGAGCTAGCTTGGAGAGGCCTATAATGCAGTTCTCAGGCACGTAGCCGATGTGCATCGTGCCTATAAAGGGGACCAAATGATGTTCACACAAGGAGTGAATCTCAATGTTCTTGACGACAACCATCTCGTTATGGTGCTCATGGAAGATTGCCCCATTGACAATATCCCGGATATTTTGCCCATACCCATTTGTGAAATACAACATTGCTTTCGCGTACCGTTCAGGCGTCGCGAGTAGCCCCTCGCGATTCGGATCCTCCCCAACGCATTCAAGTAGTGTCCGGACTGCTCCTTGGAGCCGCTCTAGTCTTGCGGCCGATTCTTCGGGCCCTTCTCCAGCTCGATCGCGTGTGCCTAGCGTCGGTCGGCTGAGTCCATCAGAGTCGACGATCTGGCTCTCGAATTGTGACAGAGATCTCGAACCAGTAGTATCGTTTTTCGCGTTGTTATTGTCGCTATCAACACTGGAGTGAGCAACTTGCTCGCTAAAGCTGTTCGCGCGGCGCCTCTTCTCCCTGCCACGGCTTGACTGGTACACATTTGAATGAAGAATATCGCCATAGCTGGTGTGCGGACGCTTCGTTGCGCCGCTCTGAGAAGAGTTGGCTGTATCTCCCAGGTCTATCGAATGGTCTTGCAGCATAATTTCTAAAGTCCAGGAGAAATAAGGCTCGGTCGTACGTCTGCGCGTTTTCGTCTACTGATGTGGTATGATGATCTATAATTCGTTGATTAGATCTTATCCTAAATTTGATTCTTCATGTTGAATGTCAAATACAGTAGCTCAGAAATATCTAATGCACTTTTTTTTAATAGCTGGGTGCCGGTTAAACGGGCTTGATAAAACCTATAGCGTATAGACTGCTCTGGCTTGCTAGGGTTTTGTTATGTCTCTTATCAGAGCGGCCTTAATTGCAGGAAATTTCAAACAATAAATCCAAAGATAGTATGGCCACGATCTTGGGCCTTATCTAATAGAGGCAAAGACACAATTTATGTTTAAGAATAAGTGATGTCGAGTGGGAGGGACGAGGGCTGGATCACAGATGGGATGCTTAGATACAATGTGACTACCTCCGATATCACAAGCTGAAAAGCTTACATATGCAGGAGGCCGACTGACAAATCACAACGTTTTCTTGGCTAATGCGGGAGGCCGGATAGCTGTTGATAGTTAGTACTCAACAATTATTTATCGATGTCCTTATTTTCATAACAGGCGTCATTCTCTTCCCCTGCTAAGACTGGAAGGTAGAGAAGCACTCGCCACGAAATATGGCTACTCTTACAACTCTCGACTCCCTTAAGGCAGCTCTTACGGGCATAGTCAAGGGAACGAACTCCTCCCCGACAAAGACATTGTCCGATGCCCAGTATTGGGCTGGCTTTGATATCCTCATACAGGACAGGGGATGGGCGACATATGAAGACTTTATCATTCCACAGTTATCCGAGCTTCTTGCCCCTCTCTTTAACTCTCGTGCTAATATCTCGGTACTCGAAATTGGATCTGGACCGAGGAGTGTGCTTGAGCACCTTCCCGAATCCCTACGGCATAAGATTACAGAGTACTCTGCATTCGAGCCCAACGACTTATTTGTTTCCTTATTGGAACAAAGGCTCTGGTCTACTTCCGGCCCGGGACCCTCTTTGCCCAGTCTTAAAAGCGCCCCGAACATTTGTAGACAGCCCTTCGACCATAGCGACACTAGCAAAGGCATAGACAGGAATGGGAAGAAATTCAATGTGGTTCTCTTCTGTCACAGCATGTATGGAATGAACCCTAAACGCAACTTTATCGACCGGGCAATAGAAATGCTAGTCGAAGAACCTGATGATGGGAGGGTAGTGGTTTTCCATCGCCATGGATCCTTGGAACTCAATGGCTTGATATGTCACCGGTCATCCTTTTTCCCAACGGGAGTCACGGAGGTGGCGGACGACGACAAAGTGCTAGACCGTTTCACCCCCTTTATAGCGGGGTTTGTCATGCAGGATACGAAAGAGCATGAACGAGTCTGTGGCATGTGGCGAGAAGTATGCCGCAATTTGGGCCGTAAAGGACCTCAAAACACACTCTTGTTCGGTTCTCCTGAGATGATGGCTGCGTTTTCTCGGCATGCTATCGGCTTGCCGAGTTTAACAGCGTACATTCCCCTGGAAATTGAGCGTAGAACCATTAAAAACACCGAGGCTAGACTCTGCAACAATACCAAAATCATCAGGCCGACCGAGATCGAAGATATCCAACGTTGTGTTCAATGGGCCGTGAAGCACCGAGTCGGTCTGACCATCATCGGTGGGGGTCATAGCGGTCACTGCCTCTGGCCTCAAGTTGTATCGGTTGACATGGGCGCCTTTAACCAGGTACAAATTACTACTTCCGGAGAAGAGGGAGTAGAATCCAATGTCGAGGCTTTGGTCGTAGCCGGCGGCGGCTGCAAGACGGGAGATATTATCCGCGCGACTATGGCTGCAGGTGTGACACTCCCCTTAGGTTCACGCCCAAGCGTAGGCGCCGGGCTTTGGCTACAAGGCGGCATCGGGCACCTGGCCCGTATACACGGGCTCGCTTGTGATGCTATCATTGGTGCCGTGCTAGTCACTGTTAACTCCGGTGCTGTTGTCTACGTTGGAAATGTTCCAGAGCAATATCTTCCAGCGGGTTGCATACGCCAGGAAAATGAAAACGATCTGCTATGGGCCATCAAAGGTGCAGGGACCAACTTTGGGATAGTGGTCAGCGTCACTTTCAAGGCCTACTCAGCTCCAACGTACTCGGTTCGAAACTGGATTGTCCCTCTCCAGGATGATTCGCAAGCACGAGCTAAACTCAAGGCTTTTAATGAGATTGTCGCTGAGAAGCTTGAACGGAACTGGTCTGCAGACGCGTATCTGTACTGGAACAGTGGCCAGTTGCATCTAGGGGTGACCGCGTATGGAGTTTCCACAACTCAGCTAATCTTGGGAGAACCCGAAGACTTCAACTCCGTCTTAGGCTCCCCAAAAGATTTCAAGATTGTTGACAGTATTGGATTGTTTGATACAGAGATGTATATGTCGGAAATGCATGGTGGACACGGTGGCGGCAAAACTTCATCTTTCAAGCGCTGTTTATTCCTAAAGAATATCAGTGCCACAGAGGTCTCCAACAAGCTAGTAGAAGCTTTTGAAACCCGTCCTTCACCGTTCTGCTATTTCCATCTGTTGCAGGGTGGCGGTGCGATTAAAGACACAGCATCAGATGCTACTGCTTTTGGCTGTCGAGACTGGGAGTTTGCCTGCGTGATAACCGGAGTCTGGCCTCGCGACCAGGATGGAACAAAGTCCGCTGAAGCTGTGATAGAATGGGTTTACAGAACCGCCCGGGACTTATTGCCCTTGAGCAGCGGAGCGTACGGTGCAGACCTAGGCCCCGATCCTAGAGATTCTGCGCTTGCGAGCAAGGCCTTTGGACCAAATCGGCCGCGCTTGGCCCGTTTAAAAGAGTACTTTGACCCGAATAATACATTAGCATACGCTTGCCCGCTCCCGAAAGCACATGCGATGCATAGATTCCAAAGGCTTATTCTTCTTGTCACAGGAGAGAGCTGCGCCGGCAAAGACTTTTCCGCTCAAATCTGGGCCGAGATTTTCAATGAACGTACCGGCAAAACCCCAAGGGCACGGGTGGTCAGCATTAGCGACACCGCCAAGCGAGAATATGCTGCAGCCAGTGGAGCCGATCTGACTCGCCTGTTGGTAGATCGCGACTACAAAGAGCAACACCGGGCTGCTTTGACTGCTTATTTCCATAACCAGGTAAAGCAACGTCCGAAGTTACCAGAAGAGCATTTCTTAAACGTGGTGCGCGGTGCCAAAGACGTCGATGTCTTGCTTATCACCGGAATGAGAGATCAGGCGCCTGTTCCGGCCTTCAGCCATTTGGTCGCTGAGAGCAGGCTGCTCGAGGTGTATGTCAGGGCTTCTGACGAGACCAGACAGGCTCGCGGAGCAGCTGAAAAGAATAGCCACCAGCAGACAAACGTAAATGACAACATCACCAATAGCGTGTCAGCCACGATGGAATTAGATCACCAGCCTAGCCTGATCTTCAACAACGACAAGAGTGGAGCTCAATCCGCTAGGACCTTTGCCAAAGAATCCCTGCTACCTTTCTTAAACGAGGACCTCCAGCAACTCGCGAGTATGGTTCGGTCTGTCCGCGATTTCCCACGCTCGGGTGTCGAGTTTCGTCATGTACTCGACGTTGTCCAGCAGCGAGGCGGCCTGCCTTTATGCACGTCTTTGCTAAAGACTCACTTCACTGGCAGCTGGTCGAAGATCCAGGCGGTAGTAGGTTGCGAAGCAGGTGGGTACGTCTTTGCGGCGGCGCTAGCTCTAGGAGTTGACAAATCTATGGTGTTGATTCGTGAAGCTGGCAAGCTCGCACCGCCCACTCTCTCGGTTACAAAGAAGTCATCGCACATATCATGCCTGTCTTCAGTTGAAGCGAGAGAGAAGAGGATAGAAATGAACAGTAATCTAATCTCGCGGGGTGCATCCGTAGTAGTTGTCGATGATGTACTTGCTAGCGGGAAGACAATTTGTGCTGTGCTGGAGCTGTTGAAGGAGGCGGGCGTCGGGGCTGAGAACGTCAGCGTGTTGGTTGTGGCCGAGTTCCCTCTTCACCGTGGAAGAGAGTTGTTGCGCCGATGTGGTTTTGGCAGAGTCCATCTTCAAAGCCTTCTGGTTTTTAATGGCACTTAGGAATGGTGGCAAAAGGGAGACTTAGTTAACAGAAATACTGGTTGTTTGCGCACAGTGATGAGCTCGTCTGCCTTTTGTTTTTGGAGAGAAATGCTCAGTATTTGAACCCGCTGCTGAATCGGTAATGATTTCTACCTAATCGTAACTCTTAGTCCCGCTAAGCTCGGCGGCGAATGTTGCACCTTGACGAAAACATCGATTGCACAGCTCAAGGTTGAGTCGGGGTTTCACACTCATAATGTCCCAGACTATGAGTTGCCGGCGAGTCCCTGGTTGTTTGAAAGATGGTTCAGCTGTGTAATGCAACAGGCCAACGTCTTCTGTTAGACCGCGATGGCTTGTTCTAGGCATATTGGCGTAAGACAACCATCAGCCCTCAATTTGATTGTCATTGCCATGTATGCGGGTTTCTTGATCATGTGATTTCTTCGATTTCTACATGGCAATGGCTGGCCTTCAATCTGATTGATCTTATGCATCGCATACTACCCACAATGTGTCACAAGATTCCAAACGAAGCACCTCTTCCCCCGCCCTTACCGCCAGTCAAAGAACAGGTTCCCGTAGCATCTCGTCCCTGTCCGCCGGTAGTGCCTCCGGCTGGCCCTCCCGGGGCTTTCTTAGTTGAGCTAATTACGTACAGCGGCCATCCCTATAATGACCACTGGGCGTACTTCATCCGTTCAGACCACTGCCCAGACGTCGGTGTAATGATTGATGCCGTCGGCGATGTCAGTCAGGGCTTCGACCTTGAGATCAAACGGAATCATGATCTCCGAGAAGAAACTCCGCACGCCACGGAACGCATCGCACTGGAATGGGTCGATGGAAAATACTTCGACAAGGCTGTTATGTCAGATGGGAGGACAAACCATAAGCCAGCCGGGGAGTTTGAGATCAGCGCTTGCAAAGTGCCGGCTCCCGTCAAGAGCCTAAACTCGGTTGCATCTAAAGTGAGTACAGAATATGCCAGAAGGCTCAAGTAACAGTTGGCACACTGACCCGTTTGTAGGACTATCCGCGCAGAAGAGTTCAGCAGAGAAATTGCCAAACATGGATTATCGAGTCTGCTGCCCAACTTGTACAAGACGGAATGTTCAGTGAGCCGACAGCTGCTTTTCTGCGGGAAGCTAGCCAGGTCTAGCGATACTGCTGTGTTGAAGATGCGTTGAACATCGACCGTCATCTAGAAATTGGAGCCTGACGCAAAGCGGCCTAGCCTTAGCGACGACCCGAGACAGTCAACACCTGAGACAGCGGCAGTGGCTTGTAGCGGACCCGATGTGTCGTCACGCACGATCCGCCGATGTCTTGAATATCCCTGGGTGCAAGAGTAAGCCGATGACCCTCCGATGCCAGGAACAGCGGAAACATTCGGGCAAATGGCATGGCTGTTAGCTGAGATACGAAACTTCTATTTGATAACTTCTATGAAACTCATATAATGTCGTTGACTACATGTAAACAGCTTCTCTAGACCAGAAACACGATATTTTGAACAATCCTCCGCGATGTAAGACACCTCAGGAGCCGTGTCGCACCTAGTAACTACCTTAATCTCCAAAGGCCATTTGAAGGGTAGCGGCGCTGGGACGACGCACGGGAGAGGTGGAGCCATAGTCATTCCATATGTCCGGTTCACATAATCGAGTCCAAGAAATCGTACGGCTGATAAGCGTAAAGCCATGTGCTTCTATAGACAAGAGAAGTGATGATGCCTTCTTCTGGATTCATCCGGGCCCAACAAACTGGGAGGCCTCCACGCGCAAGACATCTTTCTATATACAAAAGGATTGGAGGATAGTTGATTTTAGAAGAGCTTGAATATATTCACTTCATTAAAGCCAACTGGGTCTAAGAACTGAACGCCATGGCGGCGACATGGCTTATCGTCTGTATTGCGGCTTCCGCAGTAACCTCTTTACCCTCGTCGCCGTACGTAGGAAAGCGCCTGAGCGATTTCGGCGGGCCACCACTCTCCTACGATGTCTACTCCTGGAATGCTGGGAAGGTATTAGATGAAGATGAGCCAGAGGAGGGCGAAGTAAGTCTTTTCAATCGAGATAATGTGGTCTTGCGCCTTGCTTACGCTGACACTGTAGGCCCATGGTGATATGGAGAGCCCGAGCGGCGCCGAATGGAAATCTATCAGTGTAAAGGACGGCCAGAATGAGAAATTGCCCATATTTGTGACCGAGGACTTGGATAAAAGTCAAGTGCAGCACGTGTACGTGTCAATTCACGGCAAGCTCCGCGATGGAGATGAGTACTGGAGAGCAATGGATGATGCCATCCGCGAGGCTCGAGCAGATGAAGTGCAGGGAGCAGATCGTGATATCGCTGTCGTTGCGCCGCAATTTTTCTCAGCAAAGTACAACGAGGGCCAGTACTCGGAGGACGAGCTTGCTTGGGGTGATGTCAATGCGTGGCAGTCCGGCGCGGTGGCGTTACATCCCAGCAACACGAAGGTCTCATCACTTGACGCTCTAGACGCTATCACAGAGCACTTTTCAGACGGAGAGGAATACCCGAAATTGACCAACGTGACATTTGTTGGCCACGGCGGCGGCGGACAACTCATGCAGCGTTATGCGGTCATGGCAGTAGATCCGCCGAGCCACGTACATGTTCGATATATACACGGGGACCCATCATCGTGTGTATACTTCACCGAGGATCGACCGACCCTAGAAGACGACGACCTTGCGTCGAAAGATGCTTGCGATTTTTACAATACATGGCGGTACGGGTTCGAAAGGCTCCCGCCTCAAGAGGGACCCAACGAGAACAAGACAGCCAAAGACTATTTTCTCCAGTATATATCACGCGATGTTATTTCTTTAGTTGGCTATGAAGACGAGGAGGGCGGAGGTGATGAGACATGTATGGCGGTGTTGCAAGGTGGCGAGAAGAGGCGCGACAGAAATCTGATCTGGTATCGGTACATTAATATGCTCGCGGACACAGATGAGGACTTGGATGGCTTTCCGGGAGATTTCGAAAACATCACCGATTGGGGAGACGCCGCTAATCACAGGAGTAGCCTGCGACTTGTGGTTGTTAAGGACGCTGGCCATGATATGGAGGAACTATTTGAAAGCGGCAGCGTGAGAGAGGCCCTTTTCAACGACGGCGACATTGAACCAGGGTGGAGACCGGGGGATGATGATGATGAATGAATGAAAGGGCGTATGGAGCAGCATATTGTTGAAGCAGCCAAAAATGAAATTGCAACTTGGCAAGTCGCAAAGAATATTTCGGCTTTTTCTAGTATTAGGACCGGGAGGCTTAAAATACAATATGGCTCGATTATCTCTATTTTATATCGTTGTGCCTATAGCCACACTCCTGGCATGAGAAAATATTTCCTAAAGGGGCAATTGTGAATTTTACTCGCCGAAGCGATTGCCGCGTTGCAATGACTAAATACTTCTCTGCGTCAATACTTAGTATAAGAATAGTATGAGTTATGTCTTTGACAAGTACGTAAAAGTCTTTGAGTGTGGTAAGACTCTGAAATGTCACGAGGATGGGAGTTGAGAGTTTGTGGAAAGCCAGCCAAGCCAGTGGCTGGCGTCAGCCACCGCAGGGTCCTTAGTAACATTGCCGGAGCGTGACTATTTGATTCACGATATTATTTTAGAGATAGCTAGGATCAATAGCTACCACCGACACATTCATGCTGAGCCAATGGGACGATTGTGAAGGCACCCTTCTTATGTCTATAGCTTCTACTCGTATCACAAGTATCCATGACTTTGACTTTGCCGGCTGCTGCTGGATATGGAAGAGCTCCGTCGCACGCCTCGGCTGCTTTTCAATTGACACTCGAAGGACTTTCAACAGGAACTCTATCAATACAGCCATAGAGTCTACATCATTGATTGACAGCATATTGACACTTGGTGCTTGCCGGGGCTGCGTGCGGGGAATCACCGAGAAAGCAGCTTTTTGAAAAGTGAAGATGCGATACTAATTGCAATTGTTTGAGAGATGTGCTATGGAATGTGCTATGGAGGCCATTTCCCCTCGTCTTCTACCTTCAACTACGTGTCCGTAATGTTGCCTGTCGCCCTAGGAGCAGCGTGATGAGCCTGCGGACCATTTCCCCTCCATATTCATGAAGATATCGCAGTTTGCCCAACCAGCTACCAGAATACAACAACTTGCTTCTAAGACATGAGACATATCTAGAGTAAAAAAGGAAATGCTGAGTAAAATACTTTGCTGATGAGCAACCTCCGACGCCCACATTATGCAGATGGACCTATCTCCAAGCTTTCTATTGTTTCCAAGAACTATGCAGAGTAGGATAACATGCTGAGTAAAATACTTTGCTGACGAGAAAGCTCCGACGGGCAGATTATGTAAATGAGCCTTTCTCCAAGCATTTTTATCTCCCCGATTGTCTTGGCCCGAAATCTCAGGGCACCAATGAGGACCTTCAGGCTCCATAATCATGATCATGATCTTTCCGCAAGCCGGAGAAAAAGACACGATTCACGCCGCCCCGAGTTTCTGCCACATGAACAGCAAAATACACTGTAGACGTTGAACTGATTTACGTAAATAGACACGTTTTGAGCTAGAAAGCACGGAAATGCTGTTGATAAATTCGGGTTAATGCGGGTTTTTGTCAGCAGTATAATTGGCGTGTAGTTCAACATCACCGGTATATTTATAGCTTACCATACGGCTTTCTATGAAGAGGAAGCTAAGTGTTCGACTTTCCATCTCAATCATTTTAGCATTTTTTGTACTCTGAACAAAGTTCCCTGTCGGAAAAATGGCAATCGAAACCCGACTCTTTATTAACAACGAGGTGCGGAGGACCCATGCTCGTCATGAATTCAGTGGCTGACTTTCGCAGTATGTTGAATCTTCTTCTGGAGCGACTTTCTCCGTGTACAATCCTGCCGACGACAGCCTCATCACGGATCAAGTCTATGCGGCCACCAGCGCAGATGTAGACAAGGCCGTGGATGCCGCCTCGAACGCTTTCAAGACATGGAAAGCTACACTAAGCGCTGAACGCTCCGCTATCATGCTTAAGTTCGCGGACTTAGTTGAGCAGAATATGAAGGAGATCAGCAAGCTAGACACTATGTGTATGGGAGCTCCTAGCTCATTTGCACTCATGGTGGCTCAGATGTTAGTCGATAGCTTTCGATACTATGCAGGGCTTACGGATAAAGTTCACGGCAAGGTGTTTAACGAAGATGGGGACGGTATGCTGAAATTTATTACATACGACCCTATCGGCGTGTGTGCGGGTATTTCTGCGTGGAATTCCACACTACTATCGGTGTCTTGCAAGGTGAGTACATCTAGGCTATACCAGCGTCGGAACCTGGTTGTTCGGGGAAATTAGTACTGATCAGACTGTATAGATTGCTCCAGCAGTAGCGATGGGTAATACCTGTATTCACAAGACATCCGAGAAGAGCCCTCTGTCTACTATCTGCCTCGGGTCCCTGTTCAAGCAAGCTGGTTTTCCGCCAGGCGTTGTCAATCTTCTCTCGGGCGCGGGCGAGACCGGTGGGCTTCTTGCTTCACATATGGGCATCCAAAAGATCTCCTTTACTGGATCAACTGAAGCTGGCCGTAAGGTCCAGATTGCTGCTGCACAGAGCAATTTAAAGCATGTTACTCTGGAACTCGGCGGTAAGTCAGCTTCAATCACATTTGATGATGCGAATCTAGAAAATGCAATCAAGCACAACTCTCATAGCTTTCTTATGAACAACGCACAAGTCTGCTCTGCAGCCTCCCGGGTGTTTGTTCACGAGGACATAGCGCCACAGTTTATCGAGGGAATTAAGATGGCCTTTGAACAATCTATCGCTGGTCTTGGTGATCCTACCTTGCCACAGACCTTCTTTGGCCCTATGGCAGATAAGTTGCAGCATGCACGTGTCACAGAATATATTCAGGGGGCTATCGCGGAGGGTATTGAAGTGCTCACGGGCGGACAGGAAAGACCTGGCCCAGGACGATATATCACATCCACTGTCTTCCTCAACCCCGGACTAGATAGCCGAATCTACAAGGAGGAGATATTCGGTCCTGTTTTGATTATCAAGACCTTTAAGACGGAAGATGAGGCTATAAAGCTAGCTAACGACACCCCGTCCGGACTTTCAGGTATGAACGCATTGAATTGCACTGATAAAAGAGAGCTACTAATCAAGATCCTAGGCATCATTTTCACCTCTAACATCTCTCGAGGCCTTAAGGTGGCATCGAGACTGGATGTGGGAACGTTATCCATCAATGGCGCTCACTTGCCAATGAAGCAGACAGGCTGGGGCGGCTGGAAGCAGAGTGGATACGGAAGGGAGAGTGGATTGGAGGCTATTGACGAGTTCCTTCAGTCCAAGTCCATCCATGTGCACCTCAATGTTTAAATGTCTTGGTGTCCAAATCAACCCTCTTCCTACGGCTTCTCCGTGACTTTTCTAAAATGAAGATTGAAAACAAGCTGGAGGCGCCCAGACGACTCGAAGTGTTTTGTGTATCAAATAATGGTTCCTGGATCCTTTTTTCGGGTCTCGGTGGCTTAAGCCGCCCCCCCTTTCGCCGCACTAGTTAGGGTAAATGATCACCCGTTGAGGCGTGCGAGTCAACCCAAGCCTTTACAAAGCCGAGACTCATATTGGCTGATCCATTCTGAACCGACCTTGATTGCCGGGCCTTGGCTGTCTCCACGTTCACCCCGCTCTAGATTCCCGATCGACTGTCCCGAACCGGAAGAACCTTTTAACACGCTGGTATCCAAACGTCATATGGACCCTTGATTGAGAATATAATCCAGACGTCTTTTTTCATCTTTCGAAAAGCCGCGATCTCATTTTCTAGAACCTTTGCAATCACTATATCATCACTTGTGAGACTCAAGACTGAACAGGCTTTCAACTGCGCCAACGGTTCGACTTACTTGAATTATCCCCGCACACAGCTCCCACCATGGCTACCAACGGCACGAATGGCCAGACAAATGGCCCTGAAATCCACGCCGGCGACAGCAAGTTCGACCCTAACTTCACGCAGCGCGTGATTGATTTGATGAGCCCGGAGACAAAACCTCGCCATAGGGAGATTCTCAGCTCATTAGTTCGACACATGCACGACTTTTGCCGCGAAGTCGAGCTCACACAAGAAGAGTGGGTAATTGGTGTGGATTACATCAACTCCCTCGGCCAAGCATACACAAAGAATCGAAATGAGACATGGCGTCTATGCGACATTCTAGGAATCGAATCGTGAGTAATTATCGATTGTGATTAATACGACGAGTGAACAACGTACTGATTGAATATAGCTTGGTGGATGAAATTAATCATAAAGTAATCACTGAGGAAGGCAAAGAGCCAACCTCATCCGCTATCCTCGGCCCCTTCTGGTCCCCCGAAACACCTTTCCGTGAGCTTGGCGACAGCGTTGTGCAAAATATGCCAAGCGATGGTCAACTCACCTACTTCCATGGAATCATTCGCGATATCGACACCGGAAAGGGTATCCCTAATGCTGTCTTCGACATGTGGCAAGCTAGCACGAACGGCAAATACGATGCGCACGACCCTGAGCACCAAACCAAGAACAACCTGCGTGGCAAGTTCCGCACGAATTCAGAGGGTAGATTCTGGTTCTACTGTCTGAAGCCAACGGAATACTCTATCGACACTTCCGGGCCTTCAGCTGAGGTGCTCCGTATGATGGGTCGCCACGCACATCGTCCGGCGCATATCCATATGATGGTCACCCACGATGACTACATTGGTGTTACTGCTCAGCTATACCCGAGAGACGACGAATACTTGGAGACAGATACAGTGTTTGCTGTCAAGGACGACTTGCTACTTGATTTCAAGCCTGTACAGAATGAGCCGAATGGTGCCATCTTGGATGTTGAGTACAACGTCCGCTTAGCTCCAAAGAGCTACAAGCCTGAGGCAAAGATGTTCATGCAAAATGCAGCGGGCGGGACTAAATTGTGAGAATTGAGCTCTACATAAGGGGCGGGTGGGGAGAGAAATTGCTTATGTTCACCCTCTTTGACTCTCTGAATAAGCTTTGGCACAGCCTGTATATTACCACGTTAAGCTTCAATCTGATTTTGTGTTAAATTTCATAACTATATATCTAGCAGGCTCTCAGGTTGTTTAAGCCTGTTCTGAACTGCGTTTGTAATCTTCTGAAGTCATGAAAGGGTCTCTCATCATATTCGTCGATAGGGTTGTCACCTTCATTATAATATTGATGTCAAGGTAATAGTAACATTGAGTTTCCTGTCGAAAATGCGCTATTGAAACCCGCTTGAGAAGATGTCTCTAAGTCTTTATTGATTCGGGTACATTGTGTAAGCCTTGACACTACGATAAATGGAACCTCGGGGCCTGAGCTATGAAGGCTCCTAGGAACTTGGTATAGGCTAATCAGACACCACGACGGGATTGTGGAACAACTGGTGCCAGCAATCTCCACCGGCGGAGTCTATGGGGCTACCTACATCATCTTCGAGAGGACAGGCTCAGAGATGCTCCAAGCCGACGAATCTGATCTCCAATTGCGGCAAGTGTATCTGCAGTGCCCTCGACGTTATTGTCTAAGAATGCGAAGCCCGTATACGGTAATATTTACTGTGTTTATTTACATTATAACTATACTAACGTACAAAGAGGTATATCGAAAGATATTATCATTGGCTAGTATCACGAGTAATACTACCGATTTAAGACTCTAGATAGTATTTATTTTACCGGGTAAAGACCAAGATCCTCTCGAAAAGGAAACGTTGTGGTACAGTACCTATTATTGAGAATCAGCTCAACGTCCATAAGATGTTGACTCGCGCGATGATTCTCCTAAATACAAGTAAGTTAATCTCCGCATAATTATGAAGATTTATCTAGAGTCTTCATGCTTTCCAAGCCTCTAGATGCATTGTCATTTCTTAGTTACGTGATAGGGGGAATGAACAGTCTGGAGCGTGGTGTTATGGGGGTGGTGCAGAAAGATCCTATTGGAAGCATGATAACTCTCGCACGGAGAGCTTCTGATTTATGACCGTTACCTTTGTGAAGCCTCAGAAAAGTTGACAGGTGGATGTGGACCAAAGGGAGTTGTCGATTAAATATGTATATTGCATGGCCTCCGGACGGCTCTGTGGGCTACAAAAACAATGATTCGCGAAGTCATGTAACAAGAAAAAGAATAACATTTAATTTTTATTCGTTGACAGTGATGTTAAGACTGGGCGTCAGACCGGAATCTTCCGGATCACCAGCATTATTGGGGTAACAGCGGGATGGAGAGTATCATGTATTAGTAGAGTTTCTTTTTCTGCAGCAAAATTGGGGACCCTCGATAGGGACGACTCATTTGGGCCGTAAATTATCAAAACTTTGTTTCCCTGCGTGTAGGAGGGATCATCTGGTATTTTGTTTGTGAGCGGGATGTAGATTATTCTTTCACAACCTCGGTTCATGTTGTGAGCGATGCCCCGTACTTAATCTTCTACGCTGTCTTGACAATCTTTTACATCACTGCTGTACTATTCAGAGACTTCTTATCGTCTTGAGGGAAAATCCCTCGTAACTTCAAGTTAAGACTTTCCTTGGCTCGGGTAGACACCCGTTCAATGTAGCGGAAAACAGGGGTTCTCCGCAATCTGGGGAATTGAAGCCCCGCCTTTTGTTCACTCTATCGAGCTGAATTCTGGGCCGGCGTCGGCGAAAACGTGCGATTTGGATGGGGAGACCCTTGCATGCTGAGATTGCCATGGAAATGATCTGGTCGGAAATCGCAGATACGACCTTGGGTCCCCTCTCGGTTATCTTTCTCCTCACTTGCGATCTTCTCCTCACGTTTTTGCTCCATATTCACTTCCTGCAAGTCAACCAACGCTGGATAGCCATCTCATATCAGCATCAGATTTTCAATCTTCTTAACAAAGAGTTTTATGAGCCATGAGCCAAGACCAGAGGGTCGAGCCAAGGCCCAGTGCCGATGGCCATGGTGGTCCAACGCCCGCTCCCGAGGGTGGCGTCGGCACCAAGACAACGGCACCGCCAATTGAGACGCTTGAGGATCTGAAGCTAGAGCAGCCAAGCGCAGAGACGTATGCGGCCATCATGGCGCAAAACAAGCCAAATATGCGCGGGCCTGGATATATCAAATTGTATGCTATCGCTGGCAGCGTCTTTTTGTGTTCCACAATGAGTGGTGCGTTGATGAAAATGTCTCTCAATAAGAGGCTCTGTACTCGTATCAGCTGATGCGACAGAATACTGATTTGACGTAGGATTCGACAGTTCTCTCATGAGCTCCATCAATGCTCTGCCCAATTTCACCAGTTACTTTGGTCTTCCGCAAGAAGGCGACGCGAATACAGGCATCATCTTTTCTATTTTCCAGGTAAGCTACCTCTACAAGATGATGCCAGGCAGCTCGTCCCAATTGACTAACAAAATGATTCAAGATTGGCCTGATGAGCGGTGCCTTCTTCATTTGGATGGCTGATTGGTACGGACGAAAGAAACACATGTTCTTCGGCTGTGTTGGTATCGCCGTGGGCACGATCATCAATGCCCTGGCTATCAACAAGGCCATGTTCATCGCCGGACGCTTTGTTATGGCGTTCTTCGTAACTTGGGCGACGACGGCTGCACCGCTTTACCTAGTTGAGATTGCACCAGCAGCATACAGAGGCACCATGGCGGGTCTCTATAACACGTTTTACTACATTGTCAGTAGCCACTCGTTGCCAAACCTTTCAGGTCTTTGATTTCAGGTTTCAGTACTAATGATGAACTCAGGGTTCCATTCTGGCAACATCAGCTGTGTACGCCTGTCACAAATATCTTAGTGACCAAGGCAACGACGATTGGAGGATACCTCTTTGGTTGCAAATGGCTTGCCCGAGCATGTTTGCTGTGATTGTGATGTTCATCCCGGAGTCGCCTCGATGGTAAGATCGCAGTACCGAAACATGGGTATGCATCCCAAAATTGTCATTCTGACTTTTGACTAGGCTCATTGCCAACGACCGACACGAAGAGGCTAGGGCCTTCTTCACTACTTACCACGCCAACGGTGACGGGGAGCACCCACTCGTGACGCTTCAGATGGCCGAGGCCCTAGATTCCCTGCGCGCCGATCCAACAAGAGCTTCATGGAGGGACCTAATTGACCTTCGGATCCTATTTGAGTCGAAGTCTAGCCGATATCGGATAATGCTGAATATGACCTGGGCCTGGTTCGGCCAATTCAGTGGTAACAAGTAGGTGATTCTCTCGCTTGTCGATGGTGTGCGAACCTCTAGATAAGATCTGGCGATGGAATGATTGCTGGAATGGAAAGCTGACCATTTCGCCTCATTTAGCATCATCTCGTACTACCTTCCAATCATGCTCCTTGGCATCGGTATCAAAGACACCAATCTCCAGCTGATTCTCAATATCGTTTACGCCATCACGGGATGGGTCTTTGCATCCGCAGGCGCACGATTGCACGACTGGGTCGGCCGACGTAAGATGTTCTTGGGCGCGACGATTGGCATGATTATATGCCTGTCGATAGTTGCGGCGTGCGCAGCCGGCTTTGAAGAGTATGGGAACCAGACGTCGCCGACGGTCAGCATCGTCTTCATCTTCATATTCGGCGCCATATTCAGCGCCGGGTATACCCCAATGCAACCGGTATACCCAGCCGAAGTCGTCAGCACCAGGATGCGAGCCAAGGCCATGGGTCTCTACAAGATCACCAACGGCGCCGCCAGCTTTCTAAACACCTTTGTCGGACCCATTGCGTTATCAAGCGTAAGTCTTTAATTCCTCCCCCGCGTTTCCACGCCATGGCCTCCGCCGTTTCACCGCCGTTTTGGGTATTTCTGTTGTCATCGTGTGGAGAGCTTAGGACTAACTTGCCCGGGCTGGCAGATTGCGTACTGGTTCTACGTCTTCTTTGTAATATGGGACACATTCCAGGTGATCTTCATGTACTTCTTCTTTGTGGAGACGAAGGGTCTTACCTTGGAGGAGCTCGACGTCATCTTCGAGGCTGACAACCCTCGCAAGGAGAGCCTGGCCGTGAAGCAACGGCAGAGACAGGTGGAGCAACAGGGCGATATGACGGTAGTCAATGCCTAAAGATAAGGCACAGACTAGGACCGTTTAGTATGTGCATTACATATGTCAAGTCTGCTTTGGGTGAGTGGTGGATCAAAGGGTCGTTGGACCCTGGATGGCAAAGTCCGGAGGTTGAGCCCCGGCTGTGGATCTGCATATCGGCGATGTACCAGGAGCTTAGCCTCCGTCTGGGATTGAGGCTGATTGGGTCGAGGGGTCGTGTGTAACGAGATAGGCATCATATCTGACACCGCCATCGTGGGATCACGATACCCGACAGGTCGGATTGCGATAGGAGTCATCAGTGATAGAATCTGATCGGAAATCTTGTAAACTTTTGGCAGTGAAACGGAGAGTTTTGGAAGAAAGAAGAAGAAAAAGATAAGAAATAGAAGAAACGCCACACACTTGCGACCGTCTAATCGTGGCTTATGTCATTGATAGTTGTCTCTGACCCAATGTTCCGGCCTTAGACCACCGCAAGAATGTTGTCATTCCATTGATCTCTTCCATGCTGTCCAACATTTTACGCATCGTTGCCACGATCCTTGGATGAAAATGTTTTATGTCATAACAGGAAGCAATTGGGTAAGACCATTAGGCGCTTTTCCCACCATTACGTTTGTGCCAGGCACCGGATTCCCACAATTTCCATGGGTCATAACCAAGGCCCAAGCACACGGAAGCCTCCTCCGGCCGGGGGCGTCTGCCACCCAAAGCCTATATCGGCCAGATCGAAGAGATACGGAGGGCAGTCCCGTCCTGCCTCGACTGATAACAATAAGAAGCTAGCAACCCACGATGTCCAAGACAACTTTTTTGCTTTTCATAGACAAGCTTAATTCCATTCCAACTCTTCTTCATAAAAGAACATATCTTCCTTACTTTTTCATAAACTTCAATCAATTCCAAACGACTCTCATTGTCTACCGACTTATACAGATATGCACGCCACACGCATAGGTATTCGGCAACTGCCGAAGATCTACTGCCGTTCTACACACACTTCAACTGGCCGCCTCTCCAGTGCCGCTCTTCCCGCCACCTCTTTCGACATCCCCGTGGACTCAACACCAAGCCATGGCAGCTCATCTGGATCAAAGCCCGCTCTTGCGAGGATGCCTACTCCCATGCTCCTTCGATCTTTGGCACTATCTTCTCTTATGAGCCAGAGCTGGCTGGTCCAACCATCATTGGCAGCTATGGGCTTCCTTGCTAAGACTAAGCTCGCCCTCTTCAACCCTGACAGAAACCCAATCCTGAATAGAATCATGCGATGGGTGCTTTACGACCACTTTTGTGCAGGAACAAATGCTTCTGAAGTGGCTCGTTCTTCTGGGGAGCTTAAGAGCATGGGTTTCCGAGGAGTCATCCTCGGATTTGCGAAGGAAGTCGTTTTGCCTAAGAACGGAACCCAAGCTGCCAACAAGACCGACTACTCTGCAGCCGAGTACCAGGTTCTCAAGGAATGGAAGGAGGGCACTCTGGAGACCCTGAAGATGATGGGCACCCAGGACTTGCTTGCCGTCAAGTAAGTTATGAAACCTAACCTGTTCTTACCAAGAAACAGAACTAACATACAATTTTTTTTAGACTTTCTGGAGCTGGTCCTATCGCTGTGGATGCCATGAAGGAGAACAAGCCCATGCCCAAGTCAGTGGCACAGGCCATGGATGAAATTTGCCAACAGACCAAAATGCAAGGAGCACGCCTCTGGATCGATGCCGAGCAGCAGGCTGTGCAGCAGGCTCTAGACGACTGGACCATCGATCTCATGCGCAAGTACAACCGTGGCTCAGTACCTCTGGTTTACAACACTATCCAAGCCTACTTGAAGTCAGCTGAGGACAACGCGAAGCGACACATCACACTTGCCGCTCAAGAGGGGTGGACAGTGGCCGTCAAGCTCGTCCGCGGCGCTTACATTGAGCATGAGAAACGATCTCTGATTCACGACACCAAGGAAGACACAGACCGTGCCTACGACAGCATTGCCGACATGTTCGTCTCGCAAAAGATGCCCGCCAACGACGAGAAGCTCGAGTTTCCCAAGTCCGCTCTCTTCCTCGCTACCCACAACGGTCCCAGCGTTGAGAAGGCAAGCCAGACCTACCGTCAGCGAGCCTCCGTTGGCCTTCCCACAGCCAATCTCGAGTGTGGTCAGCTGCAGGGCATGGCCGATGAGCTGAGCTGCTCCCTGCTCCAGAAGCACGAGGACTGCAGCAACGAGCCCGAAGCCGGAAGAGTCCCCCCACCGGGTGTGTTCAAATCTCAGCCGTGGGGGAGTGTCTCCGAGTGCCTGGGGTACCTGCACCGACGCGCGGTCGAGAACCGTGGAGCTGTAGCACAGACAGCACACATGCAGAAGGCACTTTCAAAGGAGCTTCACCGCCGCATTTTCGGTTAAGTGGCTTTTTTTTTCTCTATTTATTTTGGCTTGGCGTTTGTGGCATAATGACCCATGAGCTATGAACTATGATTTCCATGGGGTAATGCTTTCCTTTGTTTGGATGATCATGTGGCGTTTATGCAGTTTTGGGGACCTTTTTTTCAAGCACGGAGTTATCGTACAATAAAAAGCATGGCAGGGTGGTTCAGGAAAAAGGCGGAGTATTATTTTATCAAGCATCATCCTAGAACATCACGAAAGCGTCAATTGAAAAATCAATAAATAATTACTATTCAATTCTATCTTCAAACAATGCACCGTGAAATAATTATCCTTTGTTTGTAGGTGGCTGAACGTAAATTTGTGTTTAACGTGGTCAATGGGAGATAAGGGTAGACGAGATAGAGTCAGACGCCAACGGCATGTCCGAAACATGGGATTCACGGAATTGGGATTTACGATATGCACGGTTGGGCTCATCGGAGATGAACAGGAACAGGAACAGGAACGCCATGTATGTGTTGGCGCCATTCATCTCCTATCGCGGAGGGAGGGGAACCGCCAGCTCAAGACCAATTGGATAAGACACGATATCTCCGTGCCGTCTCACAGGATTGGTCATGAGACCGGCAGTGTTTTCCATGCTCTTTGTCTTTTTTTTTTTTCTTATCAGAGCAGGTCACAAGATCGTCGTGTCAGCCGGGGGGAGCGGCAGCGAACAAGCGGGCACCCAATTGATAAGAGTAACAGCAACTAGCCACCCCCCAAAAAGGTAAAAAGGGAAGGATTCTCGGTCTGGTAGAGTCGGAAGAGCCCTCCGGCGCCGCTCCCGGAGGTCAAACTCCTAACACTCCAGGGCAGCATCGCACGGTTTCAGGCTGCACTAAGGTAGGAATTGCACAGAAATTTCCTAAAGCGTCGCGCTGGGCGCTCCCATTCGAATTATTATTGGTCATGGTATCAGTCCTCGACACCGAACTCGGCCAGGACAACGGGCGCTGGCTGGCCAATTCGGGGTCGAGGGGCTCATGTTCACGATAAGGTCATTTCAATTCGGCAGGCAAAGAGGGCCACATCATAAACTTAGCCTGTAAGCATCACCCTGCCCAATCCATCCCATGGAATGAACGGATGGGCTGGAAAGAGGGGTAATCCATTGATGGCGCGTCCAGTTGTCAAGAAGCTTTGGCGTGTTGTCGCTGGCGCACAGTGGTTTTAAGATTTGTTGCTATTTTTTGCTTTGTGCACCTTGTATGTTTGTGTCTGGTATCTAATGATGATGCTGCCTAGTTGGGGAGTCGAATTGAATTTGAAGGTGTGAGTGCAGGAAGAAAAAAACGAAGAGGATGAACAAGGCATCGTGATGTTACCCGGAGAGAAAAGGCGACGAACATCGAAGGTCATCGAGAGTGATCTCTGTTGCGCGAACGGGGATGGTTCCGAGTCGTCCGCGAAGACTTAAGAGAACTAACGACCTGACCGACCGGAGAGAAAAGAGGAGGCAGCGCCAGTGCCAAACAAAAAAGTATGAGACTATGTTGATATCATCCATTACGCCCGGTGTGGCGCCAGCGCAGCTCTTAGATTAGCAATACTGGTCCCATGGTCTCATGACCCACCCCTTGTCTTTTTTTTTTCTTCTAGTGTCTCATGCCCTGAAGTCTATTCACTGGCTGGCACAGTTTGGCTGGGGGAGTATTAAAAGGGACGGAGGGCTCCTCCGACATGGTCTGAGCCACCCGATCTACGGAACCAACCATCCATTCCACACAACCGCCGTTGTTCCTGCGACGCGTCTGGCCGTTTCGTACAGCACGATTGAGTGCCATGCCACCTGCGAAGCGCGACCGTGATCGTTCTAAGATCAAGGACAAAGTCACCAAGGCGTATGTCAACAACCACATAGTTGCTAAACTCTTTTTTGGGGTTTCAATGGGACTTGATAGCTAACATCGGGGGCTGGCGCCCGACTTCAATTTTAGTTGTGAACGATGTCGGACACTCAAGGTGCGGTGCTCCGGCACCCAACCCTGCTCCCGGTGTGAGCGCCGGCGAGATGCCTGTCGCTATGCCGAAGAGGACAAACGGGTCTCTATCTCAGAAAGGTAAGGCTTAGAATGACATGATTATCGTGATTGAGGGCATGATTGCAAACGCACAGAATCAAAACTCCCCCCAAAAAAGCAAAGAACAATAGTAATTGATTGGCTCTCCCTCATTCTAGATACCTCCGTGAACTGCAAAACCAGAGCAGGCAGAGCCTAGCCACGCCGTCCAGCCGGGGCGGAGAGAGTCGCTCATCGGAAAGAGACGACGAAAGTACTCAGGATCAGATGCGGTTTTCTCATTCTGGCTCGGTTCCTCCTCCGTCAGCCAGCCCGGGATTGCCTCGCATAGATATCTCAACCGAGCCTAGACACTCTCACCAAACGTCTTCCGGCGCTGGTACAGGCATAGACGCCGTGGGGGCCACCGGCAGCTTGTTGTCTCGCTCTGAGCCTTCTCAGCCTCAACGGAACCAACAACGGTCGAGAAATGAGAAAACCAATGAAAATGACACGGCATCTGGCGACTTTGAGCCTGGTTTCAGGCAGAACCCCTTAGCAGACAATGACTACACATTTGCCGCTGCCGCCGGCCGATACTGTACGACGACCCTTTTCTCTATTGCTTTTTTTTCTCCTCGCCCATTGGAATATTCCTACTCACGTGTTGTCACACTCCAGGGTACATGGGGCCGACTTCCTCGTGGTCTTTCTGCAGGCGAGTCCTCGCCTTGCTTGGCAAACGTATCCCCGAGGCTGCTCCTGACCCATGGCATAGACCAGACAAAGGAGCCTATCCCCTTCAATGGACGCCACTTCGACCGGATGAGGACCCAGATGTAAGCAATTTGCCGCCTCTCGACTACGCCCTTCTCCTCCTCCAGACGGCCAAGTTCTATCTCGGAGACCTGTTCGCCCTGATCGACGAAGAGGATTTTCGCCGCAATGTTCACGAGCTATACGATAACCCGGCAGCTAAAGCTCAGTCCTCACGGACATGGTATGCCCTGTTCCTCCTCGTGCTAGCTTTTGGCAAGGCATTTCCCGTGCGAAACAAAGGTCGTGGTCCGCCGGGATCTCAGTATGCTTTGCGCGCCATGGCTATGCTCCCGGACATGACAGGCTTACATCCCGATCCAGTCCAGTCCATCCAAACGCTTGCTCTGGCGGCACTTTACTTTCAATCTGTAGACATGAGACTGGCAGCGTATTTCCATGTGAGAGATTGAGATTTACGAAATCAGTTGAAGATGATCTCGGATTTGCTAACCTCTTTCGGTCGCTAGATTAGCCACGCACTCCGAATATGCATCATCGAAGGCATGCACAGGTACATGCCGGAAGAGGTCGTCGACAGCGGTTATTCGCGAAGCTGCAATATGGCATTTTGGGTGATCTACGTCTTAGAGCGAGAGTTCTCCGCGCTAATAGGAGCCCCAAGCTCTTTGCGTGATGAAGATATTACGGCCAAAGCGCCTTCACAGATGATTCAATCCATGGACGCTGTGAATATGACGTGGCATGTCCGCCTGTCTCGATTGACGGCGCGTATTCTAACCAGTATGCTCCAAAAGACCCAGCGATATAATCCTTCCGTGTGACTCTTGTTTTACTAACGTGCTGCTAGCTGTCTATGGTGTTGGAAGGCAGTTCGACGATTCGTTGATTTCCAATACGCAGGATATCCTGAGAGACCTAGCGCAACTGTCGCAGGATCTAACGGACCTTCTCAAGACGCATTTCCAAGGCTCGGTCACGAAGGCGTCTCGTATGGCTCAAAGATTGATGCTATCGTACCATCATGTAAGTCTACCTACTATGTGTAGGCGCCGTACTTAGACTTGGTTTTTAGTGTGCTGACCCGCTTGTAGTGCGTCGTCCTCTCCACCCGGCCGCTTGTCATGTGCGCATTGCAGATGCACATCGAGCATTCGGATATGCAGCTCACCGATGCTATTCCCCTCACACCGACCGTAGCGTCGCTGCTATACTCTTGCGTCGACTCTGCCCAGACGGTGCTTAGGATGCTCCGCGTTCTGGGTGAAGAGGACCTCCTGGGTACGATAGAGCCTCTTCCACTTCTCAGTCCACTCTTGTCATACAAAATCGCATGATTTTTGCTAACAGTTGTTCTAGATGCTTTTTTACCATTCCAGCTCGATGCCGCGTACTCCTCAGCTTTCATTCTCTACCTCATTCGGCTCATCAGCCCGTCTCTCTTCCAAGACGACTCGTGGCCGGAAGACATCAAATACGTTCTCGAGAAGATGATTTCCGACGGCAGTCTGGTCGCGCCCCTGCGCAAACTGGAGCTCAGCCAGCTGGAGCACATTATGTCGGCCTTAAGTCCCAGCAAGGACCAGTCCTGGGGTCTGACCCCCGGCGCCAACTATATACCTGAAAACAGCTACGAGCAGTCACTGTCAGACGACATTCTGGGTGATCCCTTCTGGGATATTTTCGTGACGAATGGTGTGACGGGAATGCCGCCGCAGGAAATGCTTGACTTGGCGGATCGTCTTGACGATGGCTTCGAACCGGACGGTGTTCATGATTGAGAACCTTTATTCGAAATGACTAAAAAGCGATGAACAGATTGGCGTATTTCCTTTTTACTTTTTAAGTTTGAGATTGGTGTTGGTTTGGGCATTGACTCGGGGGCGCAATTGATGAGCTGTGTTGTACGATCAGGGAGCACGGACAAAATTAGAATAGACCTGGTCGGATCGCGGAGGAAAAGTATAGATATGCCCTTTGATGAATTTCATCATGTTATTACGAATTTCCATTTTTTAGAAAACTTTTCGGCTTAGGCCAGATCAACGTTCTTCCCTGTCTTTGCGCTCTCCACTACTGCCTCGATGATCTTGAGCACATCCCTCGCTTCGTTCGCCTTCACGGGAATGTCCTCCTCCTTTCCACTAGCCACAGCCTTAGCAAAAGCAGAGTAGAAAGCCGTGTACGTCTCCGGCTCCAAGTCAGGCACTGGCGCCTCCTGAGCCACTTCGCCCTCACCCATAAGCGTGAGCTTCATCGTCTCCGGCTTGTCCTTTCCAAAGCCGGCTGAGCCGGGCTTCATGCCTGCCTTGAGCTGGTCCTCCTGCAGGTCGAGCGTCTCCTTGCGGAAACTGCCCTTGTATCCGCGCACCCAGAATCGCGGCTGAACAGTCTCAGCGCTGAGGACGCTGATGCGAATGTTAGCGATGAGGCCGTCGGCGTAGGACAGTTCAGCGGCGACATAGTCCGGATTATGGGTGTCCGGGCGGCCCTCGCGCTGATTTAATAGTCGCGCGTGGACAGATTGCGGGAGGCCAAAGAGAGTGTAGACCTGGTCGATGAGGTGAGTTCCCAGGTCAAAAAGGTTGCTGCCACCCTTGGAGATACCAGTGTCGGCCTTCCAGTTCGTCGGAGCGGCTGCGCGGTAACGGTCAAAGTGGGTGTTGAACTCAAGGATACGTCCCAAGGTGCCCTTGTTAACGAGGTGCTTGACAGTCAAGAAGTCAGAGTCCCAGCGACGGTTCTGGTAGACGCAGATCAGACGCTGGGTGCGCTTTGAAACGGCGATGAGCTCGTCCGCCTCAGCGGATGTGGGAACGAAAGGCTTCTCAGTCAAAACGTGCTTGCCGGCCTCGAGGGCGGACTTGGTCAACTCGAAGTGATTATCCGGGGGCGTACCGACGACGATTACGTCGACGTCCGGGTCGGCCAGGAGATCCTTGGAGCTGGTGTAGTGCTTAAGGTCTGGGTAATCGGCTGGGGCCGAGTTACCCTCCTTGGGCGTGCGCTGGACAATGCTGTGAAGGCGCAACTGCGGGGTGGTGGTGATGAAGGGGATATGGAAGATCTTGGCCGACAGGCTGCCTCATTATTAGATGAGAGTCCTCTGAACATTGAGAGGATATTGTACTTACCCGTAACCCACGACACCGACGTTCAAGGTCTTGTCAGCCATGATGGTCAAAGTGTTCACTGTTAAGTGTCTGTAATTCGTAAGTTTCAGCGGTGGTGAATGGCGTAGACTTGGAGATAGTGATGATGATGATGATGATGGTTCAGACTACGCTCTCAGGACTCATGTTCCCCGCGATATATATCACCGATATCACCGACTCCTCTTCTAGATGACTCAAGTTGATTAGACGTAGAAAAACATTTTCATTCACATAGCGTCGCATCTAGTTGGCGGAGTGCTCAACGAGGTATTTCCGCTTGCGGGGCACTACCCTACACCTCCGAGTACAAGCCGAGACATGGCTGGACGGCCATTTTGGGCCTCTACTGGCGGTTTACATTTTTGTCTTGATGAAAATCAATACGAGACGTGAGAGGGGAGTTTACAAACTGATAATGAGAGTGGTGAATGGGTTGAGAGAAAAGGTGATTTCATTTATTGATCTTTGAGGTCTGTTACAGCAATTCTGTTGGCTCAGTTTGTGAAATTATTCACCTTAAACTGAACATGTCGAGGGGTCTCGTCCGTCGGACACAAAACTGAAAACACAAGAGCAATCATAATCATCCAGGAAGACCTTATTAGGAGAGAATGCATATCATATTTAAAACATCACGTGCTAAGTCGCAGCCTTTCTCTTTGTTCATGACTCGGCCTGATCGAACGGGAACGAGAACGAGAACGAGGAGAAAAAGCGGAGAAAAACCCGAGTCGCGGGTCGAAAAGTGCGATTGGCAAAGACGCGTTGAGGACCGACCGGGGCCCACTTAAACGGAGTCTCTGATGAAGTCCGATACGCCGATCCCGGTATTGGCGATTATATTAGATTAAAAGAAAACTTATATAGACACCGAAGCTGACAAATGGTAGATGAGATTGGCCCCGGATGCTTTATTCCATCGAACTGCCGTTATATAGACTCATGCAGAAGGATTGCAGATGAGTTGTTGTTATAAAGCTCCCTTATCCCCGAATCGCTAGCACATTCTCGAGGTACTCCAAGTTCACGATCAAAGCACTATTCGGAACACACGACTTCTGCCATCTACAAAAGAAAAAAAAAAGATTACCAACAAGAATAAGAACGAAGAGATCGCATAGAGAAAGGAACCCAGCAGACAAAATGAGCTCCAAAACGGTCTTAACAGTCTACCGTGGGTCACCCCCCCTAAATGTCTACGTGTGGTCTCCCTTTGTCACCAAACTGGAAGCCCGCCTACGCTTCGCCTCTCAACCATACACGCTCGGCTTCGGATCTCCAAGGGAAGCCCCGAAGGGCAAGATTCCCTACATTGATATTGATTCCGGCGAAAAGATGGGTGACTCAACCTTCATTATCCGCCACCTTGTGTCTGAAGGTCACCTCCCTGACCTTAATGAGACACTGACACCTCTCCAGCGCTCCCACGATTTGATGTTCCGTGCCCTGTTAGAAGATAAGTTCTACTTCTTTGGCGGCAAGGAGAGATGGGTGGACAACTACACAACCATGCGCGAGGGTGTACTTGCCCCTTTGCCTTGGCCGTTACGCTGGCTCGTCGGCTTGATCGCCCGGCGGGCTGCTGTCCGCACGTTGTACGGACAGGGCGCGATGAGGCTCAGTGACGAAGAGGTTGGATTTCTGGTACAGGAGGTTTGGGAGAATGTGGAAACGGTGCTAGAGGAAGCGAAAAGGGAGAGAGCGTCGGCGGAGAAGGACGAGCCCTTCTGGGTACTTGGTGGCGAGCATCCTACAGAGGCCGATGCAACGCTGTTTGGTTTCATTGTGGCAGCCCTTGTATGCAAAGCGTAAGTACCTCACCTTTTTCCGTTTCGTGTAAGCAGGATTGAAGATGCATTTGCTAATGACGTTCCTACAGAGCACCGACGACGGCTGAAGTGGTAAGGAGCTTTCCGACTGTACAAGAATATGCGTCGCGAATCCATGACCGATACTTCCCTGACTATGAAAAATGGGACTAAGAGCAAGTCTCAGCGGTAGGCGGATTATAAGAGAGGAGCCGTTTATTGAGGGCTTACTATACGTGTCAGATGTGAATTAGCTAGGCGTTTAAGCAGTCTAAAAACCTTGTAATACCTTATAGATCTAGCAGGATGTTACATGCCTGTTTGTTACGAGGCTCACCGGTGGCTAGATTCAGCAGCTCAAAGTGATGATATAGTCTTTGTTAAAGTAAACCACTTGTATCAAGAAACTCATTCTCACTCAAGCCCAACTGTCACTGGAGGAACGAAAGGCAGGAATAGTGTCATCAGCATCGTATTTACCTGACTATAAATACATGGGAAAGAAAAAATGCAAGACTATGAAATGTCTGATTCTAATTTGTTATGACTGGAAATCCTTGTGTCCACCGTTCAAGTACAATGTATATGCAGGATGTTGCAAAGTTGTCACAAATCCCTTAACCGAGGCATTCAACATCAATCTCGCCCTTGATGAACATCTCATCGTCGGGGACGGGGATCCAGATCTCAGCCTGCTGGCCACTGGGAGAGAAGGTGACATCGTAGTAGTCGAAGAAGGGGTAGAAGAAGGCTTGACCCTGCTGGTTGCCCTCGCATTCAGGGGTGAAGGTAAGACCCTTGGTGATGGAGAATTCCGTGGTCTCGGAGTATTCGAATCCAATACCAGCAGTGAACATCTTGAAGGCACCTCCGATTTCAGCAGATACAGAGGTGGTGAAGCTCTTGGAGCTTGTAGTCTTGTACTCAGTGGTGATACCATTTGAAGCACGTGGGCCAACATCGAAGACACCCTCTTGGCGGACGTAAAGCCCAGAGCTGTTAATGTAGTATTCGTCATCATCATCCTCGCGCTTGTGCTGCATAATAGCATCATCACGCTTGTTCTTCTTGGCAGCAACCTTGTCGACCCAGTTCTGGTATTCTTTCAGACTGACAGTCTCCTTGATCAAGCGGTCAGACTTAGGCTTTTGTAGCTTGGCTGAAAGAGGACTTTGGTCGGGATCCTGAGTGACTTCTGTGTAGGCCCAAGACTTGCCGTCGATGTTCTCGGAAGCTCTCCAGGTGCCACCGGCTCGCAACTTTTGGCAACTGGACTGGATCTCGTCGTAGGCTCTGGCTAGGTTGTCGCCGGTCTCCTCAAGACGATCCAAGCCGAGTCCATTGTCTTTAGCATATTGGTTGGTGACGGTCCAGCATGTAGAGATCCTACAGTTGCCGCCCTCCCAAAACCACCAAGTGCATGAAGGTTCCGGCCCGTCTTCGCCATTATAAGCGATGACATCGGTGTTGCCGCGGAATTCAAACTCATCAACGATGCTTCCACCTGGATCAAAGTTAACTAGTGAACTCAAGAAATGGTAGATGGCATCAGTGCTTACAGTCGTCCCAGTTGGGGAAAGTGTTTCCATTGCACTCAACTCCGACTTGAGCTGAGGCAAGGTTGGCACCCAGGGCGGCGGCGAATAGGAAGGACTTCATGATGTGTTTGAATGGTGGTATGGCTGAGGGCTTGAGGGGAGATGTGGTTGGATTGAAGCTGAAGACTGTGATGATGTCTGGAAAAAAACGAGACAGAACTCCAGAACACAGCGCATCTTTATAGATATTCAAGAACTTCAGTCTTTCTCCAAAGATCTATCAAAGATCAGTCTTCCAGAAAAGATCGGCAATGTCAGCACTTGGCTGTCGTCTCCTATTGGAGTAGGTAGCCCAAAGGTGATGCATGTTTGATGTTCAGCTGTTTCGTTTGACGGAAGCAGCGGGATTCGCCAAGGTAGCATATGGATCAGTAAATACTCCCTCACGAAACGCCGTTTCAATTTGAAGTGGACTGATTCCAAAAGAAGAAAGACACAGAAGTTTCTAAGGGTTATCATTCGTCGGCTCCATGCCACGCCTACTCGACTTGTCATAGTTGGGTGGCTTGGAAAAGATTGCGATCATCCGCAGCTCGAAACCCCTTTGGTTTCAATCATCTTATCAAATTATTTTTTGTTTTTAAGTCTATAATTAGCTAGACGATCTTTTGGAAGCCTTACCGCCGTTCAGCTACTTCGTCCCAATCGTGGTTGATAACCAACTGAGCCAACATGAAAGCCAGTTGGAGACATGATGGACGTATTGCCACTTACTCAAGTGGATTCATGTTCCCACATCTTAATGAACGACCAAAATACTTTGTCTAATCATAGGAGTTGCCAAGGCAAACATAACATCATTCTTTGAGCTAAACAGGTTTTTAGTTCATCCGTGTGACTGTGAATACTATGAGGCGTCTGGCGGCCGACCTCCTATGTCGTCAGCCAACGCCTAGTGCGGCTGTCATTGATTCTGACAAAATCTAAACCCCAATAAGAATCCGAAAACACTTTTCTAAACACAGGACCTTGGCACTGGTAGAAGAACTTACGTTGGAGTTTGAATGTTCTGACATGTCGTACAGCCCAATGCAACGCTCATTGGATGCTGTAGCATATTTAGGGCTCAGTATTACTACAGATACAACCTCCCAGGCCCATAAATTCTCCCAAAAAGATGGAGTCAGTCTTGGTGCTTTGCGTTTGTTAAGAAGAGTTGCCGATGGTGTCCGGATACGAGCTTACAAGCGCCCTTGGCTAACAGCGCGGATATCTCCGACCCATGAGAAAATCATTTCTCTTTTGGTTGATGGTGGATTTTCAGATCTTATTCTTTAGCCTTACTGGGCTTGCCTGCTTTCCGTTTGCCGGTCACTCCATGTTCTTGCGACGAAATACCTCTAACTAATCGATATGAACCACTTGGGTCAACAACAACATTAGTGAAAAGACTTTTTCACCCAAACTAAAATATACACCACGGATACTGCACTTTTTCTGTATATCAAGTTGTTTATACATTATCTAATGGCGATGATCACTTGCCCGGTAACGCAGTGGCGTTCACGCCACGATCAAACAGAAGACGTGGAATAGTCAGCACTAGCTCTTAACGGGAGGTGGTGGTACGTGCCCACTGTCAAGTCGCATGGCTTAACGTGCAAAAGAACATGGGTATCTGGATTATTACTTAAACGTGCAGGCTGGTGATTGGGAACTACCGCAATTATCCGGATCCTTGCCATCGGACATTACGTAGACAGGGCTGGATCTCCGAGGTTGGGGGCGGCTTCCTTACCGATCTGGGCATGTTGCTGGAGAAGACAGAAGGGTTTCCTGCTTAAGGGTCTCTGATCGGAGGCTCTGCATATGACATGTGTTCCCGTAACACGTAAGATTCTAACCCTTCGTGCTAATGAGGAAATATGGGGAAACGAAGGATCTGGATGGGAGTGTGCTACCGTAATTTGAAGCCGTCAAAGAGCACAACCATCATTCTCCATGCGCGCATCTACCACTCAGGCCCTGTATGATTTACCTGACCCAGGCTCCGGCACATCGGCAACGCGGGTTGAATGCCTCAGGGTACGGTTCCTGCCGTCTTGAGCGCTGTGAAACCATCTGACACTCGGCCGAGGATGCATTTTGCCGAGGTTGGACGGCTGACAGGTCGATCAGTCGTCACGATGAAACCGTGTAATTTTTTGCTGACCAACACGCATAGCTGAATCACTGCTTGATACTGAAACGCGTGACCTCTAGTTGGATGCTTGTCTTTTGAGTTGGAAAGGGGTATACTCAGCCAGGACTTCACCTTCCTTCCCACTTAAACAGAGCTTTGACGAAACTGCTTCTCTAAATCCAGCAATGAGTTTAGAGTGAATAGCAAGCGCTGAAAGCCTACGCATAGCGATGATAACTAAAGAAAGACATTTCATGTACACTTAGTGATTGAGACGTCATGGCAACCGTCTTATTTTTCTTTTTCTAATTTTGACACTCAAGTGTAGGGCTCCATGAATGCAAGTCCGTTTCATGTTTTCATGCAATGTCACATCTATATCGTTTGGTCGTACTCATCTATCACACTCGCTGGTTTGCTGAACTTGCCCAAAGGCTTGTACTCCATGTCATTGAAGCCAAAGCCCTTAGGGCCACCAATCTCAAGCCCTCTTTCCGTTGACGTCCATTTTTCTGAAGCGGTGATGCCGATGACAACTACAGGCAAGCCATATCGGTAGTCTTGGGTTCCCAGCGCTTCGCCATTTTGCGCGTCGAGAACCGTGATCAAGTCAGGCACAATGGTCAGGACTTCCTCGGTGCCATCCGAATTCACCTTCTTAGCATAGATATTCTCGTTCTTAAAGGGGATGACGAGCTTCTCTTTTACCGCATCTGCGGCCTCGTCGCCAGTTGACTCAATGATAACTTCGCCATAGGCATGGCCCATCCTGAGCACTCGCTCCACGCCAACAATCTTGCCTTTGAAAAGAACTCGGGCTGACTCAGAACCACCAACCTCTTCTATGATGGATTCAGCAACAGTGTCGATCGTGTTCGTGCACCGAGCTAGCGCGACAGCCCTACCAATTCTCCAGGCAAGGGACATGGTATTCTCGACAACCCATTTCTTAGTATTGGCGCCACTAACAGGGCCTTTTGCACAACCAACATGCGATCCCATCTGGGACAGTGCTGCACGCAAAGCTCGCTCAGCATCTAGCTCTGTGGGCGCTTTGGTCATGAAGATGATGCGCCCGTTGCCATCAGAGATACACGTTGGTACCATCATGGCCTTCTTTTCGTAGACAACAGGAGTAGTTTGCCAGGAGACTGGGTACGCGCGACCCATCCAGTCACCATCGATGGCAGGGATGTCGAGAGCATTGGAGGCACCGATGATCAGACCCTGGAGACCGTTTCCACCTCCAATCTCAAGAGGGATGACCGCGTTAGGGGACTGTTTGAGGAAAGCGTACAGTTCCCTTTGTGATTCGAGAATCTCGTCTCCGACGGGCTTCTCAGTTGATACTTGCGGTGAACCTTTGCCACCACCACAAGCTACTAGGTCTTCATCCTTGAGATCGTGGGGGGAGACGACACGTAGCTTAACACCCTCTCGCACCATCTGTCTTAGACGGAGAAAATGCTGATAAGGGCTGCCACCTCCGCCAGTACCCAAAATGTAGCAGCCTGTGGAAATGAATTCCAGGTCAGCCTCCGACAGCCACCAGGTCCTGTTGGTAACATTCGGCTTGTACCCTGTGATCGAATCCTTCGTGTGTACTAGACTACCGGATTTGGGAGCCTCCTCCTTTGAGGCGTCTCCATGATTGTTATCTGTCTTGGAAGCGACATGATTGGCGTCGTCGGCAAACTCCCCAACATCACCCACGATGGGTGCCGACTTTATATCTGTTCGCGAGTAGTCGAAATCACCAACAGCCTTGACAATGATCCTGGACTTGTCAGCGATATACTGCAGAGGGAAACTCTCCATCTCAGCAATTGTGACAGTCTCCCTCAGTGCGCCACTAGCAACAGCTGCGTCGATTGCACGCTTCGACACAGCATCCATGACTTGGGCCTTGCTCCGCGACTCTGTGCTCTCCACAGAGTCTACAACACCGCTAACTCGCGCTGTCGCAGCACCGATAGCGTTAGCTACGCCTGACCAGTTGGGCTTAACCACGCGGCTAGCGCCATTTAATGAGTCCGGTGCGATGACAGCACCGCCCCCAACAAGAACGACGGGGATAGGTTCTGGCGAAGTTTTCATGGTGTCAACAATCTGCTCCAACATCGATTGGACCTTGGCCTGAAAATGAGGCAGAGTGGAAACTAATGACTCTTGACCATCCACCTTGCTTCGATCACCAATGTCAACCGACTCGTCGCCCAAGACGGTGTAATCAGTTGTCGTGGGAATATCGCCGCCAAACACAAGAGCCTTTTGACGAATTTGATAGCCCACAGACTCTGGGCCGACAGTGATCTTTCCAGCTTTATCTTTTCCGACAATAGAACCACCTCCGAGCCCGATGCTTCTCACATCCGGGTAGCTAAAATTCGTCCGTACACCTGCAATTTCACTAAAGGCGGCAGCCTGTCGCGGGAACCCGTTCTTCTGAAGCAATCCTACATCCGTGGTAGTTCCGCCAATGTCGACAACCATCATGTCCTCCTTGATATCCTGATTTTGCATAAGAAAGGCTGCGCCGCGCATACTATTCGTCGGACCACTCGAGAACGTTCTGATAGGCAAGCGGGCCGCTGCGCTGGCAGGGATGATGGTACCATCGTTTTGGGTGATGAATACGGGACAGTGTAAGTTGAGCTTCTGAACAGCCGTCTGGAAAGAGTGAATGGTGTTACGAGCAAAGCTGAGGATGGACGCGTTGAGAACAGCGGCGTTCTCGCGCTCAAAGAAGCCAATGTTGGCCACATCCTTGGAGCAGACAATATCTGCCTCTGGGTACACACTCCTGACAACCTCGGCCGCTGTCTCCTCTTGGCGGTGGACAACGTCAATAGGGCTGAAGACGCCGACAATGGCAATTGACTTGATACCCTTGGCTTTGATGGCCTCAACCTCGCGCCTTACTTCGTCCACGTCCAGCTCAGCAATAAGGCTGCCATCAATCTCGAGCCCGCCTTTTACCAGGCTACGATGACCGCAGATGATGTCCCTCATCCTAGGAGGCCAGTCAATTCCGACAGGAATCGTCTCGGAGAACGGCCCACAGAGACGGATGACGCCAACTTTGGCCAGACGCGACCGGTCCATCTCAACAACAGCGTTGATGAAATGTGTCGTGCCGATCGTCACACTAGCGACATTGGCCGGGTCAACCCCAGCTGACTGCGAAAACATTTCTTCAATGACATTGTTGATGCCATCGCTGGGGTTTGTAGTAGTGCTGGACTTGTGGTAAGCAAGGATGCCTCGCGAAGGCGTACTGGCCTTTGTAAGGTCAAGAATCACACCGTCGGTATTCGTGCTGTCGCTCCAGTGTTAGTTATTCCATTCTGCTCGCTACTTCTAAGCCTTTTTGCCATTCCAGAACTTACCCGCCGACGTCAACGCCTATACGTAGAGCTGGTGCCGCTGCCATCTTGTCGTATCTTCCATGTATTGATGAGCCAGAGATCAAAAGTCGGGTTAAAATGACAATACGCGCTGCGTCTTGGTTCTAGGTCACACTATTTGCCTACTTGCGGGAATACGAATGTTCGGGCATCACGACCGTATAGTAGTTCCGAAGCGCATTCCGGCATGTAGGCTAAGGCGCCGAAGTCGGTCGGGACCAACCCGACGCAAGGTCACCGGGGTTGTTGTCGATGCGACCGGAGTGGGCACCGACGCGGGATTAAACGATACCATACAACCTCCGAGGAAGTTGTAGCCGACGAAAACGACTCTGCCAAGTCGCGTCGCGATTCAGCAAGTGGAGAGAGTATGGATGACCTTGTACTTAAAGTGCTCGGCGTAGAGCAGGTTAACTCTTATGCTTATCTCGGACTAACGAGTTCACCACTGGTTTCCCGCTGTTTCCCGCGGGTACAGATTGTTGAACAAGTATTGCAAGATCTAACGATGTCAGGTCAAACTTCCAATGATCAAGAACATCATCCGATTACTCGACATGTTCAGTGATTGCAACTATTGATTGATGCGATCATGAGCCTCCAGCAGGATGGAGCCTGTCGGGTGTCTGTAAGCGATGCTGACTTCCAAAGCGAGGGGCAAGGCCCGGCGTGCTTATTCCCTTAAGTGAGGAGCTAGCAATTGATAGAATCCACATCCTCTCCTCCCTTGTCGTTTATGGGGTCGTTTTGTCTCCGCATTTGATAGGCCTCTCAGCAGATAGCGCCTTTTGAATCAGTCCTGTAGCCCAATTGGATTTAGAAATGCCACTGCTTAGATGCTGCTTTATAATGACTCCGTCTTTTATTGATTCGACGATAGCTCTAGCGGAGTTGCCGCGACGCTAAACCAGCTAGCTGGGACATCCTAGCCGTGCGCGCTCGCGCAAACAGGGATACCTTAACCTCCTCGCGTGGCAATGCCCAAGTATGTAGGCACATGGGTCCGATGTAGGAGCTTATCTTCCCCATGTTCTCGTTATCTCCACGGAATACCGAGTGACCGGGAGGGTGGTTCCACAGACAGATGATAAGGAGCTGGTTGGCCACCCATATAACCCGTCGTCGCGACTACCCAAGTCTTCTCCATCACCAGCTACTCGCACGCTGCAACGTGGGCGAACATGTCTGTTGTCCGCAAAGTTAGGGACGCGGCCGTCCTCAAGGCCGATGAATCGCGCCATGAGGAGACCACGGCTTGGTGCAACCGCGATCTAGTACCCATGCCGCCATCGCGACGAACCTGGGGTTGGTTCAACTACTTTGGTGCTGCTTCTCTGTAAGTCTCAATGATTGTCTTCCCTATTCTCTTCAGTCTTCGCTTACACGTTCAGGGGTGCCCTCAACATCTCAACATGGCAGACACCCAACACCTTCTTGACCCAGGGCCTATCGGTCGGTCAGGCTATGGCCATCATTGTCGTCTCTCGCCTTATTGTCTCCATCTTTACCTGCGTTATTGGCTGGATCGGTATTACGTGGCATATTGGCTTCACTGTGCAAAATCGATACACTTGGGGTTTCCGTGGCGCCTACATTCCTCTTATCCAGCGCGTTATGCTTAACTTCATCTGGAACGCTCTGCAGTGCTGGAACGGCGGTAAGCTCGTCACGGTGGCGCTGACGGCCATCTGGCCTTCATTCCGCACTATGAAGAACACGCTGCCAGATAGTGTACCTACAACTACTAGCGAGATGGTAGGGTTCACTATCTTTTGGCTCGTCTCCGTCCCTTTCCTCTTCATCCGCCCTGAGCGCTTCAAGAAGCCCTTCTTCTTCTCTTCGCTGGGTTGCGGTCTTGCCATGTTTGCCATGATGGTCTGGTCTCTTGCTGTGGGCAAGGGTGTCGGTTCTGTCTTCTGGCAGGGAGAGGAGGTGCCCGCCACGTCGCGCTGGGGCGTGTCATGGATCATGATGGCTGCACTCAACCAAGCCATCGGTCAGAAGGCTGCTGGCATGACAAACGAGAGTGACTTTTCGCGTTATGCCTGCAACAAATGGGGCCTGATTGTCGGTACCTTCTCTGTGCAGTGGGTTATTGGCATCATCGTCTCAATCGCTGGCTTGGTCACTACGGCCGCTTGTCAGAAAATCTATGGAGAGATCTGGTGGAACCCTCCGGACCTGATGATGGTTATGATGGATAACGGCCATGGGTCGTCTGCATCCCGGGCAGGCGTTTTCTTCCTGTCTATTGCCTTCGGCTTCGCTATTCTCTTCCAAAACGTTTGCGGCAACGCTGTTGCCGGTGGTATCGATCTGGCCGGTATCTTCCCTCGCTACGTCGATATTCGCCGTGGTGCGCTGATTACGTTCATTGCCACCTGGATCATCCAGCCTTGGCAACTCATTAACCGCGCCGATACTTTCGTTTCCGTCCTCAGCTCGTTCTCAGTGTTCCTCGCACCTCTTCTGGGAGTGATGATTGCAGATTACTATGTTGTTCGACGCCAGAAGATCAAGCTAAATCACTTGTACAATCCCGTGGGCTCAGACTACTGGTTCTTCCACGGCTTCAATTGGCGTGTCATTCCTTGCTGGATGGCTGGCTGGGCGCCAACCATTGGCGGTCTAATCGTTAGCACGGGAGAAATGCCCAATGCGCCGGACGCCTTGTTCCAACTCTATTACACGGCCTTCTTTACGGGTATGGGCATTTCTTTCATCCTCTACTACGGCCTTCTTCAGATCTTCCCCGAGCCTGGCGCGGGCGAGTTTGACCAGTACGACGACTGGGCGACGTTTACCCCCAAGGAAGCTGCATCACTGGGAGTCGTGCCAAATGACCATGCAGAGGAGTTCCAAGAGTCCAAGTTTGGCCAATCTGGATATGCTAAGCGTGGGGAGGCGACTGCGACGACGCAGAAGGAGAGGGACTTGGAGGCGGAAACGGGTTTAGACAAGACTGTTGGCGAGGTCGGGACCAAGACGATTAACTAAACCATGATGATATATGATTGAATTGACAGATTTACCTACACGGGACATGGAATTGTGATGCTCAATAGCTTCTCGATTGCACCTTGACGTGATAGGTTGGGTTTCATTTTAGGCACATCCCGGTCAAATCAATACGCTGTTAGTATAAGCATGATTCGTCCCTTGAAACACGCGTTACAAGGGAGAAAATATCACGCTGTATAGAAGAAAGTAAAGCTATACTTTTCACGACGAAATGGGCACTCAATGCCCTTATGGGTGTAGATACTACTAAACAACCCTTTCGCTACGTGTATGTATCTAGGGTAGGTGATCTTGCGACGGTCTCGGGTATTCATAATGCTTAGGACTGCAAAAGATGATGGTGTAGGATGTTTTGTGGATGCACAGTCGACATAGACTATCGAGCTTTCACTAGATATTTGAATACACAAACATAAATCCTCCGAGGGGGCAATTTATGACGTGCACACGCGGGAAACTGGGAAGATCGTTGCATTCAACATGCAGACTTAGACACTTCAAATTCGAGAAAGCATTCCTTAAATTCTAGCCCTGTGAGAAGGTTTTTCAATCTGCTGGTTAGGTTTGCCTACGCTGGACAGCTTCGTAGTCAAACAATAGAATGAATTAAGCAAAACAGTCATCGGACTCTATCTCGGCCTAAAGAGGCACGAAGATGGAAATGTTTGATCATCTGCGTCAGAATCTTTGTTCATTGAGAGAATCCCAAAGTAAGTTTAGAGATGAGACTGTTCTTGGGAAACCTTCTTAAATTAAGCTGTGACTCTCCAATGCCCTGAGTTCAAAGACCATAGCAGCAAAAAGGCCTTGGTTTTCAATCCCAAATCATTTTATTCGGAGAAGTCTTCGTTAGATACTGACTCCCTTCCCCCGCCCCTCGCTCCCTCAGAAAATAGGAATACATACGATTCCCAGTTTACGTCTCAGAATCAAACCGTCTGAATCATGTAGAGATTTTCACTGTCAAATTCAAGCGAGAGATTACCTTACCATACATGAAGCCCAGAAAGACTAGGTATCTCACTGATTATAGCAAGAGAAGGGCAAACGACGAGAAGATAGATTTTCAAAGACCTCAACAACTTTGTCAGAAAGCTTGGTTATACACAGACTAAAGGCTCGGCTAGACAAAGGCCAAGACAAGAACTATTGAGCAGTATCGATGCAAGACACCTCATCAGGCTAAGGCTGAGCGTAATAGGGTTGGGCCGCTAATGAGTGACGATTGCATAATTTTACAATCATATTAGTGCTAGAATGTCGATCAAGAGACTTCATAGCTATTTTCGCGCTGAGCATATGTACGAGCAGCATGTGTACTCGTACGAGCATGAGCATGAGGGGCAACATCCAAGCAAGTCGGGACAGGGCCCGAGTGGGCGACGTCGACGGGCACCACCAAAGCTAGGAAGACAAGAGTAGACGACTCTCGACTCCGCTGTGCCGCTGGCCATTAGCGGTGACGTCCTGCCTTGCCAGCCGATACTTCGACAGCCCGTCAAATATGCTTGGGGGACGTATTGGTCGATGTCGACATGAGGGGGCTTAGTTGGTGCCCCCTGCCAACTTACGGAAAGTAGTGTTTAGTTAAAATTCCCGGAGTTTCACAAGGGAAAGAAAACAGAGTACGCGAGGCTAATGCCTTGTTTCTTGTGGGAGCCCATTGGCGCCCTTCAAATCAATGCGATGACGATGTTGCCAATGCAGAAATGGCCCACTCGACTACAGCAAGTTAACAATTCCTGCGAGATATAGACATGGCAGGCTGAATAAATTCACTTCAGGAGGTTGATCTTCGCTATGAATGGTGGCTCTTCACCCAAAGGGTTTGCTCATGCTCGCAAAGGAAAAGCTTCATTATCCTTCACGTGCACCCTCGGCCAGACAGCGGACATCACACACCAGGAAGCTAGGCAGAGGTTCTTTGAACACGAGCAAAGCACCAACTGCGAATAGTGCCGCTTGCAATGTGGCGCCAACACACCACCATCAGAACCTGCGCTGGCCAATCGCAAGTTTGCAGGCCCTGGCAGTCTGCAATCCCCCCTGGCGGACTGAGACCAATGATGAATCAAAGGGAAGACGGAAAAAGGCGGGGGGAGGTGAACGTAGACCCATGCTTGGGTTCCTTTGAGAAAGACTTTGCCACAAAGAAACGGCGAGGAGGGGAGACAGCGTAATGACACACGCATAATTCGCTCTCGGTGATCCTGCGGGGGAGATTGGCTTCCCCGGACTACCTTGCCAAAAGAGAAGGACGCTGGAAAAGAGGCGGGCGGGAGGTAGTGTTGGTGGTGTGGGGACGTTGGCTCTCGGGCGCTTTATTACTTGTACTTACCTAAGTGCTATTGAAAGAGATTTAATATCGCCTAGAGAAACATATGCTGGTGGTTTCATGCGTAGTTTGCTGACGGTATTGAGAATGATCTTTAACTATTGTAGGTTTGGATTTCTGATGGAGAGATTCTCAAGCTTTTCCATTCGTGCTCGGTCAAAGAATTGTTTCTCAAGTTTTAGTTTAAGTATAACTCTAATGGCCACGATTCGGTACGATTGGGCCTTGTGGCACCGGAAATGAGCACGGAGTGATTCCCCAGGTTTTACAGGGGCTTCTTCGGCCATCTCCATCGCTTGCATGCCGATGGCACGTGAAGGGCCCCAGTGGGAAATTAACATTGCATATTACAACCTTGGTTGTAACAATTCTAGAGTAGCCAATTCGGTTGGTTCTACCTCTGTAGATCGGTTAAAATCTCGTTGATGATTGAATTTCAGACTTTGCAGAGCCTGTGTCTTGCCACTTGGCAGAGGCCTCGGGACGAGAATAATTCTCAGTTCCAGGCTAACCTGCCGTCCAGCTTTCGCTAACGCTGGCTACTCATAGACCCCAGGCGGAATAGCTGGATTCTCGTCGGCCAAGGAATCCTATGGTCAGCCATAGTCACGGCGCCGAGCCCATAGCATCCGCAAGCACCGTTTCCTGCAGTGCAAGGTAGATCATGATGCGTTGCAGAGGGGGAAATAAAGTAATTACAAAATATCCAATATTGAAGAAAGCACAGTGAATAGCAATTGCCAATCATTCACAACAATTCAAGCGACGGCCGCGTTGACCCGAAATTATGCCTCCCGCTCCAGGAAAGTGGATGGTCGCAGGCCACGGCCTGTCGCTTCACCTTCACATGTGCTAAGGCCATGTTTCTCGGTGGCCAGCTTCCATCGACAGCCTATTTGGAGGGGAATAAATCAGCTGCTAGGCACTGCAATTAACACCTGTACTGTCCTGTCCGAGGCCCAGCAAAGTCGCCTCAGGCATGAGACAGGGATGATGCCTGGTGCACGGGCGTGAGACAGACGGCCGCGTTCCTTTTACCCCCCGGACTGGGGTCGGTCGATCGTCCGCGAGTTTAGTTTAGCAGCATCAAAAATGGAAGTTCAGGCCGTGTCGCCAACTCCCATCGATGTTCCACTTCCCACCCCCCAGGCGCTAAGGATAAACTATGTACGAGTACGAATGTTTCCTGTGGCTTTAATCCTTTTCTTGGTGAAGAGGCAACGAACCCCCCCTGGTCATCGAGCCACTCTTCGCTCTTTGACTGTCGCCCTCCCCGTTGTTCTTCTCGGCTTAGGGCCGATGCAACCAGGCGACCGATGGGCCATGGCATCTGCTGCTTCGAGGATTCATGCTGTCGTACGTTGTATGCTATCGTAGTATTCGCACTCTTAAGCATGAGCAGGATGCTGTAATAGGTAACACTCATCGTGTCGTACCTACATAAACCTCCTCTCCCACACCCTCGCATCCCTCTGGCTTCCCCTTTTCTCCTTTCTCCTCTTATCCACTCGCTTGGTCACAACTATTCACTCGTTGCTCAGTATTGTACACTACATCTAAAACCATACACCTTAAGTAATATCAACCAACCCCTCAACAACCGCCAAAATGCGTTACACTCTTGTCGCCCTCTCCCTGGCTATTGCCGCCCGCGCCCAGACCCGAGATGACATCCCCGAGTGCGCTGTGAAGTGCCTTGAGGAGTCCATCAAGTCGGAGACCAGCTGCGATGTCGATGACGACAAGTGCGCCTGCGAGAACATCGAGACCATCCAGGGCGCTGCCACTGGCTGCGTTGTCGATGCCTGCACCATCGACGTTGCCCTTGGTATGTTTTAGAAGCTGTATATACTTGACTTTACCGCTAACAACATATACTAGATGAGGTTCTCCCCGCTGTTGAGGCTCTCTGCGAGGCTGCTGGTGACGATGGTGGTGACGACGGTGACGACGGTGACGATGGCGACGATGGTGATGATGGTGACGATGGCGACTACCCTGAGCCCGAGCCTACCACCAGCGAGTATCCTGAGCCTGAGCCCACCACCAGCGACTACGAGGAGCCTACCCCGGAGCCTGAGCCGACCATGACCAAGACCGAGGACTGCACCACGGTCAGCGGTACTCCCATCCCTCCCGCTCCCGTTCCCTCCAGCCCCGGCAACCCCGGCAACCCTGGCCACCCCGGCAACAACGGTTCTCACCCCGAGCCTACCATGCCCGGCCCCACCGACGAGCCCGAGGAGCCCGGCCCAGCTCCCACTGCTGGCGCTGCCGTCATGGGTTCCATGGGCGGTCTGGCTCTTGCCGGTCTCGCTGCCCTTGCCCTGTAAGCGTCGTCCTCTCTTAACTGAGATGGCGGAGCTTCTTCTAGATTAGGAGCAATTCTATACCTAGAGAGCGAGGAGTGGAGAACGAAGGGCTATGTGACATGAAGAGCTCTTAAAGTTTTATGTTTTCAATGTGTTTTACGATCTTTGAATCATTCAAGAAGAAACGAAAAGAGACATGGGAGACGCCAGTGAAGAGCTTTTGTTCATTACTTGCTCTCCGTTGTGTTACACCCGACCCCTCACAAACAACATCTTGTTTTTGTATTGCTTTTGTTGTGTGTTTTGCATGAGTTGAACTACCTCCTTTTTATATATTGGCTGGATAGACTCTTGCGAGGGAACGTAATTAATACAAAGATTAAATCACGAAACTTGCCCAACAAATGTAACCTTGACCACTTCTGTGATGCGGCATGTATCGATTGAAGGTTTTAAGAAGCTCGTATTGGGTAGTTGCATGTCTCAGACAATGGCTCCTCTGTTCCATCTATACCTTTAACAATTTCACTAACACTCACCCGAAATCCTGGTGATAGTGACCGCCTCTCGGATGTCAACGCCAGTCTCTGATCCGCTCCGCCAGCCACGCGCGGCGGCGTATCCACACGCCAATCACTAGTGTAACCAATCTTAACACTTAAGTGTTACTCACAAAAACAAATTGACAGCAGCTAGCGTTTATTGGGAGGGCAAAGATCTTCTGTGTTCTTTGAACTCCTCTGGATTGCTTAAGACTTCGTGTATCTCAGGTCAACTTTCAGACTGTAACGACTAACAAGGCTACTGCCACAGATCTGCCTCAACGGCGCAAAGAGCGAAAATACATCCCTCGTCTAGGCTTTACCTACCTCTCTTTCTTGGTTGTTGTCGTAAATGACGCTGCTGTCGGCGTAAAGCTTCCTTCACTCGTAAGACTATTTTGGCTAAGATGGAATCTATATTGATGTGTAGGCCCTCATTCCATACGTATGTGGACATCGCTGAACTATCAGCATATCTATTGACTAAATTGTCTGGCTCAAAACTTACCATGACCTCAATTATACTATTGTTTCGATCAACTTCTTTACGCCATTCTCGGGATACTCTCTTGCGGCTTTTACGAACTCACGTATTCATCTTCAATGGACTCAGCGTGGTGTGGGACATACTGCATCGGTTTATCATTTTGTACTATCTACATTACAGGATTCCCAGTACTTTTGCATTGCGATCCTCCACTTCATCAGCACACTTCGCTTTGGATGGCGCCCATGTCAGCTTGCCCAGCACGGCGTAACTACACGCGCCACCCGCGGCCGGTATGTTATTCGCCAGTTGGCGCTTATTCGCGTAACCCAATGTCGCAAACTTGATAGCCTCCTTGTATGCTGCCGGAATGCCCACAGAGTCACTAGTTGACAGCTTGAGGTCGTGCTTAGCAATCTCTTGTGCTAGGTCAGCCATAAGTGTTTTGTTTCGAGTTCCGCCTCCCGAAGCAATAACATTCGTTAGTGGCCCGCGAGGGAGTACAAAGTCGACCAAACTGCGTGTGATAGACAAGGCTGTGAACTTGGTGAGGGTGGCGAGAATATCCTCGGTTGTAGAGCTGGAATATTTCTCCAGAATGTCGTCTGCGTAGGCCGCACCGAAATCTAGACGCCATGCCGATCTAGGTGGCTGCCTAGAGTAAAAGTCATGTTGGTGTAGATGGTCAAGTAGAGATGGAATCACTGTGCCCTTGGACGCCAGCTTGCCATCCTCGTCGTATCCCTTGCCTGTACGGACACGCGCCACATGGTCGATCATGACATTCCCTGGCCCAGTGTCGAATGCCATCATCTGGCTCCGATCCGCATTGGCGAGCTGCAAGTTGGCGATACCTCCAATATTCAAAGTCACCGTCGGACCGTCTTTACGGAATGCCACAAAGTCGAGGTATTGCATTAAGGGTGCGGCCGAGCCACCCAGAGCATGATCCACTGGCCGGAATTGAGTGACAGTGTCTATATTTGTCAACGCCGCGACGACACCGGACTCGGCGATGAAGAAACCACAAGGAAACCCTCCCTTGAGCCACTTGTCTGTTAGACTCTTGTTTCCACTCAGGACGTGAGCCTTTTCTAGCTGGCGGTCAGGGGGCTCTTGGTAAATGGTCTGGCCATCATATCCGATGACATCGACATCAGCAGCGGTGATACCAGCCTTAGCTAGCAGTGCGTTTGTGGCCTCGGCATATAGTGCCCCAGCGGCGTAATTGAGGCGTGTCATTTCAAAGATAGTGAGCTCATTGTTGAACGCTTTTAGGACTTGTTTCTCAAGCTCAGGTGGCCAGTTCACTGTCAGGCTATCGATGTAGACGGGACGCGAGGGGTGACCATCTTCGGCGATGGATATTTTGCACAAGACGGCATCGACACCATCGAAGGACGATCCACTGTTAAGTCCAATTATATAAGACGACATAGTGGCAGTTGAAGGTCGGGATCAGGATATGGCGAGACGGACCTGTTGGATAGCGGCTTGATAAGAGCAAAACAGCCCTAATAAGTACATTGCTTTCCCATCGCAACATTATTTACTCAGCACCACCTTGATCAAGACCTGTTATTCGATAGCCTGAGCAGACTCGCCTTCGCTTCATGGTGCCACCTCAAGTGGGGGCAGTTCATGGGGAACCCGGTTGCACGACGTCGAGCCATCCCCACTCCATCGGGGGATGCTCCGATACCCACTATATTAGATCTCGTGGTCAACTCTGACAGATTTGTGAGAAACTATAAGCTAATGAAACGGGCTTTGTAGCCTATATTTCCGCAATAGGACTGCGGTCTGAGTCCTCTGATAGCCATGGGATGTGTTGTTGTGGGGATTTTCCAAATTCGAGACTCGGAGATGTGGTAGTACAGCATCAAGCTACTGAAGAATCGATGTCGGTGGTTGCTAAGCCCGTACAAAGCAAATTGCCACACTCTTCACAAACGACTTACGTGTCTCGTCATGGATGCGGCTTATGACGCGCTTGGCGACAATTGAGTGTAAGTCGCAGCAGACTTCGCACCTCGAAGCTTAGTACTATCTGCGATCTTGGTAGACAATCGCCAGAATATGGATTTGAGGGCGTGTTAAGTCTTATCAGAAGCTAACCCTTAGGGCAGATCACCGTGACATTTTTATTTGATTTTAAAAAAACTCAGCATATCATCATAACTTTCTTTATGAAGAGTCGTAGAATCAAATCTTCAATACTTTTGCCAGCAAAGCCTTCAAATGCTCGGTATCGTCGCCAAATTTACGCATAGCGTCAGCCGACTTCTCTACTGCCAACGCATCTCCATTGAAAGCCCAGCGAAACTTCGACACATCACTGAGGTATGAAACTTTCTCCAAATTTAAGTCTCTGGCTGTGAATAGGTCAGAATATATAGATGTGCAAACTATAGGACGGGCACTTACCAGTGTCCATCGTAAGGATTGGAGCAATACTGCGGTCATCAGCCTCCATAAGCCTCAGAATCGAAGGCGATGCGGTGAGCAAGTCGATACCAGCAAGGGCTCTGACCTGCTCGACATTCCTGAAGCTAGCCGCCATGACCTTGGTGGCATATCCATGCTTTCGTAGGTAATTTTGAATTTCGGACACTCTTTCAACCCCCAAGTCCGTCTGATGACCTTGCAGCTTCCCGTAATCTGCGATTCTCCCTACATATGGCGCAATGGCATCTGCGCCCGCTTCGGCGGCAGCGATTGCTTGAACAAGGCTGAAGACTACAGTCACTAGACAACTCAAACCGTGCTTCTGCTGTAGGATTTTGGCGGCCTGGATACCCTCCCATGTGGCGCTGATCTTAATGCGTACTTTGTCTTTGGATACACCCTCGACAGCGTAGAGCTCAATGACCCGAAGGGCCGCAGCAACAGTGCCAGCCGTATCGAACGATAGAGTGACATCGACTTCAGTGCTGACCCTGCCTGTGAGGCGATAGATCTCGACGCCAAATTGCACAGAGATATATTCCACAGCCCGGGACAATCGCTCAGCATGGCTTAGACCGGAGGAAAGTGTGCACACGTATGCCGCAGTCTTAGATACCAGAGGCTCGTAGGTGGCATTTCGGACTGCGCTATAGATTAGCGAAGGGTTTGTTGTGCCTTCTGATGGTTCGAATTCGGCAATGGCTAGTATCGGTCGTCAGTTCTGAAGTTTCTCTTAATTCTGGTGCAAAGCACAAACTGTTGAAGTCAGCCGTATCAGCGATGACCACAGTGCCGGAAGCCCGCAGCTCTGCGAGGCGCGTAGAAGCCATAATTGAGTTCGAGGAAGGGCTACGAAGCTTAGGATGTGACTTTTGCTACGGAATCTGATCAGACTGGTCGCACAGGCGGCTAAAAGACTTTGGGAAAACTCGTCAAAATGACAACGCGATGATCCACTTCCCAGACCGACGTCTAATTCCGTTGTTGGCGTTGTTGTCTCAGCTGCGATGAAGGTAGTCCCATTTTCGGGGGGCTCCCGACGGAGCATCCCCCGCTGAATCACGACCCCGGACTTCGGGCCTAACCAGTCTAATGCCAATGACCCAATTGCATGGTACCCGACGAGCTAATGTTCGGGGTGCCATATCATCTGCTGTTTACCCCATACTTCGTGCCCCATGCTTTCCCTGGTTCTGGTCACGTCTAGTCTGATTGCGAGGGTTTGATCCAGCTTGGGGGTACGGGCAGGCCTCAAGTCTATAAGATCTTTCATCAGTCCCGACTACACCGTCAAACCTGCCAGATTGTCTGTTCTTTGTCAAATCAGAATCAACTACACATCTTCCTATTCCATAGACTCCCGAAATGGGCCTGTTCAATATTGACTTTCGCTCCCATGCGTGGGCCCTCTTGTACTGTGGAGTCTCTTCCTTCGGCGCTCTCTGCTATGGTTATGACCAAATTTACTACACTGGCCTCTTAGGAATGGGACCTTTTATCAAAACTTTTGGAGAACCTGATGCTGATGGCAACGTGTCACTCACGACTTCTTTCACTTCCCTAACAGCTTCTATAATCTACGTTGGAGAACTCATCGGTGCTCTTGGAGCGGCACCTATCAACACTCGCTATGGCCGCAAAGCCGTCTTTTACTGTGCTTCGAGTTGTATTATCATTGGCGCTATCGTCCAACTTCTCGCTCATGGCTACGAAGCCATGATAATCGTCGGCCGCATCCTCATTGGCCTCGGCGTCGGCCAGTTCACCGTCACTTGCCTTCTCTACATCGGCGAAGTCGCACCAGTTGCCGTTCGTGGGCCGGCATTGATGACTTTTCAGCTCATGCAGTCCTGCTCCCAGGTCGTGGGCTCCGGTATTACTCAAGGGACCGAGAGTATTGATGGAAAGAAGTCATACCTTATCCCGATGGGCTTATTGATCACTCTCCCGGGCTTGATGCTCATGTTTCTGCCCTTTACCCCTGAAAGCCCAATGTGGTACGCCACTCGCGGGCGATACTCCGACGCCAGCAAAGCCTTGCGCAAGGTGAACAAGAGCAAGCCAAACTACGATCCTGCCGAAGATTTAGCTTTGCTTAAAGAGGCCTGCAGAGCGCAGCAAGAAGCTGAAGCTCAATCAAGCTGGCTCTCTCTTCTCACGGAACCCATCGAGCGTCGCAAACTCGTCTTCTCATGTGGCGCAATGGTTGCTCAGCAGATAAACGGAATTCAGTTCTTCTATTCATATGGAGTTATCTTTGCTCAGTCTATTGGCATTAAAGAGGCGTTTACAATCTCTCTCATTACCAATATTCTACAAGTCATCGCCGTGACGGTGTCCGTTCTGGTCGCCAATAAGATCTCTCGGCGCATGAACATGTTAGTCTGCAGTTTCTGCCTTTTTGCAGCACTCGTTATCGTCGGAGCCCTGGGGACCACCCGCTCGGATGGTGTCTTTAGCAAGGGTGTCAGCGCTGCTATCGTTGTCTTCTCCTACGTCGTCATCGTGGCCTTTAATTTCTCCATGGGACCACTTGCGTTCACTATTGCCTCGGAATGTGCGGTTGGGAAAAACCGTAATAGGATCATGTCATGCGCTATAGGATCCTTCTTCTTTACTGTCTGGGTCATCGCTTTTACTAGTCCTTATCTTTACTATGATGCTAACCTTGGCCCTATGGTTGGGTTTGTTTATGCTGGTCTTGCGTGCATCACCATCATGTATAGTTGGTTTTGTGTTGGCGATACGACAGGGCGCTCCGTCTTAGAGCTTGACGCCTTTTTCACAGAAAAGGTTCCTGCACGAAGATGGAAAAAGCATCAATTTCGTGGCTTGACCAATGACACGATCATGTTGTCGGGAAAGGAGAAAGACATGAATCCCAAGTCGGCGGATGAAGTAGAACGTGTCTAAGTAAAGGGAACTAGGATTGTAGAAGTATTACTACAACTGTCTACAGTAGACAAATATAGGATAATGCTTTTCTATTATTGTGAGCAAGCGCCTAATCAGCCTGACTCGGTGACGTCGCATCTAGATTCCACCGCGTAGTTGTCAATACATTCAAGCTTTCTAAAAGGACTGGGCTTCGCTGTGCGTTTACGCGAAACTCGTCCTCTACAATTTCCAGCAGCGCATCGACGTTCCCAATAATACGTATGAAAGGTTCCAGAGAACTATATGTTCTAACTTGCAATAGAACCAGATATGAGGCGAAAAGCAACTGGTACTCCGGCCAGTATCGAGGAGCAAAGGTCGCTTGCCCTGCCTCTTGAGAATCACACAAGCGGATGATCAAAGCCACACTCTCTATACAGTCACGGCAGGACTCTATGACCCAAGGGCTATGATCAGCAGCGCCATTGTCTACCCCTGGGGGCTGAATGGCGTACTCCATGTCCTTGTGAAGGAAGAAGTACAGTACCGGGCGATGCAACAGGAACACACAGGCGTAATATCGAAGTGCGAGCTCACGATGTGTCTGTTGCAGAGTTAGCGATAATTGGTTCTGTAAATTGTAGAGTAAAGGTATCATTCACCTTGCGATGTCGTATTGAAGACTCATACATAGCAAACGTAACAACATCGCGAGGAAATTGCCGCTCAAGAGGAAGCCGCTGGTACCATTCCCTAAGGCTTGTTCCAAGCCCAAACACAAGATCCGCCAGCTCATGAGGCCGAGCATAAGCGCGGACGAGGGTATAGAGGTGTAAAATTCTGTTCATGTGGCTCCTTAACCATAGAATGTCGTCTATGTGGTTGTAATCCAGCAATTCAAACGTGTGCTGTGTGTCTGGGTGAAGTGGAGAATGCGCCATGGATAAAGATTTGAACGTTGGAACTGGAGTTACTGAATCCGTCTCGGCTGAGAGGATGGTGTCGGTAGAATATTCATCAACCTCGGTCAATATGTCGCTGTGCATGAGTTAAATAAGCGTCAGGGGGTATCTAGAAGTGGCATATCCATACCTCTCGAGCATGTAGTACAAGGCGGAAAGAATGGCGACGTCTCTGCTGTGCAGCGTTCAGCCTCAATGTAGGCAACTTCAACAGCGTAAGTAGGGGACTTACTGATTGGGTTTCAGCCTTGCACTCATCCGTACAAGTGATGTTTTGATGGACAGTAAAGCGCCGGCGGCTTGATGAGGTCGGGCCCAGTAATACAGGAAGCAGTACGCTATAGCAATGGACAGGGCTATGCGTTCATGTACAGTGTTCCACAGCATCCATTGTCGCTGCAGTGCCGAGTAGAAACATTCGGAGACAATTGTTGAATAATCCGGCAAGTCAGCGTGATCATGGATAACTATGGCGAGTGTCAGTCCCATGGCTTGTAAGGGAGTCAAGTCGTTTGGGATGACGATTGCCGAATCTAAGCTATGAATGGACTGGGCAATGTGGCCGGGCCTTAAGTCTTGGTGACTTTCCAAGATGAGCTGAACTATCAACGGTGCATCATTCCGACCGCTTTCCAAGGAGCTTAAAATCTCTTTAGCTTGCGAAGTCTGTAGTCGCGCAGCTTCTCCATTCGGTGAGATTGGAGTGGCTCCTTGCGCGTGCTCACAACACCCAAAGCGAAGGGGGTCTCGGCGATCTGCATCGGCCAGCACTTCGAGCGGATTCCCTTGTGAAGTAAAGCACAAGCGAAGCCGTGGCCACGAATGGATCATAGCCAGGGCCGAAGCTGTATGAAATTGCGGAGGCGTGGTGATCCCGGATTGACTCATGGTCGCTGCTACGTCCTGACCAACCCTTGAGACATTACAAGTGTCGCGGGCGGGATTCTCTAAGGATTGCAATCGTGCCTCGACTTTCTCTAGGCGAGCAAGCAGGGTAATGTCCCTTTGCAACAATCAGTCAACAGTTCAGGGGGGAAAGGAATCGTGTCCTATCTTGATGAAGACCAGCCTACTTACGACTCCAAACTAGCGACTGTCGGCCGGTAATGGCACTCTAACCCTGCTGCTGTACAATGGCTGCAGCGTGGACGGAGTCCATCGCATCGCGACTTGCGCTGACGACAGCGATCGCATGCCAACGATGTCTTCGCTTCTGTCCGACGTCTTGATGTCATTACTGGAAGGCAAAGGTTCTCACGCTCAAAAGAGAGTGGCTTGAAAGAGTAGTGGGAATAGCTCGCTGCCGTCTAAGCGTCGAAGCGTGGGATGATTCATTCGGATTTGCTACCCGGTACCCATGATTCACCTTATAACTTTTACAGCCATACACATATATCTCTGTACATACAGATGTAAGTAGTTCAACTCGAATGAGGGTATATAAAATTACTATAGGTGAGGACTTAGACAGTCTATTAGTTGATTGTGCACAATCTGACGTCAAGAGAAAGGACTGGACTTTACTTACAAACCAGACACACACTCTCCACAAGATGCTTTAATACATACTTAAAATAAAATCAACTAACATCAAGTTCATAGCTCTGTACGATGTAGCTGGGCAATAATAGCGACGCCTGGAAGGATGGGACTTGTCAATCTGCAGCTGGCAGTGCTTTGTTGCAGATTGAAGATAGCGAATTGGGTCCCTGGGTGCTGGATTTACCAGGAGTCTGCGGCCTTCACTGTATCCTTGCTGCACGGGAAACATGGCCCGCGTTTTGACCAAAAGCCACTAGGAAGACTCCATAGTGTCGGGCAGCTTGTGGTACACCCCTGAAATCTCGGCCGACACATTTGCCATAACACACCCTTCGACCGGGTTGTCAGCTTTTTAAGGGTCTTCTTGACCTCCTTGTCCTACTTGAGTAGCCTACTTCTCTGCCAGTTGCCTCATTGACCGTCACCCTATTGATAAAAAATAATAAGGCTCATGAGATTGGATTTTTAAGACGAAGACTGGCCTTGGAGGCTTAGTGTAGGAATGAGCATGCTTAAGATTGATTCGCCCGTTGATGAGGGATCTGAGGCCCTAATGGCGGTTGTCTCAGCCCTTCTCCAGTACATGTACTCAATCATGCCCAATTCCCTATCTTAGGCGTCATTGCAGCTGTATATGGGCTCAAAGGGAAAAGAGGAACGTGATTGGAGAGAAAAATACTCTAGCAGGACATTGCGTCGCATGGAGGTCAAGTCTACTTCGAAGTGAATCTCAACTGCAAGCACCAGTGGTCATAATCTTTTCGATCTCGGTGAAGCTGTACTTCATCGATACCTAGTCTAAGCGAATGATGGATAACGTCTATATGAATTTTCTACGGGTCCAAAATGTTATTATAGGTCGATACTAATGTCATCTGTTTTCTACAACATCACATTGTCCGGTGTAGGTGTGTGGGCAGCTTAGCCTAATATATAGAGTTGTAATGCCCTATCTCGAGTATCCAAATCGATCAACCCAATGGCCATCAATTCTCTCAGCGAGTTATCCTCCTATTGCACTTCTTGCACAGTGTGCATAGTTTTCATGCAGAGTTGCACTCCTCAATTGGTGGCGTGTCACAGCCACTCTTGTGTAACATCCATTTTACTCTTTCCTACATGTCCTTCGACTACGTAACAAACGAATTACACCCACGCTGGCGGATATTGCCATTTGTGCTGTGTAACTGTATTCTCTCTCAAGAATGTATCCTCCCAATGGATAAATGCTTGATGAGTACCGTCTCTTTTAACTAGATTCTAATAACCAAGAATGGTCTTATAAACAAGTCCTGGCACTCAAAATTTCTAGAAATTTAGGCAATGTTGGCAAGGAATATCATTGCGAGCCTAAAAAAAGGATAAAACCAGAGCCGTACTAGTGATCTGACCTCATTCCGTCTTGTTATTACCATAGTGCCTACTATTAAGAGTGGTAGAAGTGGCCCTGTGCGCTCCGAATTCCCGCCCTTGTTCTCGCCTCACCGGTTTTTGCCTTCCCACTGGTTGCCTTTTACAATTTGCAAAAATTTGTTGCAACCAGTGATAGAGCCCACTATCCACATTAATAAACTCCTATCTGCGGGGAGGTAGCACACACTAACTGCAGTACAACACTGTACTGTTCATTAGCTCGGGGGGATTAATGCAAGCAAGGCAGTCTAGGCCGTAACATAGTTTAAATAACAGGCAGTTCCGAGAATGTTTTGAAGTTCAAAGCTTAGATCTAGGCCTTCTAGCTCGTACACCTTGATTAGCTGCGCACGTATTGCTATACCAGAACGACGAACTGTGTCAGTCTGCAGCCAAAGCTTCAACTCAATTGCATTCACGTAATTTTCATCATTATGATTTTTAACTCAACACAAATCTTTCTGGTTCTGTTTTGCGTCTTTCTCTACTGGATACTTAGGGGACGGAACACCGAGAGCGATCTCCCTCCCGGCCCAAAGCCTGTTCCCTTGGTCGGAAATCTCTTTGATCTACCTCCGTCAGCAAAGCCAGAATACGAACACTGGCTCAAATTCAAGGACAAATATGGCGATGTTAGCTCTTTAACGGTTCTTGGGACCACAATGGTGATGTTACAGTCCAATGAAGCTGTACAAGAGATCTTGGTCAAGAACTCGACTAAAACCGCTGGGCGACCTGGCTCCTTTTTTGCAACTAATCTTTGCGGTTTCGATGACTTAACACAAGAGCAACAGCCTGGGACTAAACATCGGTTACATCGCAAGCTTATGCACCAACAGGTGGGAACTAAGACGCTCGCAAGCCAGTTTCAGTATATCCAAGATATAGAGTCAAGGCGTTTTCTTTTGAGGGTTCTCGACCATCCTGCAGGTTTGATTCAGCATATAAAGACGTACGCATATTACCTCCCGGGGCTAAATCCTAATGTTCTGATTGCTAACTGGTTTGATAGTGAGGCAAGCGCTATTATTCTTAGAATGACTTATGGCTACCACATTGAACCCCACAAGCCAGATCCTTTGGTTGAACTGATCCAAGAAATGATGGAAAATTGGTCACACGCTTCTGTTCCGTTGAGTTGGTTGGTGGACGTACTCCCATTTTTGAAACATCTTCCTCTAGGGTTCCCAGGGGCAACCTTCCAGAAGACCGCCGAAGAGTGGAAAGAGGTAACTCGCCAGTCAGCCGAGGTTCCTTATGCATTTGTACAAAAGCAGATGGCGAATGGAACCTCGAAGCCCTCATACTTAAGTGGACTTCTCGAGAGCTACAGGGACCCCTCGAACAAGGAATGGAAGGTTAGCAAAGATGAACTCGACGCAATGAAATTCACAGCAGCCACGATATTTGGAGCAGGCGCAGATACTACTGTGTCTACTGTTAGCAGCTTTTTGCTGGCTATGATCATGTTTCCGGATGTTCAAGCTAAGGCTCAGACGGAGATTGATACTGTTGTGGGCGCCGAGAGGTTGCCAAGCGCTAAAGATCGAGAACAACTACCATACGTATCTGCCCTGATCAAGGAAACACTCCGCTGGCTACCAGTTACTCCAATAGGTACAACTCACGTTGTTCAAGAGGAGGTGACTTATGCTGGGTATCGAATCCCCAAAGGAGCATATCTTCTTCCTGGCATTTGGTCCATTTTACACGACCCGAAGACCTACCCAGACCCAGCCAACTTTAATCCGGAACGCTTTTTGGAACCACAGAATGCACCGGACCCAGCAGATCACTGCTTTGGATACGGTCTCAGAATCTGCCCTGGTCGCTTCTTCGCCGATGACACTCTGTTTCTAACCATCTCACGTTTGCTTGCAACATTTCACATTGGGAAAGCTCTTGATGAGCACGGCAAAGAAATAGATGTCAAACTTGAAGCAACGCCTGGTATAATTGCTCATCCCTTGCATTTCTCATATTCAATTAAGCCAAGAAGCGCCGGGCATGCGGGGTTGATTCGAACAATAAGAACAGATCACCCATGGGAGGAGAGTGACGCTGTCCATATTGATCTGGGTGATACCAGGGTCTAGTCCTTCCACTGAGAGAGCAGAACATTTATTATCTGACGAATCTAAATGTTGTCTCTTAGTGGCTTTTATCTACTTCTCGTCTGTTGGATTTCGAATGGGAACTCACTCATCGCCTGAAACATGGAATGTCAGATTGTTCGGTCACTGAAGAGATTGAATAGTGTTTCATCTGTACGGTACCTTCTTTGGTTTCGTCTGTAGCAGTTCTAAAACCTGTTTGGTATCCCAAATATCTTTTCAGTTGCCTTGCGGTAGGCTTGTTTGCCACAGCCATCTTTGTGCTCTCTGGCTGTATTAGTTCTCATTTAGTGAATGTCTTTTAGGTCTTCTTGCAGTCGCTGACAAAGTCGCCAAACAGTACACAAAGATTGCCCACTGGTAGATGGGTGATGCTCGAAACTATGCGCTTGTTGTTGTCATTCTTTCTGTCGTCTACTCTCTGTCCTTCTTTTTACTATTTCTTTTTATTCTTTTCCGACGCAGTTGTTTACAATGTGACTTAGGCACCTATATGTTCAACTAGAGCAACGATAGACACGACGCGCAAGGTAGCATTACGGTTAACGGAGTAAAGGACGGCACGCATAGAGCCATAGCACTATCGATGCCTCTTCAAGTCCATCAATGATATATATAGATTGTTATCCTTAGAATTCCAAATTTTATCAAGGTTTGAAATGTGTTGATGAATCCCTCGGCCGTAGTTGTCTGTCTTTGTGGGGAAGTAAGCTACAATCCAAAGCGGCAAGCAGCTTTTGCTGCGACAGAAATATTGCCCTGATTAGTAGCAACGGTGAAAGAAGGTGTTGTCATAACATATGCTACAATATTGCAACCTTGTAGCCATTGGGTCAGTAATTCTTCCATCATAGTCAAAGCAAATGAGGACTCAGGCAAAAAGTCCTACAGAAGATCGTTAACCTACTTCAGTCTATCGCTCGACATGTGTTTTTTTCCCCGGGCTACTTAAGAAATTTAAGTTTCCTGCTTGGATTTGTGTAAGGAAGACTTCTAAAAAGTATACCTTATGACACTTGTATCCCAGGGTTGGGAAATCTGGGATACAACGAAACCGGGTTGAATAAGATACATAATCCAGCGAGTTTGACGGGCGGGCCGCCTGGACTCTGCATGAGGAGCGCAAGCACCATGTCGGTTTTGCTGTGCCGTGCAGGGTTTTGGTAATGACAAAAAGGCCAATGAAAGGGCTGTTTTAGTACGTAATAACGGCGAGGGGGCACATCATTCCCCAAATCAAATGCAGTTGGCTGTGTAAAGTGTTGGTCGACTATTAAATGACGCCCGTTAATTTAGGAAGGCATGGAAGGCATGGATGAATGCTGAACCAACAAAGACTTGCAGTAGCCTTTTCATGCCAATGAAACATTCTAAACAGTAATGCGAACGGCATGCTGAACTTTATAAATATATACATCTGCCTACCTCCTTTGGTTAACCCCCCTGTCGTCCTCGCGCACGCCACTCATTCTCGTCATACATCAACATAATCGAAACCACTAGTGCTTCACAGCTTCATTGACACCAAGATGTTCGAAAAACTCGTCGTACTCATTGCGCTTGTACCTTTCTTCGCTTTAGCACAAACATCGTAAGTTGCCTCGTTCAATGTGAAATCTATCTTGGTTCCCTAATACCAGCCGACAGTAGTTGATTGCTTTGCCAGTAACTCCAATTTGACTATTATACTCTATCCCTCGGACGCGGAACAAAACTGTAATAACAGTGTCGATGGAATTTCATTCACTACTGAAACGGTGCCGCGTAGTCTTACGTGCATTGATGTCGACAAGCTGTTTGGCGGTGATGCCCAAGTCGGCTTCCTTAACGACTCTTATTCCGATAGCGTCACGGAACCAGAAGGTATAGATGAAGAAGATCTCCCTCCTCCTGGCATTCACTGGTTTTTAACCAGAGAAGGCGATCTTGAATACGACCCAGAAAAAGATTGGACTAAGCTTTGGTTCAATCAAGTCAATGAGACGGGTGAGGATGCGGAGGGCGAAACCGGGCGCTGGATCATCACGACATATGCGAATAAAGATTGCGAGAAAACAAACTCGGAGGAGTTCCCTTGGTACAAATCTAGCTGCCAGACCAGCAAAGATGGACAGTGCGAAAGTCTTCCCTACTCAGTTAAGAGTATTAGTCTTGCCGCTCTTGACAAGCCTGACTTCAAAGAGTGCCAAACCTGGGCGGAGATTGGAGCTGCAATAAGTTTGATACCTCGGGTCTCCACTGTCTTCATACTTAACGTGGCATATTTTGTTCTTCTATAGAAGTCTCGAGATTTCCTTCAGAAAGGGTAATTATGGAGATGCTTGAGCCTCCCTACATCAGTAGGCTACATTTCTCTGCGATGAGAGTTTGCTCCCTTGAGAGGGTTATGTGGCTGCTCGTATACTGCTTCATACAACCCTGACGTCGCACACTTGTTTTGTTATGCCCGGTCTTTGAAGCTTAGAAGACTGAGTCGCCATTTTTCATCAAGAGTTTTCAATGTTTCCTAGTCCTCACTTCTTCTAACCACTGGACTTTATCCTAGTGTCGGAGATCAATATAAACAGAATCACTTTATACGTAATGGCCTTAAATAGCTATATTTATGATATACTCATTTCAGTTTTCATTAACAGAATAAATAATTCTATCTATTCTAGTATCTTAGTTTAGTATCCGTAGAGATTGACGTGCTCGTTGGTGGAAGCCCTCAGCCTTCTGTTCTCTCGGATAAGGAGCCATCGAATAACCCACGCGCACAAGGCCGACAGGAAGGCAAAGCCAGCGGAAGCACCGAAGCCGATGGGATATCCAGGATCATCACTGCTAGGCCATAGGTACGCGCCGTAGATGTACCCAATTTGGCCTCCAACATTGGTCATGGCAAGGACAACCTAATCATGTTAGTTCGAGTCAAGAATCGTATCTTAAAAATGTGTGAGGAGACTTACTGCTTTCTTCTCCTTTGTTTGAGAGAGCGTAGAGGATGCCCATCCGATGATAACGGAGTTGACTGAGTAGGCGCCACCGGCAAGGATGAAGAAGGATACATAACGAGCTGGGACATTGAGCGTGCACGCTGCAAGAATAAATCCTGCGATAGCTGTGCCAAGTCCGACAGTGATATGCCATGTGCGCTCGTGCATGCGACCAGAGTTCCAACCAAAGAGAATGCCAGCAGCACCGGCAAAGATAAACGGAGGGCAGGTTAGGAGGAGAGTGACGGTACGGTCGAAGCCAAGAGTTTTCACAACGCTGCACATATCGTTAGTTATCTCTGCCTCCTTTGGTGTACCAAAAATGGGGATAAAGTTTCAAATAGGAATAAAAGGGTGAGAAAGATACGTACGTCGGGAAGAAAGAGTTGAAGGAGCAAGCCGACAGGTGAAAGTTCTGCATGAGGCAGAAAAGCCACGTTCGCTTGTCCTTGCACGCTTGCTTGAGCCCCTCCCACGCTGAAGCCTGGTCTATCGAATCCCCAATCTTGTCCTTTTCCATGCGTGAATGGGCGAGCTGCCTCTCGCGTTCGTTAAGCCACCGCGTATCGAGAGGGTTGTTCGGGAGCAGCCAAAAGCCGGCAAGAGCCACGGCCCCTGTGACGGCTCCTTCAAGAAGGAAGAGCCTAAAAACTGTTAGACAGACCAGGGTCTAGTATGGCGGATATTACTCACCATCGCCAGCCTTGGATGTTTCGTACACCGTCAAGACCAGCAAAGATACCAGCGGCGATAAGCCCAGAGAAACCAGTGGCGAGGATCTGGGCGCAGTACAACATGGCGACACGGGCAGCCACCTCTGTTCGGTGGTAAAATTAGCCTAAAACTCGAATTGTTATTTATGTCAGGCTGACTTACCTCGGCGTGTGTAGAAGATAGAGAGCATATATGTAGCACCAGGATAGAACTACACCTGTATTAGCGTTTTGTTGCTGAAAAACCCCTTGGTCAGAATATTCTCACCGGTGCTTCTGTGATGCCCAGCATGAATCGGCAAGCCACAATGCCGCCATAGTTTTGGACGAGAGCTGTACAGCCTGAAACGACTGCCCAGATCAACATCCAAGCACTCATGTAGATACCGGGCTTAATTCTCGTAATCAGCATGTTGGAAGGGATCTGCATTAGAACATATCCAACGAAGAGACTACCAGGAACTTGTCAGTGATGGACCTCGTGTGCAAGTGCATTCGGCACAGGTGTCTCAGCTCTTACATTGACACGGCTGTATTGAACTGGGTCCCCGTCATACCCAAGTCCTTCTCGAGATCGTTCAACCTAGCTTGAGCAATCGCATTGCGGTCGACGTAGTTCAGAAAATACATGAGACACAAGGTTGGCTGCAAGATGTCAGTATTCTGATATTTCATCGCTCAGGATTGGATAGCAGGAAGCATACCATGATGCGGTAGTCGAGTTTGCGGACCAACTTGATCTCCTCCGGGTCTGTCTTCTTCGCCACGCCAGTGTAGTCGACGGCAGCATCAGACTCAGGCAGCGGCTTGTCGACGACATCCTCGTGTGTAGAGGCCCGGTTGATCTTTTGGTCGCCCTCAGTAGGCCGGTCGTTGGTGGTAGCCATGATAATTCAAAGAGGGGGCAGAGCCCTAGGAATATCTTTTACTTTTGCGCAAGGGGTATCGCAAAGGGTGTCTCAAATAGTAAAGTAAATTGACAGATATGTCAGGCAGATTCAAGTCTCTTACGCCGGGTAACGAAACAGAGACAGCTTCACAAAGACCAAGCCGCTGAAGAAGTTATGCTTCGCACTACCTAAGTAAAAAACAATCAGGATACAAATCTGTGTAACGGACTGCCCGCTCTATATACTTGTGTTACAGCGACTACTACCTTAGTCTTACTAGTCATTTGTTGGGGTACGAACTACCACAACAATATTAGCCGGAGACGCAAAACTACTGTCACTATCTCCACTCTCTTACTCTTGAATCCGAACTATTAGGTACTCCCCAGTGGGGATAGGGATTACCACATAGAAAAGAACTGGTAAGAGCCACAAGGCGGTCGGATGGACCATTCAGAAGGCCTCCCATCATGATTTCTAACCCCGACCCTCGAATCCGGGGTAGAAGAGAACCATCCCCGCCTGCGAGTCTTGGGGCGAGAGAGGGGATGCGGGGTGGATATCGGGGTTCCGGAGGGTTTAAAGCACGCGGTGATACATATAGGGTCCGGCAGTGGCCATAGATTCTCAGTTCAGAGTGTCTTGTTGTACGCGGAGGTTACTTTTTGAATCCGACGCGTGCCGAGTTCCGTTCAGATCCCTGTTCGTTTCCAACGACAGCCCCAGTTGTATGGGTCGGAAATGTGGGATGCAATGTGGGATGACTGCCGGTTGTCGGAGTGCAGATCAGAACGCCGAAAGATGGGATTTGAAGATGGTATGTCAGAGAATTAAAGTATGTCGAGAAATTTCCAGATGAAATTTAAAAAGCTAACAGATACAGCATTTAGTAGCATTTATGGTTTCATGAGGCTACCTTATCGTCCCAGGTCGCTTTTCAACCCGAACAGGTACAGGCGAGTACAGATAATTAGAAATGAATGGCCTCGAATCGTGAGGTGTGATTCTCACAATTAGTAAATACTTTAAAATAAGTCTATTTACTAGTATGGTGCTGTTAGCTTGTCTGTCGGACCAAGGAATGTCGGCTCCTACTTCAAGTGCCGAAGTGTGCTCAGGATTATCACATGTAGCTTTGGCCAAGACAATGCTTCTTGGACGTCTCGGTTTGGTATGAGTAAAGTGATTGTGCCTCAGGGAAGACAGAGTCGAAATCAAAACAAAATCACCTTCACCTGTTCTCTTAGCTTGACCGGCATATGAATACAGGAAGTTACATATCATCTTGCTTAGTCTCTAAGAGGTCGGAACACGGCTTCACGCTGCATCAAAGAATCTACAATGTCGTCTTCAAAGTCTAAGGACCCTTTTTGGCTTGGGTAAGAGTGTCCCGTAATTCAATGGCATGTAGAGACAAATTTGCTAATACGTGGGTTCTCTAGAGGTGCTGCTGCCTCTATGGCCGTCTGCTTTAGTGAGTCTGTTCCGTCTATCCGGAAACGCAGCGAAAGTGATGTCCTAATAGCATAATAGCGCATCCTTTAGATCAGACCAAATAGTGAGTCAGTTCTATTAGCAAAGGAAGCTAAAGCGTATCTGACGACCTAGCTTTGCAGCCGCATGCAAGTATTGAAATCGAGAGAACCCATGTTTCGCGCTTTATACGGCTTTGCCACTCGTGATGGTAGCTTTTGACCTTATAATACACTCGTGTCTACTCTACTGACTGCAATACCAGGAGTGCCATCATTATGGAAGGGCTTGTCAGCATCCATACTCCGACAGACGACTTATTCAACATCACGTTTTGGACTGTATACTATTTTAGCCGATCGTACACAACAATGGACCGGTCAACAGCAGCTCTCAGCGCTGGGGACGATCACCTGTGCAGGTGTTGCCGGAGGGCTTGCAGGCCTTGTAGGCAATCCGGCTGAGGTACTTACATCCTATCTTCATATCTATTTTGAAGCCGCCAAGCAGGATGCTGATTTCTTCTCAGATCATTCTCGTTCGGATGTGCGCCGACGGTGTCAGAGCCCCTGCCGATAGATTTGCATACGCCAACGCTTTGCAGGGTCTTTACCGTGTAGGCAGAGACGAGGGGCTGGCCACTTTTGGGCGAGGTGTTACTGCCAATGTCGTCAGAAGTGTGCTGATGAGTACGTTTGAACTCTTTTCGTGAGATTAGAAACTAGTGGCTAAGTCAAGGCTCCTCGTTATAGACGTAGGACAGATCGCGACGTGAGTTATCCCTTGCCTAGGTGTCTCATTTCTCTTAGACTTACAACGCCCTCCTAGATACTCAGCCGCGAAGCAACAGCTTCTCTACAGGTTCAAACTCAATGATAACGTGGGCACTCATGCCATCGCATCTCTCGCTGCGGGCACAGTCGCTACAACCATCTGCGCACCGGCAGACGTTCTCAAGAGCAGGATTCAAAGCGCCTCAGGGGCAGGAGGTGCTAATGTAAGCACTATCTAAACAATATCTCACTCTATAATCTTCACTCACAAAAATTTTCTAGGGAATTATGCAAATTGTGCGCACCAGTCTACGAGACGAGGGACCGCGGTTCCTGATGAAGGGCTGGCTACCGGCTTGGCTACGACTTACGTGAGTATTCCGAGGGTTTGCACAATATCATTTCACTCGCGCTAACTACGTAATTAGACCGAACACGGTTCTCACTTTTGTGTTTATGGAGCAGTTGAGGAAGCTGACGCAATGGAAACTAGCAGTGACAGAGACAAGCGTTGGATATCAGGAACGTATGAAAGCAGAAGCTAGGTGATGTGCTAGTCATGCCTAGAATTGCCCACTATGAAATGAATAATTTTCTAGAACGAAAAACTTCCAACTTAGGCTCACTTCTGGGCTATCAGAGATAGAATCCGTTCGACATAGACTAGGTTGGTTAGTAAAGTGGAAATCGTTCCGAATCACGACAGGATTCTCTGGTACACCGGTAATTCTCACTGCCCTGGCAGATGTGGGCTTGTTAAGCTCAGTTTATAGAATGCTACATTGTCATTGATATTCTACATCTGCTCATGCCTCGCTGTCCTTGAAGGCTCCCAACTTAAACAGCTTCTTTGCATTATCCCTCCCAATCTTCTTCTTGTCATTAATGTTAATCGGCACATCATCGTACCAGTCGCAAGCATCCTTGAAGTTCTCAAACGGGTAGTCAATCGAGAACATGATACGGTCAGCCGAAACCTCAGCCAGACAGAACTGCAACGTGGTAGTAGAGAAGTGCCCACTTGTCGTGATCCACAGATTGCGCTCAAAGTATTGTCGGATAGTAAGCTTGCATGACAGACCCAGAGGCTTCTTAATGTCCTCGAACCAGTGGTTGATCCGCCACATGTCGAAAGGGATATGCTCTCCCAAATGTCCCAGGATGATCTGCAACTTCGGGTGACGGTCAAAGACACCGTTGGTCACCATGCCCAACGCGTGCAGACTAACACCCTGAGCAAAACTGAGGGGAGGACCGATGAGCCACTTGCGCTTGGCCCAAAGCTTGTCGTAGATTGTGCCTGTCGGGTTGCGCGGGTGCAGGTAGAAAGGCACGTCGAGCTCCGTCACAGTTGACCAGAAGACGTCCCACTCTTCGCCGTCGTAAAAGATCATGTCATCGCCATCAGCTCCGGCACGTTGCGTGTCGTTGACCAGGGCGCCCTTGAAGCCGTATTTGGTGACGCACCGCCGCAGCTCGTCAGCGGCCTCTTGGGGGTTGTGCATGGAGAGAGTTCTAGCACCCGTCAGTGACTGATTGGAAATTGATCTTAGTAGAATAAGCGATGTCTTACGCAAAAGCACCTAGGCGGTCCGGATGGCCCTTGATCTGCTCAGCAATGTAGTCATTGATCTCAACGGCCTCGGCCTGGGCTTGCTTGGGATCCCAGAGATCCTGCACACCGGGCGCTGTGTAAGACAGAATCGTGTAGCCAACACCATGCTTATCCATATACTTGATGCGAGTGTCGGTAATGTCGGCGATCTCGTTGACATGCTTCTCCGGGTCAAGCGCAAACAGACCAGCCCACCACTTTTGCTTCTCGCGGAAGCTGGGAAGGATGAAAGCCTCCTCGAATGCGACTTTCCCAAGCATCTTTTCTATATAAGTGTATAAGTAGCTGGAATAATTTTTCTAACAATTATGATGAAGGTCTGAGACCACCAGTTTGAAGAACCAGAGAGGGAGGAATTAGATGGGAATGGAATGAACTGAGAGCGGGAAACTGAATTCAATGGCACTCTATACTTTTACTCTAATACTCCCTGAGCCGCGTCTTATACCGATAACATCCATCTTCCCCTCTTCCCCAGGTTGTACAGTTACCATACAAAGTCCCCCATCTTATCTCCGGAAATGTGAGCGGCATGCGCCGGTTGTTGGGGCCGGAAGATCAGGACGCAGCCGAAAGAGTGCACCACCAGTATAAATACCGTGCGACTTATGGTGGGTGGTTCTTACAGAGGAGCTTCCGGCGGGGGCTCGGGAGGTTGCCGACGGAGAATACAGTGTGATTACTGATAGCGGGTACAGTCATCCTCCCTACCATGTTTCCCCGCATGACTGTCCAGGTCCCCCGATCAACCCCGAGAGATCGAAGTGACAACCTGCCGAGCATCGGACGGACCGGACGGACCGGAGTGCTATCTGGAAGCACTCAACTGTACCATGCAATTCTGCGTCAAGTTCTTCATTTCAATCTGGCCCAATTGATATCTGTCACGACATGTCTCACTCGTATAAGTCGGAATACCCTCCTGGGTCCTCGGTTGACCCCGAGATTGTCCATTTCTTCGAAGAGTTCTACCGCATCTCCGACACGCCCGGCGCTCACGATCAATACGTCGACCTTTTCACCCCGGACGCCGACTTTATCTTAGCATCAAAGAAGGTCAAGGGTCACGATGGTACGTCCCCCAAACAATTCACTCGATACGGGCCATTTACTAACCATAGACAGAGATCACACCCGTGAGGCAGGGCATGTGGGCGGCCGTGGAGTCGCGGAAACACACCATCCCCAAAGTCTTTCCATTCGGCGGTGATTCAAATCTGTTCATGTTGTACGGCACGGTGGATTTGGGGTTGAAGAATGGATCTCAGACGCAACTTGAATGGGCTGGACGGGCCCAAGTTGAGAAGTCTGCTAACGACGGGAAATGGAGGATGAAGTTCTATCAGATTTACCTTGTAAGTATATGAACCTTTCGAACGGTACCATCCTTTTTGTATTGACGATCCTCCCAGGACACGGGCGCCACGGCCGCATACAAAAAGTAATATAGAGAAGACACCTAGGGATGAATTTCGAGTCGGAACGCCTCAGCATGTTCAGCAGCATCTGCGGGAAGAAATTCACAAAGAGCTGATATAATGGAATTAAATTTAGAGTGTTTTCATCTACACAAGCTTTGAAGCAAAACCCTCTACCAATCTATTCACGCCTTCCGGCTCTTCAATGCAGTGCCAATGACCAACGCCTTCCAGAATCTCAATCTTCTTCTGATTGCCTCCCCAGCTGTCGTAAAGTATCAGTATCAGCCAAAACGTCCAAGGTCATCAGCATCTTACCTTTCCATGATGGTGTTGCACCCTGCCAATGGGCTCGTCTTGTCGTCGCCGCCAGCAATAATGAGAAGAGGACACGAAATGTTGTCATATCGAGGAGTCTTCGCACTCGCAATCGTCCGGCATAGGGAGATATAGCCCTTGGGGGACTGCGACAAAATCAAGGCGCGAATAAATGCATGGTGTGTAGGCTGTGACTTGGTGCCCGTCGCGGCTATCGGGATGGTATCGGCCAAAACCTCCAAACCATCTATCATAATTTTAGCTCAAAATGTCGAAATGTAGATATGACATTTCTTAAGAATAATTTGATCTTACTTTCTTCGACTTTCTGGATACGCTGAGAAAAGACATCACCAAGCGCCGGCGTGGGATGAACAGGCCCAATCAAGATGAGGCCTCGAAGAGAAACCTGAAGTGCCAGTTCACAAACAACCATAGAGCCCATGGAATGTCCAACAGCTATCACCTGCTTTGGATCCACGTTCAGAGAAGAGAGCACAGATGCTACAAGCTGTGAAATATCGTAAGGGCTCCTGTCATCGCTCCCTACTGGCGACAGTCCGCTGCCTACTCTTTGTTAGTGGGGGTCTTGTAAGCTGGCGGTAGTACATGTAGCATGATCATTGACCTGGTGTATCCAGTGAGAGGCAAGAAAACCCCTTTTGTACTAACGACGGCGTAATAGATTCATAGAAGGCGTGAGATGACCCTAGACCGTGGATAAAGAGTAATGTGAGGCCATTTTCTCCCTCGCCTTCGGCCTTGGAGTGTTTGTAATACACGTCCTGTGCGGACGCTTGGACAAACGGCATAACGAGGGTGGCGAGATAGAGTGCGTTCGGCAAAAATAGCTGCACCGACCAATGTTTCTTAATGTCTATATTTTTCACCAAATTGGGCGGACAAGCCAAGAGTGGTAGCAATAATGGATCGCCTCCCCATGATACATTTGACAACGACAATCTCCCCGGCTACGGCGGCGGAAGCGGGAATGAGTGGGGCCGTCTCACGGTGCAGAAGCCGCAAATAACCCTAACATCGTGACGGCATGCAAGTAGCAAAGTGGGAACAATTGGCGCTAAACCCTGAGGTGCGTGCGCGGGTACTTTAGGGATAGCAATGGATCTCGGGAGCATAGGGAGGGCGACATCGGGGAGTTTGTTTCCGATACTTTTTTTTGTTTTCCAAACAATATTTGTGACTTCATCCCACGTCTTATATTTTAAGTAGACAGCTGTATTTTCTATCTGCTTCTCATCAAATTGGTTGCGAGTTAGACTTCTCCGGACATACTTGCTTTCATAATGCCGGCCGCCGCAGAGCCGTATAGCTCCGTTGCCGAGACAAAACGCATCTTTGACTCGCTACTAAGAACATTCTCCAACGATGGAACCTCTGTCCCTAAGGCAGTGGCCGACACAAAACGCCAACATGTAAAATTTACTGGCACTTTCGACAAGCCTTTTTTCCCAATCCCCTTCAAAGAGACAGAAACGACGGCGGCACTCAAGGCTATTGAAGGATGTGTCGCCTCGTTGCTGGCTGATACAAAAGACGGTAAATCGGTAGATAGGTCTATCACGGTGGATCAAGAGAAGACGACAGCTTTCCTATTCCAAGCATACCTAGCTCGAGTGGGTGGTCTGGGGAAGCTGGACAAGGAGGTGAGAAAAATGCTGAAAGGTGAGTACCGGCAAGATCAGCTCCTCCTTGCGTGATAATGTTGTAAAAATGAAGGGTAAAAAGCTCACGATACTCAGACACGGACTTGCTTCAAGCGCAGTCCAACAGTTACCGCCGCATGTCCGCCAATCTCTATGAGACGGCTGACCCGGGAGAGTACTATCACATCCACGGCTCACTCGAAGCATCAACCACGCTACGAATGATCGGTCTTGAGTCTCATCGCCCGGACCTAGACACGCACGAGAAGATTGTGAGCACAATCGAGTCAGCCGTCCAGAACTTCACAGTACAGCAACTAGAGGATTTGAATGCCAAGAACCGGCAAGCGGGCGTCAAAGCATTCAAGCATGAAGATTTTATCAAGACTCCACACGTAAGGGCTCTTTCTGGTTTTTTCAACAGCGCATTGATTGGACGTGCAAGTATGCTGACCATGCCGTAGGGCCAAACTATCTCGCAATCTCCGCCTTGGACGGTAGAGAACCTCGAAAGCAGTACTCCGCCGTCTCCCCTGCCAAAGACCCAGGACAAGCGGCCGCTATCTGGTATCAAAGTGCTAGAGATGTGTCGTATCATCGCCGGTCCTGTTATCACCCGCATCCTCGGTGAATACGGCGCCGATGTACTGAAGATTACCAGTCCGCATCTAAGCGACGTTCCTTTCTTCCAGGTCGACGGCAACATGGGAAAGCATGCCGCTGATGTTGACCTCAAGACCCCCGAAGGACGCGCCGCTTTCGAGGCTCTTGTAGCGGAGGTGGATGTCGTCGTCGATGGCTACCGCCCGGGTGCACTAGAGAAGCTGGGATATGGAGCGAAGTTCATGACTGAGCTAGGGAAGAAGCGAGGGAAAGGTATCGTCTATGTAAACGAGAACTGCTTTGGCTACGTTGGAGAATGGGCGCACCGCCCGGGTTGGCAACAAATTGCCGACTGTGTAAGCGGTGTCGCTTGGGAACAAGGTCGCTTCATGGGCCTCATCGAGCCCGTTGTGCCGCCCTTCCCCATTTCTGATTATGGCACTGGATGCATGGGCGCCATCGCCGCGCTGACCGGTCTATATCATCGCACCACCAAAGGAGGTTCCTGGCACGGCAAAGCGTCACTACTACAGTACGACATGCTTCTCTTCAAGGTTGGTCTGTTGCCACCGGCCGAGCAGGAAGCTCTGCGGAAACGTGCGGGCGAAGACTTCCTGGCCCTTCGGCATGCGCACAGCGTTGATCAAATCTCGGGGACCGCACTACGTAAGATGAGGGACGTCTTCCCAGATTTTGTTGACCATCCGCGGTATCTTGATCACTGGTACTCGAATGCGTACAAGGCGAATGTGTCAGCAGTGAAGCCTGTGGTAGATATTGACGGGCTGGAGATCAGCTTTAAGCGGGCAAGTCGACCTAACGGCACGGACGCTGCTTCGTGGGATTTTGGAGCGGAGGAAGATTATAGGATGGAATCCGCATAGACGGAGTGTTGTTTAAGTGGCTAGATCTTCACGCTGCAATGCCATCAAAGTAAGCCGCACAAGGCCTCCAAAGGGGGTGTTTGACTATGTACCAGAGATTGAGCGGAACATACAACGATAATGTAACTACCCCAATATTTTTCTTTTCTTTTTTTCAGCCTAAACAACGAGGTGTATGCAGAATCTCGGACTCGACAACAAGGTGGACTTTGAGACTGAAAGTCTCCGCCCGGAGACTTTTCATCCCGACACTGGAAAAGGTAACTCGAATAATGTACCATCTTCAATCGCAGGGCAAATCCTTGCGGTATCAATCTCGTTTCGCGACATTACCCAATTGCCGATTTAGTCATCTCGGACCTAGATCTGACCGACTAAAGCTTTCCTCGCCAGTTTGGGCAAATAGTATGGTGTGGACAAGATGATGGTTCGTGCGGATCGATCGGAGTTTACCAATCTTCGGCCTTCTGCAACAAGGCCGACCCAATCGCGTCTTTTCACCAACACCGAAAGGTCATTGATTTGACCGCGATAAAAATAGACGAGATGTACTCATAAGGATGTATATAAAGGCCTGTGTCTCACGGCCATAGGGCTTTGTAAGAAGTTGTCAATTACATCCTATCAACCAAGCAACATCACAATATGGCACAGACACAGAAAGCTTTGCTAGTCGCTGAGCTCAACAAGCCGATGGTCCTTGTTGACGACTGGCCTATTCCAGAACCTCAAGAAGGCCAGGTTCAACTCAAAGTCGCTGTGGCCGGCATAAATCCCCATGACCAGAAGTGTCGAGACTGGGGCCTCGTGGTAGCCGACAACCTTCCCGCTGTTCTCACCAATGATGTAGTGGGCACTGTCACGAAGCTTGGTTCTGGCGTTACTGGCGTGGCTGTGGGAGACCGAATCATGACCATGGCTGATCTTGTCGGCGTCAGCTGGACTCAGCATGGGCTGCAGGAGTATAGTCTAGCTGATGTTGGGTTCTTCGCCAAGATTCCCGATTCCATCACCAATGATGAGGCAGCGACACTTCCCGGCAATATTATAGCGTCTCTGGTATCCTTGTTCAAAGGATTGAAGATTCCGGCTCCATGGAGTCCAGAAGCCAAAGACTTCGACTACGCTGGGTCAGTGCTCTTGATTGTCGGCGGTGGCTCTAATTGCGGCAAATTCGGCGTTCAATTGGCCAAACTGGCGGGTATCGGTACGATTGTCGTCGTCGGCGGTAAAGAGGACGAGCTCAAGAGTTACGGAGCGACGCATGTCATCGATCGCCACGGAGGGTACGAAGTTGTGCTCAGCCAGATTCGGGACATTGTTGGAGACGATTTGATCTATGCCTTTGACGCTATCAATCCTCCCGATGGCCTGCTTCTCGCCTTGAATGCATTGTCAAGCCATAAGAGAGGCGCGCTAGCTCGTCTCATCCCACGTCTTCCTGTTGATGAGTCCAAGGTTGTTGGGAAGAAGGCTGGGTATGATGTGGTCGACACGTTCGGGAGCTCGCAGGGAAATCATGATCTTACCAAGCCATTCTGGGAACGACTTCCTCAGTACTTGGAATCTGGAAAGATCAAGTCATTGCAATATGTTGTGAAGCATGGTTTGACGGCCGAGAATGTGAACGAAGTTCTTGATGATTACCGGGATGGGAAGCGGGTGATTAAGACGCATATTCATCATTAGATTGGGAACAAATTGAGAAAGATCTTGCCTTGAGCGCTCCGGCAATATTTCGTGGTGCTTGCTGCAGTCATATCGCGGGACCTACTTCGAAAATGCAGTATGGCCCTTGACTGGAGCCACAATGCATCTACATGCCAAACTATGGACAAGTTCATTGTGCTTCAACATCGCCATTCTCTAATCTTGACCACTGTTATGTCAACGTCAACTAAAATAAGAAAAAACAAATAAATAAAGCCCGTAAAGCCCAAGTTTCTTCACCCTTCCAACTTCTACGTGGCTGGCTCTTCACAACACACGCCACCAACTCACACGACCTGACCGGCATTTAGACTAGAGTTGGCCTGAAAAGACACACAGAGAGACAGCTAAGAACACATTCCGCTTATCCTGCAATATGCCGACGATTCTTTCCCCTCATAACCAACAATACTAAGCATCACTAATCTCCAGTAATGGGTCCATTGTCAAGTGAGCCATTGCAACGACACTACGTGTAAGCCGCGGCGGATAACGCCCCCCTCCATACACCAACACACCGGAAGACAAATGCTTACACTACCATCTTCTAAGCCGGGCACGGCCTACCAAAGCCGCTGGTCGCCGAGCCCTGGCCCGTCGCCGCTGTAACTTAACGGACCCGCCCTACATTGTAAGCTTCCCTTCCCCGCATCGCGGACATGTTCTCTTGTGGTGTAGGGAACAGGGTCCAACTTTTTGGAGAAGAGCTGACTTGACCCGATCTCCCCGCTTCTACTCAACGCTGGTGCTAATAAGAAGCAGTAACAGTGAATTGGTGCTTGACCTATCGGCGTCCTCATATTTATAACGTTCCGCCCTTTTATCATCCCACCCGTCACGCGCGTTCCGGTCTCCGACTCATTTTCCAGCAACATTCTTCAAGTGAACAAAATAATTCCATTGTGCTCTTATTCTAATCTTCAGATTATCAAACGCTCTTCTTATTATAGACCGAAAAAGAAAAAAGATAACAGCAGCCATGGCTTCCGAAACGACCCTCGGCCCGGAGTTCACCCAACAGGTGATTGACTCCATGGGCCCCAACACACCAGAGCGCATGCGCGAGATCATGACCTCTTTCATCCGCCACATGCACGACTTTGCTCGCGATGTTCAGCTTACTAGCGACGAGTGGCTGACGGGTGTCAACATGATCAACTGGGCGGGCCAGATGAGCAATGAGAAGCGCAACGAGGGACAGCTCATGTGCGATGTGATCGGTTTAGAATCGTTGGTTCTCACCTATATCAAGGAAAAATTGACGGATGAATGACTTACATGCTGTGTCTTAGCCTCGTCGACGACATCACCTTCACAGCTGCCACCAAGAGCTCCGGCGGCGTCACTGCATCTGCTATCCTCGGCCCCTTCTACCGCGAGGACCACCCCATCCGTGAGAACGGGACCACCATCAGCTTCGACACGCCCAAAGACGCCGATGTGACCTTCATGCACGGAGTTGTCCGGGACCCTTCCGGCAAACCCCTGGCTGGCGCTGAGATTGACGTCTGGCAAGCATCCACCAACGGTAAGCTCACAACACATCTCATCATCATATATTTAGTGTGGTGAACGGCAGATGGGCTAATATGAAATGCTCTTGCAGGTCTATACGAGCAGCAAGACCCCGATCAGCAAGATCTTAATCTCCGTGGCAAATTCATCACAGACGCCGAGGGCCGCTATTCTTTCTACTGCTTACGCCCAACTCCATACCCCGTACGAAGACCCTTTTTTCTGTGATAACCCCCTTTGTGACTTTTACTAACGATTATGAAATCAGATCCCCGATGATGGCCCATCGGGCAGGATGCTGCGCATGATGGACCGCCACTTCTACCGCCCTGCACACATCCACCTCTTGGTAAGACAACACGCTCAACATGACTGCTCTGAAGTGGAAGAGGAAGTTTAGCTAACTGGTCTAAATAGGTACGCCGTGAGGGTCACAATGAGCTCGTAACACAGATCTTCGACAAGAACTGCAAATACCTCCAAAATGACACCGTCTTCGCCGTCAAGGAGGAGCTGGCAGTTGATTTCTTACCACGAAAGGATGACCCCAAGGCTCAGTTTGAGCTCGAGTATAATGTCACACTGGCACCTACCAAATAAGACTACATGAGTCAATTGATATGGTTGGAATGGAAGCAAAAGAAAATGAAGCGAGGGTAGTTCATGATGTATATTTTTCTTCTCAGCGCTAGCTGCTTATGTGAAATGAAACCTTCAAACGTGTATGTTCTTCAGTCTCTACTTGTCACGATGAAATTTCACACGAATACCAAGACAAGACCCTGGTATAAAGTGATGCGGTATCTCGATCACTGTTATCCTACACACGTCCTCCTGTCATGCAAGTACGACAAATAACCTCTCGTCAAGCGGGCTATAAGGTAAAATTTCATCCATTACACGGTAGGCCATTTATTTCGCAATTCATGATTTATCATAGTATCATGCCAAATTGAGAGCTTGAAATATCGACCAAAGGCTCCAAGTAAATAATAGAAAATAGATTTAAACTACATGCCGGCCACCTTCTCTCTCTACAAACGAGCACTCTCCTGCTCCGCCCCAATCGTAATCCCATTCGGCAGCTCCAGCCCTATCGGCAGACCAAGAATATACTTGTCTGTGTAAGCCACGCCATTCTTAGCCGCCAATCTCTCCTCCACGTCCTTGTACATATCATACGCATTCATCTCCTCAATCGTAAGCACCTTCTTAGTATCCTCGACCTTATAAGTCGGGATTTCCTTGTTATACGAGAATCCTAGGAGGAGTTATTAGCAAGACAAAAAAAGGTTGAAAGTCGTGATAAGTCGTGGCACGTACCAATGCGCTCGTTAATGTTATAAGCAGCCTTTGCCGCCGCACTCTGCACCTTTGTCACCCTCGGCAACCTCACTTCAGTATATACCTCCAACGACTTCTCAACATCTCCATCAAAGTACCCCTCACTGAACAATATTCCCAACGCAGCAGCATCTTCAATCGCCATGCACGCACCCTGACTCTGATGCGGCATCATCGGATGACCCGCATCACCGAGCAAACAAGTCTTGCCCTTGTGCAAGTACGGGTAAGGATCATGCACCCATAACCTCCACGGCTGGATTTCCTTGCCAATCGCCAAATGGCCAAACACCTGTCTATCAAGCTGTGGGTACGGCTCCAATAGCTCTTCAACAGGCCTGCTCTCCGCTCCCCACTGCTGCGTAGAGTAGTCACGCTGATCCCTAGGGAAGAAGCAATAGTAGGAGAGAAGTTTTCCTCCATTGCAAGGAGATAGGACGATCTTGTCCCATTTGCCCTCTTGGCCACCCCAGTATTCGAGGGCGGAGTCTTGGGAGTAATCGACGAGGCCAGCTTTGACGGCGTCTTCAGTCATGACGTTGCAGTGGAGGCAGCTTTGTTCTGAGGGGCGCTTGGCCGGGTGGATGTCTAGCTCGCCGCGGACTTTGGAGCCAATGCCATCGGCGCCGATGATGAGGTCGTGTTGAGCTGTTGTACCATCGCCGAATGTGATGGTGCTAGTGGAGAGATCAATCTTCTCGCACTATACCCGTGTCTCTTGTTAGAATATTTATCGCCAAATCATAGAGTTTGTAAGGAAAATAGAAACATACCTTCTTGTTCACTTTGAGCACCGCTGGCGTACCCTTCCCCTCGCCCAGAGCTGTATCCTTCAACATAGCATGCATATACTGCCGATGAAACATATTATACACATACCCCCAGCGCTGCTCATAATCATCCAGATCATACACGCTCACCGGCTCACCCGTCTTCCAATCGCGGTTAATCAGCTTTGTGAGAACGACTGGGTCACCCTTGGCCACGTCCACATCCCACTCATGCAGCCAGCGAGTACCATTGGCAGCGCACGACACGGATGCGCCTACTTCGCCTGCAAAGTCAGAACGCTCGTAGATGGTGACTTGATGGCCGGCGCGGCGGAGAGCAATGGCTACGGACATGCCGCCGATGCCACCGCCTACGACGCCGACGTTAAGGCGGCGCCAGCCGGAGGTGTTGGACACAGCCATGGTAGAGACAAGAGTTGAATGAACAAGATTGACTTCTGAAAGAAATTGGTGGAAAGAGTCTCGGTAGATTAATAGAGTCACGATCAATCAGAGACTGGGTTTTGGTAACGAACTGAAATCAACGCTCAGCAGATAAAGATCACCCTCCACTCCTATGGCAGCTCTTATACAAGGCAGATCGTCATGGGAGGAATAACCGCGACCACCCGAAAGTCAAATGATGCCCTGTACGCAGCAAACTCGATAAGCCGCTCTACTGTCCGCAAATCTCGGTCGTTCGATAAGAGCTATGCCCTCCTTCTTTCGGTGGCGGGCTTAATCGAAGTGGTGTACTGCGTGTAAGTTGAATGGATGTGGCGCTTACAGGGGTGGTCAGTCCCTTTGCCGCCTGCCAGGTTCCCTGCCGCCTAGGGCCATGGGGCTTCGGGTAAGACCCCAGAACGCATCCGCCATGTCCAACGGCTACCGCGCCCCGTTGCTCTGCTGGACGAGACGATTGTCAAGTGTGCTTTTAGTTTTCATCGCGATTGAGTTGTTGGAAAATCCCGGTCAACCTATGTGAAGCGCTGGCGTACCGGTGTAGTCCTCCCGACTATCGTACACGCCCGCTTGACACAGTCCATGGCTGGAGTCTTAGGGTTCTAGATTGTGTTGAGCGGTTCAGCCGGTCATGTACAGGGGTGGTCTCATTCTCCTTCGCGATAACGAGAGCTTGCTTCAAAAGGTGAGCCTACTCATTTCATATTCCATAAGAAACCCATAGCGCAAGCCGTTGTTCTGGATACCACAAGACCTTTCAACGCAACGCCGGCCCAATTCCCTTGGACTTTAACGTCCTCCTTATATACAAATTAAACCAATAAAATTTCCAAGAAGGGGTCAGAATCTGGGCTTCATATTACACATTGACGTATGGGAAACTGTCCCAATTGGAAATATCCAGGCTGTCCCAGTCCAAGAACATCTCGCCCGAATCCACAGGCGTGTTCTGCCCGAACGACCAGGTGGCCAGAATATCTTCGACCTGGGTCTTTTGCTCATCTAAAAACGATGGGGCTGCGCCACTGTCTCCACCAGGTAATCCATTATCTCCTTCGCTGTGTGCTTGGTCAAAGTTGAAGATCTTGGACACATATGAACTCTTGCCCTTGTGCACCACTCGCTGGCGGTGTTCTGTAATCGCCGTGGAGAGAGAGGTCAGGATGTCGTAGTAAAGAGCTGCTTGGGGGCTTTTCTTGCCAATGAAGCTCAACAATTCTCGAGCCCCTTGGAACGCGGACTCAACTCCGTAGTCTGCTGTCCCCTTGGCAAAGATCTCGAAGCCTAGGACAAGCCCAGCAGGGAAGATGATAGCTCTGAAGTTTGTCTTAGTCCGAGAATTTGTGTAGAGATACAAGACAGGGATAGACTTACTTAAGAATACACATGTTTGCCTGGAGAATATTGACCTTCAGTGCCCCCGAACAGGTCTGGACGATGAACATGGCTGCGTCCAGGCATGCTGACGCTAGTTGAGAATGTACCAAGCCACTTGCCCGCTGCTGTGTGAGGGTCGAGACAAGGATCGGCCGGGTGACCAAGGTTACGGCAAAATAATACAGAACAGATACATGTACTCTTCCAATCGCCCCCTTTCCGATCTCTATCCCTGCGGCGTCTGTAGTGGGGGGCGTGCGGAGGAGTTCTGGGAGACTTTGGCTCCAGCGATCCAGCTGCTGAAGATGGTCTTCCACGGCGGGGATGGTAATCTCTTTGTGATCGTACATCCGGTCAACAATGTGGCTAATGATGGCAACGAGCCTGTAAGACGCGCCAAGGCATGTGAGGCCCTTTTCCTGGGACGTGGCCAAAAAATCGTCAATAAGAGACTCAAGATCTGAATGGATGCCAGCTGTTGCTGCTGGGCGGCCTAATAGCGAGTTGACAACAATGTCGAGTACGCGTAGACTCATCCATATTCTCAGCCTAATAAAAGATGGAAGGTGAGCATTTCCAAAGCAGCTGGCACGGGCGCTTTATGTGCCTCTCACCTCAATTGTTGTTGGGGATCGCTCATGTCCCCGTACGTATCACGACTATGTAGGCCCAGCGCCACAGCTGCCCTCGTAGCAACACCCAGGTACAGGAACGCAGTGTTGCGCCGACATTCTCCAAGCAGGTAGAATGACATGGCGAGGAATATGCGCACCATGTCTATATCAGGGTCTTCTAACATTCCAGAGAATGCTTGACTTTGTGAGTCGCGAAAGTAGGCGAGCTCGCGTTCGTGGCTGTCATTGCTAGCTTCGCACTGCAACCCGATGGCGACGACCAGATCAGCCAAGATTCGCCTCTGGCGGTTGAGATTCGTCTGCGACGTGAGCAGTGTCTCGAGTTCCTGTGGTAAGAATAGGTCCATCAAGCCACCAGTCTATAGAGCGTGTTAGCAAAGTTGGGTATAAAATATGCCCCAGCAACTACCAAGCTCATTACGTACAACGGCATAGTAGGTTTCCGCGCACATCAACCTAGCCTCCGGACTTAGGTCGTGTAGTCCTGGGGTATGTGCGTGTGATTGAGGGGACTCTTTCTCCAGCATCTTGTCGTTGTTGCCCTGGCGCGAGAACTGAGAGGGGCCAATCTGATCGGAGACGATGCCCCGTACAAGCTGCAAGAATGACAGCGATCCTCCGCCGCCAATATATACTCGCTCCCCTCGAAGATTCAGTAACATGCGAGACGATGGTTTCCCCGACAAGAGTGAATCCCGATTATCTTCCAGCTGAGACCGATCTTGGGTCTGGCCATCCAAGCTCCGAGTAGTTGAGGCGTCCAGCTCTGTCGTCCTAGAGTCCGATGGAGATATCGGGCGGAATCCCAGCTCGCGAGAGGTTGGTGTGACTTGGACGTTGATATTGTCAGGGGACGCCTGAGGAAAGCCCGCCCCAGCTGTGGACGTCTGGATCGACTGTCTCGTAGTTGGTGAAGGTCTGTGGTCCACATTGGCGGCGTTGGACCTATGCGTTTGAGGCGGCGCATTGTTTGGCTTAGATATGAAGGAAGAAGATTGGCTATTGCGATGTCCGCGTGGGCGATGGGTGATGAGGCATGAGTCGCCAATGCCGCGGCGCAGGCAGTGAGTACATGGCGCAGTGCCGGAGCATCTTTTCTTGGCCTCGCGACACGAGTTGCATGCTTCCGAGGCTCGTTGACGCTGGCTGGGTAGAACCTTGGGTCGAGGCATGTTGTATTTCGAAGCTATGACGGGAGCGTGGGGTAGACTGTATGAGAGGGCGTAGACAAGGGTCCAAGGTTGGCGTTGCTCCCCAGTATGTATGGGGAAAGATCGGTTCTCGATTATTACAATAGTTCAATTGACTCGTTACTTCAGACCGTGTTTGTTGGCCATAACGACGTCGTCCAATGTTGTCGCAATGGTGGAGCGAAAGCGAAATGAAGCTCGGAAGATGGACTTGAGGATGACGAGCGAGAGAGTGTGTCTACGATTTTCGGCATCGGCAACCGCATCCAGCCAGAAGGGTCGCTCTTTCCCTTCAATGTCAGGGTCCTTCCTTCCTTTCCTCCTTTCCCCACACCAAATGGTCAATCAAGATACCGCCAAAGTAAGTGCGACTGGGACTAACTTCTAGTAGTTAGTAGGTAGAGTTGGAAATACTGGAAAGAGGTTCGTTATCGGAGCCTCGGCGAGGATCAGTCCCCGTCCAGCTCTCGTTATCTTTGATTTTTAGGGTGTGATCAGCCACTGTAGCGGAGGGATCAGTGCCAAGATCTCCCTGGAAGCACCCAAGCTTTCCCCTCGTCCAGCAGTGCGGGGTGTGGCCAGGGTTAGGGTTCTCCGAGTCCCCAACGAAGTACTAGCTCCATCATTTCTAAGTTAGGTAGGCTGTGGGTAACGCTAGCAACTTAAGGCGCCTTGGCGACTTCAACTTCCTTATCGCAAGCTACCAGTAGCCCATTCCGAAATATAGGAACTCATTCCGAGATTCGAACTTGTCAGTACTTGTCTATCACAATTGCTCTTTATTGCCCTTCTTTTCAGAAGTCGTCTGATATTCACATATGAAAGAAATGCTTAAGAGACCTAGATTAACGTTTCTACTTAAAAATTATGAATAGAAATTGATTTCATTTCATATTACCTTGCCCTCTGCTGAGAGAAGCGTACGCGCGGCGTTGCACTAAACTGTGCTAACGGTGCTAAGATTGGTGCATTATCCGCCCTGACCTATACCTGATTAGCAGGCTGCTAGGTGCGCCAGCCGATTATCACAGACAGCGAGGTTAGGTACCAGGCAACTTCAATGTCAAGCAGGGTTAGGGTTGACTTCAAAGTTGGCGATAAAGATTCCCCAGGATTCCGAGCTTATCTCCTCTTGTCATAACGTGCCACTATCAAGCCTCCTCCATTAACACCATACTGACTCGAACCTCTCTCTTTAGCTCGTCTACAATTATGCTAGTGGGTCTTGATTGCCCAGGAACTACAAGCTTGCAAGTAGTCTACAATATGGACGGAACATGTACTTGTACGTGGGAGTGGACATGCAGCGGAATCAACCAACACCATCCGCGTCTAGACCAGGGTTTTTCCAAGCATGGGGTTCCTTGAAGCACTAATTCACCACCTCTTGACCAACACTACGCCCGTAGACCGCATCCATCATCACGGAACCCCAGACCTTGGCATCATCAAGGAAAGACAAAGAGGAGACACCCCCCATCCTCCGTATCGCGAGTGGAGGCACCTACCCAAGCCTAATCCCACCACCCACACAGGGTCTGATCCGCATCTGCTCGTCCATCTGCCAATACCACCACGGCTGTTAACTATTCGGAGACACACGATAGATAGCGAGAAGCTTAACATTGGAAGCTGGGGTAGTACCGACCCGCCGTGTCGGACGTGGGCCCCCTTGTCTCCCAATACTGCTCTACCAGGGAGCGATCATCGAATAGGTACATAAACACCAGGGCCAGTCCCTTTTCTGGCCATAGGCTGTCTCATATGAGGGCCCTTGATACCTGAATTACATTTCTCTTTATCAATTCTTTGCTCTTGAGGCAAATTCACATTAACCTTCAGAGGCGCGCTTCCTGCCCCCTTTTTCATCATGAGCCACGACGACAAGATTGCCGTCAATGGCGAGAGCCAGGTGGTTGCCCACAGCGAAAAGTATGTAAACAATGTCTCGCTATTAGTATCTCTATAAATTTTATGCTTGCTTTTACTGACTCTATCGCCAGGGATGCCGCCAATGAGTTTGTTTTTGACCGCAAGGCCGAAAGCAGGCTGCGCAGGAAGATTGACTGGATGATCATGCCAACTACATGTCTCCTCTACATTTTCTGCTTCATTGACCGCGCCAATATCGGTATGACGCCGCTTTCATCACATTGAAACTGTCTCGCCTTTTTGGCTAACATAACAACTCAAGGCAACGCCCGCATCGCTGGCATGGACGAGGAACTCGGCATGGTAGGCCTCGACTACAACACCACCCTTTCCGTCTTCTACGTCTCCTACATCGTCTTCGAACTCCCGTCAAACATTCTCTGCAAGATCGTCGGCCCCGGCTGGTTCATCCCTTTGCTCACCGTACTCTTCGGCGTATGCTCCCTCGGTTCTGGCTTCGCCGTCACCACTGGCCAAATGCAGGCGTGCCGCTTCCTCCTTGGCATCTTCGAAGCTGGCATGATGCCGGGCGTTGCTTACTATCTTTCTCGTTGGTACCGTCGCTCTGAACTTACTTTCAGGCTCGGCCTATACCTTGTTATGGGTCCTCTTGCTGGTGCCTTCGGCGGCCTGCTAGCCTCGGCCATCCTGAACCTCGACAGCTTCGGCTCTGTAAAAGGTTGGCGTATGATTTTTGTCATCGAAGGTATCGTCACCATCAGCCTTGGACTCGTCGGCTTCATCACCCTCACCGACCGCCCTGAAACCGCGCGCTGGCTATCCGTCGAAGAGAAGCGCCTATCCGAAGAGCGTGTCAAGTCCGAACGAGTCGGGCAGACCAAGCTCCTTGACAAGATGGACATGAAGAAGCTCCTCTTGGGCATGTGGAACCCTGTTGTCTGTACCACTGCTCTCATCTTCCTCTTCTGCAACGTTACCGTTCAAGGACTTGGCTTCTTCCTGCCTACTATCGTCGGCACAATCTACCCAGAAGAGAGCATCATTACCAAGCAGCTGTATACCGTGCCCCCTTATGTCGTCGGCTCTGTTGTCACTCTTGTCATTCCTCTGCTCAGTTGGCGTTTCGACCGCCGCCAGGTCTTTATGGTTGTCTCCGCACCCCTTGGTATCATCGGCTACATCATCTTCCTCTCTACCACGAACCAATCCGCTCGTTATGGCGCTACTTTCCTCATCGCCTCATCCGCCTTCTCCCTCGGCGCTCTCACCAACGGCCAAGCCTCAGCCAACGTCGTCTCCGACACAGCTCGCACCTCCGCTATCGGTCTTAACGTCTTATTGGGTAACGTCGGCGGTCTTATTTCAACATGGTCTTTCCTGCCGTTTGACGGGCCGAACTATCCTATTGGTAATGGGTTGAACTTGGCTTGTCAGGCGGGTACGCTGACGGTAGCCACGACTATGCTGATCTGGATGAAGAGGAATAATGTCAAGAGGGAGCGGAGGGAGCCTGAGGAGCTGGAGCGTCTGCAGAGCATGACGCGAGAGGAGCAGGAGGACTTGGATTGGAAGCATCCTTCTTTCCGCTGGCGGCCTTAAGCCCACGGGTCTCTCCGATGTATATATATGATTTTGCAATTTTTATATGCTCTCTCAGGCGGCAGTCAGGTCACTGGGTGGAGGACTGTCAGTCTTATCAGATTCCTCTGGTATCTTGCAGTTACAGCTTTGCTTATAGTAATGATGATATTATTCCCCTTACATACAGAGTAAACCCTCGCAGTGAGAGCACAACTACTGCCCAAGCTCAGTATGCGGCCTCATAATCCGCCTCATTCCACCCCTAACCTTCGTCCTCTGCTCAAACCCATACGCCAACCCAATCAACCCCTCCTCACTCCAATGCCTCCCCAGAAACGCCAACCCAAACGGCACCCCCGGCCCTGTCAAAACCATGTCATTCCTCATATTCCACGTCAAATTCGCATTCGCCGGGTGAAACCCCATTGGCACCGACACGATCGGCGAACCCGGCAGCGCCGCCCAGATCTTGCTCACAGACGTAGGCAGAATCACCGCGTCCAGAGCATGACGGTCTAATGCACCGAGGAGCCCGCCGGGGCCGGTAAGATGGAGATTTCGCTGGTAGACGGGCCAGTAACGCGGGTCGGTGTTGTTCCAGCCTTGGTCGTCTATGGCCCCGACCCAGACGTCGTCGTCGCGGTTGGGCCAGTCTTCTATTTTGTGCTCTCGGGTAAAGGTCTGGATATCGCGGAGTGTCTTGACGTTGTTGGGGTTGGAGGTCAGTTGCGATAGGTACTCGGCCAGGTTGACGAGGAAGTCTGCATTCAGGACGACAGATTCACCGTCGTCAGCGAGCTGCTCCTCAACCATGGTGAAGTTGGCGTCGACAACTTCTGCACCTGCTGCTTTCATGACCTCCAGAGCGCCTAGAAAAGTGTCGAATTCGTATTGAAGGCCTTCTTCACGCTGCATAATGGCCTCGATAGCATTCCATGGCACGCCTAACCGTGCGCCTTTAAGCGCATCAAGCCGGCAAGCGGCCACATAGTCCTTCTTGCCCGGCGGGATAGCGCTGGTGTAATTGTCCTTCGGATCTTTGCCATCAAGAATCTGCAGCACCTGAGCGCCGTCCCTTACCGTGGCGGTCATTGGCCCAACAGTGTCCTGCTTCTCAGAGATAGGAATGACCAGATCTCGCGAGACTAGCCCAACAGTCGGCTTGATGCCCACGATACCATTACGATGCGAAGGCATAGTGATAGATCCATCCGTCTCCGTACCTATAGCCAGCGCCGCGAGACCGAGATCCACAGCAACAGCACTTCCAGACGAGCTACCATGGGGATCTTGGAACGGATGATAAGCGCCGTAGACCTGGCCGCCGTACGCCGACCAGCCGTGGGCGTAATGGAGAGAGCGCATATTGGCCCACTGGCTCATGTTGGCCTTTCCGAGGAGAATGGCTCCGGCTTCGCGCAGTTTACGGGCGACTGTGGAGTCTCTGGGGACAGTAGCATTTACAAGAGCCCAGGATCCGGCTGGGAGAAGGGTGGTCAGCTGTTAAAAATAGTTCTGACCAAAGGATGCAAATTCTTGGGACTTACAAGTAGTATTTGTCCTGTCGGCAGTGGCAACATTGTCCTTGAGCAGAGCTGGAATACCATGGAGAGGGCTATCTTCGCGTCAGCCATGAATTTCTATGTAAAACGCAGTCAGGAAGAGTGCTCTCACCCCAGCACGGTGCCGTTTGCACGCTGAGCATCCAGCATGGCCGCAATCTCGAGAGCATCGGGATTCACTTCAGTTACCGGATGAAGGACATCATTGACCTCTTCAATGCGCGCCATGTAGGTCTGTTTCGGTTTTATATGTCAGTGACAGCTGGGTGACAGAGGATGAAAGAGTACCCACCTTGGTCAGGTCGACACTTGTGAAGAGGCCTGCCTCGAGGCCATCTTGAAGGTCATCGAGGGTAGCATTCAACAAGCTAGGGAATGAGGAGCTGGTGGCTGATAGATATTAGTCAAAATGAGCTGTGGTCAAACATGAATGGGTATTGAATGATGTATATACCTTTTGAGGATTTTGGGGAGAGAGCCCCAGCAACCAGACTGATATAGACGAGGCAGACATAGAGAAGAGATCTCAGGGCAGCCATTTCAGCGAATCCTCGAGCTTGTATAGCACAAACAGACTTGAGCGGATTTCAACCAAACCAAGTGGGAAAAAACAATCTTGGGGTACACATCAATATATATATACAAATAGGTGGTGCTTCCCCAGCTGGCATGTTCGTCTTCGCGGTGTCCATGCCCTTGACCATCGGCCTTCACGATGCCGTACGACCGTAGTGCGCATACCCTGCCAGTGCCCTAAAGCTGATAGAGACAAAGGGGAAAAGATGCCCTATCTTTCCTCCGCATTATCAGTACATACAGTGTAGTTCTCCTGTGCACTTGCGGCATCTCAATTCTCCCTCGTCCAGTGCCATGTAGTCGCTTATACTGTGACATTTTGATAAAGAGGGCTTAGTATTGGTTTGATAAGCTCCCGCCGTCAAACCCGATTAGGATATTGCAGGCGCCGAGGATTTCTGTTAGGTCAAACAGGTCAGACCCCGGAACATTATTACCTTGATACATTAGTATCTATCCTCGTATTTAATTTCTCTTTCTGTTACCGGCAATTGTCCATCTGTCATGTCAAAGCGGGTCCTTTGTTGCCACCAGTTCTGACAATCATCTACTTTCTGTTCGTTAGACAAACATCTCCCTAGAAGCACTATCATGAGCTTGTCTCCAGCCTCTCCGGCCCGGCGGCCAATGGAATAAGACGGATGGCAGACCGGTTGATCTTTTTGGTTTTTTTGGTCGGCCTTTTTCCCCTAGTGCTCTCATACTTCTGCATCTCTTGTCTAAATGTTTATTCTTTTGGAAACCAATCTCGCCTTAGTTCAAGAGCTCAGAAGTGCTAGAGTCATCATGCCTCTGTGGTGCACTTTGAATACCCTCCATTTCCTCCACCCATTCGCTCACCTTCCGCGCCACGAACCAGCTCGAGTCTATTCAACATTGTCAGCAACCTCATCTCCACGTCTTTTTCCTCCCTGCTGCTCTACTTCCTCTCATAACGTAAATAAAGATAAAGAAAATCAGACTTACCCTCTCTCGTGCAAAACGCATGCGGCACATCCCCCTCATCCACCACAATCCTCGCCGTCCCCTTCCTCCTCTCCACAAACTCATCCCTCCACCTCTGCGCAACCCAATGATCCTCCCTCGCATAGAACAAGTAGAATCTCCTCGGTCCATCCTCATCACCATTCACATTTACATCCCCATCCCCATTCTTATTCCCATTCCCGGCGGTGACAGCCCCCCACAGCTCCTCCTCCCACACATCGTCCTTAATCTCTTTCATCTCCGACAAGCCCAAATGCACCGTCTGCCAAACCCCATCCCTACTCTTCAACCACCCTGCCGCCGTCTCCGCCGCATGCTCTGTAAACCCATTTACCCTCTCAAGGAACCAGACCAGCCACCTTCGCGGCACCACCGCCATCACCATCCTCGCCGCCACCGCGACCGTCCGCCCCGCTGCTGGTCCTAACAACGGCTGAAGCACCCACCGCTCTAGCGCTGCTGCTTTCCGCCCGCTCGGCGATTGAGCAATGTGCGTTAGTGTAGGAAAGAGGAGGACTCCGTGGCGGAGGTGGAGGTGCGGTGCGCGTTGTTGGTTTTCCCGCATATGGCGCGCGAAGATCTCGACGGCCATATACGCGCCGACAGAGTGGCCCATGACAATAACATAGTCGTACGGCTTCCCTTGCCCCTCCTCATCGCCATTCTTCCCGTCAACCAAGTCTCCTTTCCTGCTTCGTCTTCGCTGCCCTGCCACGTCCGCATACATCCCCTCAATCTGGCCCTCCAGATCCCACGGCTGCCCGCCTCTCTCCCCACCAAACGGCTCATGATCATCGTCGCTGAAACCCAGTAGATCCCTTCCGTAGATATCATAGGCCGTAGTGTCCGCAACGTCGGATACGCGAAGCATCTCAGACAAGCAGCCTAAGAAATCATCGTAGAAGTTGATGAGGCCCGGATTACCGCAGATGAAATAGATGAGCGCGTGGCGCCGCGGAGTCAAGTCTCTTTGAGCCCCATGATGGCGACTGTCAGCTGGTAGAAAAATATCGCGGACCATGGTAGTCGCCCTTTCGCTCATGTGCTGATTTTCTCGTTTCTTTTGTTGAGTCTGCCAATTCAAGTTTCGCAGACGCGAATGAATTAGTACGGGGCCGATCATACCGAGGTTGGTTACGCTACCCTACGGTCTCGTCACGCAATTCACCGCTTGACCGGAATTGTGTCATGTAGGTAATGCTAGCAAAAGACGGGATGAAATGAGAATGAGAATGAAGACTTTGACTCATTGAGTTTTCATTCACAATCGTCTATAGTTTACTATGGCCAGTCGTTGCCCTGTTTTCGTGGCGTAAGATTGCAGTCTCAGAACCACACTCTCTTCCGAATTAGCAAATCATCAAGTGCTTGTTTAGTAGACCCATGGGACTATTTTGAAAGCCGATGTTTGCCAAAATATCCTATACTAGCATGCAAAGAATCTTGAGTCGTTTCAGAATCAGGGAATGTCACTCATTATCATTAAAGATTCAAAGCAACATCTTTTTGTTTTTTTCAAGACTGCTCTACCTATAGGTGTAGTGATAAAAGAAACCATGCCAGGACCGTGACCAGAATACAATAATACCAAACGCCGCGACGCACGCGCTACAAACAACATTACAACAAAAGTTCAATGCCAGGGAACCACATCATGAAATCTTGAACCTCTTCCTGACCTCCACCAGGCCGACCTGACTCTTAGTCACAGCAGCCCATGAGGGCATGAATTGTTGAAGCTCCGTCAACGCCGGGATGGTGTGTGGCTCGTTGGCGTCGCTCCATTTGCAACTCACCGTCACCTCCAGCGGGGCCTCTCCAAACTTCTCGTCAGACCTCACCCGAAGCTCGTCTATGCCGTTGGCATCATCTATAGGTAGCGTAGCTTGCCCGTTGATGGTCTTTGTCTTCTTCTCCAAGTCTAACGTTACGTTCCATGGGCCGTCCCATGCTCGGCGCCAAAGTTGGACAACCTGAAACCCATGCTCAGGTGCTGATCCGAGTCGTTCATCGCGAGTTGAGCCTCCGGCCACGGAGAAGCCATAAATAGGCTTCGAGGTATTGAAAACGCATGTGCGCGTGTCCAGCGCGTCGATGGAAATGGTCACGGCAGATGAGTCGTTTGAGTCTAAAGTCGTCACAGACACGAGGTCTTCAATTTGCTTTCCTTCAACCAGATGCGGTGGCAAGGATGAGGCGTCATAGTCACAGGCATGAAGCCCTCCTTTGCCACCACCTGCTTCGCACTTGATGTTCTGCCCAGCGGCCGAAGGCAGCGAGTGAATGATGGGACGGACATATTCCTCGAGACCCGATAGGCGCACTTTGTCTGTTCCCTCATCCACATCAATTATCTGCTGGAAGAAGAACTTGTATCGGTTTTCGATTGAGAAAGGGAAAGCAAGCAAGTTGTAGATGAATGTGGCAATGAAGACAACTAGCAGGAAGATCGGAATATGATGCGTTACGCGATGAATGAATGGACCAAGCGGGAGCAACAGCAGGATTGAGAAGATGCCAATAGTTAGCAGCGGGAACATCAGATTGCTTCCGTCGGACCCAGTCATGCGAAGCGCGGTCGTTGAGACAAGTCCTAGGTTTCCAATCAGGATGACCGGGAGCGGCGCCAAAAGAAGGAACTGGAAGATCCATGTCCACTGCGGGAGACGTCCAGACCACGATTGTTCTCGAGGGAACGGTTGTGGGAAATGGGGAAGCTTGGTGGCTGGAGGTTCGGGATGAGCAGCCTGCCGGTACGTGTTGGCGAAGGTTGGTTGGCTGTTTCCACCGTAGCCTTGCTCCGCCCCTCTAAGCGGAGTGGCCTCGGTTGGCGTGTCCTCCTCCGTCTCATCGTCGTCGTCGTTGCCATCGTGCTGGAGCAGAGACCGACTACTCTCATTCCCGCTCGCACCCTGAGCATCCTGGGCTTGGTGCGCGTCGTGGCTATGACGGGCAAAGTCGTGCTTACCAGTCAAGGCAAACATCTCCAGCAAAGAAATCAAGAGAGACAAGAAGATGACGGACTGCAGGAAGGCGGCCCAGTACAATGACCCAAGCTTCCAGCGATCCTCAGCCACAGCAGAAAAGACCTGAATCGCCCAGCCGAGTATGAAGAGCCAGATATTGACAAAGCCGCGCTGAAGGGCGCTAGGACGAACAATGCTAGAGCCTCGCATGATCAACCAGAGAGCAAAGTAGAACAGAGAAATAGTCATAGCCCAGCTACATCAGTTAGTCAACCCGTATAAGAAGGGAAGTAGAGAGTCAACTTACACAGCATAAGCACTGCTGTAGATGATAAGCGGGTTGAATTTGGCTAGCAATAGGATTGATGCGATGGTCAAGCCGCCTGCAAAGATAAGTGCCAGGGGGAATCGAAAGAAGCCTTTCCACCCGCCGATTCGCACCGGATCGTCGTTAAGCTCCGAGTGCATTTTTATGTCTCTGGCGAAGAAGTAATATTTGTCCCGTCGCGCTAGTAGATAGGATACGACGACAAGGACTAAGGGGGTGGCAACAAGCAAGGTCAGCGACCAAGCAAAGAGCCCCCTGAGCGCCATGGTAGCCAAAGCGCTGCCAAAAATGTCGAACCAGATACCCTCAGTCGGCTTCCCACTCTGAACCTTGCTCTTATCGCCGTCTGGTCGGGCGCCCTGGAAGGTTGTGCTTGTGGTCTGGGCCAACTGTTCGGTTGATGCTAAGGCAGCCGAGAGCATGTGCCAAATGCTATTGACAGAGGCGTGGCGAGCATCATCTTGGTCGGTGTGATAGCGCGCACGGGGACCATAGAAGGCAATGTCCATACCGCGCTGGCCGAGCGTATCCTCGAAAACCTCGTAATCAGTTCCGCTCCGAATAAGACCTCTTTTGAACGCATCGGCGGCGACCACGGAACCAAAAGGGTAGGGACTGTGGGCATAGGCCTCAGCAACTTCGAGATCGGTGGCCCGGAATAGAATCGCTCGCCCGCCGGCTCCAGCTCCCTCCAGGTTGACAAAAGTATGCAAGAACTCCCACACGGGACTTTGACTGAATGCGTACGCCCCGAGAAGGCCATCCTCCTCGGCATCATTGAATAGTAAGATAATACCGTTGTCAGGTTGTCGTCCACTCGAAGTGAAGTAGCTCAACAGCTGGAGCAGGGTCACGCAGCCCATACCATCGTCTGTGGCTCCGTATCCTGTCGAGACGCTATGTCCTAGTTAGCGAATTTCCTTTGCAGTGGCAACACTTGCAACATACGAATCGAAGTGGCAATTGACGAGAACACCACCTGTCTTACGGAGCTTCTCGTAGCGCGACTCTGACGACCACCAGTCTCCAGCAGGATCCTCCTTTCCACGAATATATATATAAAAGTTGTTGGACTCGAAATAAGTACCTGTCGGACCCATTCGGCTTCGCTTGTCGGCGCGAGTGAAGTTGGAGACTTGATCGTCGAAGATAGTAACGGGTACCTCAGTCCAGTCGCCAATGGCGCCTTCGCTGTTGCCGGAATTTGTTAGCCTCAAGCCTTCCAGAGGGTCCTGGTGCACCTACTTCGCCCATACCGATCCCTCCGTTGTTGATTCGACAGTATAATGCACTTTATTTCGTCCTAGGATGTCCTTAGATCGGTCGATTATGTAGTCACGAACGCGATCATTGTCATGGCTGTTGTACGGGTGGTGGTTCGTCGTGATCGTCTGCAGGTCGAGCCATGCCTCGGTCAAATTGAGACCCCGGTATAGTGAATGGTCTTTCGGCGTGGACGGAACCGTCTCGTGAACGTAGAGTAGAGGGATTACCACGGCCAGGTAAACAACGGTCGTCCAGAAAGTGACCTGCCCCGGCCTGAAGGCGAAGGGATTCTTGCACTTCATGGTGGGGTGAAGTCGGATTCGGAGCTCGTGGGAGCTAGACCGTCTTCACGGAGAAGTATAGGTAGAGATGTTCAGTCTATTCGAATCATAGGCGTGTATAATGTAGGGTCGACGAGAATTGAAGCGTGCTTAGAGGTAGTCGTCGAGGTAGTCTAGTCAGCCGAGGGTGCGTGGGTACGGAAGCTAGCTGAAACGGAATGACGACAGATGGATCCCAGTGAGCCCAGTATCCCGAATTGAAGCAAACTAAAGTCCTTCCTGCCCTGCCCACAAGATATGGGAAGAGCTTGCCAGCTTGATTCCGTCGTTGGTGGGATGAAGGGAGAGTGAAGGCGGGATAGAAGTTGGAGCTTCATCGTTGAGGTATTACGTTTAGCTTACCTGCCTCTAAGGTATAGTAAGGTAGTACCTACCAAGTCGGCTCTAGTGCCTATATTGTGTATTACAGGCGCTTCCACAGCTGTAGCACGTCACATGGGGCAAGCTTTAGAAGGGTTCGCCGGCACATGACGCACGCTAGGACCACTAACCTGCGCCAAACGCGGGGCTGCTTGTGCACTACTTAATGCAACTAAAATGCACCTGAACGCATGCGTGCATAACCTTACGCACATCATACAACTGAGTCCAATCAGATATCTAGTTTAACTTTGAATTGCAAGTAAATCTCATTTGCCTATATAATTAGTTCCTCTGAGTGCTGTGCTGACGAAAACTGGTTGCCTTGCAGTGTCCGTCTGTGATACGTATGGATCTCCCTGCTTCTTGGTCGGTGGCTTTGGATTACAGGTTAATCTTCTGACAGGCTTAACAGATCAAGTCGTGATGAATCGTCTTGGTGCTCTCAAAGGAATTACAGGCGTTAAAGTCAGTAAGCAGGTCGATGGTGTTACACCCTTGTTAGAACGCCTCGAATCAGAAAAACAACAAAAGTTAGAGAGTAAGTAGCTTATCCGTGCTGTTAAACTCAGTTGCTGGGGGGTGGCGGAGGAGGAGGCTGATCGCTTGGAGGTGGAGGCGGCGGATGGTCACCAGGAGGAGGGGGAGGGGCCTCGCCAGAAGGCGGAGGAGGCGGAGGAGCAGCACCGCCAGCATATTGCTGGATAAGAGCATTGATGCCATTAGCATCGAGGCCGGGAGGAGCTGAGAGACCAGCGCCGCCTTGCTGGGGGAGGCCAGGAGGCGCGCCCATTCCAGGTGCAGCACCATAGCCGCCATAGCCAGGATAGCCCGCATATCCAGCCTGCGTTCCGGGAGCCTGTTGCTGCCATGGGGCACCTCCGGCGGCGCCGTAGCCTTGGTTGTAGTAGTTTCCACCGTTGTAGCCGCCGTCCTGGTTGTTGTAGCTGTCCTGGCCCTTGTTACGGTCCCGGGCCCATGGGGCGGCAGATCCTCCCTCATTGTTGGACTCGGTGTTGCGGGATCTCCAGGGAGCTGGGCCACCGGTTGGGCCACGCTGCCACGGCTTCGCATTCTCGCCGCCGGCGTTGTTGCCACTGTTGTTGTTATATCCACCAGGCCCAGCCTCGATCTGTGCAGGCGCGGAGCCGCCGCCGAGTTCTTGCATGAGTTGCTGTAGAATGTTAGTATTACTTTAGCCGAATAAGAATTGCGGGGGTAAAAACATACCTCCATCTCGCGATCCACAGCATCGCCGCTGCCAACCCTACCGGCAGGAGCACGGCCATCGTTTCGCCAGTTGGCACCCTTCTGGCGGTCGGGACAATCGCGGGCCATATGACCAGCGTTGCCACAAACACGACAGATGATGCTGGCAGTGTAGTTCTGGCGTTCAGGGCAGTCGTACTTGCGATGGCCGATCTTTCCGCAATTCTGGCAGGCTTGGTTCTCGTCGTCGCGAAGCGTACCGTTGAGTGCAGCAAGCTCTCGGAGCTGGTTGCGCTTGAGTTCGTTCTGGCCTTCGGGAATGGATGCAGCCTGGAAACATGTTAGTTTCTTTTTTGTAGAGGATGCAGAAAAATATTTGAACTTACAGTCTCAATGACATTATGGATCAGCTGTTTAGCTTTGTTAATCTTCTCCTCAGTGTCGGCCATGATGAGACAGTGGAGGTCTTCCTCCTGGTTGCTGGAGTGAGCAGCGTCAGAACGACCTTTGCCTTCCTTGACGGAGCCTTTTCCACGGATCGCAATCTTGGCTAGAGAGTCGTTTTCCATCTTCTTCAATGTGTTACCACGGGGTCCGATAAGTAAGCCAACTTTAAAGAGGGAGCTAAGTGTCAGTATCAAGGTCTTTTTTGTTAGATGTAGGTAAGATGAGGCTCATTCCGAGGTAGGACCAGCTCTGTCAAAACTTGCATAGTAATGGAGCTGATCAAACTCCAAAAGGGGAGGGGAAGGACAGTAAGAAGCTCGGTTAGGGTTAAAGGGTTAGCAATCATACTGAAGTTAATCTCTGGATAATCGTTGACCGGCACATAGACCTTCTCTTGGGTCTTGGTGGGCCTACGGTAATCCTGAGGAGGATGGTAGTTAGGAATGGTCTTCATCGCCTTCTCGATGAGCTTGTGGCGCTCATCTTCGAGGCGCTTCCTGTATCGGTACTCGCGAGTGTTGATACGTCGACCATGGTTGTCGTACTGAGGCGGTGGCGAGGGGGATCTGTCTTGTCGTTAGGAAAAGAAATTTTTACAAGCTGTTGGGGGACGATAATGCTTACCTGTCTCCATCCGCTGGGACGACATCGTCGATGCGCAGCTTCTGGCTAATCTCCTCAATACGCAGATGGAGCGTGTACGCCTCAAGCTGCTCACTGGTCATAGAAGACAGGATAGCCGTTGGAAGACCCATCAGACCAGCAGCTTTGTTCTCGGACGCATCGCCCCATCTGTTGCGCTTCTTGCGGCGGCGAGGGCCATCGGATTCGCTTCGTGGTTCAGGGTCGCGGCCACGCTTCAGGTCGCGCTCGGGGGTTTCCTCAGCGATTTCCTCGCCATCGCCACCAAAGCGACGACGGCTTCCCAGAGGGATGTTGTTCGAGCCGGTGATACCTTGGTTTCTCCACGACATCTTGGTGTTGATGGTGAATGGTGAAGGTGATGGGAAAGTTTGGTGATTGTGGAAAAGATTCCGCGACAGGGAAAATCGCCCTTTCTGCTTCTTTAGCGCGGGACCCACATTTCCTCTTCCACACAGGCTCACAGTCACATGATACCCCTAAACGCGCTTCATTTCTGAGTCACTTTCATGTGTACCTATACGAGTATGATAGTATAGTCCACCCCGACAATTCTGGCTATCCAAATCCGTTTCTAGCAACTGAGCTGGCGCTGATTTAACCTGAGCAGAGCGGATCGGGCTGAGCCAGGGTGATCAAAGTAAGACCAGCATACCTCCCGGGGCATATCGGTACCTAACGGTTCGGCCTGTGGCTTTGATCTGCGTTGCAGTGCAATGACAAACCTGGGCTACTCTCGTCCAGAATTGCATGCGTCTGGCACAGTCATGCCCGGCCCTTCGAACCCTCATTAGCCAGCGTACCGAGTCAGATCGAAGATCGTGGAGTTCTACTGCGTCCATGGCAAGGCGAAAGCGCTTGCAACTAAGTACTAACCATAGAGAATCCTAATACTGTACAAGGCTATTTTTCTAATGCCAATAGGCTCCGTTCGGACTCGCAGCGATTTACCCGGGCTTATTGAATTGTGGCTCAGACTCTTGACCATTCACACATTAGCTTGCTCACATCCCACAGAAGCATGGTAACACCTCTTGCTTATTCAGTTGAACAATATTACATAACACGAAATATATATTTAGATTCAATGTCGTGAATACAATTTCGTACTTTGTTGAATGTTGTCTACTGTCTCGATGAATTCTGAACAGGCTTCGAAAAGAGCTGGAAGTACAATTCTGAGAGTTTTGCCGTATATTCATGCTTTTGATAGAGAAAACAACACTCCAGAACTGGTCTCTACGTGAATCATACGATGTCGCCTAATATTTGTCTCAACGTATTGCTGTCCCAATGCAAAGTTGGGGCTACTCAATTGCTTACATGCTTGGAATCGTTTCCTACTCCGACTCTGTTGGGCAGCCTTACATACTAGTTCCAGCCCGGCTGCGATGAATAGTCAGCAATAAGTGCCTGAAAGGGGTGTTAAAGGCCGTGTGATATATTATTTTGGTAACCAACGTAAAGAGGCAGATTACCACAAAGTCATCTTAGCATAGCAAGCATTCGCTGAAAGTGACAGGTGGAATAATGTTATGCAAGACTCACAGGCTTTGATTGATCATTCTATATACAAAGCCAAATGCGTCGACTTTTGATCGATCATGGATGTATTGCCATCGAAAGATGGCCAACTGCTTCACAGAAGCTAACACTGATTGGACACTAACCAGAGATTGAATTCTTCTTCTCTACAAATCAGAAAGCTCCAAACGATCATAAAGAGAGTTGATATTTAAATGACCTGATATGGTAATGACAGAATGCTACATCCATAAGTTGGCTCACAGTTGAGCTACCCCTTTAAAAATTCAAGCAGCTTGACTTTGAGCCCCTCTGCCCTTAAATAGATTTCCTGCTCGTCTGTAACTAGATTAGTGAAAGTTCCTCAACTACTGGTAACTAGATTCAAGCCTTACCAGAGTTCAACGCAGTCCTCGTTCGGGTCCAGGCTAAGAGTTGTCAGCCTATACATGATACCCTCCCAAAAAGCCCTTAACTTACACATATCGCCAATTGGTGTAGGAAGTATCACCGCCATTCTCGCAGCCGTGATATTCTTTGGTGAAGCCATCGAGGGCGTCGTCGTAGGCAATGGTTCTGTTTTCCTCCTTGCTAATGTTCTGGAGGATAAACTTTAGACACTTATCGTCGACCGCTTGCTGCCATGGCTTCTCGTCAAAGTCGAACCCTCCATAGTTATTGTAATAACTGGAGGCCGAGCTGATTGCTCTGATAACGCCGGAATGACTATCGGGGAAAGGGGCGCCATGTGGATAGCATTTTGCTGAGGCAAGACGCAGAAGGGATGCAATGCCAGTGAGAGACAGAGTGAACTTCATGACGACGTTTTTGCTCAAGTAAAAGACAGCAATTGGAGGGTCTGATATGAAGCTATGTGGTAAAGGATGGTTTGTGAGTATAAACAAAATCATATCTGGCGCGACTTGGTATGCTTTATATACTTCTCAACATATAGAGGGGAAAACGCCTAGATACTGGAGGGTTCTGGAACCTCTTCTCGGACTGGCGATGTTACACTGCTTTGCATCGTCCTGCTATTTCTGGTCCTAGGAAGGGAGAGTCACCACGCGTATAGTCCATGCATCAAGTATCTGGAGCTTCACGAACAAAATTAGCTTTGCTTAGTGATGAGGTCGAGTTGCCTGCGTACTATGCATAAATCTACCTACATATAATAGTGTTCCCAAAACAGTCACCTTGGTGGGGGCATTGCTGACAAGGTCGCCCAGCGCGCGTGTTTATTTTGAGTTGGGAAATGTTTATTCTTTGGAATTTAGGTTATAAATGGAAAGGTTTAATGGCTTTGATAAGGTGATCCTTTCATTATATCAGAAACATGTCTTGATGACATGATGGTAGGATAAAATTATTGAGTATTGTATTGGTCGGTATATCCTTTGGCGTTGGTGGTAGGCGCCGAGGTAGTCCCTTCATACGATAAGTTGGTGTAATGGCAGGTTTTCTCATTCGCTTAATCGGACTCGACGTGGGCACTTCCCACGACACAGTAGGACTGTCGACCTCTCAGGCCAAGTTCAGACGCATTGTCATGCCTCTTATGATACAACTGGAGCTCTAAATAAAACCTCGTAATGCTTTTACCTTTGCTTAAGGAAAATACAAAACATGAAACATACATAGCATATGCACGAAGGGGAGGCATATTAATAGGATATGGTCATTGACCTTAAAGATAAAATAGTTGTAGTTCATTTATAAATTCGCCAAATGATTAATCTACTCCAGACAAATATTGTTCGCTGCCCATTCCTCACACTCGTAGGGGTAGTTTGAAAGGACCTGGTTACAAGTGTGGCACCATGCCGGATCCCCTTTCCCATCGTTCTCCGTGACGCATTGCTTCCACAGAGACAGACATTCCGCGTTCTTTTATGCGTCAGACTTGGTCTTCAAGCATTGGTCGGGGTACGTAGTGTACACGGGACAATACTTACGCTTGGTGCGGCCTGGACGTTAAAAGCCATGAGGCAAAGGCTGACGATAGTGGAGGCTCTCATCTTGAATGGAGTAAAATTAGAGATAATATGGTATGATATCTTTGAAATCAAATCCAGTGAGAGTACCTGGGCGTGGAATGTCCTTTTATATTTAGCGATCCCCCATTGTACTCAACGTGAAGGATCAAGTTTACGGCGTACTAGCGCTGGGAATGTCACAAACAGCTGAGGCGCCTCACCTAGCTCAACAATTTCCTATGTGTAAAATGAGCTATTTGAATTCACCTTGGCACCAAGCCGGAAGGATTGTTCCTGTGCACGTTTAGTAGTGAACTTCCACCTCCTTCGGAAACGACATGGGACACGATCGGAAGGTGGGGGCTAAATGAGATGTTAGCCATCGAACTAAACATCCTTCTTACCCAAAGACCTATAATGGATTCAGTTTAAAGCGGCAGAACAGGCCCATTGTATGGATTTTAATGTAAGAATGTGGAGTTTCAATATTTGCCCATCCCGGGGATATATGGGGCTGCGCGGGGAATGTCGGTTAATGACTCCGATCGGCCGTGTAAAACTTGCGTATCTCGGTAGAAATACTTTTACGGATCTCAACCCCGAACGTGGATCGTTCTGACTATGGACTGGGTGCTAAATTTAGTAAACAAATTTTGAATTTCATTTTCTTTCCCATAAAAGAAAAAGAAAAAAAAAACAAGTTGTCGTTAGTTCTATTGTTCACCTTCGTTTATAAGCTGATACTAACTCTGTAGCATGAGCTCGACAGCTCACAATACGACCAAAGCGAACTTAGGCCTATTCGATACCCAATCACAATTCAAATATCAGTTGCAGCATCCAAAAGCTACCTTTAACGGCATGCTCCAGTTCCTACGTCAAGTCAACATGAAGTGCGCGAATGAGAATGCCTGAAGGTCTGGTCTATGGTGTGTGATTTAGCCGCACGACTCGAACTGGTAGGGCATGGAATCGGTGCGGAACGCGCATCCCGCATGAGACTTTGATCGTTTAAGCGTGTTGCACAGAACATGGCGGATCACATGGGGTGACATGCCCACCTTGGCTTGCGGCCAAATCCAGAATGGCATATAGGCAATGCAAGTGAACTCTCGCCTGTTGATTACGATTCATAAAACTCAATATCTAGCTTAAGGGTTTATCCAAAAACGAAGCGCTTATAATTTTCGCCTATCTTTTCAACCCCTTGCTCTAACTCCCAGCCTTTTAGCTTACAAATAGTCCGATACATATCTTCTAGAGCATTATCAATGACCTCGCCTGCAGAATGAAGGTCACTCTCAACGAGTATTCTGTTATCAGGCACTGCACGTAAGGCGCTCTCGAACTTGGCTTTGGCGGCCTTTGTAGATAGGTTGTGTGTTTGAGAGAAGGAAAAGAACATATCTGACGGAATGGAGGGCTTGAGATACTGTTTTACCGCATCGCTCTGACCGCTGAAAGAGTGAAGACATATCCGCGGCGGGAAAGGCTTAGGCCGGTCATCCTCAACGGCATCAGCCTTCTCTCGAGAACGTTTATTGCGTCCTTTCCGCTCGTAGCCCTTCCAGCAACTCGTCAGGAGGTCGAACAAGACCCCGTTCACCTGCACTCCATGAATGCTCACCGCTCGTCCGAGTTCACCTGCTAATCGTAGGTGGGCTAAGAGAATAACCTTTTGATGCTCCATACGTATATTGTGCGGGCTGAGTGGCCGGCGTTGTCTCCCGCCTGGAGTTCGGCCCGGGTCTTGGTCCTTCTTTTCGTGTGACTCCCATTGCATCGGCAAGCGGAAGATTTTATCAAGCCCAATCTCTCCAATCATGGCCACAGGATCAGCTTTCAAGCGCTGTCTCGTCTGTGAGATGAACTCAGAAAGCGGCCCAGGAGTTGGGAGATCGTGCCAGAATGTAGCGGTTTCAGGTGCTGGAGAAAGAACCGCCTTGTAGTGCTTCTCTTTGGCAGCTTCGATGTCCTCCCCTTCAGTCCATGTGAAAGTTGGAGTTGTACTTGAGTCGTCATATAGTTCGTGTGAAAACCAAGGGTGCCTCCCATACCCAGCTAGAACAGTCTTGGGTCCATCCTTCGAGAAACAACTGGGGTCCTTCACACCGTGAAGCTTGGTCATTTGTTCAATGATGGGCTGGTCTTGGGTTCTTGTTGCCATGATTGCAATTGATTTCGCTCGCATAGTTGGTACTTCGCTTATTGAGAATCGGCGTTCTCCAACGTGGCAATGGGCATCAAACGCTCCGACATGCCATGGAAATGGGGCCTCATCTGATGCTCGCGAATGCGGTGCCGCGGCTGATGGCGTCGCATCGCCGTGGGCTTCTCCGTGTGGACACATTATGGCGGTGTTGAGGTCAATAAATTGATGCTAGATATTTTGAAAATATTGATGAGAAGTTGTATATTTGCCATGTTTCTTGTTGCCGATGTTTTACAAGAAAAGAACAAAAGTATTGGTTTGGTGACTCATACTTCTGTGGGAAGCTGACATCTAAGCCGATCATTGCCAGGATATAGATCAGACCAACAGTCTTAGTCGTATTGAAGCCTAAAATCAAGCGTAATTGGTATATGAAGTGTTCAAGTGGGAAAAAGAGTCATTCAATTTTATCAAACTCTTTCGATCATTCGTAACAAATACAGAGTGTTCTTGCTAAGTCGTCGGTTGCCTTGGGCCGAGCCCTTGCAACTCGCACTCTACAGACGATACCGGAACCCAACCGTCTTCCAATCCGTCACATCTTCATAGTCCTCCGGACGAAGTTGCACATCGGCCACTACTTCGTTCGCATCTTTTCCGTCAACTCCAGTCGCGACCTTGCCATCGGCCACCGCCCCAGACGCACCGGCGCTGCCCTCAAAGCCTTCCTCTCTCGCGCGTTTGCGGTTCATCCATTGTAGGTAGAAGCGCTGAGAGATCGCCAGCACGATGACGAGCGCGTAGCAGATCATGATGGTCTGGAATGCTGTCGAGTAGGTTGGCGCCTCGCTGTCATGGAAAAATTGGGGTCCTGCGATATTGCCGGCGCAGTAGGCCATGAAGATCATAGCCGTGATAGTCATCTTCTTGGTGACACCACGGTAGTTGGACTGTACGAGGGCCATGTTGAGAGGCATGGCTGCGGGGCCGGAGGACAGGAGGAAGTAGGCGAAAAGCTGAACGCCGCGCGAGATGTGGTCGCGGTTGTAGATAATGGCGGCGCCAGTGACGCAGGGCACAACTACGGCGATAATGAGCAGACAGTTGAGCGTGCGGTAGCGACCGGCAAGCCAGCCCGTGCCGGCGATGATGCTGGCGGTGATGACCGAGTACGGGATGTTGATGAGCGTGGACTGCAAGTCGGTGAACCCAAAAGACGTGATGACGATATTGCTGAAGCTATGGGTGCCGCCGTTGGGGATTTGCGTCAGCAACTCGATGCTGAAGATGAACCAGGTCTTGGGGTCCATCAAACACTCCTTGACCTGCTCAAACTTCCATTTGGTGTTCTCGGTGCTTCCCGTGCCAGCGATGACAGTACGGTCAGCAGCATACTGGCGCTCCTCGGGCGTCAGGAATCGCGCCGTGGAGATGGAGTCGGGAAGCCAGATAAAGATAGGAATGGCCCAAAGGAAAGTCCCAATACCCAAAATAATGTACATCCACCTCCACGGCCGGACATGATCATCAATATGTCCAAGGCCGAAAGCCAGCAAGCTGGAGAGCAGCCCACCGACAGAGTTGCCAGCGAACCAAATACCAAGGCGAGTTGGCATCTCGTCGCGAGTGTACCACGTTGAGGTGAGGAACATGAACCCAGGAGTAATAGTAGCTTCTGCGACGCCGAGCAGAAAACGCACCGTCATGAGCCCGCCGAAGCTGGAGCAAGCGGCCGTGAGTGCCACAACAATACCCCAGAAGACAGTGTTGACCGTCAAATATTTAGCGGTGGGTAAACGCGCGATGAGGATGGTGGTCGGATATTCCCAGATCAAGTACCCAAAGTAGAAGATGCTCCCGACCCAACTATACTGTTGCCCTTGGAGATTCTGATAATTGTCAGTTCACAAGTCGAACACTTTTTACCAAGGGTATTGTAAAGACATACATTGTCCTCGCGCAAGCCAAATACGGCCGCACTGGAGAGGATAATCTTGTCCATAAAGTTGAACATGTAGGTCACAAACAACAATGGAATAATGGTACGGTCAATCTTGCGCAGCACCGTCTTTGCCATGTTACTTTCGGGCAATTCATCAATAGCAGGTGATACACCATTACCTGATGGGCTGCCATCCTCGGCTGGAGCTTGAGTGGCCATATCGAAGTGAAATCTCAACAATGGCTCCCGCTCTGAGGTATATTGGACCTGTTGTTGATACTCTCGGTCTGTCGCCACAGGGCTGTTGTCGAAGGGAGCGGGCTCATTAAGTAAACCTTCGCCTATCGCGCGGCCTGCACGACGAGTTTCCGACGGCAGGGACATTATCTCGCAACCTTATCTCTTCCCCGCGGGAAGCCCAGAAAACAGGCGATCCTGTCCGACGTCGGCAGCCATACCAGTAAGGGCCCTTGCGAGCGGCGCGGCGAATTACTGGCCAGCGATGTGGTGATCCCTGCTTTGAGGGATGGTGGGTGATACCGAGGAGGGGGGAGTTGAGCGGAGTTCTGTGGAGGCTGGTATGTTTCTGCTGATAACAAAAGCCGGCGGTCGGTACAGTCCGACCGGGCTTTGAACACTGTTATGTGGCAGACGTTGAGGCGTTCCCCGACAGTACGAATGTATATCGACTTTATCAATATGCATATTTAGCTCCCTCGCAAACAGTTTAGTTTCCCCATCATTGCGAGAGCCGAAATTCAAATATCTCTTAGTGAAAGAACCGCCAAGCGGAGCCCAGCCGGAAACCGTTGCCTAGCCCGGAGCCGGAGCCGACCGCAAGGCGGAGGTACGCCAGCCGTCTCACGAGATACGTTGCCATCCATGGCAATGCTCCGAGTTAGGTGTTTTCTTTTCAATCTCAAACGAACTTAGGATATTGTGATCTAAAGTCAAGATGAATGGTCTTGAAATATCCCCGTTTATTGCTTCCCTCCCCAAGGTCGAGCTGCACGTTCACATTGAAGGGGTGCTTCGTCCAGCGCTACGATGGAAGCTAGGCCAGCGCAATAATATCCCCATCAAGACCAAAGGGGTCGAGTATAAAACATACGAGGAACTTCTCGAGTCTTACAAGGTCACCTACAACCACCGCCCGGAGCAAGGTGGCCGGAAAGACGTGCCTACGTTCCTGGAGGCCTACTTCGCCGGATGCGAAGTCCTAAAAACAGAAGATGACTTCTACGAGCTGGCCATGGACTACCTCCTCCGGTGTAGCGAGATGAACGTCCGCTATGTTGAGCCTTTCTTCGACATACAAGCCCATACGAGGCGAGGTGTATCAGCAGAGGCCGTATTAAATGGCTATCTTCGCGCGCAGAAAGACGGCGCCAGCAAGCACGGTGTTGAGTCGAATTGGATCTTCTGTTTTCTACGTGATGAGCCAGTCGCAGATGGCGAAGCCGCCTACGAAACAGCTTTGCCTTGGGCAGCAACACCTGGGGGTAAAGGTCTTTTCCACGCTGTTGGGCTGGCGAGTAATGCCTATGAGCGACCACCTAAACTGTTTCAGAATGCCTTCGAACGAGCAAGGAAGGACGGGCTACATGTTACTACACATTGCGACTTTGGGCAGAAAGACACGCACGAGCACATCAGGCAAGCCATTTTCGACATTCGCATCGACCGTATCGATCACGGCCTAGACGCCCTTGACGAAGACGAACTTGTTAATGGTCTCGTGGAGAAGGGCATTGGTCTAACGCTTTGCCCTCATGCTTATCACAGAAGAACTGCAACGGAGGTGCTCTTCCCCAAATTGAGACAATTACTCGACAAGGGCGTCACTTTTTGCATCAACAGCGACGATCCCGTGTACATGCACGATGTGTGGATTGATGGGAACATGCAAAAAGCTATGCACTATGGCGGCCTCTCGCGAGCTGAGATGGTGCAACTGGCTCGGAATGCGGTTGATATGAGCTGGGCGAGTGATGCTGTGAAGCAAAAGATCTATGGCGAACTCGCGGAGGTGAAGGTCGATGGCAGTGATCCGTCGTTACCATAAATGACCGACGAATTAAATAAATAATCAATTTTATCACATCATCGAGTACGCTGAAGCTTTAACCCCATTTTAGGAGGCTGAATCAAACGTATCGGGCCCTCGACATTTGTAGTAACATAATGAAACAGTCAACTAGACAGTGCCCTCACAGCCTGCCTTGGTCCAAGAGACGTGGTCTTTATGATCGTTGCAATATGGTCCACATTGCACAGTAATGTGAAATGTAGCAGATTCTCCTTCCTTTGCTCTGCTGTAGTCTTAGTGTCCAACAGTGGCTATCGATATTATATAGGTATTCTTTCCACTCCTTGTCGAACAGTTGCGGGAGCAAACAGTATTGGCCGCCCTAATCCAAAACCAAGATGACATTGGTACTGACAATCTACATTCCCATATTTAAAATCTTCTCTATTGTGCATGTTGAGAATTTCGATGAAGCAAAGGGCTAGAGGGAAGACTCCCTACTAAGCTTCCCAGCATCCTCTGTCAAGTTTATACAGTCTCGTTGGATAAGGTATCCCGGTTCTCTCAAATCCTCAAAGATCCAATAAGAGTGTTTGATGTTTCCATATCAAAGCACCTACAGAGAAAGAAATCCCAAACAGCTCATTCTCAAAAGCCCCAACAGACCCCTCGATGTTTGGCCACTGCACGTAACTGGGGGAATCTCACCTTCCTCTCCCCCCTTTTCAACTCTCTGAAGAAGCAATAGACAGAACCTTCACAGCTCAGTCAAAACTTGGTACATCGAGCTTTGTCCCACGCCTTTACGCGATAGGCGCGAAACTAGCTTCGTAGTTGCGAATCTCTTTAATAGCAACTTTCTCCAGCCGATTAAACTCGAGACGTATTCGACTTCAAAATCCACTCAGCATGTATTTAGACGAGTCTCTCATTGAGTCTTGATGAATGTAATACTTTTACAGATGTCACTCGATCAAGACTTGTATCTCTGATCCGTAAAAGGGAACTGGGGCTGTTCAATAGATAATCTTGATTGAATGCAGCGTGCCAATCAATCGGATCATTCGGACAGCTGTACCTACTGCTCACGTTATGAGCAATACCTAACGCATCTGTACCTTACGCTACCTGGAAGCTCAAAAAAGCTACCATCTGATATCTTGGTGTCTTTTATTGGCGACTTCCCCGCTACTTCAACTTATTTTCGTTCAAGCAGCTCTCTTACTAAGGCTTTATTGAAGTCGCTTAAGGACAACAAAGCTAGCTCCTTTCTTTCCTGGTCTTTTTGCGTGGTTCACTAACGGTACAAGGACGAGGCTCTCTGCGGATGATATCGACCAGGAGGTTTGAAAACACGCCGCACGTATTGACCAAGACTGTGAAAGACACGATGATATGGAATTTCTCGGATCAGCTGCCTCAGGGCATCGTTGATCATGCACTCTTACCCTACATCTCTTTCGTGAAACTTGACGTACGTATTTCTCTAGTGGATGCTTGGAGAGTCTTTACTGCCAAGTGACGGCTGCCTGTAAGTAGAGGGCGATATCCCTCTTGGAACCCCTATTGCCAAGTAACACACGCCTTTGCAGATCACGTCCATTGTCACTTATTCATACGAAAAAGGTTGTTCCGCGACCGTAAGTATGTCCAATGTAAGTCTCGGGGATAGTATAAGCGGAAATTCCGAGGCACAAAGATATTATTCGCAAAAAGTTTCCCTCGTCGTACTGGTCCACTTACTAGGATACGAGAGACATCTATCTGCCGGTTGACCAATGCACCACGATATCCCTAATCCGGAAGAATGGAACTTTGGCCAGACACTTCTTTGGCTAACTACGTGGATACTTTGTAATTTAATTACCATCTCTTGAATTGCTGCCATATTTGCAACTCAAGAGGAACTAGGGTTTTCGCCGGCCGGCGACTGTGCCGAAGACAATAGGTGCTTGGACCAAGTAATTCGCCAGGTTGCGACTCCTTTTGAGCATGACACCTTGCGCCACTAGGAAGGATTTGACATGAAACGCCCATGCTACTGGCCCAAAATTGAGCTGCTGACTGACAAATTTCGATCATTCCATTCTCCACAAGCGGAATATTATGCTGCCTAATGTTCCGACGATACCGTAGAGGGAGAAAAAGTGTGAACGAGAAAGGCGCAACAGAGCACAATCCTGTGAGGACTCGGTGACCTTGTTAAATATTCGTAGGTGACTGGCTTCGCTAAAGCCCTTATATCACAATAGACTGCTATTTAATTGGATTGAATCTCTTAGGAAAATTTTAGAATCAGTAGCATGCGACAAAATCAACATCAAACACCGGCGCAGGCCGGCGAGGGCCTGATCCCTGCTCAAGACCCTGCGTTTAAGGGCCCAGATAATAATCCTTCAACCCAATGCTTTCAGATATATGCACAGACTTTCCTTAGGAAAAAGTGTCAGAGAAGTAGATCTTGCCTGATAGTGGACATATCAGTAGATAGTCTTGTAGGGATTGCCCTGCGCTGATGGGATGAATCAGGCAATTGATTACACGATGGAGAACCATAAGCAATCCTTTGCTTCACTATAGAAAACGCAAATTAATATATTTCAAGCTAGGCCCTTTGCTTTGCACAGCCCTACGATGCGAAAGTCGTCCTTTTCATTTGAAGCCTTGCTGTGCTAGCCTGCGGGTTGCCCTTCGTTCGCTTTCCTTCACCCACTCTCATTCATTCGTTTTCGGGGCCCAAGTTGACGGGTTCCTTTCGCTCTTTAATCAGGAACGACACGGCTGTGGCACTTAATACATCAATATGGTCTCTGTCCGGAGGAGCTGGCTCAGGCCGCAACTTGCTAGCGCGCTGCTGGTGTTAACGAGCCTCAGCGGCTTCAGTCATGGATGGTTCCAAGACGATACCTGCGACGACATTGCTCCTCAGTTGCAGGAGGGCATGAAGAATGCCTTTGCAATGGTCGAAGCGGCGCGCAAGATGATGACGGCGCTTGAGGAGCCTGTCGACTGGGACAATCGTTCGCCCAAGCGTGTGGCACAGGAGGATCTTATTTCGTACATGTTTTACGGCCTTCTCACCGAAGACAATGACTTTGCAACCGAAAGCCCTGAGTGGGCAGGTGTGAAGAAGAAATTAGACTGGATTTATGGTCAAAGCAAAGGACGCACGGATGGATCACCTCAGCCGAAGCCGAAGCCGCAGCCTTTCGACGACGAGAGGGCGGACAACAAGGAATTCAAGTATGGTGCTCTGGACTATGACGATACGGTCATTTACTGCCAATACGATGGCCATTTCAAGGAGGAAGAGGGAAAAGACAGTGCAGAGGATTTAACTGTCTTCTTCAACTGGGAGATGAATGACATCTACACTGACTGCCGAGATAACGACGGTGTACTGGCCTGGACTGGAAGCTTGAACACCCATAATGATATGCTGCCGGCCCAGATTCAAATCTGCAATCATATCTTCGAAAAGGTTAAGCATGACGCTACAGACCGCGAACACGTAATCGAGCGTTTCGACCCCTTGACAAAGATGCTCGAAGTCTTGCCCCTACTCAAGAAGCCCAAGAAAATCATTGATTTGGCATTGGACGTCATTATGGTCCACGAGCTCTCCCACGCAGTCCCGGCTGATGGTACAGCTGACTCTGAGGGTGACGCTTCATACGGATGGGATAATATCGTACGGCTCTCGCATCTCGGCGATGTTGCCCTCCAGAATGCGGACACCTACGCATGGTTCGCTGCAGGAGCTTGGCTCATAGAGAATAACTTGAGGTTTGTGCCCGAGGGGACAATCATGGTGATTCCAGATGACGATGGTGATGGGGATGATGAAATGGAGGATCCTGATGACGATATGGAAGATCCCGACGATGAAGACGATGAGATGGAAGATGGAGATGGGGAAGAGGAGGAAGAGGAAGAGGAGGAGGATTCCGACGAGGATGAAGAGATGGAAGACATCGAGATCCCAGGCTAAACGGGCATTTAAATAATCCAAGATCTAACTCTTATCTTATGCCTAGCTGCTGAGTGCTGCCATAGCGATACATAGCCATCCATTTGAATTAAGCGAAACACCATTGATTAAGCCCCTTAAGAAAGATTCCCTGCCCCAGTCTTCATCAATATCACAAAATGAAAGCCATCACCAAAACAGCGAAACAAGTCCCATACAGCCCAATTGTAGCAGCCGAGCTCTCCTGGTCATCCTCCATGTCTACATTCGTCTTCTTTTTGGAAACTCCATTGATAACGCCTTTCTTAACATTACGCTGTTCGACGGGGTGCCCACTCGCCTGCGGCATGCCAGCATGACAGGCTATATCTTGCTTACCGCTGACACAACTCGTCGACGTAGAGGTGGGAGAAGACTCGGACATCGCCGCAGATGCATAAACAGTTGAGTAGGCTGTTGTTGTGAGTGTAGTGATGGTGAAAGGTCTCGTACGCACGAGTGTGGTCTCTGGTGTAGGCGACTCAGTCTCAACACTCGACTCAATGACAGTGTGGTAGTAGCAGGTATTGGAAAAGGTTATGATACTCCCAAATTCTCGGGAAGAAGATGAAGCCGGAGGAGGAACGTAGGGTTCAGAGACATCGTAGGCGGTGGTTGAAGGTATTCCGTATCCAATAGTCGAAAGCATGGTCCATGGGTCGTCTGAGACGCCTGCAGGGGGGCTGGAACTACCAGAATTACATCAGTAAGCTATGTCATTTAGCCAGGAAGAAAACAAAATATGCAGGGAAGAGGAGGCTGACGGTGATGGGAGACTGCTAGACGTCTTTTGCGGTGGGTAAAGCCAGTCAACGGTGACCGTGGCTGTGATCGAAATTGGAGTGTCTTGCTCGCTGCGAGAGATTATGCCAGCCGCGGCGCTCCTCAAGAGCATTGAAATAAGGACGATCAGTAAGTTTGTCATTATTTTAGATTGATAGTAAAATGAAAGTCCTAGAGATTGGAGCTGATGGCGCAAGGAGAAAATGAGCTCACAATGTAGCTCCTTAAGTATAAAAGCTTTTGAGTGCCTTTCCAAGCGTCTTCGGCCATAGTTTCCCAAAGCAGAAATGGCCAGAGACAGCGTTTGCTTGCCTACACCATCTTCGTATTGTATGTTTGACGATTGAGAAGGAGATGACACACGATCCTCGAGTGTCAGAAAATTGTAATTGATCTTTTTCCCGTAGCAATGTTAGTTGTGCGCTGGTGAAGAGCAAATCATAGAATTGGGCATATACGACCACTTCCGGGCATCCCCGTGGAACAGAGAACAGCGCAGTTGTACGGGAATCGGCAGAGTTCCATATCACAAGGAGCTACCAATGACAATGTCCCAACTGAAGCACAGAATAGACTTAGAATTACACTTGAGACACTTCCGCCGATGAAAGTGTGGCACTCGACCAGATTCATGGATCAGCAAACAGCGACATATTGGCAACTGCCCTAGCAGCAGAACGCGAGGATCTCGCACCAGACACTAAGTCTTGATCCAAGAGCTTCAATATATCAGCTTGCTCCAGATATTTGATATACTCTCCTAAAATCGTCATAGGTCAGCATGTGGCATTTGCAGGTCGCATTACATGAACACTGCAGTGCAAGACCCTTACCTGCCACTACCCAGCGTTTGCCTAACACACGCAGCCCTTGTACGAGATCCCCTAGGCTCTTGAGCATGTCAGGCTCATGATCCTGCCGTATAGACCACGCGCACTCCGTGACAGCATGGTACAAGCAATGCGCCACAAGCGGACACTCAACGTTGCCCCTCCCTACGAAGCGGGCGATCTGGGGCGCTGCGCGGGAGGCTATCGCCCGTATACCCTCCATTGATGTGCCTTGCATCTCTGTCTCCAGGGCGATTCTTGTCCGCCCGGCGGGGGTGTCGGGCTCGTTGCATCCGTACAAGTTGTACAGTATGAGACGAGCCGAGCAGCACAAGGCCAGGGCGACCAGGCTTAGGGAGGCGAAGGGGGGTCTCCTCTTTGGTAACAATGGTCCCTCCAGCGCCGATTGAAGTGCCGAAAGAGTTCCATGTAGACCCATGGCCTCTTCAACAATCTCTCCTATATCATCAGAGGAAGTGTTCTGCCTTTCCTGGTGGCGTAGGACTTTACCCAAAAGGAGTGCTGCTTGGCATGTCCGGGCAAAGGGGCTGACCGTGGTAGCTTCTGAGAAGGACTGAGTATAACAAGGCTCGTTTGCAACAACGAGTCCCTCCTCCTAGTCATCGTCATTGACAGGTAGGAGGGCATCAAGACTTGGCTCTGGTGCTGCCAGAGGCAACCTAGTGGTGCCCACATTCGCATACTGGGACAAGGGACAAGGTGGTCAATTGAATTGTTACACGCTTTGCATTCCACATGCACAAATTGTTACATACTTACCGGTCGAGTATAGAAATCGCCCATCATGTCTTTCGTTGCTCTTCGGCTAGGCCTCAGATCTCCGCCGACTTGAACAACTGCTGAGCACGTTTTCTGTCATGCATGCCCATAAGTGCTCTAAGTCTGGCAGCTTGTCCTAGGGTAAGATACGCAGCTGGGTAGATGGAATGACTGAGTTCAAATAAGGTCAGCAGAGCCATCGCCTGTACTAGCTTCGGTGAGACGAGTCCAGAGAGCTCAGCTGAGGAGCAAAGGGACTTGGTCAAAGTGCAAAGCGAACAGCCTTTAGGATCCTATCCAAAGGTCCCCCGGGTGCTGCACAACGAGCTTTATGGCTAGAGCGACTAATGAATCGCAGTCATCTCTATTTTCTGTATGGTAAGCATGGCTGTGAAGGAGGCGCTTCTTGCTGATAATGGGTAAGGAATGGTGAATTGCTCCAAGGTACTCCTCATAAATGAGCGAACAACTTTTTCCCACATTAGTTGGAGCCGCCTCGGCAAGCGAAGGGGAGGTAGTGATAGAGAAAGCATTTGTCTTCAATGGGCTGAACAGTTTCCAAGAAAAATGACGTTGGGAAGGCAATGTTGGAGCAGGAGACATCAGGCAGCTGGATGGCACCCGGTGAGAACGGCATCAATGGCACGCGAAAGTCTTCTCGAAACTCCATTCTGTCCATATCCCGCGCTTTTGAGTTCCCTCTCGAAACCCATGTCTCTAGTCTGGTCCATCTGGACTCCACAAAACAGTGTAGTCGCGTTTCTTGCTCAATCGCACGCACTGACGCCCCTTGTCAGTCCGGATGTAGGGCATAAGAGGAGAATAGGGCTCACCAGCGAGCAGGAAGGCAGCTTCCGGGTGTATTTGCGCTTTAATCGTCTTTTAAGAGTTAACATAGCGAATATATCAATCTTTTGTGTTGGTGAAAGTCATACCGGCGTTCTCGTCATGATTGTGGCGCCGTGAAACATGCCATTGATGAGAATTCGTTGTTGAACAGCCCATCCAGCTAAACAATAGCGCAGGTTTAGATGCACCTAATTACATAAAAACGATGATACGGAACTTTAAGCGAATGTCCGCTTCGATGAAAGGTCATCAAATATGAGTGCAGAGAGCGACTCAATGACTGGCTGTTTGATAAATGTTATGCATATAAGCCGCCCTAGGGTAACCCGGCCCCGCCCGGAGCGGATTCGGAGCGGACATGTACGCTGCCGCTGCCGCTCGAGTATTTGGTGATGGACGTTAGACGAGGTTTCCTCCGGTTGATAGAAAATGCTTAGCATGTAGGATATTAAGCTACTGGTTGGTAGAGTGAATGACGATAAGAACAAAGTATAAAAGATGAGCTTCCCTCGACTGACGAGTAAATGGAAGGCAGACACATCTGAACAATCGCTACTTGACCTCACTACAAAGGAGACCCCCATGAAAGAGAGGCTGCGAATTTCACAAGATGTCTGATCCTTTTCGTCCATATGCGCACTTATATGAGGACCTTAAGGGACCAGGCGACCAACGCCCTACCGCTCTGCAAGTCATCTAAGACGGAGACATAGTCGGAGAATGGCAAGGGAAGGTCGTGATCGTGACAGGAGCCACTTCGGGAATGGGCGTTGAAAACGCCAAAGCTCTGTATGAGACGGGCGTTAATGTATTCCTCACGGCTCGCGGCATGAATAAGGCGCAGACTACGAAGGAGTACATTCTAAAGTCAAGCACCGGACAGGGGCGCCTTGAAGCTATCAAGATGAACCAGGGCTCACTTGATTCCGTGAAGCAAGCTTCCAAGACGTTCCTGGAACAAAGGTCTAGGCTTGACATTTTGATTCACAATGCTGGTGAGTCGGATCCCTTTTAGTGGGAGAAGCAGAAGTGATGATGCGAAATATAGGGATCATGGCTCCGCCCTACTCCAAGACTAAAGACGGCTTTGAGAGGCAGTTTAGTGTCAATCACTTGGCTCACTATCTCTTTACTGTTCTTCTCCTGCCAACACTTCGGAACTCTAGCAGTGATCTTTTCAAGTCACGCGTGATCAATGTGTCTTCGTCGGCACATCGCTACGCCAAGACCAACTGGGACGACTACAATCTCGAGTAACCCGATGCCTACGAGCCGCACGCGGCATACGGCCAGTCCAAGACGGCTAATATCTGGACAGCCAACTACATTGATCGTACTTGGGGCCCTTGCGGTGTTCACGCCTTGTAGCTGCACCCGGGAGGCATCTGGAGCGGCCTGCAAGCTTTCACAGACCCCAAACTCATCGAACATTGGAAGACGCTGGACGGGATCAAGAAGAGCCAGCAGTCGGCAGAGCAAGGAGCCGCCACAACAGCATGGGCTGCAACAGCAAAGGTGTGGGAAGGGAAAGGCGGAGAGTTCATGTCACAGTGTAGTATCGCTCCTCCTGCTGAGGATCTTCTGCCGCCAGATAGTGTTGGGGCTGCTCCGTGGGTGCATGATGTTCAGGGTGAGGATCGGCTGTGGGAGCTCAGTGCGAAGCTGGTTAAGGGCTGGGTCGAGTAATGTCACGTTAATTATCTCAATGTATCTGATTGCTGTTCTTTCGCAGTCAAGCTTTGTGGAGTTGATTATGTTCTTCCACCACTTACAGCTGTAACTTGAGCACGTTGCTGGCCCTTTTGAGAACACCTTCCCAACTAGCAATTGCAGACTCAGAAAAGGGGGGATGATCGAATGCTCGGCAATCTACGTCCAACACACTACGTCTGCTCAACTCGACATCAAAACAATTGCCATGATGATCTTGGATGAGCTAGTCGAACTCCATAGAGACTCACGGCTCACCTTTAGGCTTGTGTAGTTCCCCAGCGCATGAACTTGAAACGCACGGTTGACCCAAAAAGGTCGGAAAGTCGGAAAGTGAGGGACCCTTGGAGTCTGCGTCGCGGCAGTTGAATGACTTTGCCTTCTTGGCTTAACCAGATATGCAGCGTCTAGTAATATCCCTAGTCGTTTGACTGCGAGGACCAGCCCCACTGTGGTCAGATCAGTTTCTTACGTCCTGGTGCATGGCCAAGCTTCAATCGAGAGGGCAAAAAATACCAGTGCGCTCGATTGGTGGAGTAGGCGAATTGACCATATGGATCTATAGTTATTATTATATTCATGCGCCGTGGGTAGTAGTAAACAATAATTAGATCTGTGGATGAATTGCACAGGCAGCCAGAAATGGATCCTGGACCGGGAGGAAGAGGATGGTCCGCGGAGGGTCACATGATCTGCATTTCCTCTTTACTCTTTGCTCTTTGCTCTTCTCAAGGTTGACGCTTTGACCACGTGACGTGACAGGACGGGATCTCTGCTCCTGGCTCCTACGAGTACCAATCAATCGAAAGCAGGCCAAAGCGTTCAAAAATGTCAAAGCGTCCAAAGCCAGACAAGCATGTGCGTCACAGCTTGGCTCCTTGTTGGCGAGCTTGGAGGGCAATCTTGTATTACGTTGCTTCAGATGCCAGATTTCTCGGATGCCTAATATCACCTCGTCATGAAGGACTATTAACATCTATCGCGGGCATGAGAGACCAATTACAGAATTACACAGACAGTGGTCTGATCGGACCGAACCCCAGGCAAACCGGCCAACTGGCCCAGCAAAATGGCAGAGGCTGTGGAGTCGGAAAAATATCTTGCCTGCAGCTGCTGAACATCCTCTACGATTTGAACTATTTTGAGATGAGATCAATCACTTACTTCAACTTGGATCCGTGATAAGGGGATCGGGTCGGCCGTTGTGAGCCGTTGACAACCCGACACTTGGAGGACTAGCACCAGGACCAGGACCAGGACCAGGACAAGGAGCGGCAGAGGATGTTAGGCTAAGTTTCAATGGCCAGTTGTGGCTTGCATCGCCGTTCTACTGCCTTGCCGGGAGGCACAAAGTGCTGGATCATCAGTCCTTGTGTGCTATTAACGGTACAGGCAAAAGCCCACCACTGACACCAGCGCAGACGCAGTACAGACATCCGGGTGTCGTGCCGTACTCGTAGTGAGTCGCGGAAGAGGAGAGATTGCACGGACAGCCCAGAATGACACCCTTGGTTGTCTCTCTGCCCGCAATTACCAGTTCGTCTACACTTAAGGTAGGTAGGAGAAGACACACCAGCACTAGCTGAGTAGGAGAAACAGCTGCTTTGGAACAAAGTGGCGCACAGAGAGCAGCCCTGGCCCATCTGGTCTCTGCCATGTTTAGCAAGTCATTCTGGGAATACCCACAGTACGACTGGCGATGTGCTACGGGGGCAGACACCGTGTCATACAGTGTCTGTCTGACCGTCAGCTCTCGGGATGAGAGAGACATCAGCTAAGCTTGTGTGTGGCTTGCGCTGACCGCGGCGACTCCGGGTCAAGGCAACAATTATGCGCAACAAGCGCATCCACAGAAGCATGAGTATCGTCATTTCGGCGCTTCCAGTGTTGCTTTCCTACAGCCTCGAGGGAGGCGATGATTTAGTACACAGCTGAAGCAAATCCATCGAGGGCGTCGTTTCAAGACATCGACGACCCCGCGAGAAGAAGACGAGTGTGCTGTGGGCGGACCAGGGCGGAGGATTTACACACGGTGTCGAATGCGCGTGATGTCGAAATCTGCGTCTGGGACTCTGGGGTCGAAAAGGTAGAAGCGGCCGCTCCATCACTGGCATCGCTGGCATCGCTGGCCATAGCGGGGAAAGATCCTGGTCCTTCAAGTGTACATCATGGTTCCGCGGTGGGGAATTGGCTGCCATGCACAAGGGTCATGGAAGCCGTGCAGAACGCTTCCATCCTCCAGCGTTCTGTTGCCTGCAGGTGTCGAGACGAGTTGACACGTCGATCTACAAGAACGGAACTGGTATTAGTCGATCCACTACAGAAGCTCAGGGGGCCAACCCAACTAGGGCTGGTCAAAGTCGACGACTACTGCATGTGAAATCGCAGGGACATGCCAGTTGTGACGCGACGGCCGAAGGAAGCTGGAACGACAGTGTCAGGTCTTAGAAGCTGGCTTTCTTTAGTACAATGTCTTATGTACGCTCGTGCCAACGGATCACCAGCGTCTTGGGTTTCCAGCGATGGCAGGCGATAATAGCGAGCGCGAGTCTGTGTTTATAGCCCCATGGGCGAGACAGACAAACAAGACATTGGGGTCCTCGGCTGTCAGGATTCATGAATATCGAATGATACATAACAATCTACAGGGAAGGGGGAAAGCAAGCCCCCGAAATGGCATGATCCGACGAGGCTGCCAGTGCTGGGCTAAGACGAAACATGGGCAGCCCGATCGCTTGCCACGGCTGATGGACAGGACATGACCGTGTCGCGACTGGCATGGAGGGACCGGTGTCACCGCGCGAAGCCGTGTTGATCCCGCTGGGCGCTATACGAGTAATACTGGTGATGATAGTGAGAAGCCACGATGACATGCTGGATCGCACAACAGCTGCGGTGCGAGCATCTAGAATACGTTGAAGTATCGCAAGGACTTCGTTCGAGCGACACACCAGCTCAGGCCATTCCTTCTCAGTGCTTCAACTATTACAAGAAGAATGCCGGCATATCCAGCTCTGGCAGGAGCTCGTGATCCCAGCGCTCCGCAAGCCGTTGTTGACCAACGACAAGCGAGAGGACGGAGATCAGTACGTAAAATGTCTGTCAGTCCGTTTGTCCCGTCTCGTCAGGCCAGGCCTGGTCAGGTCAGCGGCACTCGCACGATGGCGTCGGAGCTGAGTGCTGGATTAGGGATGGGGTGAAGTATGATGGGAGTTGTTAGATCTTCTGTATACCGCACTGTGGATAATGGGAAAAAGTCGTACAAAACACAGTACGGATGACTTCTCTTTAACAGGAACTATTGCCTCTGCATTGGTCGCACACTGCGCACTAGCCGCGCCACAAGCCACTGTTGCTAGTAATATTCCCAAATTGGTGCAGCCCGTCTCGCACAGTGTTTCGCTTGACCCAATCCAATACGACAACGTTCCATCCGTCCCTTCAGCGCATAATGCCCTGTAATTACCTACTGGAAGTTATCCATCCACTGAAAGTCAGTAAAAGAACAGGCTCCACCACACCTCGAAAAGTCCAACTGCAGCTGGTGCAGAGACTAATTTCTCGAGGTGCGGCGGTCTATGCCCTATTGAGTTATCTGCCCGTGCCCTGAAGCATCGATCTTACAGCCTTTCATTAGCACTAATGCCACTGGAAGAGCCTGAAGGACTCGCTATCGATGTCGCTGTCGCCTGGACTGAGACAACGGAGACACGGAGGACCTGTTTTCTGCCTCAGGCCTGCAGTCATTCGCTCTCCCCGTCGCTTCACTTTGCGACTGAAGTTCGTTCACCCTCAATTTGGTCAACCCTCCCTCCCTCCCTCCCTCCCACTCCAATCCTCACCCCAGTCATTTCCTGATCCCCGTCAATTTCCCCTAGTCGACTTCTGCAATGCCCCCCGTCGCTCTCCCCGTGCGCTGCTTCACTGGGTTACTGGGGTCTTGATCCCCTCTTCTTCTCCCTCCGTCTCTTCCTCCGCTCAAGGTTGGCTCTGGCTTACTCTGACTACATACAAGCCGTTACCCGTTTGCCTCGTTTTGCTGGTCCGTGGTGCCCTCCATCCCAGCCAAGACTCGAACTAGGAGTAACCAACGTTGTACTCGTACCTTTTCTGTGTGGGAGTAATGCTACTATACTACTACTTGTACTAGCCTAACCCGCTTCCGCATCGCCTCTTCCTCTCGCACCCTCACGCTTCTTCCGCTTCCCTTCCCTTCTCACCCAACCCTCCTCCCAACTCAATCCAGTCCAACTCTCTCTCCTTCTTTTTTGACTGTTGCGACCAAACGAATCATCGATCCTTTCTTTCGACAAACCACTTACTACAAACGCAAGCGATAATATTTTTATTCCTCTTTTAATTCTAACGACGACACTGCCCCGCGACATTTACACTTACACTAAGCCTACCGTCGCCTTGGGCACCGCTGGAGAAAGGGCCGAATAACATCTGCAAGCGCCCACCAACGTCGTCAACGTTCGCCCGCTTTTCGCGCACCACGAAACCACCACGACGGGATAACGGGCCTTAGCGAAACTATCTCGAACGAACCGATTCCTTCGAGTCGCTCTCCCCCCGCAAAATCACCCCCAGACGAAATCAATTCCGGGGAACCAATATTTCCTCTTGGGCACCCACGACCACGATCACGACCTCGAATTTGATCCTCAACGCCACAGTGGCTTTTTTCGCAACGGCTACTACGGTGACGATTTTCGCGACGACTTGTTCCCTTTGCTGAGCGAAACGAGTCAACTGCGATTTTGATTTTCGACGTCCCCTCATTGTGCTTACCGCCGCAGTGAGGTTTCGATTCGTTGACCCCCTCGACCAACACGAGGACCTTCTACGACTCTACCGACGAATCTTTTCGATCTCACCTTCATCATGACGCAGGCCGTGAAAAGGGCCTGTGACGCCTGTCACCGTCGCAAGGTCAAGTGCGATGGCATCAACCCCTGCCGCAACTGCTCCCAGGCTCAGCTCTCCTGCACTTACAATGCTATCCCTCAGAAGAAGGGCCCCAAGGGCTCGCGTGCCAAGATCATCAGCGAGCTGAGGGAGACCCAGCGACAGACCAGCCTTTCTGCCAAGGTTCACAGTCGCCTCCAGGGCGCTCCTTGCCAATCGTCTTCGTCTGGCCTGACCCCTACCCCGGGGCTTATGACCGGCGAGCTGGTCAAGGAATGCGTCTCTTTCTTCTTTGAGAACATGTACGCTCAGCTGCCTATCCTCGACCGTCGCCAGGTCGAGCAGCAGATCCTCTACATGGAGCAGAACCGCGATGCCTACTGCCTCATGACTTCGCTGTGTGCTTTCGTCATGCTCCAGCCTGGCATGAGCATGCCCTCGGGCGATATCTTCAACCTCGACATGATGCCTGGCGCGAACATTGTTTCCAGCCAGCTGCTTGTCGAGGAGACCCTCAGGGTCCGCAAGGGCTACGAGTACCTCGACTCCATCAGCCACAACGCCCTTGTTACCAACTTCTTCCTCTTCGGCTGCCACTATGGCCAGGAGATGCACGATCGCGCCTGGTACTACCTGCGCGAGGCCACTACCATGATCCACATGGCAGGCCTGAACAAGGAGGACCAGTACATGCAGTATGATCCTGTCGAGGGCTCCCGTCGCCGCAGACTCTTCTGGCTCCTCTATGCTACCGAGCGGTAAGTTTAGACTTTGATCGTTGATGATCCCTCACGACTGACTTTTCCACCAGGGCGTACGCCATCCAGCGCAATCGACCCCTGACGCTGCAAGCCACCATCAACTTGCCTACTCTCAACGACGACCCCTCTGACCCGCTGGTGCACCAACTCAACGGCTTCATCCTTCTGGCGAACCTCTTCAAGCCTTTCGATGACGCCTTCGTCAACACCTGGAATAAGGCCCGCGGCAACCTCTCCGCCCCTCATGTTTCTAGCCTGCAGAAGCAGCTCACTGAACTTGTCCAGTCGTATCTCTGCCAGGACTCCAACTTTGCCGATATGCACACCAACCAGCAGTGGCTGAAGAGCACCGTGTGGCAATTAACCAACGGCACCGTTGAGGGTGACAACATGTCGTTCCAGTACCCTTCCAACATGTCTCGCGATCTCCTCATGAGCATGGCCTCGCAGTTCCCTGGACAGGGTATGGAGTTGCTCAACTCGGGCCTGATTGAGAAGCTCATGGAGATTACCCACTCGATGAACGAGTTCCTCGCCATGCAGCCCGCTCCTCGCGATCCCTTTGCCTCTGGCCCTCGTGACCATATGAACCAGCTTCTCAACATGGTAGCTCTCTCCCGCAACGGCGACCACCGCTTCCTCCCCGTCTTGGTGAGCAAGGTCGCCGAGCTGCTGCCGAAGATGGTCAACCCCATGCTCCAGAACCCTCCGGAGAACCCCAACATGGCCAACATTGACATCTTTGACGGCTTCGGCAACGCTGGTATGGCCCAGCCGCCGCCCCAGATGCAGATGACCATGGACTCGGACTACGACCGCAAGTTCCCCGTCGAGGAGTACGACAAGAAGTACGTCATGGAGATGAACGGCAGCACCCCTGAATCACAGACCAACTCGAACAACTCAAATTGTGGGCAGTCGGCTACCCAGCAGGGCTCTGACATGAACAACTCTTTTGTCAGCTCTCCTGGTATCGTTTCACCGGGCATGGACTACTCATCCAACATGAATGGCTTCGGTTGCACGCCCATGTCGGAGATGGTGATGAGCCCAATGGGACCTCCTGGGCACTCCAATCACATGAGTGCGCAGCATCAATCACAGCACCAGCAACAACAACAACATATGAACTCGCAGCAAATGTCTCATGGTCACGACGGCATGAGCCAACACCACATGAGTGGCATGCATAACCAGAACATGAACACGGCCTCCATGCCAACACCACATCCCATGAACAACATGTGCGGGATGCAACCTCCGCAACGGCAGAACAGCTTCCATTTGCAAGCTGCGCCCCAAATGCGGACTGTTGGCGACTTCCACGGACTTCAGCAAGCATCTACAGATGCACGAACTTCCATGGTTGGCATGGGCTCAATGAATAACGAGATTGACTTTGGGGCACTACAGTAGTCCTCAGATTATACCGTTACTGATCGGTGACTACATCGATTATCTGGGGAAACCCACTGTACTATTCTTGATTCCCCTTTCGATTCTTCTATATGTTCATTACTGTTTGTCGCCATGTCGACACTTCTTCATGATTACTCAGCTACGAGAGGAAGGGAATTGATGGTTCACTTATAAGCGCCGTTGCAATTGCATTACGAGGAGTCCGCGGTCGCGGGCGTCTCACTTACGGCAAGGAATTTGAAAAATGGATTGAAAAAAAAAAAGGTCGAAAAAGGCACAAAAAAATCACTTAGCGACATTCTGTTTTCCCCCCACACAAGACTTCAACATCCTTTATCGATGTCCTTTTTTCCTTTGTCTACCTGGGAAGCATTCTGAATGGGTTTCAAACGGTGTTGTCACGGCATGTCAACTATAGGCGTTTGGATTACCCGGATTTGATTTACTTCACACTGTTACCCCCCAACAACTGTACTCCGTTTGGAGGCCTGGTCTAATTTAAAGAGATCGACGTATATAGATGCAATATGAGATTCGTATCAGCAAACTTACCTTGAACTGGTGCTTGTGAATTTGTTTGTGATTTAGTGGCCCCTCGACGCTGAATCACGAGGCTGGGCTCCTCCCAATACTCCATGGTTACTTCTTACACAACTAGATCGTTAGCATATACCGCCAGTTCGTCGAACAAACAAAAACCCCACGTCTTCGAAGCTTGTTTTCGTCTAACGAATTAGTAGTTACTCAACGTCACCCCGGAACGGCATCATGACTGTTAGTCATGTGGAAGAGGAAAACCCGGCAAGCATAAGAACCGACGCTTGGAATTCGTTCCTCTAACCCACGCAAGAGAACTGTTCTCTGCATGAGGACTCCCTATGAAGACAAGACTGGCTTAAAGCTGTTTTTTTACTCGTAACGAGGTAGGAACCATGGAGCCCTACACTATCGCCATCCTCACAATACTGGGTGTCACATCCCTTCTCATTATTTTATACGTCTACTGTCCATTTTGTCACAGTAGACCATGGAAGAAGAAAAGGAAGCCCGATCCTGAAAATGAAGGAGGCGAGCAAGGGAAAGATGCCACTCCGATGCAGACTATGAAACCGGCAGCTAATGCGGCAACAACGGCGGCAAAAGACGCAGCTCAGCCAACTGGTTCCGGGACCGGCAATAATGGAGGAGGAGGAGGTGGCGCCACGCAAGTACCAAATGCTAAAGCAGTAGAAGCTGGTATTCAGAAACCTCCACAAGCTGCCTGTCAAAAGAAAACACCTGCAGACGACGGCGCTGATACGGAGGCCGACGAGGCATCCGCACCCATAAGAGCTAAGGCTCCTCTGAGAAAAGACCCTGGTAGGTCTCGCCGTACGGTTAAGATATCAGAGGAAGGCTATGATGGTGACTACGATGATGACCCTGCTTACATGGGGAGGGCGAGGATGGGGCGTAGGTTGAGGGGTGGTAGGGGGGAAAGGGAGTCTGTGGGCTGGGAGGGGGATGATGATGAGGAGGAGGAGGAGGTGGTTTGGAGGATTTCGAGGCCGAAGAGGACGTGGCGGTGGTAATTTGTGTAAGGGATTCCTGAATCCTGGGGTTAGGAAGTGACCCTTCTCTGTCCTCAGAGGGTTAGAGTCTTTCTGGCTGACGGAATTTTTTTACTTGTTCCAATTAGAGCTGCTTTACTTTGAGCTATTATTGAGCGCCTTCTGTGGGAAGCTACACTCTATAAAGGCACCCGACCAGCAATGTACAACCAAGATCCTATAAGTTGCGTATCAACAGCTACGTCCCCTTCCGCCATTCCTTGATCATCCCCACCTAGCGACTAGACTTATCAGCGAAGTGGACGCCCCGGTTACCCCTCCATACACCCAACCGCCTTTATCCAACTTGATATGGTCCGGCGCTATTGTGATGGACAAGTTCCAACTCGTAGCTGTTCAGCGTCGCCAGCAGAGTTGTCGGAGGCATTATCTCGGGTTGTAACTTACAGTTGGTCTTTCTGGTAATTGAAAGCGAACCTGTCAGAGTTTGTGAAGGCAAAGCAGTTGAGCTAGCTATGCCGCACATAGAGCTGTGATAGATCTGATAGAGCTTAGATATACTGAATATTTCAGGACCAGATGCGTTCTTTAGGTCTGGGAAGACAGATCTACTCCAGAGATCATTCCCGCAGTGATTTCTCGTCGATGGTAGAAGGCCATAGCTTGACCTGAAGGTCTTGCAGCAGACCGGCTAACGCCCACGCTTGGCTTTCTTATCCCTTGTTAAGCCTAATCAGCTCTCCGTTTACCCATTACTGCTTTAGCATCGTCTCCAGCTAAGTGTCTCACCCATTGACGTCTTTTCAACCCTATGCTTCCGTTATCCTAACTTCGGCCTTCGACCTTTAGTCACCAACTAGCCTCCAGGCCTTTATAACGAGCACCAGTGTCATCAGATTTACATTTATATCCCTTGGGGCTCACAGAAGGAAGGCCCTGCACAGTTCTAGAGTAGCCAATTAGTTACAGTGTCCCACTAGATGATAACAACTACAATCCTAATAAAATCATAGGACGTGACGAATGGCCCAAGGTTACCCCAAAGATGTGGTGTTTGGAACATCTTTACTGGAAGAATCTACTGAAATTGAGTACTATTCTTTATCGGAGCCATCCTGAGCAGTAGCCGCTTTCTCCCGAGGGGCTACGGGAAAGGCTCTGCAACGGCTTGTTTTTTTTAGGGCGACATCTTGCTTCTTGAAGCCATCAGCGCTTTGCTGGGCTCTGGCTCGGAGTTTCTTCTGATTTTGATGAAGGAGTACTAGCACACAGCTGCAGGAAATAAAAGGATTAATGATTTTAGTTTTGGCCTAGTTTACTAGTGGAGGTAGCCTTGGGTTGAGTAAGGCGGTGGTAGGTATTTCTAAGATTTCCTACGTAATAGCACTTCAGTACTGTTTGCACCAGACCTGGAAGGCTCTCGGTATCTTCTAACACCCGGGATAGCGCTTCTTGATATTTACACTATCTCGTAGAGCATATAGATACCCGTGATATAGATGATAGAGAATAATCCCATGTGATTAAATAGACCATGTAACCTTTAAGACATGTTGACAAGGCAATTTTGATTTCATCGACATTTTTGGGGTTGCGTTCTCTATCACTTTGCAATGATGGGTTTCGATGTACCGTAGAGTTATCTTCTCAGAGTCCAGCACTTCCCATCTCTGCCTTGTAGCCCTTATCAATTGATTCGAATATTTCAACAATTACCGAAGAAGCTATCTTCCTGCTTCTGTCTTCATCTCGATAAGATATATATAATTTCCGGTCGAGCTTCAATTGCTCTGCAATGATCCGGACCTGCTAAGACTTCGCGATAACTAGGTAGCAGTCTTAGCAACCGGCCCGGTGTCACCGGTCCGGCCATGACAGATACCCGGGCCCACTAGCATCTTGGGGGGTAACATCATGTCCACGTTGCTGACCCGCCTGAAGACTGTATGAAAACAAGCCTAACCCTGTAATCTGATAATAGACTTCCGTATCTAGAACCGGCAGCCTATCGGAACAATGGCAGCATGCAGGCCCTCTCTCGAACCCCCCACGATAGTGGTCGCTATTTCGAGTTCCGGCACGAAGCGCTAGCTGGGGATTCGATAGGACTTGTACCGAAGAAGAGATAAGGCGGGGAAGGACGTATCTCCCATAACGGCTCCCCGAATCTCTGGGGTCCCAGAACCCACAGGCCGGCTCGCGTCTTGCAACCGAGCCCCAGTCTTCTCCATCTTTGATTGCTGTCTATAACATCAAACACCTGTAGTGCACGCCCGCCGAGACTAATTGATCCAAGCTATTTCCCGTTCTCTTTGGTTGGACTGCGTATTAAGGAGGTATCTGGCTTGCTGATACAAATAGTAGGCCTCCGACCCTACTTAACAACTTTTACCAGTTGGATCAATCTTACTGCATCGTTACGTTTAACATGGCTACTACTGAGACCTCTGACATCAAGAAGGCCGATGCTGCCGGTGTCCCTGCTGATGCTGTTAGCGTCGCTCAGGGAAAGGTTAATCTTACCGATCATGAGATTGAACTTGAAAATGCTCTCGCCAACTATGTGCCGGACTCGGCGGCCCAGAAGAAGCTCGTCCGTAAGATGGACTTGATCATGATGCCAACTCTTTGGTTCATGTACATTTTGGCCTACATTGATCGACAAAATATTGTAAGTTAATCATTCGAATGGGCTCTCAAGCTGCTTTCTGACCGGCTCTTCCAGGGCAATGCGAAGGTTGCAGGCATGGATGTTGACCTCAGTCTTTCGGATGACCGTGAGTATAATTTGCTATCCTGGCTTTCTCTCGATTTCGTGTCTTTAGGAGAAAAGAAACTCTAACATTATTTCTAGAATACGCCATGTTACTTTCCATCTTCTTCATCGGCTACTTGATCTGCGAAGTTCCATCCAACCTGATCCTCACTCGTTCCAAGCCATCCTGGTATCTCACTACTATCATGTTTCTCTGGGGCACTCTTTGCGCTGTCATGTCTACTGTCAAGAACTACGAGTCGATGTTGGCACTTCGATTCCTTCTAGGTGCGATCGAGGCCGGTTTCTTCCCAGGTGTACTGTTCTTGATGACTTGCTGGTATAAGAAGTCTGAAGTTGGTTAGTAGCACAATCTGCCTTGTCGACACACTTGAAATTCCATTAATCCGATTTGCTAGGCAAGCGATTTTCTATCTTTTACACTGCCTCTGTATTTTCAGGCGCCATGAGTGGCCTTCTTGCCGGAGCTATTACCGGAAATATGGAAGGTGTCCAGGGAATTAGGGGCTGGAGGTATGTATTAGATTCTATTGTCTTCTTAGCTTGTGATGGAGATTGATTGTGTTCTCCAGGTGGCTGTACATAATCGAGGGCTCTTTTACCGTCTTTGCCGCTCTTGTCGTCAAGTTCATCATCCTCGACTTTCCGGAGCAGCCCAATCGTATGATGAGTCTCGAAGAGCGACAGCTGGCCGTAGTCCGCATGATCCACGACCGAAACACCACCGCCACGCGACACACGACTCGTCTGACTCACTGGCAGGCTTTCAAGGCAGCCTTTGCCGACCCTAGGTCTTACATATTTGTTGTCCTGTTCGTCATGGATCTTGGCTCCATGACCATCTCCTACTTCATCCCCACGATTGTCACATCCATGGGATACGAATCGGTCCATGCGCAGTATATGACCATCCCTATTTGGATGGTTGGAGCCGTATTTTTGGTGGTTCTCTCTTATACGGCCGACCGCACTGGAGATCGACGTTGGCACGTTACTGGCTGTATGGCGCTTAGCTTTATCTGCACAATTGTCTGCATCGCAGTCAACAGCGCTAAGGTTCAATACGCTATGCTCTGCTTCTACATTGCCGGCTTATACACCGCTCTCCCTTTGATCCTGAATTGGACTACAGAGGTTATCGCTCTGCCAGCCGAGAAGCGCGCCGTTGTGGTGGCCTTGGTGAACTCTGTGGGCAATCTTTCTGCGGTATATGGTAGCCGTCTATGGCCTTCGGAGGATGGACCCCGGTTCATCAAAGGCTTTGCCACTACAGGTGCCTTTACTGGCTTTGCGACTATTCTGGCTGCTTCCATTCCTCTTCTACTGAAGTTCTTGCCAAAGGAGGGTCGCACCAAAGCTGAGAAGGAGATCCTTGCGAGAGAGCGGGAGTTTGTCGAGGGAGGGGGCAGGGAAACTGGGGAGGTTTAATAGGTTATTCAAGCTTAGAAAAGAGTTGACATATCACTTGCCTATCCTTTGGGCCACCATTTGGGAGGCTGAATAGTTTATTATTGTTTGTTAGGCTTTGCAACAAGCTCTGCTAGATCGTTCAGAATGTCAACCGTCCCCAGCGTCATGGCTTGTGAAACGTGGGCATAGTCTGTGTACCTCACAGTATTAAATCAAATAGGGAAATGACTACATCCGCAATAAGTTCATTTCCGCATTCACAATAGACAACTTTTACATCCAAGAGAGACTATGAACAGAATACTTACACACAATTATCATGAGTAGTAATAACATAAAGGACAGAGGACTGGTCGTGGCAGAGCGCCCGACTTCCCCACAACGGCATTCCGCCAATGCCGGGCCCTATTACCCAATCCCGTAATTCCGGCCCGCGACCGCGACCCTCACCACCCGTCTTCGGCCCCACTTCTTTCCCCGCGCACCATTATCATCAATCAATCAACCTTTCATTTTTTTAACTCCCAACTTTCAATCAACCGCGCAACACACAGTCATCACCACTCAAAAATGGCTTTCGCCTCCCGTTTAGCCATCATCTCCGGTGGCGTGGGTAAGTTTGTCCCCCTCCTCATCTCAGCATAAAACTCCCTCATCATGAGAAACCTCAACGCTCATTTGTCCTCTCTCCTTTTAAAAAAGGCGGCATCGGTAGCGCCGTAGGCCAACTCCTCCGCTCCCAGGGCGCCAAACTCGCCCTCCTCTACGCCCCCTTCGAAGCCAACAGCGTCGCCCAAATCCTCCAAGACGTCTACGGCTCCTCTGAAAACGAGGACATCAACACATACTCCTGCGACATTACCGATCCCGTCTCCGTCCAAACAGCCTTTCAATCTATCGAGGCTGATGCGCAGAAAACGGGGTTGATTCCTAGTTTTCTGGTGAACAGTGCTGGATATGTGAATCTGAGCCCGTTGGAGGATGTTCCGCCTGACGATGTGATGAGGCATTACATGATTAATCTGTTTGGGCCGACACTTACAGGGCAAGCTTTTGCGAACATGTACTTTCGCGCGCGAACTGCCAACCCTACCGGCAACGCTTTCCCCGGCGGGAGAATCGTCAATATTGCCAGTCAAGCCGCGCACGTAGCCCTGGACAAGCACGGCGCGTACTGCGCATCGAAAGCCGGTGTGATCGGATTGACCAAGTGCCAGGCCAACGAGTGGGGTCCGCGAGGGATCACGTCTAACACGGTGAGTCCGGGGCCGGTGTGGACGGCAATGGGAAAGAAAGCTTGGGCGGATGACAAGGTCCGCGAGGAGTGAGTTACCCTTTTCTGTCTGCCCCAAGTTGACTCTGTTCTCCAACCTTAGAAGAGAACAATGGAAGAGTGACTAACCATCTACGAAATAGTTATCAAAAAGCCGTTCCGACGGGCAAGTTTGCTGAGCCAGAGGAGGTAGCGCATATTGTGTCGTTCTTATGCCAGGATTCTTCGCTGAATATCAATGGGACGGATGTGAAGCTTGACGGTGGATATACAGCGAGGTAAACTTGGATGATCGAACTCCATCACGAAAGATTATCAGCAACTTCAAATAAAGAGTACCAAATCACAACAAGAAAGTTAATGTGAGCGACAATCAGTCTTGCTATGAGCCCCAATTATCATGAAATAGCATAGTGGATCATATACTTTTCTGAGCAAGCTGCTGAGAGATGGGAGTTGAAAGCTTGCAGTGAGTAACGATGGGTTATCAAGAATTACTGACCGCTCATCTCAAAAGCAGCCATTGAATCATTGTCCATTCCACAGTTCCATTCAATTCGGCAAAAACACTCACAACCGGCACTCAACCCTGAAGAGAGCGAGAATCAATGTTCTCAAAGCCTTTTCCCATAACGTAGAAGCTTGCTGGTAAACTCCTCTTTATCATTTGTAAGGGGCAGAATCCTCCTTTCCTAGAAACACAGCTCTCTCCTTCGTGATATCCGCTCCAGAGCATCAACGCCTGTCTCCGGTAAACTTAACCCAGAACCTCCCTTTGGCCCGGAGAAAGCTCCCTGCAAAATGAAGACCGAACACCTCAACATCCTTCTCGTAATCGCCATCTGCTTGTACATGGTCCTCATCTGCGTACTAGGCTTCGTGTGGTACCGATACCGTTCCCGACAGCACCACGAAGGACGGGGCATGGAGCTCGAAGGACGTCAACACGAGCGACAAGTTCCTCCACAGTACAATCATTCCTAGGAGGCCAGAATGAACACCGAATAAAGTTCTGCGTAAGTGAAGGAGATTTTCTATTCATTATTTTGGCAGTAAATGGTAACAAACTTGGAGGTGGTATCTCTGAGATCATGACAGCAACGCTTTCCAAAACGCCCTTCTCTTTACGAGCAAGGGCAATAAAGAACAATAAACAAGACAGCATTCATAGTATCGTCAACGCTTCTTCATCGTAATGGTATCAACGGCCAGCGTCTCTACCCTCTTCGCATACAACTTCATCATATGCGCCACTGGGTCTCCCCACACTAGCCCTCGCAAATCATCGTCCTGGCACACGAATGCCTCGACACCGGCATCAATACGGTCCTCCACAGTCATTCTCCCGTTGACACGATCCGACCCTTCGACACGCCCACTGCGCATGACAATCAAACGGCCTGCCAGACTAAGAGTATTGGGCGGAACAGACCAAACGGGTTTGGAAGACTTGCGAGAGCGCGAATGTGAGCGTGAGCGGTGCTTGGATTTCCGGGTCGGGGAAGAATTTCGTCGTCTCTCTCTTGATTCTCTGGATTTGTGGGATTTGGGTTCTGGCGGCGCTGAGGCCAGAAGCTCTAGAAGACTCTTAATGTAAGCTTTGTCGGCGCGCGCCACCGGGTCGCCTTCATTAATAAAGCTGAGAAAGACACTGTTTTTCAGTTCCGGTCGATCAGGTTTCGTCAAGGGTAGTAAGCTGAGAGGTGGAGTGCCAAAGGTGACACAATGAACTCGTTTGAAGCTACTCGTAAGCAGATTTAGCTCACTCTCGGACTCTTTGGACTGAGCGAGCATGTGGCTATAAAGTAACGCGGCAACCGCACCACCCGCGGAGTGCCCCGTGATGAGCAAGCTGTACCGCGAACGGGATGGATCCTCCTCAAGCAGCTGGCGAAGTCGAGCGGCAACAGGTTCCACCATACGCCTAGCCACAGTCAGGAAGCCCGCATGGCAGAGATTACCCGTATCATCGAGAAAATTAGTCGGTGCGGTCGGCGCGTGCTTCAAGTTAACAGACCAGTCCATAAAGGTAGCCGTTCCACGAATAGCAAAGACGATGGTATCCATGGCATCCATAGGCACGGACTTTATACACATAGCTTTTGTTCCAGAACGCCAGTCGCCGGAGACATGAGCCTCGCGAGCGGCACCCGTTGGCTTTTCATAAACGCTTAGTGAGTGCTGCGCAGCGAGACACAGTAGCGGCCATGTCGGTACATATCTAGTAAAAGTCAGCACCATGTTGAAATACCACAAGAACAAGGAGAAAAACTTACACGGACATGGGCGGCAGCCCCTTGGGCAATTTAGAGTTGGCGTAGAGCTCAACCTTGGCAAAGTAATCGCCTCTGACAACGGCGGCCGCAGCATCATTTCCGGAATACTTGTCCTTGTCACTGCCTTTGTCCTTGTCCTTAGACCTATCCCGGTCTTTGTCTTTGCTACTCTTCTTTGCGCTCTTACTAGACCCGTGCTCCTTCTCCGCCAGCCCTAGCTGTTGAGAATCATGTTGCGGCTTTGAAGGTGTCCTGCAAGTGTAGAGATCCTGCTCATGACCGAGCATGTCCTCACCATCAATAGCTGTGAGGACATTGTTTAAACGATTAGAGATGTCGTCGCACACATGAACGGTGGAGGAGACGAGATTGGTGCTGTAGTTGTACCACGCAGACAGGGACAAGCCATCAGCAGCGTGTGGTACGGCGGTGGCGTCGTGGGCGAGATTGGCGACAGATTTGGAGAATTTGGCGGTCTTGGAAGAGGGAGTCAGCTGGTCCCGACGGCTTGAAGGTTCATGCTCGTGCCGACTCTGGTGTTCCTGGTGGCGCTGGGGTAGTGGTGGAGGGTTGCCGAGGTAGTAATGGTTATTGACTACCACCGGTCCATAGCCGTGATAGTGACGGTCGTTGGATGATTGATCAGCGTGAGCGGCAGGGCCAGAAGTTAGATAGCCGGCTGGGCGGAAAGACGGGGTAATATGAGGCGTCGAAGCATTGCGTTGGTGATACGCGAGCACGCCATGCTGCTGGGTTTGCTGTTCCTTCTTCTGACGACGATCGCCATGACGGTCCCTGTCCCGATGTCGTCGCTCGTGCTCTGGCGCTGCCGCTATAGCAGCTCGTGAGAGCTTATGTCGGAGACGCTTGTGGTCTTTGCTGTCGCGTTTTGGGTCGGATTCGACGTAGACATTCGGGGGCTCAAAGAACGAAGGGGGGGCCTGCAATGGCTGTGGCTGTGGTGGTGAGTGGGACTTGGTGCGTCGCGAGGGAAGTTTAGGTGGTGGCGGCGGGGAGGAGGAGCGCCTCAGCTTGTCCTTTTTGGAGGTAAGGGTGAAGAAGCCCATGGTAGCGTCATGCCTCGTGCCTGCTCTACCGAGTGGTGTTGTGAGGTGAGTAGAATTGAGGAGAGGTTAGGCAAGATGAGGGTATCACAAGAAGCGAGAAGGTGGGAGCAAGTTCAAAAGGTAAGGTAAGGTACCTTATAATTAGTAGGAGTCCAGGTGATAGATAGCGTCTTTCGATGGAGGGGCGGGAATGACGGATTTGGGGCGATACTCGTATTCTTTTTACGGCAAGTGCTTTGCGAGTGCTTCTAGTGGCGCTTCTCACTGACTCTCACATGATAATGGTCCACTAAAGCCTTCGGGAAGCGGGCGGGGTGGACCCCTATATTTTTTCGTCTTCAGGGTCATTGGCCACTGTAACCCCCTGTAAAGCCCCCGGGCGCAATCCCCCTCTATTGGCAAGCTGCACCACCTAAATAATTCCACTAATCCCCCTGTACGCTACAGGGCAGCACAGGTTCGCTTCATCATTGGCCGAATGTTGCTTTCTTCTGCCCAATCGGGTGTCCCAATCTGTCTCTCGAGTGCAGTGCGCTTAACTAAAGTAGGCGCTTGAGCACAATCCTGCAGCATCATCCACCCAACCAAGAACCAGAAAGGTGGTCACGAAAATAGATGGATGATCGATCCCTTAGAGTTTGTTCGGTCGTCATGACATACAAAGCTCTACTGCAGCCCCAGAAGGACCGTTGGTATCATGTTCGGTCATGGTCTGTCTGAACTTTATTGAACCCTTCTCGCCCACTTCTGTACAAGACTTTGGGTTATCAGAGAAAGACAAGTATTTCTCTTCGAAAGACATGAAACTTTCAATCAAATAATCGATAAAACCAGGCTTCTATCGTATGCCGAAGCATGTGATAGCAGTCCTCCCACCGCCATAAATGTTATTGGCCCACACTGCGAGACATACATGCTTCCAGGCCGGGATGACAGCGTCGATAATGGACTGTCGTGGCAGTGCAATAATGCCTCAAAAACAGCCTGGGCAACAACTCAAGTTGATGTTTAATTAAAAAGTCCAAAGTAAAACTACGACAAAGCTGTGGCTGCCATGTCTGAAGACAAATGGCAGCCTCTGTCCCCCGTAACATTCCCGGTCGGAAGGGATCCACCTCCGTCGCCGTCTTCGGGGAATTTTTAAACGTTGGACGGCGCGCCGCCGGCTTCTCCATAAATAGAACGCCAGCCTTAGAGTTAGTCGCCATATGGTGAGGACAGTGACAGTGTAGCACCTGGTAGAGTTTGGTACAGTATTTCCGGGGTCAACTTGAGCTACTACTTCTTCTCTATTCTTCTAGTCCGAAAAAGGCCGAAGGCACTGTCACCAACTTATTCCAACCTGGATCCAACCATTGAAAAGAATGTGACGCTGTGCTGCCAACCCAAAGGCGCCCCAGCCATAGCAATATACTTTACGCCACGCTGAACGGCCTCGACCACTAACCAAGGTAGGATCAAGAGTCGACGACCAGACCGTGACTTACAAAGCAAATATCCTGCATGTCCAAGACATACAACCTCTGACCACCCGTTTATACTCAGTCCCTGGATCACCATTTGACATCCGACGGGAAGGGCTCTTCCTCCTTGTACTCCTCTTCAGACTTGCTCTTAGCCTTGTTCTTCGGAGTCGTCCCGGGCAGTTGCACGCCTTCACCATGGATCTTTCTGCGCTTGGCCGGCCAGATATCCCAACCATCCGGCCATTCCTCATTGACCGAGATGCTCTCGGAAAGAGGGCTGCTCATGCCTCCGCTCTTCATCACGACAGCCACGTCGTGACGCATGCGGGCCCGTAGATTTCGATTGGGATGCAACTTTTGCCGCCGGAAAATCGTCGAGATCGAACTCATTTGCTGCTGGTGTTGATGCGACACCCGCGAAAGACCTAGGTGCAGCTTCATCAGATGGGCAAACCTGACCGGTTTGTAGTTGGAACCCCACTGATAGAATTCTTCCACGAGACGTCGAAATACCATAGCTTCAATGCTATTCCGCTGGTAGAAGCGTTCTCTTCTCTCTTCCAATGTTGGTGTCGGCGACTGGCGACGTATGGTCCGGCTCGATGCGTTTGATGGAGATGATTTCGTATCGGAAAATGATGGCTCGTCGTCGTCATTCTTATCCCCGTCTTCGGCCCTATACCCATCTCTAATAATATCCTGATTCACGTCTTCCCTTGTGTACTCATTCTCGTCCTCGCCCTCAGGCTCGTCCTCATCTTCATCTTCTTCCTCATCTTCATCCTCCAACTCCTCATCCATGTCAGGTATGTACTTGGCAATAATTTCCTCCGCCTCTTCTATTTCGATATCGACTTGTCCCGGCGACATGGGCCGATTCTTATCCTTGGGCGGAGGACTGGTCTTGAGTAATTCCCCAGGAGGGAGATACCGATGTCTCAATTCACTCCACGCCGCGGAATAGAGGAGTGCTTGGAATTTCGCAGCATCCAGGATATCCAAATAATAGGACAGGTTCGTACAGAGAATCCAAGCCTGTGATGCAAATGAATGGGAAAACACTGTTTTGCTGTAGTTGCTGAAGAACTCGGGTGACGACTGCACGGGTTTCGGAGGTTTGGGTGGTTTTTGAACAGGTGGTGCCCACGGTGCCCTTATGAAACCCGTTCTTGTTCCCTTTCTGAACCGTTCGATGGCGGTTTTGGCAATTTCCTCTTGTTCTTCCACTGTCCTGGGAGTCAGTGGGAGGATCTCCGGAAGGCTTGGATCCGGCTTTTCACGCTCTTCCTTTCGGAGCGGTCTGTCGTCATCGCCATCGTTGTCTTTGTTCTGGTCCTCATCTACATCATTTCCGTCCTTCTCCTCCGTCTTTTCCAATTCTTCGCTATTATCGCCAGTATCGGCCCACGGCAAAGCAGCAGCCAGCCGCGCTATAGTCTCATCTGAAGCATATCGCACCGCTCGTGAGCGACAAAGCTCCAGCAGTCGCTTGTCGGCAAAGAGGTCATGAGATGCAATTCGTCGCAGCAACGGGGATGACTTGGCCATCCGGGTCAAATTAGACGAGGCAAGGCGAGGCATGAGCCCGGGCTTCGGTACGACGACGTCGGTAAATTTGGGGTTGTACACGCCGATCGTTTGTCTCACCGAGAATAGGGAAATGCAACGTCTATGGTGATACACTCAAAAGGGAGGTTAATGATACCAAGAAGGTTGGTGGCATGGCTGCCACAGGAACGGATCAAGGCTTTTAGTAGAGACGGTGTGGGAATGAATGCAGAAGCATGCGGAAAGATCACGAGCAAAACAAACAAAGTATAATACACGAGGAGTTTAGACTTCGTTTTCCCGTTTGGGCGTTGGCATTCACCGTGCAAGATCTTCCAGCGACGGGATACAGTTCAAGCACTTGCCTAAGCCTTGAGATATATGCAGGCAGTGAATCATAATACTTTCCGTTTCAGGGAAGGCACAATATTATGAAGGATCAGGTCCAAAGTGCAAAACTTGAACATCACCACAAGACTGCCAGGCACCTGCTTATTGTGCCTTCAGCTGACCGCTTCTTACAGTGAGAGCTGCAATAGAAGCAGGCGCATGATAACCGCCAAGGAAAGAATAAGCGAAAGGAACTGTAGTCATATGATGATCTAACTCTTTTCTTGTGAACTCATAATAAATGATGGTCGGGATATGAGGAATTACTTAAGCCTTGTCCTAACTATGACACTCGGCTATAGCTACTATTAACCATCATGTCAAAACATTAAACATCATTCTCATTGGGCATCTTTAGATTCGCTTGTATACTCATAATGTTAGAACCGACTAGAACCCGCAAGAACAAATGATACTCAGCTGGAGAAGAAAAAATGTACTATATGCATGTATGCGTAGAGTTCACGTGAGCTGCCAGCACTTCACGTTGCCATGGAAGGCACGAGTGCATACATTTGATACTCAAGGAATGCTTCAAATTTAAATTTATACTGAAATTAGGCTGAAATGGCACTTGAATCTACATAGAATCAATTACAGCTTCTCGAAAGCATGTCTGCAGTGACAGCAATGAATACGGCCTACATCTCACAGCCATCTCATTCCCGAGCCTCATGGTCTAGTCGAGTCGTTCCATTTTCGAAAAACCTTTTTCAAAAATACTACAGTCTCTTGCCTCTTCAGAGATCACAAAAAAAGGAACAATTCTTACTTGCAGGTTTGTACCAGCAGAGAGCCAAACGCAAAAGCATATGTGGAGGCCAACATTAGTACTTTGTCTCAACTCGAGTGACACAACAGCTCCAAGCTAAGAAAATGAATGGACAGGCCCAAGTCCTGGCTATCTGTTCCAAGCTCAGAATGGCATTCATAAGCGAGATTGCGGTTGCTGGCTTCGGGAGCCCTACCATGGTCCAGTCTTAGATGCCTCGTCCATTGACTTCCAGTCTCTCGGAACATCAACTACGAAGGCCGTCACCATTATGGTAGAACAATTCATCCCGTCATTTTCTCTAGAAACCCTAAAGTCAAAACCAACAGAGAGAAAGTCGTCGGAGATGACATTTAGGGACTAAATTCATGACGGCTCATAGATCATCGTACCCTGTTCTCAAAACGAACGCAACTTCACTGGGATACCCCCTCATCATGTCCCGCGGCGCCCAATAGTTTCCTGAACACCAAGCTTCTCGGGACGCTGCTGGCGATGATCTGGCACCGCTCCTAGGGCTATGTTGGCGCACCGCACCATTCAGTCGTCCAAGCAAATGAGAGTATTGGTTGCTACAGTCATGTGGTGAGTATTTTCGTCCCCTTATCTCTAGCTCCACCTTACTTCCATGCTGCCTGCCTGCCACTGTCATCTACAAGTGCATCCCCCATCACTCCTGCATAGTCAACCTCTTTCCTCTCATCTTTTCGAGTCTTACAGGTAAACTGACAGACATACGCTCGCTTGTCTCCGCTTGTGTTTGTGCGCTCCCCTCAGATGGTTTGACATTGTCGCCGCGAGAGCCCCTGATAGTTCGCTTCAAGTTCTTGCCTTCTTCCAGTACGAAATCCTTCTTCCGCCATAATCGGTCCTTTATTTTCGCCATGTCTGGGTCATCTTACCATGGAAGCCTTGCCAATCCAGACACGGCCGTCGATGTCTTGCCTTCATCGGAGCAGCGCTTGGGGCTGGCCTCGCCAACAACTAACAAAGATTCCCCTAGCCATGAGGGGCACTTGGATTATGATGGCCTTGAGGAAATAAGTCGATCTATCGTTCAGAAGTATGATCTCCGCCTCCTTCCGATAGTCTTCCTCGCCTATACGGTATTCTGGCTTGATCGCGCCAACGTCGCCTTGGCGAGAATCAATGGGCTTGAGGAGGACCTCCGTCTTCAGAATGCCCAGTTCAACGCCTCTCTCGCCGTGTTCTTCGCTACCTATATTCTATTTAATATCCCTTCCAACCTCACGATGCGTCGCGTTGGAGGTGGCCGGTTCTTGCCAGCACTCATCGTGGCCTGGGGCATTGCGACACTTTGCTCAGGGTTTGTTCATAACTTCGCCGGTCTATGCGCCTCGCGCGCATTCGTTGGTCTTGCAGAGAGTGGGTTTCTTGGTGGCGTGTTGCTCTGGTTGGGCTTCTTCTACACAAATGAAGAGATCGTAGCCAGAGTTGGCATCTTCTTCAGCAGCTCGCCTCTTGCCGCTTCACTAGGCGGGCTACTAGCAGGCGGGCTATCGCGCATCCAGTCTGCGGGATACTCTCGATGGCCGTGGATCTTCTTTATAGAGGGAGCGCTCACCATCATTATCGGCATCGTCGCCTTTTTCATGATGCCTGACACGCCCCAAACGGCAACATTCTTGACCTTGGACGAGAAACGTGCTACTCGAGATCGAATGATTCTGCTAGACCGCCGATCCTTTACACGTCGCATCCTCATCTTAGGCAACGAAAGCATCGACGTCAACCAATCGATCGAGCTGAGTCCGTCGCAGCACAAGGTTGCCGGCTCTGAGACTATAGGCGCGGTCACTGGAAGCAACTCCAACGATAGACTGCACAAATCGACATGGCGGCGTGCCATAGTTCACCCTATCACCTTTTTCATGACACTGGGTTGCTTCCTGACAGTTCAGTCCATCTATGCTTTTAATTTGTTCCTTCCTACGCTCCTTGTCGAAATGGGATTCAGATCTCTACAGAACAGCCTCATGACGGTTCCCCCAAACGTGTTCGCTTTTGCCTGGACCATCTTTGCGACACAATACTCTCAGCGCACTAACCATGTCGCCTTTCCGCTTCTCTTTTCGGCCGGTCTAGCAACTTTGGGCTTTACGTTCCTCCTCATCGGCAGCTACGCCGGGGGCATCAGTGCCAATGGCATGCCTCGAATCGTAATGCCTTTGCAGTACGCTGGCACGTTTCTTGCTGGCGCAGGAGTCAATTCGGTCTCCCCGCTTGCCATGAGCTGGGTATGCATCAATGCCAATCCACACTATGCGAGGGCCATCGTCTTAGGCTTCATGATTGGTATCGGTAATCTTGCCTCGGTCATAGCAAGTTTCGTGTACATCAAGACCAATGCGCCAAGGTTCGTGTATCCAATTCCTCGTACACTTCAATTGATTTCCTGATCTTAAAAATCTCGTAGATATACGGCAGGCCATAGCATCAATGTTGTTTGTCAAGCTTTGCTCGTCGTCATGGGCCTCTGTTCTTTGGTGTGGATGCGCAATGAGAACCGCAAGCGCGAGCGCGGTGAGAGAGATCACCGTCTTGATGAGGCTGAACGTATTCCAGGGATGACGGCTGAAGAGAATGAATTGCATCTGGGTTGGAACCATCCGCGGTTTCGATTTCATATGTAAGGAGGGTCGTGAACTTTATCATGCTTTTCCATAATTGCCGGTTCTCCTTTGCGTGTAATTAGACGCCCATAGCGAGTAAATACACCGCAAAGGATATAAGGCGACAGGCCATGAAATAGGATATAGACACGGACTTATGTAGAGTTGCTTACATTAACAGTGGTGTTGTTCCGGTCTATTCAGAAAGGCTTACTCCCTCCCTATACTATACTGCGTGTGTAACACCGTAAGTCTATGTGACCTATTCCAGACCTTCTCTAGCCAATCCGTATATATATCCGTGACAAGGAAGGAGAAACAATCAAGATGAAATATAGTCTTCACCAATCCAATGACCTTGTCAGACGTCCTCCTCTTCGTTTCTTCATAGGCTGCTAGCCATCATCCGGCCGCAAACAGATCTCTACTACCAACCGCTCCCTCTCCTTTGTTGCCTTGTCCTTACTACCAGCCTGAGATCGGCACACAGCAGGCGCAGCAACCTCCGCAAACCGGCGCTGTTTAGCGTTTCGCTTTTTCGCAGCTGCCTCCTCGGGCTTAGCCGAGTTATTAGCCCTGCGGAAGCTAATTCGACGCTGAGGCGGCGGTGGTGTCTCAGGCGCAGCCGGTGTGAGTTCGGCGGCTACGCGGGAAAGAGCCGTGGTGAGGAAGACGAAGGCGATATTATGTGTAGGTGCTGCAGTGAGTGCGTCGAGGATTTGGAGTTTGGTGTTGGCTGGATCGGAGGATGAGGTGATAGTGGGTACGGAGGTGCCGAGTTGGAGCCAAAGCTGGTACGGGATGATGCCGTCGGTGAGGGAGGAGAGGAAGAGCATAAGGATGGAGGAGAGTGCCTCAAGTTTATGTGTGGAAGGGGTCTCCAGGGGCATCGCGGGAAGAAGAGGTTTAGCGGTGTCGAGAGCTGTGACGAGTGCAAGACTTAATTCGTCTAGAGACTCCTGAGATGCTGTCCTTGACGCGGGATCGAGAGGCCAACCCGCAGCTGTGGGAAGAGACAGATCGCCCAGCATGGCTTCATCAGCCACACAGCGCTCTGCCATATCTTCCATGGCAGTCGTAATCTTGAAGAGCTCCTGCGGTGCTGAGAACTTTTGCTCAGCGTCGTAAGAGATAGAACCCTCTATAGCCCACTCCCGGACAAAGTCCCTGATGCCTCCATCCGGTACGCGAATAAGTTCATCTACTGAGCGTCCAAAGCAAGAAGGCAGCCATGTGCCGCGTATAGGAATGAAATGATCACGACCGTCTTCGACACGAAGGATCAGAACGTCTTCAACGCTAGTGGACCTGTCGTTCAGAGCGCGAAGTCGAGGTATTGACGTGACCTGCGCTGTAACGCACGCCGTGACAGTCTCCCCTGGCTCCAGCGTAACCTGCTTCCCGAGCGCTTCTGTGAGCTCCTCCTCATTGTCCTTATTGGAAAAGTAAGTGGTTATCCAGGTACTATCCAAGCCATTATCATCGCCCTCTTCGTCATTTGGAGTTGGCTTCTCCGCAAAGGAAAAGGTAGCTGCAACACCTCCCGTATTGGCTACAGTCAAAGTGGCCGTTTTGACTTGTAGAAACTGAATTTCGCCCAAATCGACAGCGCTCTCGTCGTATCCCTTCCCGCCTTCGGCTATCACAGTGATGCCCGGTCTTCCTTCATTCTCGGCCCGATCCAACTCGCGAGCCACTTCAGCGTGAACCTTAGACTTCAGCTCAGGCACAACCACGTCGTAATCGAGCGAGAAGATCGACGATATAGGCTTATGGTCGGATGATGTTATGCGCTGATGTGATGTATAGAGGTCCACGTTTATGGAATCTTGGAGGTCATCTTGTACTACCACTGCCTCCGGCTCCGGATCTTCGCCTTCGTCATATTCGTCATATTCAAAGTCCGTAGAGCTCTTTCCTGATTCTTCGCCGTCCGTATCAGGGTCGTATGTGAACAAAACGTCGTCGTCATCTTCAATCCCGCGCGATTTCATCTCGTCATCTTTCTTCTTTGCTTCTTTCTCTTCAAGAACTTTGTTGTCATATGATTCTTTGTCTTTGCGCGTTCGATAAAGTATACGATCGCACCAACTTGGTGCTCTTTGCTTCTCACTGGAATCGAACAGGCCAACCGTCCCTACATCGTACTTGTAAGTGGGTAGAAAGGTTATTGGGCCCTCTCGCCAGCCATCCTGGAAGGCTTTTCGCCGCTGAATAGCTTTCCTCAGCTGGTCGTGTGGTAAAAGAGAGTCTAACGTCGCCTGGAGCGACGTTGGGTCCTGGCTCGGGTCCTCCGGGAAATCATCGGGGTCTGGTAGAGATGTGTCGGTATCAAAACTTTGATCACGAGAGTGAAGCGAGGATCCTGTTGTAGTGTCGTCATCGCTCTCGGAGCCTCTCATCACAATCACACCTTCACCCTCGGGAGGCTCTTGCTTGGAGCTGCTCAGATCGTATTCTCCCTTTGTGTGAAGCGTCAATATCCGCCGAATGTCTTCACCCGGTAACCCATCCAGCCGGAAATTGAGATCTCCAAACCAAAACGCAAAGTCTTCATCACCAATCCTCTCCCCTTCGTCTTCCTCTACTCCAGCAATGGCCATTGCATCGAACTGAGTCCTTGAGACAATCTGCTTCGCATCGACAAACCGGCGTTCCATGTTGGCTGAAGTCGCGCCGCTAGCGAGATGACAGTTCACGAATACCAATCGAGTGGCTTCACCGAGCATGAGCCTGGTCGTGACGGCGCCTTTGTTTGCGAACCATCCATACATGCCTGTGCCAACTTGTTTGGTACTGACGTTGCTAACGGTAGGGGCGATTTCGGGGCTAGCGTAGATCAAGAGCAGTAGTCCGAACATTTGCTCAGCAACAACAAGCTCATACCCTTTAGGCATCGCTGCCTCCAGAGCCATTTGCCATTTTTCGGTGGCGCTGTTGTCCGTATACACCGCCCGGGTCATGTACTCCTTTGTCAAATTCAGATCCACAATCTCCTGAAGCCCGAGAACGTAAAGTCCAATCTCATTGTCTCTGTTCTTATTTGCCGATCCTGAATCGTCTTTCTGCACCCTTCCTTCCGCCGTAGCAACCTGATCAGCGAGACTCAGCGCATCAAGATCGCCTTCTAGCCCTTCTCCGTCCACGAACCACCTAGCAAGATCCTTATCTGTGCCAGGGCAGGCCGCGACGTTCCAGGTTCCGATCTTGATTCTAGTATTGCTCACTCGAGTATACTCCGACCTGCGAGCGTATACGGCGCGAGTTAGGGACTGATGGGTTGTGAAGAGGTCGACCGGCTCGGATTCGCTGGACGGCGCCGACGGCTCGGCAGCAGAGGCCGACATTTCGTGATATCGTTTTATTGTAGAACTATTAGAGGGCTTTAAAATGCGCCTGCGGGTTGTGATTCCGTCTGTCTTCTCGTGCCGGATCCTCTAGACCATGGTGGTCGTGTGAAGTCTAACCAGTTTACGTCTCCAGGGGATAAGCGGGGAGGCATATGTGAGTAGCACTGCGCAGTAGTAGCAGCAGCACGTCGCTTATAAAAGTATAATCATCATTCATGCAACTGAATAAGCGATGCGCCTAAGTTTTGCATATTGACAAGCTGACAAGGTTGATCCAATGGCGGACATGTATGCAGGGAGGAAGCTCCCCGCGACAGTGAGAGACGGATTACCGACCAACTGGGCGACGAGCGTCATCGCCCGCTGATCAGCATTACTTGGATTTACCTTATCGATAACTGCCAATGGAACAGCGAAAACAATAATTAAAAGATGCCGGGGTTTAGCCTGTTCCACGTTCCGCGACAACTGAGCCGATACGTAAGCGGAGCGAGCCAATCCGAAGCCACTGAAAACGCACCAGCTGAAAATCTTCGACCCCTCCAAACTGCCACCGGTATGTCGCCGATCCCCGGTGACTCAATTTCTTTGGACGTCACTCCCCCACGTTGAATAGAACCTACCCTAATTACTCTCCGGGGGTTTCTTTTTCCTGTGAACCTGACTCATTCTTAGGGTACTATTGCTTCTTTTATTTCCAATTGTAAAGTTCTTTTTCAATTGACAAAGCTTTCTCCTTCTTCTACGAATCTTCCATTCACGCTTTGCAAATACTACCCCACGTAACCAGTGCCTAACGCTGCGAAGCGTCCCGCCGCCAAGATGCCCATGTAAGTTACAAACACTTTCTGCAAAGCGAATAGAATCCACGGCTTGAAGAAACATTACTAACCAATTTGGCTTCTTCTTCTTCTTCTACCAGGCTCAAGGAACCATGGAAAAAATACAAGAAATTCCAGCCGATGGACCTGCCTAACCGGCAATGGCCTTCAAGATCCGTCGACAAAGCTCCTCGTTGGCTGTCTTCTGATCTCAGAGGTAAGAGAACCTCTAGTTATGGTACACTAAGAGGACAGATGTTATCTAACGCGATAAAGATGGAAACCAATCGCTGCCAGACCCAATGGTACGTTCCCTATTCCTAAGAATCTGAAGCGACCGAGCTATATGGAGTCAGTTTTGGGGAAATACGTTGTCAACATCTAGCTGACATTTATGCTATCAAAGAATGGGGAAGAGAAGTGGCGCTTTTTCAAGAAGCTCTGTGAGCTTGGCTACAAAGAGATTGAAGTCTCTTTCCCCTCCGCATCCGAGACCGACTTCGACTTTACGAGAAATCTGATCGAATCCGGTACCGTTCCCGACGATGTCGCCCTCCAAGTCCTTTCTCCCTGTCGCGAAGACCTCATCCGGAGAACTGTCGAATCAGTCAAAGGCGCCAAGAACGCCATCATCCATATTTATCTTGCTACTAGCGAGTGCTTCAGGCGTATCGTCTTTGGCTACACGGAGGAGGAGAGCATTGAGCTGGCAGTGCGCTGCACCAAGCTGGTTCGGTCTCTGACAAAAGACGATCCTACTACTTCCGGAACAAATTGGCAATTCGAGTTCAGCCCCGAGACCTTCTCTGATACCTCTCCTGATTTCGCGATCAAGATCTGCGAGGCAGTCAAGGAGGCTTGGGGTCCCAGCGAAGAGAACAAGATCATCTTCAATCTTCCAGCCACAGTTGAGATGGTAAGTTTTGCAGAAACATCTTGTGTGCTCCATCACATCACTCAAGGGAGTATGAGCAGCTGACAGTAAACAGAGCTCACCGAATGTGTTCGCTGATATGGTCGAGTATTTCTGCACGCACATCACAAATCGTGAAACCGTTTGCGTGTCGCTGCATTGTCACAATGACCGTTCGTGTGCCACTGCAGCAACGGAGCTGGGTCTGATGGCTGGTGGTGACCGAGTGTGAGTATTCATTCTTCTGTGATTGGCTCCAAGAATAGTACTGATGGCAGTCTCTATTAGTGAAGGTGTCCTGGGCGGCAATGGAGAGAGGTGTGGCAACGTTGATCTCATCATCTTGGCCATGAACCTGTACGTGGACGGTATCAGCCCCAACGTTGACTTCTCAGATATGAACAGCGTCATCGAAGTCATCGAGTCGTGCACAAAGATCCCGGTCCACCCGCGTACTCCGTATATGGGCTCGCTTACAATGTCTGCTTTCAGTGGATCTCACCAAGACGCTGTACGTATTATACATCGAGATTTTAAGGAACGGCTAATTGACCTGATTATAGATCAAAAAGGGGTTCCAAAACCGCGAGGCCCAAGGTCTTTCGGACGTGGATCCTTGGCAGCTACCGTATCTGCCACTGGACCCCAAGGATATTGGACGTACCTACGAAGCCGTCATTCGCGTCAACTCACAGAGTGGAAAGGGCGGTTCTGCCTGGGTCGTTCTGCAGAAGCTGCGACTGGACCTTCCACGTGGCCTGCAAACTGCGTTTTCCGCAGACGTGCAGCGCGTTGCTAATGCCCTTGGCCGCGAGCTCCTGAGCACCGAAATCATCGATCTCTTTGAGAAGACTTACTTCCTCAACCGCGAGAACCCCTACTTCACCCTCATCGACTATAGCATCACCCCTGACCGCACACATTCGCCCATGCCCACAGTGGGCAAGACGCAAGACACCAAGGACCTGAAGCGTATCTTTGATGGTGTCATCAACTTTGAAGGCAAGGAAATCAAACTCCGCGGTCGTGGTAACGGTCCTATTTCTGGTCTGGCCGCTGCCCTTAAGGACATTGGCATTGACCTGGATGTCCATGTGTACAAGGAGCACGCCATTGGCGAGGGACGCAGTGTCCAGGCTGCATCATATATTGAGTGCAAGGTTGGAAACAGTGAAAAGACTGTCTGGGGCGTTGGAATCCACGAAGATGTGGTACAAAGTTCGCTGATTGCAATGCTGAGCGCCGCAAGCAATGTCGTCGCCAGCCAACGTGGGACCATCGTGAAACCCGCTGCCGTCCAGGCTAACGGTGCCGCCAATGGTGCTCCTCTGGCGACCCTCAGTGCACCTGGCGCAGCCTCAGATGCACCTGGCATCATCTCCGTTCTGGAGGAAAAGGCAAACAACATGTAAGGAGTGAATGTAGTGGTTGTCGTCCATATCGACGCTGCAGTGATCTTTTCCCGTTTGCGTCTGTGGTGACAGTGGGCTGCGGTGATCTTCTCTTTCTCTATTCCAGGATCCAAGGAAAATGATAAGTAACAAAAGGTATTCAAAAAATGAGGAACAACATGGAAGAAACAAAATACTGGCATCATGGCTCAATCATGAAAGTTATTACTTGGCTCCCCTGTGATGATGTGTGAAAAGGCTTCATGTCGCCATACCATACATGCGCAAATTTGCATGATGAAAAGACAAAAATGGAACACAATAGTGTTAAAGTATAGAAAGACTTGTCCAAAGACACCATCTATACTTGATGTCCAAAATGTCATTCAAACCTAGCCTGCTATTGAGAAAAGGAGAAGCTTACCAGATCTGGAGTTGAGCTACAACAGCGATGATGACTAACTAAAACCGCGACGTCGGTCGCATTGCGGCTTACACCCAAGTCTAAACAAAGCTATACCCAAATCCCGGTACATTTATTTGCGACTACTCCTACACCAACGAACCCAGGTAGCAGTCAACCTTGCCGTTTTGCGCATGGAAAGGACGATACATATCTTTAATACGCTGTCCGTAATACAGTGAAGGCAAGGGTCAACAGCTATTGGGCAGCTGTCTGGCCGGCCTCCTGCAGAACCAAGCCAGCCTTTTGTGTCACCACAAACGAACCTCCCCAAAAATGAGCAAACCAACATCGCGCAAGTCGCGGCACAACCGCCAGCCTTCCAACCGCATCCCCGCCGTCTCCGACTATGAATCCGACGCCGCCATCATGCAAAACACCTACGACTACGAGCCTCCACCGCCCACGCGCACCAACACGGACCTCAACCTCGCCGTCATCCAGCGCTACCTACCTTCTATCCACACCATATTGAGCATTGCTGCCAATGCCGTCATCTACACTTTTAACGCTGCGGGGGAGAACTGGGACAAGTCGGGCGTGGAGGGGACCATGTTTGTGTGCGCGCAGTCGCCGCTGCCGGAGGATCCGCAACAAAGACCGCGAGCGTGTGTGTTTGTGCTTAATAGGCGGAGTTTGGGTAATGTGATTATCGACCTGGCGCGGGTCAGTCATGTGGAGATTATGGGGGAGCTTGTTATTCTCAAGGTAGAAGGCGAGTGGGCGGGCGAGGAGGAGAAGGTGTTGGGTGTTTGGGTACACAACGACAAGGCCGAGACGAGAGATGTCAACGGCGCCATGATTACCGAGAGCTGGAGTATTGCAAGGTCAGCCGGTATGGCGGAAGCTCAAGGGGCGGAGGTCGGGCCAGCTATGCAAGCTATAGGGAGCGGCGGGCTGACCATCAATGACTTGTTCAAGAGCCAGAACGGGGCGTATGTGGCCCAATAAGCTGGGAGCTAGAAGTATTCGGCCCATTATGATACCATGAGACACGATTGACTTGGCGGTATAAGACCAATAATAAACCGTGAACAAGGGAGTTCCGTGAATAAGTGAATGATAAATTCTTTTCGGCTTCCCAACCTATCTATCCATATTCCCCTCAAAGGCAGCCGAGTAAAGACAAAGATATAAAAGTCTACAAAGAAATAGAAGCATCGTGACCATGCGCCGCCCGAAACCGGTATGTCATTGAACAGTAAGAATCAAATGCTGCTGCCGCTCTGCACCACCACTGCCGTCGCCTCCTCATACCGTTCCACTGATGCTCAGCTCGCGGATCTCTTGCAACACTTGCTCTACCCTCTCGTCCAGTTGGCCCTCGGCGTACTGATCTCTTGTATCGGCGTCCAAGTACTGCTGTACTTGCGCCATGCGCGAGTATGCCTCAGCACAGAACCGTAGTTGAATCTTGACGAGCGCTTCGAAACTCGGATCCAAGTAGGGCACACGCAATTCGATAAGTTGAGGCAGCTCTGTGCTCAGCTGCTCGTTGAGTTGCTCATACGCCGCCTTTGCCATCTCCATCTCCTTCTCCGTCCTCGGCAGTTTGGTAGCGTCCTTGTCAGGCTTCTCGGCTAATCGCTTCACCCTGGCGCGCAGAGCATCGTAGTCGAGCAGTTTGTGCGCGCGCTTCTTGATGGCTTCGTTGACGTCTGGGAAGTAGGCGCAGAAGCGGGTGATCGGATCCAGCACGGTTGTTCGGTAAGGGCCGTCGAGGGCTTTGATTGTTTCGGCGTCTAGGTCTTCCACGGCCTGTTTGTAGCTTCGACTCACGCCGTCTTTCGCTCCTGCATCGCCGTAGAACGCGTCTATCGTCTCGGCGATGCGCATTTGCGATGCGGTCATGGCTGAGGCATGTCAGTCTCCGGGAGGTTTATATATTCGAGAAGATAGATGTCACAACATACCTCTTAGAGAATCTAGATATCCTTTTGATTCCTTCTGTAGCTTCAGGGAGGCGGCCTCCATCGTCTTGAACCGCCTACGCATCTCGTCAGCCCTTTGTCCCTAGATTTGGGCGCAAACTGCGCTCACCTCTCTTCCACCTCGTAGTCGCGATCATTGGTCTTCTCCACATGCCCTATATAATTAGCATCGGTCCATCGCAAGCTGTCGAGGTTGACCGCATACCCGTCTTCATCATGACCTGCGTCGTCGCGCGTCCGACATTCTTCTTGAACCCTGGTTTCGGATCAGCATGCCCCTCCCAGATGCGGGGTGTTCCTTCTGGCGCTGCTTACCCGCCCACGACATCTTGAATGTATTGTGCTTGATCTAGTGTTGAAATCGGTCGTCCGGCTATGCTTTGGAACTATTCGGAGGCTTCTGGTAGGTGTTATGCGAGTTATGGGAGGACGGAAACAAAAGGCGGCGTTCGGATAATTTGGAAAGCCAAATGCTGGGAGGGCACGGGGTGAACTGGAAAGTGACGACGACTTAGCGACAAGCGATTGGTCCGGGTTTAGTGGCAGCCACGCTTGTCAGCCCAATGGCGTTAACGACGTCAGCGCTGAGGCGCAAGCGCGCATAGCCGCATTTGGGCAGTACCAGGCATTAGGAGTCACGTGTCGGACCATCGCTAAGGCATCTCCAATGTAGATCTGAAGCCTTCCGGCATGTACTAAGATTACCAGTATTGTTTACAATCATCACGGTAGCAGAAAGTTGATGCGCAGAAGCTTCGTTGCTGAATTCAAATTGCCATTTTTATTGTGCCGATTTCCTATTCCTCCACGGGGCATTCAACAGTAGTGCCGGCGTCCTCGCAGCACTTCTTGAAGTTTGGCAAGCGCTCCTCCACGGTCTGGTTGTCGATAGTACATTCGTCGCCCGTGAGTCCCTCTCCGAACTGCATGCAGCAGTTAACAGTATCCGACCTCTCACTGCAGAAGCAGCTGCTCTTGGCGCAGGCAGTGGTGAAAAGGGCAGCCAGGCCCAGAATGGCGGACACCTTCATTGTGGAGTAGTGAGTGATAAGAATATGAGGAGTTCTTGTAGATTGACGGTGAGCAGGAAAGAACTTATAATCAATAGTGAGTGAATCTAGTATGCCAAGGCCTGGGACGATCATCCAGTATTTATAACTTTATAAGACGGGCTGCACTCGGGCTTGACTTCACCGTGGTCAAGGTAAGGGATCCTCTTTACAGAATAAAACACACCTTAGTGTGCTATTACAAATATAAGGTACAGAATAGGAAGCGACTGTCAGCACGATAGGTAGTAGTGCACGTCCGACAGACTGAAAAGGCAGGGCAACTTGGACTATGCTTGGACTATGTCACTAGCAACTAAGAAACTACTGTTTTATTGCTTCGACTGCCGCGTGGTTGCATGAAGTTGCTCATGGGGTAGAAGTGGTTGTCAGCATTTAGCTTCCTGTGCTTAGAAACGATCGTCGCACCCGAATTACTCAAAGACCCAATTCCTCTCCATGCTCTTGCAGCCTTACGGCAATCAAGGAGTAGTATGTATTATGAACCATAGTATTGAAATTTAATCCTCCCTTGAGCATTCAGGGGTTGTGCCTTGCTCCTCGCAGCACTTCTTGAAGTTATCCAAGCGGTCCTCTCCAAAGTTCTTGTCAATGACACACTCGCCGTCCGTAACTCCCTCTCCGAATTGGTAGCAGCAAGTGTCGGTAGTGGGCTCGTGCGCACTGCAGAAGCAGCTGCTTGTCGCATAAGCAGTAAAGAAAAGGGCAGACAAGCCCAGGATGGTAGTGAACACCTTCATGACGGCGGAGGTAAGGGTGAGGAAACAACAGGAGCTTTCAGCAGGTTCACGTTGGTGAAGAGTGAGAATTTGTACTTAGCGATGGTGAGAACAAGGAGAGTCGAGCAAACATAGTCTCATGGTCAACACCTGTTATTTATAAGACTACGAGGCGAAAAAGAAGGCATAGCGGTGAATGGTAAATTTCAATTCTCCTAGACTCGGAATTTGCCGTTGGCAAGGTCAAGCATCCTAATGTTGTGTGTACTACGCGTAAAGCATTTCAAGGGGAAGAAATGGAGAGAGCAGCTGGCAGCATCACAAAGTCAATAGTGCGGGCAACCGACTCAAAGCACAAGTCGGCATGCATCGTATTTCAAATTTTCGTAGTATTACCAGATGCTCGTTGGAGACACTGCTTATTTAATAGTACTAACATGAAGTCGTTTCATGTATTATTCCTTTTCTCGGGTCGTCGGCCATGGTTCATTCCTAACATGTCCTTGATAATTGTTTGCAGGGTACTAGATCCTAGAAACCTCGAACGTCTCGATTTACCTAGTTTGGATCCTTCCAGTATACCTCGACTCGACACCAAGGTTTGCTTCTCAAGAGGGTCCCGAAGATTCCGAATGTTTGCTTCACCGCCTGTGTCTTGCATTAATTCTGGTCTCATCGTCCATGCTAAAGAGCCACCGCTGATCACCTTTTTCTTTCTCTCACGAAAAGCATTCTTTCGGCGACGTGGTAGTGGGCCAACCCTTATACAGCACCTAAACCTCAATCCCGACAAGTCACCATCATAAATTTCTTCACCAAAATTCGATGCCGATAACGACTCAAAATTACATGAACGATATTACTGGAGGAGTGTCACAGTATAGAAGATGGAAGTTGGATGCTCATTAAAGGATCAAAAGGCTGAGGTCGCTCTCTGGTAATGATAATGGAGCTCTGGCGCTGGGTGCATTAATTACGTGATGATTTCCAGCCAGTCAGAAAGCGGGACCGTCGACCTTTGCGCATGGGTTCACGTGGTTTCGCGTCTTTATCATTGCTACCTTAAGACATTCAAAAGCTTCACTCGCGTAAATATCATGTCCCTTGGGATTCGCCCGCCCGCAGCTGGGATCACCAAGCGGGCATTCGATCCTCATTTTCTCATTGTCAGCCTGGGCAACCCTTTACCCGAGTACGCCAGCCTTCACTCAGCCGGCCATTATATCCTCAATGGCCTCACCAAGGTCCTTCAGCAGCCTGCATTCAGTGAGACCAAGCTAGGCAAGAAACGATGCAAGGTGTCGCAAGGGTCGAAATACACCTTGGTCCAATCACCTACGCTCATGAACGTTTCTGGGCCGTTTGTCACCAAAGCTTGGAATGAAATTATCCGACAGCACAACCCAGAATCCCTGGGTCTGGTTTTGGTCCACGATGAATTAGAAAAGGGGTTTGGCGATGTCCGGATACAGCCTTGGGAACGCAGTCATCGCGGACACAACGGGATCCGGAGCGTTAAGGACAGCTTTCGGCGGGATGACTTTCCCCAATCACCGGTCGTCAGGATCGCTGTGGGCATTGGGCGACCCGAGTCTAGAAACCGAGAGGATGTGTCCCGATATGTACTTGCGCCAATAGCCCAGGATAAGAAGAGGAAACTGGAAGGGCCGGTATCAATGACCGTAGCCGAGAGGTTGCAGCAGTTGGAGGAGGAGTGGAGCAGGGAATATTGATCCGATGGGAATCTTCGCGCTCATATAATCGACCTCGAACCACTATCATCCCTGAACTCATGATGGAACCACTGTGGGCTTTCAGTTTTCAGAGCGTCAGTCCTATTATGATGCGGAAAAGGAGTACGGGCGGATGCACTGGTCATTACAGGCTTCAAAGCCACGCTGATAGCGACATGATCGATGTTGCCGTGTATGATAGGCATAGTGGTAAGTCCTGCAGCTTGCGTGAAGCCAAGCACCAGTCACAGGACCTCTGCAAATACTAATTACTACAAGATCTCTTTATCGGCCATGGGCCATAACGCTCTCGTTTGTGCAATCTTATCTGTTCCCAAGCCCCCTTATCAGTCAGCTAAAGAGGATACCTTGGCAGTTAAGTGGCGTACCACTCCACTAGTGATCTGTGATTCACTAGGACTGCCTCGAATCGCAGATAAGCACCTAGCTCTCTTGCTGCCCTAGCTTCTACACTCTTCAATAACTCGAGATAGGGAACTCGGGGCATTCGTTGGTATTGCCAAGTTGGATTCGGTCCATTCTCGAGCGGCGAAAATATTGGTTGATGCTTGTCTCCGACTGCTTCCGATGCAGCAGTGTGTTCTGATGTGTCAGTCTCTCTTCGTGGAGAATGAACCGCTGACTGTGATCCATCTCGCGGTATAGTAAAAATATGGGAACGACACCAGTCCTGGGTTCAAGCACGCAAATTCTACCAGATTGGAGGGAATGAAGCGGCCTTTAAGTATTTTTCCATCGCCCAGATAAGGCATCCTGTTTCGTCACGGAGCGGATCTGGAGACGGAAATCTTGCATCCCAACGCCCGCAAGAACGTGTCTGTCCGCTTGGTAAGGCTGTGCGGGCGCTGGATCGTGAAATCTTGATTTGTGAAGTTCGATCTGGGGAGGTGAGCATCCGAGCTCCTTTGATGGGATGGGGCCTGTGAGAAGCATGCCCTGCTTAGACCTCCACTAGGCCTGGAGGTCCCACAGCGTCTTGAGATGCGTGTGTGAAACACAAGAGGGTGGTGTTGGTGAACCATACAATTGGCAAACATTCCATGCTTTCAACGTCGCTCCTGCGGTGCCCATCGATGCGTAGGCCGCACCTCAATATTGGCCTTATCATGGCCTTTCGATACGCTCAAGGGGCATTTCGACCTCTATGCTCAAAGTTTATGACTACCCGAAATCATTCGGCTTTCACCTGCGATCTCGGATTCAATAGAAATGATTCCATCCTCAATAGGCTGCCACTAAGACTGCTATCTCATGGTTCTCGACTTTGTATGTAATAGATTACTGATAACACGATTGACGGCAGCGAGCTGGGCTCTCACTTCAGTCACTACCAACGATTCATTGTCCACCCCGGCTGAGTGTAAGCGGCAGCGCTAAGATCAACACTCCCTAGACCCTTTCCTTTTTCTCTAGCAACACCCCCCAAAAACTTCCTTGTCTTGTCGAATACCAATGTCCGCCAAGAGATAAGAAGGTATGCGCGAAACTGGCCAATCAGCTCTAAGGTAAAAAGGCTTCGATCCATCGATTCATTGTCGCTCAATCGCCAGGATGTTGGCTGGTAAAATGCGCTAATGCATTCTTATTTCTAGCTTTCAAAAATTGTCCAAATCGCTGGGGAAAAGGCGGATCATTCACTGCAAAGAAATAGAAAGAGAGGAAGATCTATGTACTGCCGAACGCTGTAATCCCGAGTTACCCCGATTCCTGAGATGATCATAGCGATAGCATCGATAAGCAAGCGTGTGTTTTAGAAGGCATCATGTAAACTTATTTCTCACATCTTGGCTGCGATGGGCGGCTACCTAGGCCTTTGGGTGGTGAACGCCATACAAACGGTCCCGAGATTTTGATGTTGATTCATTGCGACACTGAATAACGTCGACAATTGTTATCGCTGTATCTGAGCTACATTGAGCTTGTGAAGTTGTCTTGACGTTTCATTCGTAATTCCATGAAGCTGCGCACCTCACCTGGAGAACTCACGAACAAGGCGTCACGGTAACAGATTTGAGAAACAAGCGTACAATATGCGCATTTACTTCGTCGAATAGGAAACGACTTCCTCCAGTCTCACGAAAGAAAGTAAAATTTAACCTTATTCTAAACGTGCTCGTGGCAGCTAGACGCGTGGGCCAATGCGACCGATGACCGGCGAATTCCATCTTGTATGAGATCAACGCAAGATCTCACTAAAGCCCACGCCGAGCCTTGATAAGTCCTCCATAAAGCTATCGCGGTCACGATCGTCCGGAGCTAATCCACGGCGGTCAAGAACTCGGAGCCAATGGTCGGCACTTGAAACTCTGGATACTGTTCGCTGGGTTGCGTAACCGAGCTTCTGGTCTTGAAAGAGAACTGATTTATGCTTAAATCGAACCCCACGATACACCACGTCGCCGGTGGCTAGTGTGTCTAGAGACCAAAGCAGTCCTACAGATGAAGATCATGACGATGTGTGGATTAAGGTGATTTCCTCTTTGCGACTGTGGAGCTAGCGACGTTGTTGAAAAGGGACAAGGGCGTGGGAAGCAAGAGATAAGAGAGTCATGTTGGTTTCTCTTATCCGGCAACTGAGCAGCCTTTGGTATTCATGGACCCCATGGACTCTCCCGTCCGGAGCGCCGGTGGCCCAATCCCCGTTGAATATGGCCCCAGCCGGCGTCCGGGTATGTGGAGGGGGGGCGTTAAGATGCGCAGGGAGGCGTTCGAGTCAGCCTGTAGGACGCCGAATCGTTATCTTGTGGGTCTGACATTCTCACCATCCTACAACGCTCATACTCCCCTTCTGGCAGTCTTGACCTTGACCATTTTTGTTCATTTCCCTCTAACCGATGGGCGAGGATTGGTGAATTCTTTTCAATGACAGTATCATGGATTGGTTTACCTCTTGGTACTTGAGTACCGTCCTACCTCTCCGACTGCGGACCGTGGGCTGAATGGCTTCACATCCGCGAAGATAGTAAACTGGTACATATGGTCTTTTGAAAGCGAGCTAGGGGGGCTGAGAAGTTGATCTAATGGTGGGATAATTAGTGATCAATATAACCAGAATTTCGAGGACGAGTCGCTATTGACGAGTCCAGACCCCAGGTTCCTCGGCTACGTCAAAGCAGCCGGGTTTGGGTGTCAGCTCAACGATGCATTCAAGCATACGAGTACAGTTGCAGCTGAACTAACCGACGTTTCACTCAATGGTATCCATACTTGCGGCATGCAGCTCGGCCCAGGCTCTCGGGTCGTCGAACTACGTATATCTTCACTCCAGAACATCATAGCCACGACCCAAGCAGGGTTCCTGAAAGTCTATTCGAGGCATGCACCATGCTTGACTCTCCAGCTTAATCTTCACCGTTATTACAAAGACCAATTCTACATTGATAGCCACATCAACGTCCCTCCGCAAGATATGCAGATCCTTTAAAACTGCACGAGTTTCTTATCTCCCCCACACTAACAACGCCCAGGGGGGGGTTGCCTCCCACGCCCAGCAACATCAACACACCCTTGCTTGCACACCCCCTTGTTACTGATACGGAAGATGAAGAGGCCCTCTTTCTTTTGCTATTCGGGTGGCCGAGGTGAGTGGTCCAATGTGCATGGCCCCATGGGTGACACACGACTCGCGCCAGCCGATAAAGCTTGCTAATAAGCTCGCACGCACGGCGTGGCCTCGTCGATCTCAGCCTGCTCCCTCGTGTCACCGGCTTTTTATAATAGACCCCCAAGTCCCGGCTGTTATCTTCCTGGCTTGAACTTCATACCATTCCATTCTTCTTCCTTACCTTTTGCCTGCTTTTTTGGGCTCTTTGCTTCCCTTCCCGGCATCAACGCAAACGAGTGACTCCTCAAACACAACATCGCTGGAACAGAACGAGACAATGGAGGAGTACAATGGTACCACCACCGAGGCCAACACCGGCTGGGACACCGGCGTTGAGGACCTCAATGTCTTCTACGATGTGAGTATACCCTCCCAGACTCAAGTATTGAAAAGAAAAACAAGATAACTAACGAGGGACTCTACAGACCGGTCACATGTGTTTCCTCCTCGTCTGCGCCGTCCTCGTCCTGCTCATGATTCCCGGTGTCGGTCTTTTCTACAGTGGTCTCGCCCGACGCAAGTCCGCCCTCGAGCTTCTCCTCCTCTCCATGCTCAGCGTTGCCGTCATCGGCTTCCAATGGTTCTTCTGGGGTTACTCCCTGACCTTCTCCCGCACTGGAAGCTCTTTTCTTGGCGACCTCACCATGATCGGCCTCCGCGAGGTTATCGCTCAGCCCAATGGCTCCGATTTCCTCCCCGATATTCTGTTCTGTCTGTACCAGGGCATGTTTGCTTCCATCACGCCTGCCCTGGCTATCGGCGCCGTTGCTGATCGTGGTCGTGTCCTTCCCGCTCTTGTCTTCATCTTCATCTGGGCCACCATCGTCTACGACCCCATCGCCTACTGGACCTGGAACGCCAACGGCTGGCTCTACACACTGGGCTCTCTCGACTTTGCCGGCGGTGGTCCCGTCCACGTCGCCTCTGGTAGCTGTGCCCTCGCCTACAGTCTTATGCTCGGCAAGCGCTCGGGATACTCCAAGAACGCTGGTATGCCCTGGAGACCTCACAATGTCACCAACGTTGTCATCGGCACGGTCTTCCTCTGGGTTGGCTGGTTTGGCTTCAACGGTGGCTCTGCTCTTGGCATGAACATCCGCGCTATAATCGCTTGCTACAACACCCAGCTTGCTGCCTCCATGGCTGCCCTCGCTTGGATCCTGCTCGACTACCGCCTCGAGCGTAAGTGGAGCACCATCGGTTTCTGCTCTGGCGCCATTTCGGGTCTGGTGGCTATTACACCTGCCGCGGGTTTTGTTACTCCTTGGGGAGCTTTAATCATTGGAATTGTTGGCGGTATCTGCTGCAACTTTGCTACCAAGCTTAAGTTCCTGATTGGTGTGGATGAGGCGCTTGATATCTTTGCCGTTCACGGTGTGGGTGGTATTGTTGGAAACATTATGACCGGTGTCTTTGCTGCGTAAGTTTACTCCTTTTATTTCAGTATAGAGTGAAGTTACAAGACTAACAAACGACTATAGTTCCTGGATCGCCAAGCTCGACGGCGCCGAGTGGGAACCCCTCGGCTGGATCGAGCACCACTGGGTCCAAATGGGCTACCAATTCGCCGGCACCGTTGCCGCCTTCGCCTGGTCCTTTGTCCTCACCTGCGTCATCCTCTTCCTCCTCAACCTCGTGCCAGGTCTGTCCCTGCGCGCCACCCCCGAGGAGGAGGAACTCGGCATGGACGATGTCCAGCTCGGCGAGTTTGCGTACGACTATGTCGAGCTTACCCGTCACTTGTCTGACTCGTCGAGCGTTTCGTCCGGGCCGTTGGTTGGTGCTACTGCTGCGCCATTGAATGGGTCCAGTGTTAGCAGTGACCATGAGAAGGCTGCTCAGGCCGTCTAATGTCCTCACCCCTTTTCAATCACGGTTGCGTCAGTGTGGTAGGATTCTGGTGATTAGACTCCTTTTTGAAATTGTCATTCGTTGCGAAATGAAATCACATAAGTGCACTGGGACAAAAGCGTCAGCTTTAGGACTGCAGAGCAAGTTTTGGTTAGGAAAGTGGAGAGGGTGGTGAGGAGATGAAGTGGAAATACCCCTATTTGAAGCAGTTGATACCACAGCACTGGGTGTTGTGGCTTGGTAGTCGATATCATGATAATAATGCAGGCCTAAAAACCAGATAAATAAGAGCCTTTAATACATACTCCTTGCATCAATGCCTCGGTCTCAAGCTTACTACTACTCGTACATACCATGGTGGGTGGATATTTTCATTCCTAGCTGGTCCCAATATTGACTTTACCTTTCCATGTTGGATTCTTGATTAAGCAGACTGCAAGGTAAAGAATTGAGTGTAGGCATTTCTTGTATAATTCGGTTACCCTACTATGCCATTACAACGGACTTCCCTCCACCTAGGCTGTACATTATTTTTGCCTAGTCGCAAACCAGCGGTAGCTTCGTTATACCCTTCCTTGTCCTGTGTTCCGTATCCGCCTGCCAAATTCAAAAACTGCCGTCGTTATACGATGAAGTTAGGAACAACAGACATGTAAAGTAGGAAAAACGGAGAGAAGCCGTGAAATAAAAAGTAATAAAAAAAAAGTGCATGTCATGCCATGCCATGCTGAATTTGTCCTCAGAAACAAAAGTTGTTAACGCCTTTCTTGTGGTCGTCGCTGTCGTAGGGATTTGCTCATCATCAGCTAAAGCAAACTATATGGGGGGGTATCCTCTTTTAAAAAAGCCGTCGTCGCTAGCAGGGCAGGTTGGAGTCTGTCCCGACGTAGAGAAAAAGTAGAACTCGAACATGGAAACCCGAGCCAAACAAGCCCGGGATCGGGTGATTCAAAAATACGCAAAAGGCCACCAGAATGCCCTTTCCTATTGATGCTGGTTGGACTGGTCGTCTTGCTCCTCCTCTGGCGGGGGCCGTTGATGCATCGACGCTGTGCTAGCACCGTTCACTTGGTTGCCGTTCGGGTTCTGCCCTGACGCCCCGAGGGAAGCCATGCTCGCTTGCACGTAGCCGTGTGCACTAAGGGGCGGCTGACCCTGAGCTGGCTGGTTATTCAGAAAACTTGAGAAGCCAAGCGGACCAAGTTGGTTTGCGTCAGGGAAGTAGTTCTCTCCTGGAGGCTGCTCGGCACCAGGCGCAGCATGAATGGGGGCGTGCATCGGTGGAGGTGGCGGGACCGTTTGAGGAAATTGAGGCGGATGGCCATTAAGCTGCACATCAGCATCAGCCATGGCAACCTGCTGGTGCCCCTGACCATCGAGCTGGCTACCATCGAATCCTTCGTATTCGTTGTCTTCGTCGCCCATCTCATCATCCATGCCATCCGGGTCGGCAAGCACCTCGTTCGGAGCATTGTTACGTCTTGATTGGCGAATCCTCCTCGACGCACCAGGATAGCTTTCCCTCAGCTCCTCGAACTGGGGATCCGTGTTGAGGTGATGGCGGAATTGAGATACCATATTGCCGGAGAAGACACAGAAGACATCGCGCTGGTGAGGAGTGAATTCTACAAAAGGTCAGCCAGGGTGAACCAGACATAGCGTGGGAGAGAAACATACCAGGTGGTGCTTGCCTGCAAAACGGCTGGAAGTCGTCTCGTTGGAAAGCAGCAACCCCTGTCAAACTAAGATGCGTCAAACGAGGACAGGAATTCAATAACCTCATGATACTCTATAAGATGATTAGCACCCATGTAACAGCTAGTCCACGAGAAGGAAAACTCACCTTGAGCGTTAGATTGATACAGTAACTCAGATGGACACGTTCCAGGCTGGAAGCGTAATACTCGCCACCAACAAACACGCCGTTACCATCTCTCCTCACGCGCGGGCGGAACGCTGCGTCGGCAAGCGCGAGAACAGACTCGTCGGTGATGGAGCTACACTTGACCAAGCCTATACGCTTGAGTTTTGGCAGCATAGACAGCCGCCGCACAGAGTCGTCCGTCAGATTTGTGCAGCAACCCAAGTCAATGTATCGGATTCGGTTGCAGTTGTTCACGAGCTTCTTGACACCTTCATCCGTGATCTGACTACAGTGTCCCAGGTGAACGTAGTGGAGATTCTTCCCAAGTTTCGAGATTGCTGACACGGAGGCATCGGTGATGTTGCGACACTTGGCGAGCACAAGGTTCCGAAGCCGCGGCGCCACATCGATGATCTTCTGGACAGCCATATCGGTGAGGCGGGAGCAAGAGGTCAAGTCGAGGATTCGAAGATGCTCGAACTCCTTGTTCGGCGGCAGAGAGAGGAAGGCATGGTCGTCGATCAGGTCACAGCTGGCGAGGCGGAGCTCTCTCAAGCAGTTGCCCTTAGATAAGAGGGCAGTGACGGGGCCGTTCCCGATCATGTTGCATTGGTGTAGGTCGATTTCGAGGATATTCGGGCAGTGTTCAGCGAAGGCGAGGATAGCGGTGTCTCGAAGTTGGGCACACTCGTTCAGTTTGAGCTGGCATCAAAGTTAGCAAGGGTTGGAAATAGATATAGCTGCAGCCAAAGCCGTGGCTTCCATGTAAAGGAAAAAGACCTACCCGTTTGATGAACCTGCAGCTTTGGGCCAACTTGACCATGCTTTCGTTGGAAACATTCTCGCAGCCAGAGATGTTGAGGCCTTGGAGGCGCTTGCAGTGTTCGGCGATTGCGTTGATGGACTCCTCGGTGATGTACTTGTCCTTGGAAATATCCAGAGCTAGTAGAGAGGAGCTGTTCTGTACCAATGCGATCAGACCAGAGTCTGTCAGGTTCTTACAGTTTGTCAGGGTAAGACGCTCCACTCGAGTACAGACGGCCAGAGGCTGTACGCTGCCATCGTTGACCTTATCGGCGAGGGCAGCGAGGTTAAGCCGGCGGATGAAGTCGCGGTAGGTGAAGAAGGGCTTCTCTAGGCCTAGTGTCTGACAAATACTACTATGGTTCTTCCAGTTCGTGCAGGATGGGCGATGCCAAAGCAGATCGACAGAGTTGCGTGCCCAGCGTTTGCAGACGAGCATAGAGTGGTATAGATCTGAGGGGGAGCTGAGCTTGGCAAAGATGCTGATGAGAATCTCGTTGGGTAGGCGGTTAACTGGTGGCCAGCACGCATCGTCTACAGCCATATCCTGGAAGTTTGGAACGCCAAGTGATGATTGGGAATCATTATTATTGAGGAAGAAGTCGGACTCCTCGTTATCGGCGGCAACGGGCGAGTCGGTGGAAGAGGTCGAGCGAGAATCATCCTGCTCCTCCGACGCCGACACCGACCGCGTGGGGATACCAGCGGCGGCATCGGAAGAAGACAGGGCAGGCCGCATGTCCATACCGTTTGCTTGTGAAGCCTGAAGTGTGGCCTGTTGCGGCCACCTTGTTGGCGGAAGAGGCGCTCGTATCGGTATCGGTATCGGTATTGGTATCGTCTACTGTTGTCGTCGTTGCCGTCACCGTTGCCAAGCAGCAGCCGTACGAACGTTTGCTGATGAGGAGGAGGAGCGTGGGGTCCGGAACTCAGACGCTCAGGCTCTGGCGGCAAGGAGCGGGCACGTAGGGCTCGAACAACGAGTCCAGGCAAGCCGTGATGATGGGCTCGTCTCGGGCAGCGCGGGATTCGGTCGTGAGTCAAGGTGGATTCGTTTGAGAGATGTTTGTTGGAGGGTTTGAGAGGAGGAAGTGCAAGGAGAAGCCAAGCAAAGCAAAGCAAAGCAAAGTAACAAATCAACGAGCTGAAAGCAAGGTCGGAGTAAGGTATGTGATTGGTATAACGAAGTACCTTACTGACGACTAAGCAAAGCAGCCTGAAGCCTTAACTTAGCACTACCTAACTGCACTCAGGTAGTGCGGGCAGTTGCTTCAGGTGCTCGCACAGCGGCTGTAGTGGGGGGTCAGCGCCTATCAGTGCCTACCGGACAGCTGGCTGGCAGCGTGTTAGTTGGGCAGCATCCAGACCAAATCCCACCAGAGCCCACCAGAGCCCACCAAAGCCCACTGTCTCTTGGCGGATGCAGTGCCATCTACTGGGTTGTAATGGGAGGCCCCCAGCGCTGTTACAGGGCGGTTTCTGTTACTATTACTGGTGAAGCAGTGACGTCGATTGCCTTCGATGCCTTCGATAAGCGCCGGCGCCGGACATTAATCGCCTATAGGTAAGGTAAAGTAATCTCATCACACTCCATCACATTGATTCGCCCTTGTATACAAACAAGGCGTCGTGCTCCCAGCAACGTGACCACTGACTACAGCACGCGTGAGATCTAACCCAGATCAACCTAGATTATGTATTTCCATGAGATGCCGGCATGACTGTCTCACACGTTCATCATGAATCACCTGTAGCCTTGCCGGCGATCATTGGAATGCCCATGACTTGTACATAGCCTCTTCCTCATCCCCCATGATGCCTTAGGTCGTGACCGGCCACCATGAGATGTCCTGAGTAGTACTTAATTACTCCGATGATGATAATTTCGTAGCGCTCTTCAGTAAGTATTCGAATACACGGCCGAAAACCTTCGAATATACAAGCCACAACGGTGCACGCATGTCGTTTTGGTCACGAAGACCCCGGCGGATCTATTGCAGCAAGGCTTACAGTACGCCTGGCGCCAGAATAGACATCCTTAACTTTGGTATTTGCCAGAACGCGCTATCAAGTCCCTTCAAGAATATGATGAAGTTGTACTAATATAATATTTGATCAGATTATTTTGCATTTTTATGAATGTAATAATCGTACAGTGTTGTATGATTTTGTCGTGATGGATACTATGACAAAGTTTAGACTCGTAACGGGCATCTAGTTCAGCAACAACGGTTACCAACCAGATATGCAACGTGAGAGTTTAACGCAAAGCCTAAGAGGCATGAACGAAAATATAATTCAGGCAAGAGTTTCACACCTGTTCCGCGTCTATTTCAACTGCCTCAAACCTTGTCACCATCTCTCTTCATCAAATCCTCACGATGTAGGGTAGAGGCGACTAATTAAAGTCAACTCTACCCAAGCTGCTGTAGTCTGAGTTTCGGGCGCTGCCGATTCCCATTACGTACATCACGTGTATTAGCTGCCAGTGCATTTCTGTCGCTCTCCAACTCCCACCGCCCCATTGCCCTTTGGAACCCGATTGCAAGATCCGATATCCTCTACTTACCGAGCAAGGTAGAGGTCGTTGCTGCCGACAGAACTGCGCAACTACTATTACACCTCTGAACGTAGACGTCCAAGGGACCGGCGCACCTGTGAGGCACAACGACCGAGCTATCCGACCTGTGACGACCTCACCCGTTTACCTTGACCCTCGACCATCGCCGGCATGCTACGACCGGCAACCCTCCGTCCCGTGCTGCGGACGCCGCTGCGTGTACCATGCGCTCGCGCTCGCGCTCCCATGGTCGGCGCCACTGGAAAGGCCTACCGGTCATTCAACACAGCCAACGGATCTTCGCGCGCCACGCAGGACTTTGATCTGAACAAGCTCAACGACAAGCGTCGCGATTACGAGCGCAATCGCACTGCCTTTCTCGCTGCAGGCGCCGTAGCGGGTGTCATTTCCTTCATCTACACGGCTTATAAGCTGAAACAAGCCATTGCCGCCGAGTCGGACAAGAAGAAGAGCAGCGAAGCGACCATCCAATGCGACTCCCCGATCCCGACCGAGACCTTTAAGACCGAAGCGGGCGAACTGCGCAAAGTGGTGCTGCACGATGAAAATGGCAACGAGATTGTTCCTACTGGAAATAGTGTGGTGCAGACTTTCCCGCGCACCATTGACGTGAAGCTTCCCGGCGAGCAGAAGCCTAACAACCCTATCGAGGCGTCCATCTCAGACAACGAGGGGACGGAGTTTTCACTCGTTGGACTGGGAACACGCACTGTGACCTTTATCGGCATTCAGGTTTACGTCGTCGGCTTCTACGTGGCTACGCAGGATGTCGCGAAGCTGCAGCACTATTTGGTGAAGAAGGTGAACTCGCTGGCCACAACGCTGATTCCTTCAGAGAAGGAGACGCTCCGAAAATCACTTCTAGACGCTGCTGAAGGCGAGGAGACTTGGGATGCTATCCTGCGCGATGCTGGCTGCCGATCAGTCTTCCGAATCACGCCTGTCAAGGACACCGATTTCCACCACCTTCGCGACGGCTTCGTCCGAGCCATCACGGGCCGCTCGCAGCGCGACAACAAGCAGTTTGGCGACGAAGAATTCGGCGAAGCGCTCAAGCAGTTCAAGACCATGTTCAACCGCGGGTCGGTGCCCAAGAAGAAGGAGATGCTGCTGTGTCGAGACGAGGCTGGCCAGCTCTCCGTCATGTACGATGACCAGGCGACTAAGGGCCTTAGGAAGGAAGTTATGGGCACCGTCACAGACGAGAGAATTTCGAGGCTACTGTGGCTGAACTACCTGGCGGGCAAGAACGTTGCATCCGAGCCGGCGCGTCAGAACATCATTAACGGTGTCATGGAATTCGTGGAGAGACCTGTTGGGACTGTGGCCACGCAAGTCCTATAGTTTGAATATTCAAAACCTTGGTGGGGCTGTATAGTAAATGGCATACTTGTACGATATCAGGGAAGCAGTCGTACTGTATAATACAGATGGGGAGGCTAACATTGTCACCTCTCACTACGTTCTCCTAAGAAGCTGCGTGGTCGAAATTATTCTTTTCTAGTGATCTAGGTACATCAGAGTCTAGTCGGCTGTCTCAAAGGGCTTTGCTCTATGCGCAACCCATACATTGCGGCATCCCTAAATCTTTGCCCTTCTGCAATATATCATCAGCCTCGGCTGTATCCGAGCGCCCCGCTATAGTAGATGCTTATATGCCGGCTTACAGCGCACCAGCCGCCTTGAGCTTTGACTCTAGCTGGCCAGACTTGTTGAGGCTCTGGACCTCGGAATTTCCGCCAATGTGCTCCTGTTGGATGTAGACGTTAGGTACGGTGCGCTGGCCGTCGCGGGCCTCGAGAGCGTCCTGTAACTCGCCGCCACCCTCTGAAGACAGCCGGGTTAGTCAGAGTTATTCCTACTAGAAGGAGAAAGGGAAACGTACCAATCTGGTTGAGCTCGACAATGTTGGCGTTGACGCCCATCGACTTCAGCAGCGACTTAGTCGAGGCGCTGAATCCGCATGTCGTTTTGGAGAAGACAACTGCGCATGTTAGCCGATGCGCGCGGAAAGAGAGGGGAAAAAAAAGAAGAAGATTAGAGAAAGAGTATGCGCAAACTTACCCACAGGGTTGTTCTCAATGTATTGGTTGACTTGCTTCGTAGCTTGCTCCATACCGATCTTGGGTGAAGTTCCAAAGAATCTTCGAAGGAAGCTCATGGCTGTAGCTTGATTTGTAAGAACGCTGAAAAACGTGACGAAGATGAGGCCAATAGGCTTCTTTCCCAGGCGGACGTACAATTAGTTAGCAGGATCTATATGCAAAACGCTTGGACGATTCGAGTCCGAGATACGTATGCGGCGAGGAGGAAGGATTTGTGACTGGGTGTTGATGGTGGATCTGAGTCGTCGCCCAAAAAGCCGAGGGTTAGCGAAGATGAGGTAGATAAAGATCCCCTACAGTGATGATGCAATTTTGGGGGCTAATAGTGTTGCGAGTCCCGCCTTACCAAAGATCTGAGAATGATCGGCGGCCACTCCTAATCCCGTCACCCAGTGAGTGGTAGCCAGGCTAAGCGCCCGCTTTGGTCTAACCATATTTGTGCATTGTCAAGCAAAGATTTGTCAGTCATATCAAGATCAATATTACGAGCAGTCGGTGATGCTTCTATCTCGATTGATCTGATCTTAATCTTGACTTGTGGCGATTTTAGGGATGCTCGGAGATCAGCCCGAAAGTAACCTCGGTGCGGATATCCTAGTTTAAATCTTTAAACATGAACCAACGCCAGGGTCGTGAGGCTTTGTGCATTTGCCTTACCTCACCGTACTTTTTCTCCTGCATCGGGAATTTCAAGCCATTGTTCAAGATATCAATGCTGGGCTCTATCTATTGTCGTCTCCGGGCTACGAAATGCTCAAGACCGCCTTGACTAATACTCGTACGAGCCGCTCCCATTTACAGCGACTGAGCCGTACAATTAATAACATTTTCACCGCAATAGGGTAGGGAAGTTACACCCATTACCTAACTTGACCTAACTCTAGCGGCAGCCTAGTGGTGTCGTCCACTGTGAACTGCAGTGTTGAACCGCTGGGGTGCCTGTGACATCACCTGACTAAGGCAATCGCCCCGGTGCTAAAGTCAGATGGCAGCATGGCATTGGAGGGCCAGAAAATTCAGGGACGGACGATCACTCTAGAGTCTAGGCCAACAAGCCAAACATAAGCTTTGACCCTCGTGATGCTGATACCCAAACCACGGCTTTTCTCAAATTATCCATCCCGTCAGCTGGCCTCTTTCAACCTCGCATTTTCCTGACCGAACGAAGCGCTGAGCCCCCCTCCCCACTGCGATTTCAGCTGCCCCGTATCGTAGGAAGGCTGTTACTACTGCGACTTCGACTGCTTCGTATCTTATTATTTGATCGCCCTCTCTCCCAGCGCTCGTCACACCACAAGCCAGCCACGGGCATAACCCAAAGATCCTTTCGACGCTTGATGACACGACGCACATATATCGAATGCAGTACGGCATAAGCTAGTCTCCTATTTGGCCAACGAGGCGACGTCAACTTGCCCCCGCTCTGCCCGGGCAGGCTTTTTTCTTTCCTGTCGAACCCTCATTCATCGACCCAACGCTACCACCCCACTTTGACACACCCACGCCTGTCAGCCAGCTTCGCGACCCTCCTCTTAAGAGTAGATTGCATAGTGTATAGGGTGTGTGTGTGGCTCCCTTCTGGGACTCGTGCTTGGAGATCGGCGTTCAGGTTATCGTCCCGAAGCGTTCTTTCTGTCGTCACCGTACCACCAAACGGCCTCACCTCTTTGCCGCACCCTCGTAGGACTGTTGGATAACTTAAGCCTTCCCCCTTCCGCTTGCGAAAGGTGTCCTAATTTAGGCCACCTTTGGGTAAACCGACAAGGTGGATTCCGGACAGGCTGTGGTGGCTACCTCGGGTGCCTTGCAAAATATCACGTCCTACCTTAACGGAACTCTTGTCAACCTCGGGACAGCCTTCCAGGGCTCTAACGAGTACATTTCCGAAACACTCGGTGTCCCTCCGGGTGTCGTATACAGCAGTCTCGCAGCGCTTGTCGCCGTTCCACTCACCATGTCGAGATACGGGTACGGATGGTCGCGGCCTAGCTTTTCGCCGTACGCATCCATGTCCGGCGGACCCCCTCCGGTGACGGACGAGGACTTTAGCTACATCACGTCGCAGGATCTGGATGATCCAAATGTGGGAGCCCCCGTGGATGATCGATATCGCTATCCTCGCCAAGAAGTCCCCCGGGAATTGGACGACGATGTACTGATCATCAAGAACAAGGGTGTCTCCTACCCAGCGCACTTCCCGGCCTACACGATTGGTGATGGGAAGCTTCGAGTGAAAGATGTCAAAGACCGCATTGGGCTCATGATGGACGTGTCCGACCGCACGGCGCGGCGCATCAAGCTTCTATACAAGGGCCGGAACATGAAGGACCCCGCGGCTCCCGTGCGGGATTATGGTGTCAAGAACAACAGCGAGATCATGGCCGTGGTGCCAGAGGGGGCCGACGATAGCAGCCCATCTGAAGAGGAGATGGTCATTGTGGGTGACTCAGAGCCACGCACCAGCAGCGGGAAATCATCTCGCCGTAAAAAGAAGAAGTCAAAGAAGAGCAAAGCGTCATCAGCGGCAGCCGATGGGGACTCTGCCAGCGCCGCTCCCGACGGCGATTCGAATGTGGATGGTGCCAGCTCACTTTCTGGTCAAGGCAGCGAGGCGATGAAGCAACTGGATGAGATTGCCGGTGAATTCAGGTCAAAATGGCTTCCGCTGTGTAATCAATACACAGCAGCACCGCCAGCCGATGAGAAGAAGCGGGAGGATGAGCACCGCAAACTTTCAGAATCCGTACTGCAACAAACATTGCTCAAGCTTGATGGAGTCGATACCGCGGGCGATCCCGACATTCGAGCACGACGGAAAGCTCTTGTGCAAGAGGTGCAGGAAGTCTTGAAACAGTTGGACACAGCTAAAGCTTCATGAGATATGAACTAGCCTCCGTATTTCGCACTCGCAATTTTGCGAGATTTCGTTTCTTAGATATTACTCAGTTGTTCAGTCTTCATAGGAGTCCCATACTTCATATTGGGCGGTTTTCATGTATATTAGACTTTTCCGTTCTGCTGTCATTTTCAGATTATGATGCTCATGAGAACCAATTATAGACTCGAAAAGTCTCGAAGCCAAATAAGAATGTAATCCTCTGTTAGACACACACCTTTTGGTTCGTTTCCAACATGTGAATTCAGATGCGGCAGACACTCTAAAACGAGCTCGCTTATCGACAGAATGATTCGCGATAACCGCGATTATGGTCGCGATAAGCACGCACTCACGTGCAAAGCTGGTGGCTTTTGTCGGCAGAACATCGGAGACCACCTAGGTTTTCCAGCCCTAAGCTGTGCTTGCCCGCAGCCCTCACACGCTTGCCAGGAAAAGGTGCCCTTTCCGTAATGGGCTAGCGTCACCCCGACCAAAGGCACAACAAGCACCTAAGCGGAACTTGGATTTTTCGCCGTCCCATCATATCGCGACCAACTCACCAAACACCGGGACGACTAACCCCTCCAGCACACAGCACAGCACAGCAGCAGATTCTCGCCCGCAACGGTTCGAGGATTTGCCTTTCCGGTCGACTGAGCTGTGGTTTTCTTTAATTCCTTTTCTTCATTTCCAGTGAGAATCGAGCACGATGTCGTCTTTCGAGCCGGTTGTGAGTAACCACCACATTCAAAAAGCCTCGATGGCTATTCGGGATCTGGGCTTGCGAGGGACGGGTTGCAGGGCACTCGGCGGCAGGATGAATTGTTTTCTCAGTGAAGAAATGATTCGAGACATGAGGAGCGAGGCTGTCCCGGCATCGACTTCGCAAGACGCCAGATTCTTGATAGCCAGGACATTCTTTGGGAGGACATGAGGCTGACCAGATATGTGTATAGGTCGTTATCGATGGCAAGGGCCATCTCCTTGGCCGCTTGGCCTCGATCGTGGCCAAGCAGCTCCTCAGCGGTCAGAAGATCGTTGTGGTCCGCTGCGAGGCTCTGAACATCTCGGGCGAGTTCTTCCGCGCTAAGCGTACGTTAACCCTCTGATCTCCTGGAATGCGCCCGTCGGCTGCTGCGAGCGACTTCAGGAAACACACAATATGATTATTGGAATTTTGACTGACAACTTGTGTAGTCAAATATGCTGCCCACCTCCGCAAGATCACTCGATACAACCCCACCCGCGGTGGTAAGTTGACCTTCGACCCTCATACTCGAACGGCAGATGACTGACACGATGTAAAGGTCCCTTCCACTTCCGCGCTCCCTCCCGTATCTTCTACAAGGCCGTCCGCGGCATGGTCCCCCACAAGACAGCCCGCGGTGCCGCCGCCATGGAGCGCCTCAAAGTCTTCGAGGGTGTCCCCCCTCCCTACGACAAGCAGAAGAAGATGGTCGTCCCCCAGGCCCTCCGTGTTCTCCGCCTGCAGCCCGGCCGCAAGTTCTGCACTGTCGGTCGTCTGAGCGCTGAGAACGGTTGGAAGTACCAGGATGTTGTTGGCCGGTATGTTTTCTGCCCCCTTAACTGTGGACGTGGCTTTCTTGAATGGCATGACTAACAAATCATAGTTTGGAGGAGCGGAGAAAGGCCAAGGCCCAGGCCTACTACGAGCGCAAGAAGACTGCTGCTCGTCAACTGTCTGAGGCCAAGAAGAAGGCCGGCACCAAGACCGAGACTACGAAGGCTCTTGCCGCTTACGGCCACTAGATTGGTCGGGCTCTCCTCGACCAAGCCCAGAAACCCCAAACCATCACCCATCGATAAAAAGGATTTTCTGAGGCAAACCCGGGCATTGTCCGACATTTCTCGTGCGTTTCATTAGATCGGCGCGGCGGTTTTCACACAAAGGGAATTACTTGATTTTGCGGCAGGGTGATATGAGCACAGGGCGGCAGCGGAGGCGGCGACGACGGCTGGCTGCTTCTCCTTTATTGGCCGGGTGGTTATAGGCTGGATGGCAAATATCCAAACTCTATGTTGTCTGTTCAAGTGGAAAAAGGAAAAAAACAAGAAGAGAAAAGACTTCGTCGGAAATCCCAGTCCCCCCTTCGAAATAAAGCACAGAAACCCAAAACAAATCAAGATGATGATGCATGAGGAAGACCGGAGGGACGACGTATGCTGCGTGAAAGGAAGTGCCTCGTAAGGAGGTGGACTGGCCCGACTTCGTGGCGTAGTTGGTCATTGCATATAGGAGTAAAGGAAATGTAATTGTTGATTCACTTACCATTCCATTAAGCCCATGAGACGCCGAGACCGGTATTATCTTACGGTTATACTGGCATACAGACTGTAGTACATATCACCGTGATATTGAGATTGTCTTAATGAGAAACCCGTCAATGAATGACTGACAGCATTTCTTTCTGGATATTAGGTACAATGCGAATCCCAGCTGCAATTGAAACGATTGACACATATGAATGGCCGTCATCAGTTCCCTTTGTTTCGTTTCATCGTGCTCGGCCATTTTGGCATGTCGCATTTCGCATGGCCATGTGTGAGGTGTGGCGGCCAGTCATGTGCTGATAAGATAACAGCTTTCTTGCGAGGTGTCCTTCCATTGACCTCATGCGGGTCGTACAACTTTCGACCACCGCTGGCGCCAGGGACCGCAACCAACCACCACCACTACCACCACCAACTTTACTCTACGGAACAAAAGCTCGCTTTTACAGCACGATTCTACTTAAAACTAAGCATACTTATACACAACAATCAGAATCAGAAGAAAAGCACTGTCTAGCAAGAAGACCCCGTCAACCCCCCCGCCCATCATGTCGGACCTCACACACTTCGACATGCAGCCACTGCAATTAGACCCCCAATCCAAAGCCGTCGGAGTCGCCCCCGGAACCAAAGCCTCGCGCGCCCTAACCGCCGAACTCGACCAACTCAACACCCTCCACCGCTCCCTCATCAGCGGCGAAGGCGTAACCCAACACGGCGCCCCCCTCCCGCCCGTCCCCGTCAACCCCAAGCGCAGCGCCGCCATCTCCAAGCTGCGCGACCAAGGCAACGCCGAGTACCGGAAGCAAAAGTACGCCGAGGCGCAGAAGCTGTACACGCAGGGGATACAGATGGCGGAGGCGAGGCCGCTGTGGGAGCCGTCGGCGCTGGCGAGGGAGGAGTTGAGTGGGCTGTATGCGAATCGGGCGCAGACGTGGATGGCGGTGCAGAGTTGGGCGGAGGGGGCGGTGGATGCGGAGACGAGTGTGGAGGTGAGGAGGGTTGGGAATGCGAAGGCTTGGTGGAGGAGGGGGAAGTGTTTGCTGGAGATGGGGAGGTTGGAGGAGGCGGTGGATTGGGTGAAGAGGGGTTTGGAGGTTGAAGGAGAGGAGGCCGAGTTGATGGAGTTGCTTAAGGAGCTTAATGGCAAGTTGGCCAAGTAGATGGAAGTAGAGGGTGATATTCAGAGGCAGCATTTGTCTTGAAACGACTATGACAGCGTTACGTCTTAGGAAGGGGGTTTCGCCTGGAATTTTTGAAGGTTACTGGAGGGGTATATGGAACTAAACATCGTTGACAGAAGATGATAATCATCACGCTGCTGCGAAAACGGCGCAAAAGGGAAGTCACATAATAAAGCCAAAGATTTCTTTTAAAAGGCTCTCGCGAATGTACATGTTTTGACCTAAGTGTCTGCAATATCCAACCATGCCTAGGCGGCACAAAGTAAAAGGAAAAGACAACACTGAACGCCTTGATAACAACACGTCAAAGAGCTAAATCGGCTTGCTCGACGTTGTCCGTCTTGCTCTCATTCAACATCAACTACTGTATTTGTGGTATCTCATGCTTCCCCAACTCGTCCCCGCCACCTTCCATGCATGTGTGCTGACAAAGGAGAGAGAAAAAGGTGGTAAAAATCGCAAACAGGTCGTTGGGGTAGCTCGCAAATCGAAATCATTCCGTCAAAAGTAAGGTACTATCCAGTCCTCCAAGAGAGGCACAGCAGGCAGCTGGCAGAAAGCAACCAAAATATTTGCCCAGAACGTGATTTGTAAAAGGATATATCGGCATGGCTGGGTCATCTGGTTGGTCGTATTTGACCCTTCCCAACGACCCCGAGGGTGTTGTAGCGGAAGGGCCGGGCCAAACAATCCGTGACCGACCAGAAGTGGGATAAGCACCAGTTCATATTTTGGCTGTTGCTCGGGTTGATTCATTGCTCATTTCGAAGTCATGCCTCCTGAGGCCCGAGGCTGGATAGGAATGGTCTAAGTTGTTGAAGGTGTGGTCGTATCAACAAGAGCATCCCTTTATTCCGCCTTCTCGTTGAGGACCTGGGTCTTGCTGCTGACAGACGAAGGCTTTCGGGGGCGCATGACGGCGTCTTGTCCACTCATGCGGTGCTTCAGAGCTCGGTCGAGCTTGGCACCGAGAGCCAGCTTGTGCATGTTGTCGGTCTTCTCCTCGGTCAAGGTCACACGCTGGGAAGAAAGGGCCTTGTTTTCCATGCGGTCGAGGCCAGTGGCGATATCGCGAATCTCGTTGGTGGCCGAGTCATTGGTCTCGACAGAAGGGGCGGCAGCGCTGTAGGTGCTGTAGCGGACCGAGGTACGGGCCTTTTTGTCGTGGGTAGAGGCGTCAGTTTCCATTTTTGATTTGCGGCTCTCGACGGAGCAATAATAGGGAGAAGAGAAACGAGAGAGAGAGAGAGAGAGAGAGAGAGAGAGAGAGAGAGAGAGAGAGAGAGATTTAAAGGAGAAGTTGTAGTGTTGTGAAAATGTATGTATAAATTGATGGAGGGTGGTTAATGATTTTTGAGTTGGAGTCGTTGCGGAGCGGCGCAGCGTTTAAGGCAGGTTGGCCTCTTGACTTGGAGGGGCGAACAAGGCAGGAAAAAAACGTGATGGGCCCCGGCGCAACGTGGACAACGTGGTAGGAAAAGAGGCAGGGGACGTGGCTAGATGATGAATCTTCCCTTCCGGTGTGCTGGGATTTGACCCAGAAAAGTCCAAGCTAGCTGTCGCAGACGGGGGAAGTGGAAAGGAGATCAGGGCAGGGTAAGGCAGAGCGAGTAGGGCAGCGAGCAGGGCAAAGGGTCAAGGGAGGGAGATGGATTTGGAGTGAGAGAAAGACACCGAGCGAGATGAGTGAGATGAGTGAGAACAGAGAGAGAGAGACACGAGGAATGGCCCCAGTTGGCAGCGGAAGAGGCGACAGGGAGACGAAACAGCGACGGGGAACATACCGATGGAGCCATGATGGGTCGAGCAGATTCTACTGAGGCAGGCATGGCTGCGGCTGTGACTGCGACTGCGACTGCGACTGTGACTGTGAATCTGAAGCTGAAGCTGACTGCCGCTGTACCTTTTGGCGCAAAGCTGAGTTTTGGTAGAGTGATGGGGATGGTGGTCCGAGTTGGGGGAGAACAATGCAAGCAAATGCCGAGAAATGAAGAGCGACGGCGCCCGCGAGCCGTTGAACGGAGGTCAGGTAATAAGGTACAAGTAAGGTAGGAGGGGAGTTGGCACGAGCGAGCAATCAGGTGTGATCAACGGTGGGTTCACACGGTACTCAGGCTGGCTTTGGCGTCGACCAAGGAAGCTAGGAAGCTTTTAGAGTGTTGCCGGTGATGACGGTGGTTGTGGTTGTGGTTTGTGGTCGTGGACGATTCGGCGGTGTTAAGGAGTCCGAGCCCGATGAAGCGATGAGTGAATCGATGGAATCGATCAATCAATCAATAGTTGGATGGTTACTATATCCCAAGTCGTCAAGTTGAGAAAAGCCAAGAGGAGACAGCTGAGGCTCTTCTGGCGGTCGAAAATGAATGGGTCCTGGAATGTCTAGATGTATGAAAGTATGGAGAAGGTGAGGAATGAACTTGGAAGGCTTCAAGTTGAAGTTGGGAGGCGAGGGAGAAAGGCCACTCGATCAGATTGAATTGCCTTCTAATTATTCTTTTAGGTAAGGTACCGTATTTAGTGCAGTCAGACCACTGTCACACTGTCGCACACTTCACTAAAAGCAACTAAAGTAAAAGCGTTGTGATGGCTGTGGCTTGCTCGCAACGTGCGCGCCAGGCACAATTCAACGTGCCAAATGCGCCTAAATGAGCCTGTGCCACCACTCTGCCATTCGCTGTCATTAGCTGTTTTATCTGATACGGCTGGGGTTGTGATGGGCTTTGATGGGCTGTGATGGGCCCTGAACGAGGGGGGCCCTTGCAGCACCTCGCAGCACCTTGCAGCCCTTCTGCAGCGCTCTGCAGCGCCCCAAACCCGCCAAGCGTACAGGCGCTGCATCGGGCGTTGAGCTCGCGTGGCAGCCCGAATCTCAAGAAATCTCAACCGCTGCTAGTGAGTGTTGGAAAGTGCTGGAGGTGGGGCCGACACAGTGCCAGTGCTGGAAAAAGGGCCTCGGCTCAGCCGCACCAGCGCCCTTCCAGGTACTTCAGCCGAGTCCCACCCTGACTTTTGCGCTAGATGACAGCGTTTATGGGCTGACTTTGACGCTGGCAGGTGACCCTCAAGGGCCCCAACTGCAGGTTTATCCAAAAACAGGGACACGAATCGTTAACGCGCGCGGGGGGAAGGCCACTAACAACACAGTAAGCAACGGCAAATCTCTACACTGTATTTCAACAGCTTCATCATAATTAGTCGGCGACCTTAATGCTGTCATTCTCATTGTCGTAACCTTCTCTTCTATTCAAGCTTCAACAAAATCCAAAAAGATCACCAGCGTTGGCATCATCAGCCGCGCGAGGGAATCCGTCATGTTTCGACGTCTTGCATCATTGTCATCATTGTCAGTCATTCCTCTGCGCCAAATGCCTGCACGACTTTCGGATCCCCCATGTCGTACCGCAGCTTCCGCGGTCATCAAGTCCCAAGTGGCCGCCGCACTCGACGGAGCACCCTTCGCACGGCCGTCGACGATCATCCCCCCCGACCCTCGACCCCTGAAACGATGGAATCGACTATCAGGTCCATCCCACCAAAAATTCATCCACTCAATCTTCTTACCAATCACACCAGTGGCCACGCTATGTCACCTTGTCGCCCCCATGTACGACTACATGTACCTCCAGCGGCTACGCGAGATGGATCTAAAGCACTTCTACCTACTCGTACGCCTAAGGGTCCATGTCCACACAGGCCATAGTCAAGGTCCACGGGTAGGTGACTAGTAACTACCAAAAGTACGAACCATGACGGTAACATGGCAGCGTGCATCTGTGTTTGACCAATGGATGAGTGTAGCGATATGATATCACGGGTTACCTATCACTATACGAAACTCTGCATCTTGATATCACCAACTTCGGCACTTCACATAGATTGCCGATGGACCCCGATTGTTACCGGCTCACGTTTCAGCTTCAGTGTGCGATGGGGAAGCCTTCCGACTATTGGACCAAGATTCTCACTTGATCAAGACGAGCAACCTTGGTCTTGATACTAATGACGCTAGTCAAGCCTTTGGCTATGCTGATCTGGGGACATAGCCTTTCTTCAGCTTGCTGGAATTGCGTGTCCACACTAGAGGCTCATGCTTGTATACGTAGTTGCTGGAAAGAAAGCTCCGTTTCCCTTAACAAACGATGGTTGACTTCCCCAGTTATGCCCAGGGAGGTTGTCATATCAAGTCGAATCCAAGACTCACCGGCGCAGGATCCCCATTCACGTATGTTCGATGCATTATGCATAACTCTCCACCGATGCGGTTCGACTTTCAGATGGGACGAAACGCAGACGGTACTGGAAAGAGAAGGCGAAACCACTTCAACCATCGTGCGGCCTGTGCTCGTTTCGCACACTGATGTTTTTAAAAATATATCCGCTACTCACAACAGCTCAAGAGAATTCATATGTGCCTTGCCTCACCGGCTTTGAGCGTTCCCTGGCTGTCATGTTACCGACCTTTGAGGCTCATCTGCGTCGTCCATGTACAAGAGTCCTTGGCAGCTTCGATATACGCAATTGCCGAGTGCCAGCGTATATGGAAATCCCTGGCCTTACAATGGGTCTGATACGGGAGCTCCGGTTCTGCCGTGAGCGCTGGCTTGAAAGGTCAGATAGCCCTGGCTGTGAAACGCAGGGCCTCTATTGTAAGTGGGAAGCCCCGGCTTGATGGCTATGCTGGATTGGCGTGCTATCAACCATCGGCAGAGGGCTTGAGGACTTTCAGTGAGCATCGTCAAGCGAGGAAAGATGCAAAGCGGCGTAAAGAAAGGCCCTCCTACAACGAAGGTATTGGACCGCAAGAACGCAAATGAGGTAGGTGAGTGAAAGACGTTTACAAGCTGAAGTTCTAGCTCACGATAAATTGCACAAAAAATCAAGGGGACATCATATTTCGCATACACCTTGGCATCAACTCCTGTCCCTTTTGTATAGATATGGCTTTAGATCTCCTGCCTTGTGAAATACCCAGTGTTCCCTTCTAGTACCCCTGAATGGACCTTGTTTCTGCCAACTGCCGATATACGAGACTTGAATACCAGCCAGTTTCAAGGCCACCCTGCCTCGCAATTATGGCAGCATATATGCTCACACTGGAACTGCTGAACACCAGCTATCATGACACTACTGCAGCGTCCAAGCCTATTGCCGAATTTGCCACAAAAGCAGCAGTTCCAGCAGCGCCCCTTGGTCTCGAATGGGCAATCGGGTAACAGGCAGGCTGGCATGCTGACACCTGCTGGAGGAGGATACGACACCCACTCCTGTGTGCATCGCTTGCAAGCGCCGCTGCTGTTTTTGGGGGCCTTGGAGCAGCGGATCGTTTCTGTGCGGACATGCTCGCAGATGAGGCGGTATGTGATCTGGCGGCACATGGCTAAATGGGTGTCGTGATTCTTCGCCACCTTGGTTTCGTGTATGAGTCGATCATGCAATTTTCAGCTCCTTCAACTTGTTGAAGAGTATAATCAAAGAAAATTAGGTGCAGATAGAATGTTGATGATTGTGAGATGAAGTAATTACTTGATAGTCAAATGTGATGAGCAACTCCATTACTTTGACCGGGAGATTCACGCTGATATTAAATAGTCTGAAGCACATACTAAAAAATCATCATAGACTTGCCTGATGAAATAGCCCGTGATTAACTGCAGTCGGTCTTGTCAACGGAAGAGCAATTGAAGGTGCAATACTCGAATAGCTGTGGCCTTGCCAGTCCCGAGGAAACCAGAGCCGCTTTCACGGGCGATCGCATCGTCATAGCAAGCTAACGGAGCCAATGTCTTGACCGAATCCATCTTGATTATTCACTCGAAAGACAATTGGACGGTTGGTCGGCAATGCTTTAATATCCTCAGGTGCTGCCTTTTTGGCTCGGGAGGGCTCTGGCGCGTAGCCTGGTCTCCTGATCGGCCTCGGCTACGGGAGACTCATAGATGAAGAACATTGACGGCTCGAACGACGGGCGGGTAAAGTGATTGCTAGGTTTTTGATGTATTGCCAATTGGAAGATTCACGTGTCTTCCACCTTTTCTCCCTTCTGGGAACATAATCGGGCTGGCTTTGAAGTTAGACCTAAAGCGATATTTCCCGGACTTGGGAGGAGGAACTTGAGCTTTGATGATTATGGACAAGAACAGCCGGGCTGACAGGTCACATACAAGGACTCACCTGGAACTTCAGGTGCTCGTGCAACCGTGATCAGCCTTGCGTGATCGCTCCATCCGAATTAGGGGTAAATGAAGATGGTGATAGATCGCATCAGTTACTGAGAGAACACACGGGCCCGAATTTAGGATGTGCCTTTGCAAGATGAAGTATAATCTTTAGTGACAAATAAAATCGACTGCGGTCTATAGTCTAAAATTGTCACGACATCGTAGTATCCAGCATCCAGAAACCAGCGCTGCCTCCCGAAGCCAGCAGAATGTCGTTAAACAGGAGAACCACCAGAAACTTAACATCAACCAATTTATCCCAAAGATCGATCCAGAGAAGAAAAGTAATCTCAGCTCCTCAGCGCACTGACCTAATGTTCCAAGCATTCCCGCAACTTATGTTTCATTTAGAGCAATTCGTGAACGACCCCGAAAGGTCTCGGTACTGCCGGAGAAAACCAAGCTCAAGCTGCTTTGAGACTTTCCCCCATCTTGGAAAACCGATATCAAATAATCAACAAAACTACCCCGATAGGTCAGGCTTACAGCTCTGGCATACCGTATGGTAGCAGAACGTATCCGGACTCCCCCTTTTCTTATGACGACACCACCGGGACGAGTTGCCTCCCCGCTGGCAGCGGCAGCAGATCCAGAGACCGTGAAGATCTTCAAGACGACAGGCTCCCGAGGAGCAATCTGGAGAGATAAGACAGCGCTCAGAGGTGCAGACACCGGTGGCGTTTGGATCGACGTAGACATCGGCACAAGGTGACGGGGTGTTGGTGGCAGGATTGAAGGGGGCCAGGGGGCAGAACTCGTATTGGACGAAGAAGGCTATGGGCCGCGTACACGGGGGTACATGATGATGGTGAAGACAGTGGCAGATGCACATGGTGACGTGCGAAGCAAGACTGCTTCTACAGTTGGTGCTTCTCAGGAGACTATTGAAAGAATGAAAAGACGGGAGGCGTCCCAACGTGACGATAGCTCAGATGCGGCGTAGGATGGCTGAATATTCAATGTCGTACCAACTGTATGTCTCGGTCGCCTGCTTGGGTGATATTGGGAAAATATTGTCTTCTGCTCGCTCGTTCCGGGTGCTAAAATCTTCCTATACTTCTCTTGAGGCGGAGTATGAGGAGGGCGCTCTGTTCTTAAGAATACCAGCCTCGCCTAACTCTGCCAACAAACAAAAGATTTGTGTCGTTTTCGATGTTTGTAGTGGGTAAGCGGATGTAATTTGCCAGAAACACTTTCCGAAAGATGAACGATGCAACTACCCGTCCCTCGGAGTGCTTCGCGGGTACTGTGACGGGATATTGCTGAGAAGTGCTTTTGAGGGGTAAGAAGTTTGTGAGCCGAGTTGATTGGGAAGAAGGGCTGCCCACAATAGGAGTCGAGAGAGAAATCGAGTTTATACGTTTGTAGTTGCTCTACTTCTATTCAGGGTTATCTGCTGATTTTTAGAGCCAGAGCTAGATGAATCTAGGAAGAGACAACTTGACTCTTGTTGACAGGGTACGGCAAGCTATCTAGACTTATGAGGAGCGCTAGAAATAACGCGACTAATATGTCTGAGATAGTATAAATGCGACTCTAGCCGATTCTGAAAAGCCTGAGAGTCTTTTGATTTTCGACCAGAAAAGAGAGGATGAAGTAGAGAAAGATGTTCGTCAGGGCAGTTGCCTGAGAGAGATGCTTTGGTCTGAAGAGTGTGGAGAGGCTGTTCTTCAGGTTATCTAAAGTGAAGGTGATGCTTCTTCTTTCTTTCGAGACGGAAGGGAAAAAAAGCAGACAGGCCGCAACTCTTATACGAAAGTAACTTGACTCCGGCTCGGCAACCTTCTTCACTTCCATCACGTTCCTTTCGTCGGCCGCCCACGAGCGCGTCAAGCGACAGACGACAGCTCATCCTCAGCATTGGCACAGGAAAACTCGTGGTCCTGACGCCCAGGACAAGCCATGTATAACGCACTCGTCTCAACAAGCGCAGCGGCAGGCCCAGGGAGCATCTTCATGGGACAAAAAACTCAGCCCAACGCACGTGGCGTCCGCATGGTTACCGGCCTGGTAACGGAGCCCTCCAGCATGGCGCCGAGAAGCTGAGACAGTAAGAATTTTTTTGACGATTTTAAGAGGGGAGCTCGAGTATCATTGCGGGCCAGAAGTTGAATATCTGAAAGGACAGGGCGGCTGACTTGCTCATGAGAGCCAAGCTTGGACGTTTTTTGCGTTCTAAAAATACCAGACGAGGCTCGTCTTCTCGTAATGGAAGTTGCAGGAGAAGTTCCGTGGCAGGATTCTAGCGTTATTGGTTGGGTACAGACGCATCGTTGAACTTTGTGAAGCCTGACGAACTTGTGATACAGAATGCAAGGCAACCGTTCCAGAAGAACCACCGAGGTATAACTGATTTGTACGGTTACGCGGTTATGAGTGATGTTGATAACATTATTCCGAGGCTAAGCGATCTTGTGGCCCGAGCAATTGTCATTTCTGCCAATGGGAGCTCCTCACGTCGACTTGGAAGAGATCTGAGGACTCCAATTCCCAGACTTAGGGGAAGACGGGCGAGTGACGATTTTGCCCGAAAGTGAGTGAGAGAATGAGACATGTACGCGAAGTCATCCTCGAAGGCAACCCCACGGCGGCACATTCTCCGAAGGTCCGTGTCACTGGCCTTTTAAATGGTTATCGCATCCCCTGAAGGTCGCGCAACGGTTCGGACCCGAGGTAGGCCCTGGGTCACAAGAGTATAATATGATGCGAAAGTTGGTGTAGCCCGGTGCAACCGAACGAAGAATCTATCCACGGCAACTTCTCGGCTTACTTGTCAAGACAAAGTGGACAGATCTGGCGAGGGAGTAAATTGATATTTATTGAAAAAGAAACGCCGAGGATGCAAGTCGTGCAAAATACACTCAATATCCATAACGCCATACATGCTTTTTCCTAGAATTTTTGAGGATATCTGTCTTAGAATCTGTCATAATGTTAGCCTCATGCGGGTCTTTCTTGGGTTGTTTTGTTCAAACAAGGCAATCTCACCTAATCTCATATGAACCTGCTCTCGTCATGTAGCGTACCCACTTGACACTAGAGTAGTTACTCTTTTCAAACACTTTCAAGTAGCGAACCAATAACCCCGAGCTGGTGAACATGAGTAGACTAAAGTTCATGCTCAGAGGTGGCCGGCTCCAGGCGCGTTGGTTCGTCATGCTCGTCAGGCTGGCCTCGGCGCTCAGGACGAATTCACTCTGACCGGTGAAACGCGAAATCTTCCAAACAATGACGTTTTCCGAGGGCTCGTACTTGGCTTTCCCTTGCGTGCAGCGCTCCGTAGTCTTAGCCGTATTGAGAGGGGTGGGAATTTTGACGACGACATTTGTTGCGAAGAGTTTGGGGCCAAAGTTGGCTTTGACGCCGATGCTGTATTCCACCTTGGACTTTCCGACTTCGTTGACGATGGCGTGTACCTTGAAGGGCAGGTTGACATTCTCGGTGGCTCGATAGCGCATAAGCTCGAACTCGCCATCTGGGGGAACGAAGCTGATGATGCGATCGCTGTCGAATTTGCCGAGCTTGACACACTGGTGGAACTGGCAATCTTCGAGCGTGACGCTTCCAGCAGCGGCCTTTGTAGCTTTGCTGCCTGTGCGGTTGCCGCTGGGGAGGGTAGAAAGGGCGTCGTTGTCGAGAAGTAGTCGGTCGTTCAGGCCGAACTTGCATTCCGGCGTTCCCGAGAGGTAAGCGCGCATAATGATCTGGCCGTTGACATCGGCGCGGAGGACGGCTCCAGTGGCGGACATGAGCAAATTGATATCCTCAATGACATCGACGAAAGCCTCGTTCTTGCGGTATTTGACATCGGCTTTGCGCCAAGAAAGGGCGCCAGTCGCTTGCATGGTGATTTTGGAAGTTTCTTCGGGCGGTGCTTCGGACTTAACGCCTTCGGTTGTGATGTACATTTTGAGTGTGTCTGTTTCGGTGTTTTGAGGATAGCCGAAGTCGATGATCTCTGGTCATAAGCTTTAGAAACCGCCTGGTCCGGTACATGCCATGGGTGTAAACAGACAGAGAGAACTTACCATCTAGGAGCTCATAGACGAGGACGAAATTGTTCTTGACGGCCTCCTCATCAAACTTGCCAAAGTAGCCACGGCCGAGCTGGATCAGGCGGTAGAGGAACTCAAAGACCAGGGCGGCATTGGCATTGCTCTTGGTGATAGCCACCAGGTAGATGTTCTCGTGCTTGACATGGCTGAAGGTCGTACTTCCCAGCGTCAGGATGGGCGAGCGCACTTGGGCATTGGAAATGACCTGGATGCGGAAGACATCGGCGAGGCGCGGGCGGCAGTCGTTCCTGAAGGCGCGGAAGATGAGGTTCTCGCCCTTTTGGTTGAAGATGAGGACGCCTGAGAGCATTTTGACGGATGTGAGGGCAAGCTTGCTGAGCTCCCAGACTCAGTGGCTGCGCGGACGGTAAGACTAGGTGGCGGTGGTGGTGGAAGATGCGAGCTTGAAGGTGGTCGTCCAGATAGATGGTCGCGATGGTGGGGAAATGCGACACCGACAGGCGCAGAATAGGAGGTCGAGTGGGGTTTCTGCCGTTGAGAGCTAAGATCAATATTAGGCGGTGAAGGATTTCTATTAATCTGAGGTAAGGTAAGGTGTAATTATTACAGTAGGGCCACCAGTTCGTCCACCTCGCGTCTCCCGGCGTCGGCATTAGTTTTCAGCGGCCAGCTCAGCGTTTAGCGCCCTAAAATTGGACGCGCTAGGCTTCGTCATAGGCGCCACTAGTGATTTTTTCGTGGGTTAGGTGGTATTCCATTAGGCGCCTCAGTGGGCATATCGTTCTCTGGCGGACGCTAATCAGCGCCCAATCCAGTAGACTACAGGGGTTCATCACCTGAACGAGTCCATTCAATTTGCCTTATTCGTATGCGTACTCGTACCGCCGCCTCATCGGGACGGACCCTTTCCTTAAGTTAAGGTAGACATGGAAATTGCGACAAGACACGAATTTCGCTTTTGACCCTCTCCGCCCTCCTTTCATAATTCATACTGTTCTTCATCTCAAGCCACTTCACCTTCGCTCAGCGTTCCAGAAAGCCCCGGCCATGGATGTGTGAGGCATCATATCTTGAAGCAATAAACCATGGCAGCAGCACAGTTCCCGCAATCCTTTGTCAGTCCCTGGACGGAGAGGCTCCACGCTCATAAAGACGAGCAGGCTCAGGATCTGCCCCATCACCACGTCCAAGAACCCGAGTCCCTGATCACCTCTAGCATTCCAAAGGCCCTTTACGTTGGTACCGGCCTCTCCATCTTCACAAGGGCCCTGCTCCCGGCCATCCTCAACGCCAAAGAATCGATTCACTTTGTTACATGCTACTGGGCCGACTCACCGACCCTCAACTCTTTCCGGGAGACTCTCGAGAAGCTTGCCTCAGCACGGCTCGAGGCAGGAAACGCTAGTGATACGCCTTTGAAGATCACCATTGGATTCTCTTCTCGTGGCCTCTTCCAGAAGCTCTTTCACACCCAATCCCGTGATGGCCATGTCTACCCCCCTGAACAATGGGGGAAGCTGGGCCTGCCTGGCCAGGAGACGATGAAAAATGCGGGCATCGAAATGACAGTCAAGAGCCTGTTTTTCACGCCCATTAGTGTTATGCATTCAAAGTATTTACTTGTGGATGGTGTCAAGGCCTGGATACCGAGCTGCAACGTGAGCTGGGAAAGGTGGTTCGAGGGATGTGTCGAGGTCGAAGGTGATGTGCTCAACCAGCTCATGACTTTCCACGATAATGTCTGGGGGGCCAACGGCGCTACGCAAGCTTCAAACCGGGCTACGCGTTCTTCAATGTTGCTTCAGCCGCCGACACCTTCTAAACGTGCCTCTTTACATTCAGGAGGTCTGGAGCTGTCCGCCACGCAGTCTCTCAAGTTCTCCACGACGATGCCCGTTCCAACCATTTTCCTGCCCTCGTCTCATCACCGGAATCCGCGGTTCAGCTTGTTTCCGCTACTCTCACAATCCAACCCACCAACAACGCCTCTCAACGCTGCTCTGCTTACCTTGTGTGAGACAGCGGAGAGGTGCATTCATGTCGTCACGCCCAATTTGACCTCGTGGCCCTTCTTGGAAGCACTGCTCGGAGCTATCTCACGCGGGGTCGACGTCCATATTCGCACAAGCAAAAACATGATGTTAATCGAGCAGCTTGTGACCGCCGGTACCACCACCTCTTGGTGTCTGAATCGATTCATCAAGAAGTACAAGGCCATCGCCAACGCCAAACAGAAGCCAAATGACCCTGAGGCTCCTGCTCTGGGAGTTGGCAGGCTGGATATTCTCTACTACCAGCCCCTAGAGAGCAGGGAGCTGGAGGAGGACGAGCCCGTCTTGAGCCATTTCAAGATGACCATGGTCGACGATGAGTTTGTCATCTTCGGCTCAGGAAACCAGGATCGCGCCAGCTGGTGGACTAGCCAAGAGATCGGCATGCTTTTCTACGTGCCGGACTTTGAGGGCCGTCAGTTGTGGGAGGGTGTGCTGCAGAAACGTGCAGAGGTAGTGTTCCGCTCGGCAGATATGTACTGATCATTGCGACAAACGTACAAAGACACGGACACATATACACGGATATCCATTTCTTTGCTAATTTATACGGGCGGAGTCATTGGATTTGATCAAGGTTTACTTTTGGGCGAAGATACAGCGTAAAGATATATCAGATAACCACATCCATACCATAGACTGTTAATACTATCTTATAATATTTTCATAACAATCTCACGCCCCCGAGCTTCGCACTTCTCGCGAGTGATGGCTTCACAGACATATCGCCTTGTTGTGCAATTTCTTCCTATCTTCTTCCCAGTAATTCGTCATCGGCGTGTAACAATACAGCCCTGGAGGGCACTTCTTTTTCCCAACACAGGTGGGAGCATTCTTGGGGATACAGATGCCCGCCATGTCACACGCCATGCCACAACTGTCAGGCAAACGAGGGTCGTCCTTGCACACGGCCCCCGCCTTGCAGTCCAGCGGCTCGATTCGGAAGCCTCCGCATGACGGGTATTCGTTTTTGAAGTCGCAGTGGCCAGGGCAGCGGTTGAGGTCGGTACAGTCCTCAGAGTCAGGAACGCAGATTGTGTCCTTGGAACATGGGGCGATCTTGAAGCCGCAAGGTCGAAGACCTTGGGCAGCGGCGAGCTGCGCCACGGCAAGCGCCGATAGAAGATTTGTGAGTGATGCACGCATAGTTTAGGGTTTTGATTGAAGCTGTGAGCTTGATTAAAAGCGAAATGGGTAAGTGATAGAAAGGGTCTAAGCCGAGAATCTTGAGGTCGGACACGACGATTGAGTGAGAGGTAGCCAAGAAAAGGTGATAATTAGGTCGATAGTCCCTTCTATATATGATGATAGGCTGCAAACTATGTCCGAGCTTTAGTAGTACTCACACAGACCCAACCCGTTCCGCGGCTGTGATAGCTATTCCCTAGATTATGTTTGAGGTTGTAGGCATATCTGGTTCACTTGCCGTGTCTCGTGATCGGTGTGAGACAGCGCCTCGGTCTAGACAAGCTTTACGTCCTTTTGTGGAACATAGTTTATGGCTTGTCAGGTTTTTAAAATGACCATTACCGCGGATGCAAGCTTGGTCCAAGCAGCGGTGAGGACCCCTGCCGTCCGGCACGGAATAGAAATGAATACCTTTCTGAAGCCACCAGCTCATGATTCGCAGCATCGGATAATTCCGAGACAGTAAGAACGTCCAAAGTTGGGCCGAATTTGAGACAATGCCGCCGGACTATCGCTTTGCTTTATTCGGGGCCCGCGGCTCCTCATTACCTTTTCTTCCCCTTTGAGGCTTTGCTGTGTTTGGAAAATATAGTTCACCTTGAACAATTGTGTGAGTCCAACGGGCTTCATGCAAGCGGCCCCCTTCATATCTCCATCGACGAGTGGTTCACAAGAGTATGTCTCGTGTATTGTTACTTACTCGCACAAGAAATACGCGGAAAAGGCCGCAGCCAGGGTCCCGGTTCTGCACATGTACTAGTGTAAGCAAGCCGCGGGCCAGATGATGTGACCATCTGACAGAGAGCAAGCGAAATTCTATATACCCAGTCAGAGTAGTCACTCAGTAACAGAGTAGCCGCGTCAGAGTATTTATTGATCGTGATTTTTCCAAAACCATGCTCTCTCTTCCTTTTGCATCTCTGAAAGGCAGAAAGGTGACAACAGATCGAACTGGCACAAGCTTAGATCACACTCTACGAGCTGCATCACAATTTAATCTTAACATCAGGACAACATCATCAAAGCGGACAAGTTTTCACCCCAACATCGAATGGTCAGCTCACATCATTGCCCGGTGTGCAAGAAGCACCCAAATCCTACCTGCTTTACAAAAGGGCATGTAACGCAGTGCGATGAGTGCGGGTCTTAGTGGGCTCCGCGAGTCTTCAAGACATGTCCAAAATGCGAGAATCAGCGGGTGAAACAGGAGCAGAGGGAAGAAGCGGAGAAGAAGAAGGCGGAATCCATTAAGCGCCGCTCGCGAGCTGATTCGTCCGAGGATGACAAAGACGATGAAAAGCAGAAGCTCGGAGGCCAAAAGAAGAAACAGAAGTGGGATAAGGAAGCAGACAAAGAAGAGGAAGAAGAGGTAGCCGATTCTGGTGACGAGTCTGCCACTTAGCCTCAGTCCCAACATCAACAACTGATTCCTGAAGAAATTTGCATTGTTTCTAACCTGTGATCTAACTCAAATCTATGAGACAGTGGGAGCCCAAAATTTAGTCATCATTCAATATGCTAGAGTCAGTCCCCCATCGACAAAAAGATTTGACCCCGTCACGAAGCTTGATAATGGACTTGCTAAGAACAAGATGGCATTCGCCGTCTCTTCCGGTCTCCCCCCTCTTCTCAGAGGAATGGTCTTGTAAAGGTTTTCAAAGAATGCGGGCTGTTTCTCCTTAGAATCACTGAACGTGCTCTTGATCACAGTGCCATCAGGTAAGGTGGTGTTGGGAGTCTCAACCGGACCACTTATAATAGTATTCACCCGCACCCCCTTCGGTCCAAGGATCTTAGAGTAATCTTTGGCCAGCGCCGCCTTGGCCCGTTTGATTGTGGGATAGGGGCCTGTCATTGCAGGATGCACGGCTTCAGACCCTGCAACAGAACCGATGACGACAATGGAGCCTCCTTGAGGAGAGTCAGTCAGGTAGGGCGTGGTAGCATCAATCAGTGTCTTCAAACCAATGATGTTGGCCTCAAACGACTTGGTCCAATGCTCAATTGATGTATCAAAGTACTCAGGGGTGGCTGCAAAACCTGGTTAGTGGAGGATCGGCTATAGCTTGCATAATCACTGACCATTGGCGACTACAACGTCAATTCTCCCCAGCTTCTTGCCAGCTTCTTCGACCCATTTGCTGATGGCTTCGGGAGAGCCTATGTCAACAGAAGTGCCAAAAGCACGTGCGCCATCAGTCGCTTCAGTGAATTGAGAGAACTCATCACCACGAACAGACCGTCCGCAGTAGGACACGTTCGCACCCTCACGAAGGAAGGCCTCAACAGTAATCCGCCCTATTCCCTTGTTGCCACCTGTTAGGCAGTGTAAGCTTTGAGGCTATGTAATTGGACAGAGAAAAGATTACCTGTGAGGAGGACATGACTGCCAGATAGCTGTGAGGTGAAGTGAGACATGGTCAGTTTGTTGTATGCGTCGAAGGTATACGTCGAACTAGTATTGTATGATGTATAAGTGCACGAGCTGATCTACTCTCAATTCATATTTCATCGTAAAGAGGAGAGACATGCTACTTATAGGTATTGTAATTAAGTCAAAGCGATGGGTTCCCAAGTTACAACTCCTATCCGCATCTTATTTTCCCAAAAGAGTTAACGATCTTGACATCTGCTTTCGTGTTGGGGGCGGGCGGAGTTTCCATTTACAAGTTGTCCATGGCGCCGTGTGCCGATGCAATTCCAAATGCCACACGTCAGCGCCGATGATTGACTCAAAGTTCTAGTGTTTCCAGGAGGTAGCACCATCATCCAGAGCTGACGCTAGGACACCTAATTTGCTGACATTGGAAACGCTTCCATGGAGGAGCATGAAATGCAGAGTATTTCTGATCGGGCTATAAGTGCCTAACCCTAAGTACCGCCTGCGGAGACACTGTGCTAACTAGATACATAGACTATAACTAATAGTGTTTGTAGCACTAAGCTAGATAAAGGCCCAAGTAAGGCTACCTATGACACTGCCTATAATACCGCCCACGATGCTACCTATAATACTACCTATAATAACCACGTATAGCAATAATATAGTCATAATAGCTAGAGTATCTCCGGGCATTATTAATAGCATTAGCCTAGGGCTAGTGTTACCTACAATCTATATATTCGGGGGCACAGTGTCTTCGTAGGCTATACTTAGGGTCAGGCACTTATAGTCCGAGTGGAGATACTCGAAATGTACACAGCTGTTGAAAATACGATTATGATCTGAAACACAGGCTAGGTAAGCTAGTGGCCCGGGCGAGATCAATGTCTATGTCTGTCATGATAAAATAATATAATGATATACTGAAAAGGGGAAGCTTTCGATGCCAAGAAATCTTGATTACCGAAAAGGGAATCGTGAAAATGACCAGGAGCCGAACTCCGGGGCTCCGCTCCGACCACCCCGGTATCTTTACTAATTACTAGTTCAATGTCAGATTGCATTTTCTGTAGCATCATGCCGACACGATAACACCGACTTCTTTGACGCTCATGATCGGACGTAACAACACTCATCAGCCACAACTCCGTCGATGCGACATCCTAGCCCCTTCGAGGCCCAGGGTCGTACCTGAGATTCGGGTACAGTTGGAACCCGCCTGGGTCCGAGCTTGAGGCCGAAGAGCACCTTTCCTTTGGCACCATGACGTCTATGTTCACTTTCGTCAACATGGGTGGGACACCCACTCTGAATGACAACGAGCATCGACTGATGCGCGCCCACGTTACGAAGACTAACTTTGCGCGGCGGAGAAAGCGGATCGCTCTGGAAGGCAGATGGCAGACAACCTCACACCCATCGACGCCCTCATCCGTAAAACCCTGGGAAGAGAGGCACATACCCTGGGACCCGAATGTTGGGGTGAAGCGAAGGGAGCCTCGCCATGCTCGCAGGAAAGGAGATCGTTCCCTTGCACAAACCAGCTCACCGCGGTCGGTGCTATCTATTCGCCCGACGGACCCCCATAGATCCGCAACGTACTGTGCGTATCTATTTTTTTTTTTCTTGGCTTAGGCTACGGTGTATTGATTAACTGGAAATAGTACTTCGAGAGTTTGCGGCTCTGATGTTCCCACCCGGAGCAAATATCAACAACTACTACCAAGAGAATAAGTGGATCGAGCTGCTTGCATCTGAGCCAGCGTTTGTCGAAGCAAGCATGTCAGTTGCGGTCCGCTCCAAGCCTACGTTCCTAGTAAATGGTCGCCCGACAATAGCGGAAGATCATGCTAGCAAGGCTTGTGCATTGGTAAACGATCGACTCTACGATCCAGCCACAGCAGTGACTGATGGCGTGCTGGCGGCAGTCTTTCAACTGTCCTTTTGGGAGGTTAGTTTCTCAGCTTTGAGTTTCTGTGTCAATATTCTAAAAATAATCTAGCTTTTCATGCATGGCGAGCTTGCCTGGGCCGTTCATATCGATGGACTGGCCAAAATGATTGCTTTGAGGGCCGGTCGACATAGACAACCCATACCTACCTGGTTCTCTGATTTATTGGTTTAGTAGGTTAGATCGCCATGGATATTTCGCTCTACTGCTGACACCGATACAGTGATGGATTCAGTATGAGTACAGTCGCCCGGAAACGCCGCTACCAGCAGATATTGGATGCCCTTGGTACCGCAGATATGTCTTCTCGCCCAATAGACCTTGCCGAAGTCGCAGAGCAAGCTGAGAAGATGCGTCAAGGATTGAACGCTCACCATAGGTATCACAGTCGGACTGGCTCAGACTACGTATTTCATGAAATCGAGGAGCCGTATGAAAAACTACGAGTTATCGCATTGGACCTTCAAGGCGATTCTCGCCCTTTTCTAAGGGCTTTTGGTTACGGCATGATGCTGTTCTTGCATCTCTCACGGTCATCAGGCACAGATGTAGGTATTGCTGAAGAGGCCGAGCAGCTGAGGGAGTCACTTCGGAATTCGTATCTCCAGCTGTGCTCGACGAAGAATCTCACGACTTGGCTCTTCTTTATCGGTGGCCTTGCATCTGAACCCGGATCGGAAAGGCGTCAATGGTTTGCGCATAGATTGAGGACTGTTATCGACATAGTTCCTATTACCAGCTGGGCGGAGATGGTACCCCATTTACAGGCGACGTACATGCCGGATGAGACTCTTTTGCCATACTTCAAGCTATTTTGGGAGGAATGTAATCAAGCTCATTCACCACCATAGCAGTGATGAGACGCTACTAGGCCAGGGAAGAAGACAACATACGATGTTTAGGAACGAGAAGAAAGTGAAGTTAACAATAGAGCAACATATTATATATAATACGGCCTATAGTTGCGGAAATAGAAGAATCGCTTGCCCCAACGCCGAGAAATGAACCTAGTTGGTCTTCACAGTAAGCTTATCCTCTCCATTTGAGCCACCTGTTCCAGGATCCCCCATCCCATCCTGGTCTCAGCCTCTTTAAAGTCTCGCACCTTCCATACTTCGGTGACGATTCGCCTCGCCTTCTTGATATACCTCATCTCACGCTCGCGTTGTAGAGAATCAATTTTCCGCAGGATGAAAGCACGCTCTTCGTCACAGTACGGGCCAAGCCCTAGCGTTGCGACCATAAAAAGTGGCCAAAGGATAATGTTCGATCGAGTGGGCACCACTGCCACCAGTCGCAGGATTCGAGCTGCCAAGTTTGACACTGAGGCGTCGCATGGCCCAAGATGGTCTATTCGAGAGTACAGATGAAGCAGACCGGTCAATCTCTTTATCTCCAGAGTGAACTCTTTCTCCGGGATGTCTTTGCCTTCGATTTCCTCGAAGTCAACGTCTGGAGCGCAGTTGTGGAGCTGACGTTCTAGAGCATGTCGTCGGTTCTCTAAACTGGCGAGAAGAGTCGGGTCGGCATAGTCGTAGTGTGAGCAGCGAGCCTGGTCGGCCGCGAGCGTATTAACATCAGCCAGAATCTGGAAGAACTCAGTGGAGCATCCGGTGAGAGTCTGCAGATTGGAATCGTCGCACATGGTGGTGACCGGACCAAAGGAAGTATTGGTAACGTCTGCATTCCAAGCCGTATGCGCATAGACTTCATGTACAACGATATAGCCGCCAACGAAGTTGAGTAGAGCTTCTAGATCTTCGTCTAGGGACGCGTGGTTCTCGCGGAGCCGATGGATCTGAGAACGCGCAAAGTTGGAGTGCACCACCCAAGAAGCAGAACAGTCGCTCAAAATCTGCAGGTGATCGTTAGACAAAGATTCTCGGGGTGGGAAAGGAAAAAAAAAAAGGGTACACCTACGTCCAAAAACACCATGGCCATAACAGTAGCGAGAATCTGCGCCTCAAGGGACTGGTCAACGGGGCCTTGCTCCATCATTGTGGTCTGAAGTCTTAAGCTTCGCAATGCCTTTTGACGGTAAATCCACGATGGCGAGTAGAATTCCTGTTTACCCAGTATGTAAAGCTGACTCGCCGAGATCGCCATGATACTGTGGAATAAGGGCGAGGTGTTGCCCGTAGAAGCAGCAATTCGGAGGATGACATCTTGATAAGGATTCAGGTCTTGATCCAAAACGCAACTCGGGGCAATGGCCCTGTGAAAGTATGACCATAGATGTGATTCGGAAGATGTCAGTTGCAAAGACGACAGTCCTGGAAAGATGTCGACACTGGGGGCTGATAGTTCGGGTAGCGCTAAGCGACGGACTATCTTCCTTGTCTGGGATGAGCTTTCAGTCTCTTCATCCGAGGCAGTAGACGAGTCTTCTTCACAGTCATATTCTGGAAACAGCTGTAGGGCTCTGTTTGGGTCAAAGTCCGGAGGCGAGGCCGGGAGAAACATCCATTTCTCCACATGCTGAAGTGGTAGTAAGTCCTGCGGACGGACATTGGCCTCACGATGCGTGACAGGCTGCCATCTGAGCTGCTTCTCATAGCTACATTGAAACCCCAGGGCCTGGCAAGGCTTGCATGCAGGCTTCTGTTCTAAAGTCCCTCGCTCGGGTCAGCTCCCGTAAACCTGTGGAGTACATAGGGGAAAGAGTCCAAGAGGTCGGTAACAGGTGAGATAGGGTGGGACTGCCCATGGAACTGCCCACCCCGATTGCGCATAGGGGCGCTGAAGGTGCTGACTGACCTGGACATTTGACTCGGCGGAGTCGGCATCGGTTGCACCCGGTGCGTGTCCTCAGCTCAGATTCTCGTCCCCTTCTCGATCTCATAGCGAGCGAGGAAAGATATTCGCCCGCGTTTTTGCAGGACGATGTCGCGAAGTCTGGCCAGGGTTAAAGAACACACAGGGGTAGGAAGGTCGAAGCGACGCGTCTCTTGTCAACCGTTGGATGAGGAGAGGGGATTTTTTTTATCGTTCCACCGGCTCCTCTGAGAACATGGGGAAGCGATAAGAAAGCGGACCCTGCTGTGGGGAAAGAGGCAAAGGCAGATAAATAGGGACGAGATTGTCGACAAGTGCCAAGATTCCCCGGAGTCCGGGAGTCTGGACGCCCGACACGGTGTGGAGTAGGGGAAGGACGCCGATACTGACGTCCCCTTTTTCCAATATTGCTGATATCTTCATAAGATATGGCTTTCTCGGGGCTCGACATGACTCGCGAGATAGCTGCCAAGTTAGCGTTCAAATTGCCACATGGAGACAGGGTGCTGCACGTCGCTTAGGCTTGCTTAGACCTGCAGCTACCGCTGTCACTAGTGTAGTGTAGTGGTTAAATGGCCCGATCGAAGACGCCGACAACGGCGATAGTATCGTCTTCTACAACATCTTACACATCAGTCCAGTTCGTCGCTTACGATTGCCACAGCATGCGGCTCACGAGTTCTGAATCAAGCATTGAGGCGAAGTGAAAAAGAAGGCAAAGGAGATAGAAGCAGGCGACATGACTTCTTTCTCCCGAAAATTGCAACCGTGAAGCTATCGCAATCGACGCGACGTCAACTCTCATCATGGCAACCTCAAAGCGTGTTCTCATTGTCGGTGGCGGCACTTTCGGCCTGTCGACGGCTTATCATCTTGCCAAAGCTGGTTACAAAGATGTGACCGTACTCGACAAGAGTGAGTTTCTACCGTCAGAGGCCTCGGCTGGCAATGACTTCAATAAAATCATTCGTGCCGAGTATGAGGATCCATGGTACGCCGAGCTAGCTCTTGTAAGACACCACTACCTGAAGAGTTAGTTAACTGCATGCTAATGATGATCAGGACGCCATCAGAAAGTGGCAAGAAGACCCTCTCTTTGCCCCGTACTTTCACCAGGTTGGATACCTTCTAGGCAACTCGGAAAATGCGCCCGACAAAGCCAAGAAGACTCTGGCAAAGTCACTCGCTTCGATATCACAACATCCGGCATGGGCAGGCAAGATTACACCGCTCAACACTCGAGATGACATTCGATCTGTTGCACCGGTCTTCAACGGGCCTATGAAGTGGCGTGGCTATTTCAACCGCCTCGCAGGGTACGCACATGCAGGCAACGCACTACATGCTACATATGCCGCTTGCTGTGACCTCGGCGTCAAGTTTAAACTTGGGGATGGTGTCGAAAAGTTGGTTTTTGATGGTGATCGATGTACTGGCGCTTCTACTGAGTCCGGGAAACTCTACGAGGCGGACATTGTTGTTGTGACTCTTGGCGCCTCTGCTGCCCGCTTAATCCCTAGCCTTGGTGGCCAGGTCACAGCAAAGGCTTGGAGTGTCGCGCACGTGCAGCTGTCGCCATCAGAAGCCTCAGCGCTCCGTAAGATTCCAGTCACGTACGCGCGCGATCTTGGTTTCTTCTTTGAGCCTGATCCGAGAACTCACATGTTGAAGATGTGCCCATCCGGTGCCGGCATTACCAACTACAGCGGCACCAAGCTGTCTCTTCCTCCAGTAGACTCTTCTTACATTCCCAAGCACGATGAAGAGTTACTGCGCAAGCTTCTTCGTGAAACACTGCCAGCATTGGCAGACCGACCCTTCGTGCATATGAAGATGTGCTGGGTAGCCGACACGAAAGACTCAGACTACATCATTGACAATGTGAAAGGCACAAAAGGACTGATCGTTGCTTCTGGAGACTCTGGTCACGGATTCAAGATGTTTCCTGTCGTTGGCAAGTGGATTCAGAAAGTCATTGAGGAAGGGAAGCAGTCCGAGGCCAGATGGTGTTGGAAGAATGACTCGGATGGCACTGAGGATATCAGCTGGAGAGTAGGGAAGCTTTACGACTTGAGTGAAGAGCCTAGAATCCCCTCGAAACTATAGTAATAGATAGCACTGTACAGAACGGAGACTATATTGTTTGCATTGAAAACTAGAAGAACCCCCAAAGAACTTTATTTTTCTCTCGCTCATAGTAGTCTTTGTAGTTACACCAAGAGATGATCCAGACATTTTTGCAGGAGAATATGTATTCAAAGCAGCACTGTATATTTCTTGAGATCTAAAACTTCTTGAGGTAGGTAAAACAGCCTAATGGGTGTAACGGAAAGATTCCTTCTGCTGCTTGTCCGTAGCATCGGTGAATCCTTGACCAGTTCCCTCTTGAATATGCTCCGGCTTGCCATAAGCGCGGTCACGCTTGCGGTTTTCGAAGGCACACACAGCCAAATATGTGAGAGCCAACAACATGGTAGCGCAGTAGCAGCACATCATCGCAATGACTCCACCAGTATATTGAGGGGCTTGGTCTTCTCGGAAGGTCTGAGGCCCGATCAAGTTGCCCGCGGAATAGCCAATGTTCACAATCGCAAACACGACAGCCTTCTTAGTGTGACCAGATGTGTTGGCTTGCGGGAGTGAGATGAAGATAACATAAGGAGCTGTTTGAATGTGAGCAAATGAAGTACATGGCTAGAGAATTTTGGGGGACTTACGCCAGTATAAATATGCAAGGTAGAGACCAAGCATCTGGACAGCGACAAGGTCCTTAGGGAGGCCATACACAAGACCTGTTCCCACCAACGGTAAAACCAAGGCAATCGAGGCAACAACCGTTCGCCTGTTTGTCCATTTGGCAGCGATGAAACTGAAGACCCATGCGCCGAAGGTCGCAAAGACACCAAAGGGCATGGTGAGCAAGCTAGCATTGAGAGCAGTGAAGCCCAGATTCTTAATGATGATGGAACCAAACGTGAGAAGTCCACCATTGGGGATGTTGATGGCAATATTGTAGAAAAAGACGAGCCAGACTCTAATGTCAAGCAGAGCCTCCCAGGCTTGGTCCCATCTCCACTTAGTATCGTCGTTCGCGATACCTGTACGGTTGTCGGAGAGACGTTCAGTGGCGTAGTACTTCTCTTCTTCTGTTAGGAAGCGAGCGTTCATTGGGTTGTCCGGCAGAAAGAAGAACAAGAAGATGGAGTAGCTAATGTTGACGGTGCCGGTAATAAGGTATAGGTACTGCCATCGAGCCAAAGGAGCACTCTCAGGGATGCGGCCAACCAGCCATGAGAAGAAGCCGTTGAACACGGAAGAGAAGTATGCGAAAATAACTGCGCCAAATGTTAGAATCCGCGTTCTTGTGGTGTTCGAAGGGGCTGCAATCACGTACTTGCGTTTCGTGGAGGCTGTTCTGACTTCTTGTAAAATCCTTGTACAAGAAGCGTCAGAGAAGGGAAGATTACAGACTCGGCAAAACCCAACAGGAAACGGAGAGCCATAAAACCACCCCAGTTGCTGCAAGCAGCGTAAAGCAGGGTCAAGGATGACCAGGTCACACTTCCGTAACAAAGGAGTTTACCAGGGGGAATTCGTTGAATAACGTATGGTGCTAGAAACAGACCAATGAGTTGCTAGAGGACTTGGTCAGATTTGATAGAGCATCGCAAAGGATTTGAGCTTTTCAGACTTACTCCGACCGACAGAATGCTACCTAACCAGCTGAACTCAGAGCCTGAAAGGTTATTGTCCTCAAGAAAGTCGTAAAGAGCTGCCGTGGACAATTGAACCTTGTCAACAGCCGCCAACGTCGTAATGAAGAGACACTATAGAGGTTGATGATGGTAAGCAGCTGTTCATTGAGTAAGGATAATTGCTCTTTCTTACCAATGGGATCATCCATCTGTCAATCTTTCTCTTGATTCTCTTCTCGATTTCAGGGGTCATTGGCGGATAGTTTTGATGAGCAGCAACGAACTGGGCCGCCTTGTCGGCTGGCACCTCCTTTTCGTTACTGACGGACCGCTCATCATTAACGCGCGTGGCCTCGATATGGGAAGCATCGTCGACGGCCATGATGCCAGATTTCAAGATGGTGTAGCAACAATGCCTTGGAAAAATAAAAGTCTTGGATATGGCGCAGCACGGGGAAGCCTGTTTGTGCGTGTGCTAAAACGTTGCAAACTTGTCGCACGGCTCGTTGTGTTCTTATAACGCGGGCCCTCGGATGGATATCAGCGCCAAGTGTCCGGGGGCGTTGACTAGGGAGGGTTAATGAACGACGCAATCAACGGTTGTTCCAAGTCTTTGGAACAAGATGCAGATAGTCGCAGTCACTGGATGGTCGCGTCTTTTACCCCAGATATTATCAGCATCTGCCAATCTCTCTTATCGCGTTGGTCATGCGACCCCGGCGGACTGGTACAGATTGCGGAGAATTCGTTCGAGACCAAGACATCCTCAGTAGATAAGGTCATTGAAATGGCAAGCCGAAACGACGTTCCCCATGTCCCGTACCGCGTAAGCTTGTTGCCAAGCCATGGGGTCAAGAATTATCGTCGAGGAATCTATCAAGGGTCGTCCCTGAGTAAAGCGATATCGAAAAGTTTATGTCTTTATGGGGGTGCTAACGAGTCAAGGTGGAGTCATGACAGGCGCCATTTCGCAGCCTGCATAGAGAGGCAACTCGAAACGACGAGCCTGATCGAATGAAAGGGGAGAAAGCGTAGCATTAGTGGCACTCGGTATCCACCCAGCATCACGACTTGCCATGAACAGTGGGCACACCCAATCTGGGCACCGGGTCACTTACACGATCCTCCGTAACCCGAGATAGTATTTCAAACATGGAGAAGGTCGTTACCGATTTCCACTCAACGCAGGCGAGATTCTAAGTGTAAGTCACGGGTGAACGGGATATTCTTCATATTTGACAGTCTGAGACCAACCTCAAAAACCCGTCATAACCCCGAGGCCTAGCAAGAGCAGTCAGACTTGGTCACAACAATCACAACATCGACACATTCAAGGAGAACATCTCAGCGGTGCTTGAATGTCAAAAGAGCAAGCATGAGTTCTGCTACAGCTGGGATCACTATCGCCATCGGTAAGTGAGATTGCACCCCGCATCAGCTTGAAGCTGAGACTAAGGGCCATGCATAGATCGAGGCGGAACATTTACAGATGTTCTGGCCCTGACACCGGGCAAGCCTGACTTCTACTTCAAACTCCTCTCGGTAGATCCCGGCAACTATGAGGATGCTACTATTGAGGGCATCAGGCGGGTTCTGTCCCATTTTAGGGGTCAGGATATCCCCCGTGGCGAACCTCTAGACACATCAGATGTGGCTGTTATTCGAATGGGCACAACAGTCGCAACAAATGCGCTGCTAGAGCGTAAGGGCAGCAAGTGTGCCCTGCTCATCACAAAAGGTTATGGAGACCTTATGGTCATTGGTGACCAGTCGCGCCCAAACCTGTTCGACCTCAACGTGAGGAAACCTGGAGAGCTTTACGAGAAGGTTGTGGAGGTGGATGAGAGAGTAACTCCAGAGTCATTCGCCGAGGATCCACAAGAGCGTTCTTTCGTAGAAAGAGTCAACGGTTCTGATGTCAAGCAAGGCGTAACAGGAGAAGTCTTCCGTGTTCTCCAAAAGCTAGGTATGAGACGCTTCACTCATGGCTGAGAATCGCGCTGACTGGGCGACAGATGAGGACGCAGTTACTTCACAACTTCAGACACTTTACGCCGAAGGTTTCCGCAGCATTGCTGTATGTTTAATACACGGTTACAACTTCCAAGGTAAGCTGGTCTTGCATTGCTAACCTTTCAAATGCTAGAGGTACAGGGCTGATTAGAGCTGCAGAACACGAACAAAGGATAGGAGAACTTGCCGCTTCCGTGGGCTTCAAGCACATCTCACTGTCCCACGACCTCCTGCCAGTCATTAAGCTTGTGCATCGTGGACACTCCACAACCGCCGACGCCTACCTGACCCCAGAGACCAAGAAGTACATTGATGGCTTCCTGAAGGGCTTTAAGCCTGGAACAGATTCTCACACAAGAATCGAGTTCATGCAGTCTGACGGTGGTCTGGTGAGCTACCACAAGTTCAGCGGTCTGCGTGCTATCCTTTCGGGGCCAGCGGGAGGTGTGGTGGGATACGCGAGGACATCTTATGAGAAGGAGGATGGTACACCCATCATCGGCTTTGATATGGTATGTCCAGCTCTATTAAATTAGCGATAGCAATCATTTGCACCCACTAACGCCGGTATTTTGGTAGGGAGGAACATCCACAGATGTCTCGCGATACGGTGGCTCATATGAGCACATCACGAACTCCGTCACTGCCGGTATTCATATCAACTGTCCTCAACTTGACATCAACACCGTCGCTGCTGGTGGCGGCTCCATCCTCTTCTTCCGCAATGGGCTCTTCGTCGTCGGGCCCGAGTCAGCTGGCGCACACCCAGGACCAGCTTGTTACCTGAAAGGAGGGCCGCTCACTGTCACTGACGCAAACCTCGTTCTTGGCAGGTTGCTGCCAGAGATGTTCCCCAAGATCTTTGGGCCGAACGAGGATCAGCCACTTGGGGCGGACGTCACACGCGCCAAATTTGTAGAGATGACTGAGAAAATCAACTCGGAGATCCGAAGCTACAGACCCGAGATGACAGTGGAGGAGGTTGCCCTCGGGTTCCTTCAGGTGGCCAATATCAACATGGCGAAACCTATCCGTGCTCTGACAGACACACGAGGTTACCATACTGCCTCTCACAACTTGGCTAGTTTTGGTGGCGCTGGTGGTCGTGAGTCCCCCCTCCCCCTTCTGCCGAATGTTTATACACGGAATGCTAATGATCTCACTAGAGCATGCTTGCGATATCGCTCAGTCGCTTGGTATCTCCAAGATTATCGTCCACAAGTACTCTTCAATCCTTTCGGCATACGGAATTGCCCTGGCCGACGTTGTAGAGGAGAGGCAAGAGCCAGCGTCAAAGGTATACGACGACACGACAGCGGCGTATTTCGAGGAAAGGTTGGAAAGCCTCTCCGGTAACGCAGAGCAGGGCCTAATGGCTCAAAACATTACCCAGCAATCTATAGAGACTGAAAAGTTCCTCAACATGCGATACCAAGGCTCGGACAGCCAGCTCATGGTGCCGGCTTCCAAGGAGAGTGGATTCCTGGCAAACTTTGAGAGCATGCACTTGAGAGAGTTCAGCTTCACCGACGACTCAAGAAAGGTGATTGTGGACGATATTCGAGTCCGTGCCAGTGGCTCAAGTCATCGCCTTCATGAGAGGTCATACCGTAATGACCTCAAGACCGTCTCCAAGGAGTCTGTCCAGCTGGAAGCGGCCACCCAGCGCAGGGACGTCTACTTCGAGGGAGGATGGCAGTCGGTCCCAGCTTTATCTCTGGGTGAGATGAAGCCTGGAACCACGGTAGAAGGGCCTGCTTTGATCATCGACAACACTCAGACGATCCTCGTGGTGCCAACGGCACGCGCAACTGTCCTGGAGCGTCATGTCATCATTGACATGAAAATTGACAACAAGAAGACCGTCAGCGCCGAGGAGGTTGATCCCATCCAGCTTGCCATCTTTGGCAATCGCTTCATGAGTATTGCAGAGGACATGGGCCGTACACTACAGAAGATCGCTATCAGCACCAACGTCAAGGAGCGCCTAGACTTCTCTTGCGCCATCTTTGATGGAGAGGGCTCGCTCACAGCCAACGCGCCTCACGTGCCCGTGCATCTTGGTAGCATGTCTCGGGCTGTTAAGATTGCGATGAAGAAGTGGGAAGGTAATCTGCATCCTGGCGATGTCGTAGCCACGAATCATCCCATTGCTGGTGGCACCCATCTGCCAGACATCACCCTGATATCCCCCGTCTTTGATACCACAGGCCAATACATCGATTTCTTCGTTGCCGCCCGAGCCCATCATGCAGAGATTGGCGGCATTGCTCCGGGATCGATGCCCTCAGACTCCGTGGAGCTGTTTCAAGAGGGAGTGGCATTCGAGCAGTGGAAGATCATCTCACAAGGCAAGTTCGACGACGACGGTGTTCAACATCACTTCATCGACGTGCCTGGTTCCTATCCCGGCTGCAGTCCCTCCAGGCGCATCCACGACAATATTGCGGATCTGAAGGCGCAGGTCGCTGCCAACCAGAAGGGTATCCATCTGATCCACGGCCTCTTTGAGGAGTATGAGCGTGAAACAGTTTTGTTCTACATGCGAGCAGTGAAACAGACAGCCGCAGTGGCTGTAAGAGATTTACTCAGGACAACGGCGCAGAAATTCAAGGGCCAGTTACCACTAACGGCGGTTGATTACATGGACGACGGAAGTCCGATCAAGCTGTCTATCAGCGTGGATGAGGAGAAGGGCACAGCGGTGTTCGACTTTACAGGCACAGGACCGGAGTCTTTCAACTGCCTGAATGCTCCCATTGCAATCACACACTCGGCTGTCCTGTATTGCCTGAGATGTCTGATCGGGACTGATATCCCGCTGAATGAGGGTACGTTGACCATGAAGATGACCAAGGAATAGGTGGCTGGTAGCTGACAAGATATACAGGATGCATGGAGCCCATCACCGTCATCGTGCCGGAGGACACCATCCTCAACCCCGGCCCAGGTGCTGCCGTGTGCGCCGGTAATGGATGTACTTCCCAGCGCATCACGGATGTGGTCCTTAAGGCCTTCCGCGCCTGTGCTGCTAGCCACGGATGTATGAATATCCTGTCCTTTGGCAGCGGTGGGTTCGACAAGGCAACGGGCAAGTTCATCCCCGGGTATGGCTACGGCGAGACCATTGCTGGTGGCTGCGGTGCTGGACCGGGATGGAACGGTCACAGCGGCAGCCAAGTACACATGACGAATACCAAGATCACAGATCCGGAGATCTTGGAGAAGCGTGTAAGTTGTTCACCGAAGATATGATATTCGTTCTCCTTTGGCTGACCCATCGTTAGTATCCTGTAATTTTGAGACAGTTCTGTTTACGCCCTGACTCCGGCGGCCAAGGGCAATGGACAGGCGGCAATGGTGTCATCCGCGAAATCGAGTTCACCTCGCCCAGCCACGCCTCTGTCCTCACACAGCGTCGCGTCTACAACCCGTATGGAATGGCGGGCGGCGACGACGGTGAACGTGGGATGAATTACCTGGGCCGAAAGAAGGCAGAGGGTGGCATCAAGTGGATCAATGTGGGAGGTAGCAGAGAGGTGGATCTGGAAGCTGGCGATCGCCTCAAGCTTTGCACCCCTGGCGGAGGAGGGTACGGGGAAAAGCCGAAGGCGAATGCTCCGACTATCAATGGCCACGGTGTCGATGGACGTGATGTCAACGGACATGGCGTCAATGGTCACGGGCCAAATGGCAATGGTGTTAATGGCCATGGTGGTGCCAATAACAGCTTTTCACCGCATGTTCCCAGAGCGAATGGAAGCTTGCGGGAGTACGAAAACGCACAGCAAGCTTCCAACTAGAAAGGACAGCCGAACCTTAGGAGCACGGATGTTGGAATGTGATGAAATAAGCTCTCAATTGTATATTTAGACGATGAAACAATGGCCATTGCGTATGATGAATTCAGTTGTATCGTGATGATTGCCACCCTTACAGCTACCCTACATTTTGTCTCAAATTCATCCGTTCTCTGAGCGATCAGCAGTCAGCGTCGCCAAGGGATGTGATTCGATTGATTGACATTGAAAATAAACGAAAGACCAAGAAGAAGTTCTCTGTTGCATGGGTTCTACTACGGTTGACAAATTGTAGTATGTATAACTTTTGCATTTCGTTAACATGTCTAAGGCGTTCCGAAAATCGCTCCACCACAAGGGTGGTCAACTGTCCGCTAACCCATTAAATGTTGCTTTTGTGGAATCCCAGAGTAGACTATTTATTAGTCGGCGAGCGATACACAAAGACTCACACAAAACCTAGACAAGAACATGCATTTTGTACCGCAAAAGCTCCATATAGTGAACGTTGATGCTTTCCGGTTGGATGCCTCTTGGCAATTTTGTCTCTGGTCAACATGTAATATGTATGTATCAGCTCAATCAAGCCACCGCAGATCAGTCCGGTGAGTGGGGAGGAGATCGACACGACAGAGCGGGGGCTTGAAGTCTCGAAATCATTTTCTTCAACAAGCTTCCTGGCACTCGCAGTGTCATGTTCACCTGCAGCCGTTACAGGTGGGATCATATTATCGTATTGACGGCAACGGACAACATAACGGCCGCTTACTGTAATTACAATGGACTCCCAAAGTTTCTCTAAAAATACGACGAGAATTGGAATTCATTAGTAGTTGGCATTAGTTGAGAGGCTGGGGCGCCTAACTCGGCGTTAGTCTGGCTTTACTTGACTCGTTGACATGGACCTGGAAAGTGGATGTGCGCTTTGAGTCCTTTGACTTCAACGGCGCTTGCCCGTGCGGCAGCGTTTCGACGCGTTTCGCAATTTGGAAGTTGACGATCCGGGATTGGTGTCAGTTTCATCTCAAAGGACGACGGCGAACAAGCGCAGGCTCGCTTACTTCCGATCCTCCAATCGCTTCCCCAGGGTCGCCAAGACTCCCAAGACTTCCAAGCCTTTCCAGAGCGCGTCCAGAGCATTGTTGGTTGACTGGCGCTAGCCGCTTCGACCAACTCAGTCCGAGCCGTCTCCTGGTCCTCCTGTTTAGCGCCCGTTAATACGGGGGGCCCGTTGTCTATTGTTTGTTGTCCGTCTGGCTCGTATGCAACAAGCTAGCTAAAAGGGCAGCCTGTTAATAAAGTGGCTCGTGTTCGTATTAATTATTATTATTACCCAACAACGATGGGTAAGCCGAGTTCCCTGTACATTGTACGAGTACATATCTTTTTAATGGCCCGTTCTCCCTCCAGCCTCCAACGTCCCAGGGGGCGGAGGCAGACCAGCACGATCTGGAACTTGAATGAGACCCTTTGGTGGAGTTTCTTTCAGGGTCGGCGCTTCGTATTCGTAGAATGTTTCTTCGAAGGCTCCTGTTTATTACCAGTGAGGCCGACGCGCCCTTTGCTGCTGCGCCTTTATCGAGGATGATACTGTCGCTCATGATGCAATTGTAAGAGGCCAATAATTTTAGTGATACCCTGACGATGAGCACTGTACCGTGCCTGTACCTACCTACCTACCTCCCATTCTTATTGAGCCGTGAGGTGGTGGCTTGATTTCGGCGTCGGTCTAAATCCAGTAATCTGGAAGTTATTTAGTAGTACGCAGTACCTCAGGAGAGCAGAGCTAAATTCATAGGCTGGGGAAAGACAGCTACAGCCAGTGCTTTCTGCTTTCTACTTTCTCCAGGGGTCGCATTCAATGAACCTGGACACTTGACTGCAATACGGACACATACTGACGATACAAAGTGCCACTGAGCGGGGCCCTGCATGAGATAACCTGCAATCGCGTGCATTTTGACGATGGAAGACTGGAGAATCGAGACTGCAGGGTGCCACCATCGCGACACCAGTGCATCGTTGAGTGGAATTGTAGTGGGCTGTTAGTGGGCTTTTTAGTGGGCAAGTCGCTAGATGCCAGCCACTGGCGCCAACGGTCCAGGCACTTCAGGCACCTCCAGGCACCTCCAGGCACCACCCATTCAGGAAATTCAGGAAATCCAGGGCCTCCAGGGACCAGTCACTGGCAGCCTCTATTAGCGCACACCCCAGGGCTCGATAAAACGGCTCAGTACCTGAGTACCTTACCTTAGGCACGGAGTAGAGGCAAGATAGAGGCACTAAGTGTAGGAGGGGCTGGGAACGGCAGGTCCCTTTTGCCACTATAAGACGCTATAAGGTGCTGGAGGTACACATCACTGTACCTGCTATTATCGCCTGCATGCCCCTAGAGCGCTGGTGGTGTCCCCAGACAAACCACTTTTATTGACCATATGGATAACTTGATTGGCTAGAAGCTCCCCATCTTATCCATGCTCCTGCAACCGTCCACACACCCTGAAAGTGCCTTTAAGGTACACATAGATACCCTTCTTTTGGTAAAGACCATCCCATCCATCCATCCATCTCATCCCATCCCGTCCCATTTTCCCATACCATCCCATTCATTCGTGCGTGTGAGACCCTTTCGGACCAACTTCCTCCTCCTCCCTTTTTATTGTCTATTCGCCCAGGTCCCTTTGTTTTTTTTACCACGTCTTTCAACTCATCCTCACCGCGCGCTGACCGCCAGTCACCCGTTTAACAACAACATCAATCCATTGTCTCCTGGCAACTTATGACGCCTGTCTTGATACAAGCTTGCCTCTACTACGAGTACTAGCACCCTCGTCGACACCTTCTATCATCTAAAGCCAGAACGCTCGCTGTCCATTTTCCACCCGATTCAACGACCGTGCTGCTGGCAGCTTCTCCGAATTGACCTTCACGATCCTATCCAAAACTACACCCAACCAAACCCTACAACAAATCGAATAAACTCGACCCATCATGCATCTGACCAAGAAGTTCGACCGCGCCTTCCAATGGGCTGGCGAGAAGATGGGCGGAGAGGCCCGTACAGCACATGACGACAGCTTCAAAGCCCTTGAGCAAGAGATGACTCTTCGTCAACAAGGTATGCTCGTTGCTGGCCATGTGCCATGGATGCAGGAACAGGAAGATCTAACATGAGTGCTAGGAACCGACCGCCTTCAGAAATCACTGAGCTCCTATGTCCGCTGGATCGGACGCCGCTGCGATGCCCTTGAGGACCGTGAGCGCAGTAGCCCTATGGGCCTGTTTGGCCGTACCATGGCTGCCCACGGCGAAGAGTTTGACGCTGAGTCTGAGCTGGGCAACAACCTCGTTGTTATGGGGCAGGCCAATGAGAGGATTGCTGGTCACCAAGAAGCTTATTGTGAGCAAGTCAATGGTACCTGGGGTAGCAGCGTGGAGCAGACTGCTGCCATGATGAAGGACTACCAGGCAAGTTTGATTTTACGGCTGAGAAGCCATGCCGGCTTGGATCTACGCACCATGCTAACCATTTTCCAGGCCGCACGCAAGAAGCTTGAGAACCGACGTCTAGCCTACGATGCCAGTACCGCTAAGCTGGCTAAGGCTCGACGGGACGATTTCCGCGTCGAGGAGGAGGTTCGCACTAACAAGGCCAAGTTCGAGGAGTCCAGCGAGGACGTGCTTCGGCGCATGCAAGACATCAAGGAAGCCGAAGCAGACAGCGTACACGCCCTGAACGAGCTGCTTGACGCCGAGCTTGACTTCCACGAGCGCGCCGTTGAGGAGCTTCGTCGCGCCCGCGAGACCCTCTCTGGCTCAGGCATGCCAGTCAGCCACCGCAACGGGAGCTCTCCTCCACGCATGCATGCTGTTCGACCTGCCCCCTCGATACGCTCCAACACCAATCGCTCTTGGCAAGACCGGCACGAAGATGTGTACGAAGAGCCAGAGCCGCAACCAGCACCACCTCGCCTACGCAATGTTTCATCGAATCTACGTGCAGCCCCGGCACCTCCCCAGCCGCCCAGACCTCATGTCCCTCGATCTATGACTTCTGAAAGTCGTGCGGTGCCCCGTTCAACAGCTCCGCCACTACCCCTGACTAGGGTACGAACCGATGGGACGGCGTACAGTGGCCGCGGAGATGATTGCTTCGCCGACGACGCCTCAACCGCCAGTGGCAGCGGCAGCCCTGATATTGGCGATCGCAGTCTGAGCCCGGCCACGAGCTATGGCAGTCTATCTCGCACTACTACCAATGGCACCAACGGCAAGAAGGCTCCCCCTCCGCCGCCGCCTGTTAACCGCGCCAAGAAGCCCGCTCCGCCGCCGGTGCCTGCTCGCAAGCCGAGCAATCTTGGATATTGATTTTGTTTTTGGCTCCTTGATGATTTTTTTTTTTTTTTTGTCGGGCGTTCGGTGGATAGGATTGGACGGGATTGGTTTGTCCCGGTATAGGTAGTTTCACTTTGGCGTAACGGTTCTGGACGAACGAATTGCAGACATGGGCGTGAATAGATCAAGAGCTCAGCATGGATCATGACCTACTCAATATTTTGTAGACAGCTCTTGAATGACCTATTTTACTCGGTTACGAACAGATTGGAGATTGGACATGAAGATTAAACGACTTATGTAAAGATAGAGCACCACAGTGTCAGAAAGACAGGAACTGTGGAATTCTTACTGTACATCCCACCTTCGACTTTCCACTGTCAAAGCTGCACGCGTGCTCAACAACACGACAGCTTTGATAGCTTCTAATTCACACAACATCTGATCCCCAATCTCACAGTTCTTGAGGTGACTACGGCAAGATGGCTACAGAAGATGAACGATACCGCAAATCGAGCCAATACAGGCTCTGGTCGTTTACACCCGCCAACCTGCAAGAGCTTCGAGAAAAGACCAATTCGTTAGCAAGGCAGCAGATCGCACCTCGAATCTCCGCCGATCCTCTACCCGACTTTCTGACCGCCGACGAGGAGCTGAAGCTCGTTCGCTTCTTTACCATCGAACTTATTCGGGCCGCCCAATTCTGCGAGCTGCCGACCGAGATTCGCTCGACCGCTGCCATCTTCTTCCGCCGTTTCTACGTGACCAATTCGATTATGACATACCCGCCCGGCGAGCTCCTCAAGACATCGCTTTTCTTCGGTTGCAAGGCAGAGGGTTTCTATATTCGCTTGGGAAAGCTCGCGGAGAAGCTCTCGGGCACAACTGCAGAGCAGATTCTCGCTGGCGAGTTCCTGCTTTGTCAGGGCATACGTTTCGCGTTTGACGTCCGCCATCCTTTCCGAGCCCTCGAGGGAGCCATACTAGATCTGAGGAAGAGATTCCCCGATGAAGAAGCACGAATCAGCAAAGCACACGCAAAGGCCAGGGACGTGCTCAAGTTCAGTCCATTGCTGACCGACGTCTACTTCCACTACACACCGAGCCAGATTATGCTGGCGGCGCTGCAGATGGCTGATTCTGGGCTTGTCGATATGTTTTTGCCCGATGTTGCGCAGGGAGTCACAAATTATGGCAAGGGGTTGCACACGGATGCGCGAGAGAAGATCTTTGGAGCTATTGGGCGCTGTCGGGCTATGATGGAGGAGGAGCCACCGCAACGCATGTCAGAATACTGGGAGACGGTAAGGCTCTTTGGTTCATCTTTGATGCGCTGTATCTCAAACTGACGTGTTTTTATACAGCCTGAGACCGCGAAGGCCATGAAGCCGCTTCGCAAAAAACTGCAAAAGTGCAGAGACCCCGACAGGGTTGATCTCGTGGCCCTGCAGCGAGCTCGACGCGAACAAGCACTAAATAAGGACAGCAAAGGGAATGGAAAGGAAGACAGCGACGTGTTTGGCGGCGACACTAAGCGAAGAAAGGTCGAAAAGGCCGATGATCCATTTGGCGCACCACTCTGAACCATTCGCAAAGTCGCTTGATTCAGAACCGAAGTATCGGAAATGGCTTCGATAACCACGATACCTGGCTCATGGCAAGGGAGAATTCGAGGCAGCACATATCAGCCTGCGGGCCATTAACCCCTCCTGCGTGCTACGGACGTCCCACGCAAGCTGACAATGGGGACCATGGGGTCCGCCCTGCATTGGCGGGCATTGTTCCCTCATGGATGCTTTTCTCAATCTGCAACCTACTTAATCAAGTCTGACTTGCTTATTGCTTGCTCCTGGAGAAAATAACATCGCACGGTGCTGTCGTGCTTGACTATGGTCATAGGGGACAGCAGGGCATTACTCCTTCAAAGGCGCTGAGTGATAACAAGGAAGCATATGCAATTGTTGACCTGGCAGATCAGGCCGCAGCAGCAGTAGTGCCCATTGCGGTTCCTCGCCCACTACGCTATGCTGATTCTAATAGAGCCATTCTCCGAAGATATTCAAGTTCTTGATCTGACCTGCAAAACGCGTGCTCTACTTAAATGGATGGCGAGTCTGCTAGAAACGCCAGTAGGATCCGAGAAAGCTCCTCTGGATTATCTTCAGGCAAGAAATGACCACAGTTGTCAAGAATGTCCAGGTGTGATCCAGGGATAGCAGCGTGTAGCTTCTCTGCCCATTCCGGAACCTGCCAGATATCTTGTCGCCCCCAAACCAGCTTCACCCTCAACTTCTTGAGCTCCCCAAGCCTATCGGAAATTTCCATAGTATGTTTCGGGTCGTAATGGCGGATCTGATGCTGGAAGATGCTGGCCTGCCCGATGGGACCTGATATGTACCCCAGAAACGTGTCGAGGCTGGAGTCGGCAAATTTGTTTTTGTCGTGCACTGCTGAGAGTAGCCACTCCTTGAAGTGAGCTCGGTGATCTTCGTCTGCTGCTTTGATCAAATTTTCGAGACCTTGCTGCATCTGCTCCCGTGTGCGTTTCGATGGGTAGCTGTCAAAGGAGACAACGTCTATGAGCGTGAGACTCAGCACATACTTTGGCGAGAAGACGGCGAGTCTTTGAGCTACAGCCCCTCCGATGTCATGAGCAATGATATGCGTCTTATCCAAGTCCCAATGCTTGAACAGCGCTTCCAAAATCGGTACCTGTCCTGAAATAGAAGTATCGATATCTGGATCCCATGGGCGCTCGGAGAGGCCGTAGCCAAGCAGGTCAAATAAATGCACTCTGTATCCCCCATTGACTAGCTGCGGGACGACATTGCGCCAGATGAGAGAAGATGAAGGGGTGCCATGGATGAGGACAACGGGGACGCCTTGGCCGTAGATGCCATATGCGATTCTCGTGCCCTGTATCAAAACGTTTTCAGTTGCAAGCGGCTCCATTCCAAAGATGAAAAAAGAGAACGTTGAGAATATACTAGATTGACGATATCAAATGGCCTTTTTTGTTTACCAAGAAGAGTGCCGCCGCTTGGTATATGAGTATGGAACGCGCCCGGGACCATCTGTCGTTGGCAGGGCGCAGTGCCCACTTTGAGCCCTATGATTCCATGACGCAAGCAATAGCGAAAATTATTAATAGATAGAAGTTGGTTACTTTTGATTCTGAATTGATGGTCATTCTGCCTAGTTCTGATGACAAATAGGGGAAAATGCCCCAGCAGGGCGCGTGAAGAAGCGACCCGCCATCTCAACACTCCAAACAACAGTTGGGTGAAGCTTGCTAGTCTTGTTACCTCTACCACTCTACCGCCTAGACTCATGGGTATTTTTCTTGGACTCTATCGTACTCGTCTTGCGTGAGAGGCAAGACTGAGCCATGTTTGAGACCACCAGGGAAGCCGTTGCTGTTTGAAGCCTCCCATATACCAGGGTTCAAAATGTTGGTGGTGTGATAGGGAAGATATTGGACATAATCGTCAAGCCAAAGATGATAGAGATTGGCGTCTTGATTATCTTGGAAGGCCACAGCACCTTCTCGTGGAGTCTCGTCACGAACAAACCCAGAGTTTCGTGTCCAAGACCCGAATAGGCCGCCGGTCGTGTATTCCTGGAAGATCTGGTTTGTTCGCTCGTCCTTGATGAAGCGGACGTAGTGGCCTGGGGTACCAAGGTACAAAAACTCCTGGTCAATTACAGGGATACCGGGTGCATAATAGTCTTGCGGAGCGCTGAAAGTGACAAAGTCTGTGGTCGTCGCGAAACGAATGCGGTCGAGTTCAGCATCGCCGGTGTGGCCGGGGTCATTGGCGGCGTAGTGGCGAGACGACCAGAAAACGTAGTACTGACTAGTAGCATCGTCCCAGACTGCGGATGGTGCCCAGGCCATCCCAGCCGTGTCGCTTTCAACAGTACGCAACTCAGGACCTGACCAGTTCACAAGATCTGTTGAGCTCCAAACTACCAGCCCGCGGCTGCCGGTTCTAGTGGCTCGGTCCCAGTTGAAGTCAGGGGCATTGATGTCCAGATCTGAAAATGAATGATTAGTTAACACTTTAAACTGGGATATACGAGGGTTAGATATTACCTGTAGCAATGATGAAGTATTCGGAACGGGCGCTGTTCGTTACAAGATAGATATCTCGCACGCCCTGGGTTCCCACGGTCGATACTAGGACAGGGTCTCCACCGTTTAGCTTCCTATAGCTCAGGGCATCGTTGCCATTAGAAAGATACTGCTGAACACTCGGAACAGGGTCCGAAAAGGTCGAGATGAGGTATCCGACAAACTGCTCTTGCCGACGTATTGGATTGGCTGAGACAGCCAAGCCTAAAAAGGCCAGCATCAGACTACAAATCCAATGGGAATGCATTATCAAAAGTCTTGAGTTTGGTTTGGCACTTTAAAAGTTTCTCAGTAGTTTCTTTCTGAATAGCTTTCGTGTTGCGCAGCCCGTAAGAGCCTAGTCTTCTTATCAACTTCATGTTATTCATAGTCGCAATACACAAGGTTAATGGGCCCGACCAAGGAGGTTTAGCTGATGGTTTTACTGTCTCGCTGATTGGAGCGCATCTGCTTCAAGCACTGCCGACCTAGATTGCCTCATGTTGCACTAGTGGCGCGGCATGGGTCAGTCCTGTTAGTCTGTTTCCCACCAATCACTCCCTCACCAACTTCCCATGTCGACACCTTTGACCGAGACACCCAAGTAATAAGATTATGAAGGGATCTTGCTTGCCCTGCAATCTTTTTAGCTTTAGGTTGTTTACTATAAGCGTGCCAATTCTAAGTCGTTAGCTTTGAGTTGTGGCGCGTCAGCGGACACATCCCCTCCGCTCTTACTGAATAAAGGATAAGCTCAAAAAACAAGACGCTCCTTTCCTTTCATGCGATGACTATGGCGAACTCTAGAACGTATGTTTACCCTTAAAATCGGTATTATACCTCTAACTCCCCCACGATAGACCCGCCCTTCCCCGCAAATCTCAATGTGAACCCCTCTTTGCGTCGCCAATTCCTGATCGTGGTAAGAGTTTCTTTAGAGTTCCTGGAGCTGATTCTGAACGGTTAGTGGCTCGCCAATACTGAGTCAAATATCTGCTTGGCCAAGCTTCATATCGTTAATCGATCCACCAATTATCTCGCTGCAACGTGCGGATCTTGCAATTAAGAGACCTATCCTCGATAGCTAGGGTTCGTCGTCTCCGTACTATGCAAGCGAAACACCCCACATCAGACTTACCGGCTCTGGTGTGCGTGCTACTCGTGAAAGTCTGCAAGCGAGCACCACAACGAACGTTAATGCATAAATATAGTGGCCTGTAGTCTTGAAAATTGGATGTTAGGGAGAGATTCCTCTCAGTACCTATCAAGTCAAATCTACGTCTCAATAAACCAATTCACTATTACTCATACCATCATGAGAATCAACAAGTTCCTAACCGCAACCCTTGCGGCCCTATTGTCTGCCCCAAATATGGTTCAGGCAGCTACCTATTCAAATCCATTGGAGGCCACAAATGGCGGCGACCCAAGTATTGTGTGGCATGACGGATGGTGGTATATGTCATCTACGACTTGGACTGATCTCCGCATACGAAGAGCCCAAACTTTGGACGGACTCAAGAACGGGGAGTCTAAGGTCATCTATGCCAGTGACGAGCGTAGCCGATGCTGCAATGTATGGGCTCCTGAATTACACAATGTAGATGGAAGGTAAGTTTTTGACGTTATGCCCCTTTTTGGAAGTTTCGTTCAAGTTTAGTACGTATGGGTTTAATCGGATCTGAATCAGCTGGTACGTGTACTTTTCGGCGGGAACCAGCGAGAATGCAGACAACCAGCGCTCCCAAGTCCTCCAAGGTGAGTGAGGTTTCACTGACGCCTTTTAATTGATTATCTTTAGCTTACCATGGAACATTAGGTGGTGCTTCGCCGTGGGATGATTTTAGCTTCGCCGGCACACTCAACACCCCGGGTTGGGCTATCGATGGTACGCGATTGACGATTGATGGCCAGAATTACTTTGTCTATTCTTGTTGGAGATCCGACACTGGTACCAACCTCCAAAGCCTGTGCATTTCAACGCTTAGCTCACCGACCACCCTCACGGGGGAAGAATACTTGCTGTCATCTCCAACTGCTGCTTGGGAGCAACATGGTGACTTCCCCGTCAACGAGGGACCTTTTGCCCTCTATAATGAAGGACGCACGTTCCTCGCCTTTTCTGGATCGTTCTGTTGGAGCCCCCAATATAGTATCGGCTTGTTGACTTATGATGGGAGTGGTGATCCGCTCCTGAGTGGCTCCTGGACAAAGTCGGATCGTCTCTTTGGTACAGCTAACGGCAACTACGGAACTGGACATAACTCGTAAGTTATCTGTGCCAAATCAAAAGTGACTTACAAAGTCACATCACTTCTGCAAATACTAATGTGTTTTGCCTACTCAAAAGATTCTTCAAGTCCCCTGATGGCCTTGAAACTTGGATGGCCTATCACTCTACCCCTAACTCTGAAGGAAGTTGCGGCGACCGCTATGCGAATGCTAAGAAGATCGATTGGGACGCTGATGGTTATCCTAATCTGGGCACCGCGCCACCCTTCAATCAGGATCTTGCCGGACCTAGTGGTGAGCCGGCTTGAATTGCGACATCCGCTTGATGCACTGGCATCTGTACATGAACGGAGACTGGGATCTCAGGGGCGAAGATATAAGAAGATGTTGCGGAGCTGGGATGTCAGATAGCGCAGGGCCTTTACGAAACATAGGTGGCCTCATACCGTGTAAGGAGCTTGTCAATAGAATCATTTTATTAGTCAATTTCAGAGGCTGAATAGGTTCGCGGCTACCAAGGGGCGAGTAACTTAGATCACGGCCCATGATGCCTTCACAAAATTTATGATGAACTGCCACCACTTCCGCTCATCGTTGGTTCAGTAACAAACTCCGAAGTTGCAAAAGAGTGCCTCCAGACTCGGAACAGCTGTAATTTCATGCTCCAAGCCTAGTGCCATAACATATTCGTGGATCACGTGGTTGCTAAGGATATTGTTTCCCTTCATATCGACATTGCAGGTTGTTCTTAATATCTTTCATAGACAAATGCCCCTTACAAGATTCCGAAGAAACTGTTACTAGGCAAATAAGAAGGAACTGTCACTACGGCGAAGCATGCTTTTGTAGGCAACCCATCCATGGTAGGGCACATGGTCGTTTTGGGCATGCACTCTCGTGTTTCACCACACATCACTGATGATTGTAGCTTCTTATTTCGACCCTTATTGGAGCTCTTGGTTGTTTAATCATTTTGATAGTTGGAAGCAATAGCGAAGATCACGTCAGTACTTTACAATCTGTTTGAGTCTCTGTTTGGCGCTTGCTTTAGACTTCAGACAGAAAGCTCTAGACATGTGTACAAATGCTGTTACGGCCGAGGCGCTTCAAACGGCCGAGAAGGTGTTGCCTTTGCGCGGTGTGAAAAAGAAAGAAGAATGAAGATTGCCTTTGGCTAAGTTCAAAGGAGGTTTTATGATTCGCGAACTATAGCCCTGTTCCTCGAAAGAAAAGTTGACTTGCTCGATCTATTAAGCTGCCATGGCGTGTCTTCCTGTGACACGTGTAGAAATCCAGAGATGAGGCGATGTCATTCCAGCCGGGAGGGGCGCTTTGAACTGTGTGCACTAGACTCGTGGCATGGCTGAGTTACCTTCTGGTCGTATATCGGTGCCTGGCCGGGGTATGCCGGTGGTCTAATAAGTCCTACTTCTTTTCAAGCTCGCTCGTTGCATTGACGTAGATAACTTCGAAGACTTTTCCTACTTAGATTGTGGTTTCAAAAGCAAAAGTACCAAGGGTGGCCGCTTCGGCGTGATCGGACACTTCTGATTTCATTGAACGTCGAAAGTCAGACGAAAGATATCGCGGCGTTAGATGGAAGAAAATGCATCTGCGACAGTCCTAGACTTATCTCCAACTCCACATACAAATTGAGATAGGTTGATCAGTCAGACTACTCCGTATCAGCTTGCGCGTCTGCATCTTTCGGAACGTGCATCATTCCTAAAAACCTCCCCTTGCAAGTTTGCATATCAGCCACAATGTTTAGGATCATTCAATTTTATTTATGGTAATTTGTCGCTGATCGTTTTCTCGGATGAAGACTTTCCACATCTTCAGAGCGCAGATCTGTTGGAAAATGGTGTGATCATCATGAGGGACTTGTGGATACTGTAATAATGTGCCTTGGAAAGGGAATGTTAATCCCACTCCATAGTCTCACTGCTGTTGAATTCTGAGCAAGGACCTGAAGATCATCCCAAGAAGGTCATTCTCGGAGAATTCGTAACTTGCGAACAGTCCACCCGATATTTTGTTTCTTTTACGTTCTTGGTAATTCTGTCTGAGACTTATCCTGCTACAATGTGTAAATGGTTAAACCTACGGAAGGATGATGGTGGTTTTACTGCTACGAACCCCAGGTTATAAAAGATTCATGCGCTTCAGCATGTCAATGAAAGCAACTACTCTGAATTAGGACTTTCCTTATCCATCAAACCGGCAAATACCTTCTTCCCATCACCATGAGACTTACCAGTGTGGCCACGCTGGCCGCTGCTGTTGGCTCGGCTATTGCTGCTCCATTGTCAGATATTACCTCTAGGCAGGCCGGATCAGTTGGTACATCCGGGGCGCCTCAAGAGCCGAATATTCCAGAAAACGTGAACTTGCCGCCTCTTCCTGACAAGCCTGAGATACTTCCACTGCCTCAAAACCCCGAAGTTCCTCAGTTGCCAACACCCGAGGGATCTGCCAACATGGGCGGCCAACTCCAAAATGCCACGAGCCCTCCTGCTACTCCAATTGCGCAAAAGTTCTTGTTTTCTGATATTATCCAGCTAATTCTGGACAAACTTCCCGAGCTAATTGAAGCTGCTCAAGCCTTTAAAACCAATGGAACAACCGGCGGATACTCGGTAACAACGGCCACTATCACCAAAAAGCGCTCCGACTCGCCACGGCAGGTTGGAGCTACAGACGATCTAGGGATTCTTAAGAATCTTCCAGCTCTGCTCCAAGCCGCTGAGGGTTCGAGAGGCGACAGTGCCAGCACTGTTGACCAGGGAAATAACACCGAGATTGCATCTTCGCTTACATCGAGACAAGTCGTTGATGGTTCCGGAATCCTTGCCAAGCTTCCTGCTCTGCTCGAAGCTATTGAGGCTGCGAAGGGCGGCGTCCTCAGCACAGCCGATCAGAGTAACACCACTGCAGCAGTCCCCTCGATATCGCCCAGACAATCAAGGCCAGTTGATGTTGCTGGTCTGCTCCAGGCGATTGCTGCAGAGGGCGGATCGCATAGTCTTGTAGAACAAGGCAACACCACTGCAGTGACATCGACGATTGCGTCAAGACAAGTCAGCCCCGTTGAGCTAGCAGCCACGCTACAACAATTGCCCCAGATCATTGACTCTATTGAGTCAAAGAAGGGAAACTACACAAATCCGGCGTCCTCAAAACAGATTACTGCAAATGTCAAGGCACAGGGCTTGTCAGCGCGGCAGATTGACGTCGCTGATATCCTCCAGCAACTACCGGCAGTTCTCGAAGCCCTGAACAAGCAGCAAGAGTCTGCAGCTAATGCGACCTCTGTTTAGTTGAGGCTCTTGCCGTTGGAAGTCAAGTTTGCCTTGTAGCTGCCATCATGCAGCAAATCCAACAAGGGATTGGGCCCAATCCAAGTCAGGGCTTATTGCGGTAGTGTAGAGAAGATGATGTTCATAGAATCTAACTTCTAGTTATAAGTAGACTATCTGGGTTGGAGGTCTTGTGCAAATAGATGTACATTTTGGTCAGGGGAGCGGAAATGGGGCAGTAGTAGTCATGTATGCAATCACGATTCAGAAACTGTATCATTTCCCTCCTCCGTCTCCTGAGCACTTGACTGCATGCGCTAGCCGTCTGCATGTTTGATCGACTGACAGTAGAGGGAACATGTTTTATCTCGCAACTACAAATAATGGCAAAAGTAGATCCTGTTCTATTATCAATCTCAAACCTTATCGAAATTTGACTTCCTGCTGACCGGTATTCTCGTGAAGTCTGCCATTCAGCAACGACAGTGGGATCCCGAGTGCTTGGTCATAGCTGGCCCAGCGGTTTGTACTAGCGTCGCACGGCGAGTTCGGCTCTAACCCCTCAAGGGGAGTACTGACAGGCTTATGTTTGTCACGTAAACAATCTAGTATCGGGGTCATTTTACTACTGGCAGGATGAAACTACGGGAGGGCGTCTGCTTGTAGTCAGCGTCTTATCCAACTCTGGGTTATGGCTGCCTACTCTGACATACAGACCATGCGTAGCAAGTCGGCATCCCCATTGAGTCTACCAGCCACGTGCATCCCCGAATATACTTTAACAATATCATCAAGATGGTGCACCTTTACCAGTAGCCTCTCCGGCCCGTCTTTCTTGGGAATGACCGTCCCCAAAGCTCGAACAAAAAGCTCCGTGCTTCCAGCTGGGATATCATTGGTAGGTAGTTCACCTTGCAATCTGTTGTGGCAGACATATTGCCCTCCGATACTTTTGGCTAGTCCAAGTGAAGCCATCAGGCCTTCACCTCTCCCAGATATCCCTTACCGCAACATTTGCTTAGTAGATATCCCGCGGAACTTGTATCTCCAATAAGATGCTTGTGCTTTGCGGTGATTTCGAGATGCTATGGGTTAAGATTAGCAACAAGGGGGATTAAACGACGGGAATCAATAGAGAATATCTGTGGCATTGTATTCACCACCATGGGAGCTATAAGTTGAATTGTCACAACGTAGTTTTGAAAATAGCCTGTATATTCATACTGCCATAGAGCTTCTAGTTTTTTGTATTGATTTACCCAATTTACACTTTAAACAAACCTCCAGTTGTAGAAAGCAATGTCTTAGCTTGTATTCGCCCGTAAAGGTACTTTTTCTGAACCATTCACCTACTTCATACACGGAGGGGCTTTACAAATGTCAGTTATGAAAGATATCATACGAGACCTATGAGGTATCTTCAATCTTCCCAAACAACCCCTTTCCATAGATGCAGATACTTAACATAGAGCTAACAAGCTCACTGACACCAAGAGCTTGGCTACCACCGGATGATTGAATAATGTTTATCGCTCCAAGAGTGTGTTTGGACGCCATGTCAACATCACGGCTCAAAATCTGAAAGGTTAGCGGTGTAACAAGCTCCAAGAATGGCCGTAGACAGCTTACATCGTCGAATGCGAGGACCAAAGCTCTCGTTACCGCCCTAACTTTCATTGATCGCTTTGTTGACACTAAGCTTTCTTGAAGTTGTCGAACATATTTGAGTTTATATTGAACAGCGAGCTCTGAGAACTCAGTTGATTTTTCGGCGGAGAAGAGAGACAAGTGCCGACAAGCCGCGAGCAGGGCACCATTGAGTATGTCAATATTAGTGGAGGATAAAAGCAACCAATTATCTTTTATGTATGCATGACTTTCCCCGAGCCGGCGAATTAAAGGACAATTAGCATTCATATAAGGGAAAACTGTTCGGACGTCTGGACAGTTGACGTCAGCGATTGAAAGTTTTCATACATGAGCGGCAAGCATGCGATATGTGTAAACTGACAGTAATTGAACATGTAATGCTCTCGTAGTGTAAGTGTCTTGAGAAAACCAGCCAATGGTTGTGGCTCGAAGGCGCTGAATATATGGGGAGGCATAGTTGTTTGGGCCAAGGCACTTGGACGCGTAGGTTTAGCTGCCGCAACAAGGGGGCCAATTGATGGTGTTTGTTTTCCGATTTCAATACTCAAGATTTGGGTTCTAGACTTATCCGCAACTTCCAAGTCCCAGTCAGAACCTGGTCGATGCTGCCGAGCTCGACGGTGGGCGACTCTCGCAGCATGGGCGTGAACCAGGCGTTTCGTGTGGGTCGATTCCTTTAGCCCTGGGTCTGTAGTCACAATGAATTCCATGGCCTCGCTAGTACTGTTGAACGCCCAGACACGCGGTACAAGATGGAGATGACCAACATGGGAAAAGAAATGAAGTAGCTGTCAATGTTGATGAGCAGTCTCACAAGATTTCCCATACAAAACGCCCCTGACATCCTAGTCATCGCCAGTTGGGGGTGGGACGGCGAGAGTGCATTTGTCAGCTTACCGGCCAAGCACCAGCCAACTGACAGCGCCAAATCTCTACCGGTAAGCAGCCGCGGATGTTAGAGTTGATGGACCGCGTATGGTGGCAAATATTGCTCCTTCCGAGAGAGGAAAGGTTCTTATTAGACTACCGACGGCTCCGACGAACTACGATATTAGTGCCACTATTACTGAAGGGCTTTGCAGAAGTTGCAGAACATGGTTCTGCCGTTGGTGGAGACTTCCATATCCTTGCACTTACTTAAAATGGCATGAGTAGGGGTTGACTTGGGGATTGCTGTCTAATAATACAAATATTTCTTGAATTATATAAGTAATGTTTCAATACTGCAGTAGCCATCTTAAACATTCTCCAAGATTCAGTACGGCGTGAAGATTTTAACTTAGTGATCTGCGATTTAAGCAACTTTCGGTATTTTATTCAAAACCCTGTCAGAATGTCTCCCGTTGAAAAGACACCCGCCAAAGTCATTTTAGGCGCTTCAAACGTACGTGTAGCCCCTTTTCCAATGATCTTTGCACTGACGATACAAGATCGGTGACTCCAAAGTGGACGACATGGTGCGTTTTGATCATCCAGACGATGTTAGCCGTTTCCTCGATGTATTCTCTAAACATGGCTATGACCATCTCGACACGTCGCGCATGTACTCCCCTCATGCGCGCACAACGTCAGAGCCTCGGCTCGCAGCGGTGTCTGCTGGTTCCAAATTCTATATAGACACAAAGGTCTTGTCTGTAGAGCCCGGAGACCACACGAAAGATAAAATCTTACGGGAGATTGATTCGTCACTCGAAGCGTTGAAGATAGACAAGATCAATATTGAGTATCTTCATGTACCGGACCGTCAGACACCCTTTGAGGAGGCATGCGAGGCCATGGACATCGCCCAACGACAAGGGAAGATTTATCAATGGGGGCTTTGCAATTACACAGCACAGGAGGTGGAAAAGTTTCTGGAAATCTGCGAAAAGTTTGGATACAACAAGCCAAGTGTTTACCAAGGACAATACAACGCCATCGTTAGAGGAGCAGAAAAACAACTATTCCCAATCTTGCGCAAGCACGGTATCGCCTTTTATGCGTTTAGCCCCGCTGCTGGTGGACTTTTCGCTGGCAGCCACAAAAACACGACAAAAGGCGGGCACTTCGATCAATCTGTGAGTGTGATATTTCGAGAGCCAAGATTGGACGAGTGTGCACTGACAAACACGAAGCTTGCTGTGGGATCGACTTACAGCAGCTTTTACCTCAAACCATCTATCATCGCAGCCACAGACAAGGCGTTGGATCTCTGTTCCAAGCACGGAATAGGAGGACACGCCGCTTCGCTTCGATGGACTGCACATAATAGCATTTTGAATGGTGGATGCGGAGACTCCATAATTGTTGGAGCGTCGAGTGTGCAACAGTTAGAATCCAATCTGGATGTGATCAAGCAGGGACCGTTGCCAGACGAGCTTGCATCTACATTTGAAGCAATTCATCAAGCAGTCAGTAGTGATGAGGAAATACCTTATCATTTGTAATCTGATGTATACATTTAATGGCCTGAAATTTTATCAATTTTCATCCCGCTCGAGAGCTTTAATTACCCCCTCCCATCCGCTTTCTCCGGAAAACAGTGACACCTCTATATCATCGCAGACTTTTCCTGGCTCTGGTAACAGACCCTTTTCAAAGTACGTGCGCAGAGCTTTGGCAGTGCAGAGGGAACCTTGAACTAAAGTAGAGTGCTATCAATTAGTCAGTAGCAAGATCAAGACTTCCCGGGGAAACTATCGATCAATTAACCACTTACACCATAAGCGTTTTGTTCGAGTAAGACATTATTATTGAGAATTTGGCTCGTGCTTCTGGCCGATGCTAGTGAAGCAACCGAATCGTAGCGATTGTTGATAAGGAGCACATCATTCTTGGTGTAGGTGTAATTCCAGCCAGCATCAAAGCGCTCCTTGGCCGGCATCTGCCATCGGGAGCAGCGAATGAATGTTTGATCAACAGAGTCACCAAGGAATTGACTCATGTTGCGTCGACCCTCAATAATGGGCATGATATCATTGATTATATCCGCGTACACAAGTACGTCGCTGCATTTGATTCCCAGCTGGGCTTCAAAGCTGTTCCCGTCTGAACGAAGACCAGCTACTTGAGTAGAGTGGGAGGCTTCGGCAACGGACATCGGAACTTTACCATGGATGATTTCCGCAAGTTGTTGTGCGAAATTAGGCCACGTCGCTGGATCGTAGAGAGTTTTTATCATGCTGGATTTGACATGTGAATAATCAATGAGAATGCCACCACCCGCCCTGTGAGGGTCTGCCGCCGCTATCGGATTATACTTCAAATGATCGAATAGACTAACCAAGGATTCCTTTAGCTGTTTGGCTGTGAAGTTCTGAGCAATTGGACAAGCTTCTGGATCTGCGACGCAACCGCGACAGAAAGCTTTGAACACATCATCCGTCGAAGCAAATAGTTCAACCTCCCTAATAGCACATTAATAAGTCATGCTACAGGGTTTTCTAGTAAAAACTTACTCATTCTTGTAGTATTCAACCGGGTTAACAACTCCATCAAGGACCATTTTGTCAACCTTCTTAGGGAACATTCCCAGGATAGTCGAGCCAAGTAGAGTCCCGTACGAGATTCCTAGAAGAAGACGATTAGTTTCGATATTTCAGACCAGTTCAATGCTGCACAAACCCCAGAAACGAAGCATCTTGTCTTCTTCCAATTCTTCAACCACTTTCAGGATATCTCGAGCCACAAAGGCAGTTCCGATAAATCTGCCAGTCCCGTTTTGGAAGGTAGCACAGTTTTGGGCGAACATAGCCGCTTTTGACCATACCCCCCCCAGTGCAACATCGGATGCATTGCTCGAGATAATTACATCTGGCTCTCTGTAGCTGGGATTTGCGTAGCACGAGAATGAAAGCGTATCATTGGAGCCACTTTCTCCTAGTTAGACAGGGTTCATAGAGTAGACCGAAAGAGTTTCCAAACTTACCGAGGAACAACATTCACGAGATCATAATGACCGCCGGTAGCTCTGTAACATCCTTTACTGTTAGCCTTTTCCGGAATTCTGTATTTGCACTGGGCACTGGCCTCTCACGCCATCGTTTGGTCAGCCCTGGCTGGAAGATCTAAGATTCCACTGATACCTGGGCCACCAAAATTTACGAAGACGCTACCCCTTCTTGGTTTCTTTCGAGCGAGGATGCGAATTAGTTGGATATCAATCTCTGGAGACTGCTCGTCAGTGTAGTCGAGGGGAACAGTCATGGTACCACATTCAGCTGGAGTATCCCCGTAAGGCTTGCACTTGACCCATTCTATGCCATTGCTTGTGAAGCGAGCACGGGGAAGATGGGCCACGTCGGCGAAAATTCCAACTGCTATAGAGGCAAAGTGACGACGACGCGAGGGGATATCTGCATGATTGGCTGTAGTAATCTTCGGCCTTTCGTGTTGGATTTTGGCAAATGTCAAGTTTGGTTAATAGAACAATATAAATGAATAGAACCGCCGCTTAACATGATCAGACGGGGCTCCTTACATAGGTCCGCCGATCAACATTCCACACGCGGGATCATCAATCTTGTGAACGGGTTCATGGTAAGGAGACCGGGGTTTCGCGGCACAAAGAGAGGTTCATTCTGGCCTTGGGTCGGCCCACGGCTTGATTGTCGCATCAATAGGCATTTCATCATAGCAGCACCGCCAGTCCATGAGATGACGGTGTACGGTAAAAGTCCGCTGAGAAGTCCAATGAGCTTAGATAATGAACGAACCACCAAATTGGGCGTGATTATCGTCAATTATCTGGAGGAGCGCTTGGTAGCGTCCGGTGGAAGCTATATTAAGATCCCGTATGCAACTTTGGTGGCGGCGGCGCTACAGCATCTGAGACAGGGGTGTGACAAACGCCTTACCTAGCACAGCCAGATATGAGAGAAAATGTCAGTAAAACTTTGAGGCTTCATTTGCGGTTTGGACCAAGAGCCCATAGTACTCGGGTTTTCTAGCTTGGTTACTGTAGCTAATTGAGGCGATATCTGTGCCGATCGAAGTTGCTTAGTGCTACTGTATTCAGGGAAGCGCTGCTCCGAGTTCTGTTGGGGCTTGCCCCATTGCCGACGTGTCAATCGCTAGCTTGACTCTCAAAAACTCTTTTGAATAAAGTTATCCATATATATAAGGTGCTCATCGTAGTTGAAGTAGCCCGTACTAAGTAGTTACTATTATCCTTAGTTTCAATTTCATGGGGACTTGATAGTAATTAAGATTGTCACTGATCGAAAAGAAACCTAGCTTGGCCGCGAGATACCGCTGAGTACTAATTTTAGCACTGTTATCTTAAAGGTGATAATGTCTAGTGCAAGTAACCCTCAATAGTTGGACAAAAGACCCACAGGATCGCTCAATCGCAATTGTTATTGGTCATTCGGAGACTTCCATGCTCCACGACAGTCCTTGAAGAGAACCGGCGTGTCTGCTTTAGGTAAAGTACACACCCGTCTCTCCGTGGCGAGAGGGCTGAGTTGATACGCCTGAACTTCAGCTTTGGTGACGCTGACTTGTATCTAAACTTCTTCACTCCGTTCCGCTTCCGCGCGACCTCAGTCGCAGCACTCTCGTTCATTTAGACCAATTGGGCACATCCCACTGCGTATAGGCATCCCTCAATATCTTTCATCATCTTTCGTCGGCACGTACCAGCCCCAGAATCTCCGTCGACCCTACGCCAGCTAGATTTCAGGCACTGCAACTCCACCCAAGTCGACCTGGCATTCCCGGAACAAACATAGGCGTTCGACGACAAGCATCAAAGGCCACTGGAGTTAACCTAGTAGCGGCCGACTACAGGCCTTGATGGTACCATAAGTGGGACATCTTGTTCCGCATTATCAGCCCACTGGCACGCTGCTCTACTTAGCACGTCAGACGGGCTCTGCCTACACAACAAGTCAATGCAGTCCAAATCAAGCACCACATATCCCGGAAAGTCGGGAGGCTGTGGCAAGCCTCAGACGAAACGAGCTTTCCATCACAAGCGGAAGACCGGTTGTAGAACCTGCAGGATCCGTCGAGTCCGTTGCGACGAACAGAAACCAGCATGTAATCGCTGTACATCCACAGGGAGGAAGTGCGATGGGTACGCTACCGACCCATTGTATCTGACATCTTTTACTCCAAGCAGAAGTTCGTCATCCACCCGCACACTATCCAATAGACATCCTTCTACTTTGGCCCCGAGTTTTTCGAATACCAATAAAGAATCGGCCATTGCTCTCCGGGGGCATTCCATTTCTGCCCTCAATACAACCGCTGATAGAAACCTCTATTTTATACGGAGCGACCCGGACCAGGTTCGAAGCTTTCGATATTTTCTCGAGATATCCGCTCCATCTATTGCCAGTTCATCTAATGCCATTTTCTGGACCGAAGAGATTCCCAGAGCTTGCCACGACGATCCCGCGATCTGGCACGCTGTTGTCAGCCTTGGCGCGATCTACGAGGATCACGTAGCCTTGTCCATGGCCGGAAAGACATGTCAATCGCACCGGAATGCCTTTGCCCTGCAACAGTTCAATCAGTCGGTTCGAAAATTACTTAGCCCCGGGCCTCAAGACGTACAGAACAAGTGGAGGGCGGTTGTAATGAGTGTTGTGTTCACCACAGCATGTCTGGTTGAAGGACTCTATGACCAGGCTCGATTGCATTTCACATCCGGCTGTACCCTGCTCAATGAAATCGAAGCGTCAGATATTCAGCCAGAGAGCCGAGCGTATCCGATTTCCCTTTCGGATTATAGTCGCAATAGGAACCTCACTTCCTCAGTGACACCTACCGCTGTCTCCATGGCAGCAGTACGTGATGCATTGCTCGGCCTTGAGCTGTGGGCTCATGGAATTGGAGACAATACGGCAAGTCCATCGCTCCTTAGTCCGCTTAACAGGACCTCAAACCTCTGGAAAGAGTATTCCGCACCATGTCGGAGAGATGCGAACGACAAGTTGCTCACAGCTCAGAATCTCATTGCTGCTAACAAAGCCGTTGAGTCACTATTCATTGCCCAAACCCAGTTCACTTGGGAACACACAAAAGCTTTAGAGACTGTACAGATAGAACCTACAGCTGAGAGGCTGGAAAAACTATGTATTCTTCAACAGCCCTTTGTGCAAAGCTTCAAAGAACTGCACAAAGCCATGGTGGGATTCCAAGAGGAGCTAGGAAAAGCACATCGAAAGAATGTTGTCGGGACCTCAAATACAGCGCAACTTGGATTCGGACTCCGATTTCTCTCTTTATACGTGGCTGCGAGCAGGATTTTCATTATTCCAACTCTGAAAAACTTCTCCCTCGCAGAGAACATGAAGGATCCCCGCTTAGCGTGCTCACGCGTTGTTGAGGTGGCGGAGGCGATCATTGCTGAAGAAACAAAGCTGAAGTTAACTTATCCATCGCCTGTCTTTGGTCCTCTGCCGTCCGTTACGATCCCAATATCTATTATTACAGTTGTTGCGCCGACTGCTAATATACGCGTTCGCGCTTTGAACATTCTCAAGCATCCTCGGGTGGAAGGGTTTCTAGACGGTAGGCAGACGGCTAGCTTGGCGCAAGCAATTATGGTAGCAGAAACAGCTTCGGATAACGAGCACCGGAGCCAAGTGGCCTCTGAAAAGATGGAATCTGACGCTCCCGCTAAAAATCACATCTTATGTCAAGGTCAAGATGTTCATCCACTTTCTAGATGTTTTAGCACTATTTTCACTCCAACACAGCGCGGGGAGGGTCTTGTTCATGTTCGGACATGGAGGGATTATATGAATGGGTCAAAGGGTAAAGCCTCAAAAATCAATTGGTGATTTAAGATTCCTGCAAGCTGTCTACGGTATACACAGTTCTGTTGGAGTAGAGTAGTTAGTGAGGATAAGAAAGAGAAGGTCTCGCAACGTTCAATCGTCATTATTCTTCCGCAAGTATCTTCGCTCGATTATTTCGATGCTATCCATGGGTTATATTCATCCATGATTCTTCAAACCAATCACTCACAACGAGTCAACCGCCCCTGGTTTGACAACCTCTCCTAATCTCCCCTCTTCTGTAAGTCAATGTCCCGCACTATCGCTATGCATAGACGTCTCCGTCAAATTTTGCTAAAGCAAGCTGAACATCATCACCTTTGCACTTACGGTTATCTCAAAGTAGGGCAGCATCTCAACGGCGACATGAACATTGCTTCCACCGCGTCCCACATGAATAGCAGAATTCCGACCCGCAAACACATGCTGCTCATTCTTAGCCAAAGCTACATCTCGCGCCTTGTTGACTTACTCATATGATAACATCCATCTTTGATCTCAACCATTCTATGGCAAGTAGGACAACGTTGCCATCCATTTTTTGCCGCAGTTCGAAGGAGCTGATTCATTGCCTCGTCTTTTGGACATTCTGACTGGTGGAAAGGGCCTTTACAGAAGAGACATGTTCTATCAAAGCACTGCCGACAAGTCGCAACACTTCCTTTAACGCCGCTCGCAGGGATGAGAGAGGAGCAGGTAGGCCGAGAGCAGAAGGTTGGGTTGGGTGCTTGGTGCTCTGTTTCCTTCGCGCGGAATTCTTGGATGATGGAAGAAGTCAAGAAGTATAGTGGTCGTCAACGGAAATGATCTGATTGCAACATCGGGGTGGAAATAGTGACTTGTCTGTCATAGAAGTCTTAAAAAACCCTTCGAGGCAACAACGACAATATGCATGAGAGCACGAACAGCGTGCGAGCTGGAAGAGAGGATATTCCTTCATACAAGCTGCACACTCTTCAGTAGAGCTTTGGCTAGTTTGCATTTCGGCTCTCCTTGTCGCAGTTGGTGAAGATTCCCCTCCTCGCGCGAGTCGGTCGTAGTCATCGCTTGATTGAGACTGGCCCCTGTAGCAGGGCTGTTCCTCGTCCATCATCTGGGACGTAGCGGTGTATAAATCTATTGGATCATCCATGAAAGAGCTGGAAAGTCGTTCCGAGTCAGGTGGCCTCCGTTCTGTAAACCTCTGGTGGACGGCGAGTCCTCCATCGCCTAGAGCCATTGCGATGGCATGGTCAGAGTTGAACTGCGCAACTGACTCGAGTTCCGACCTGTACAAATCTATAGCAAGCTCTGCGTCTTGTGAGTTTATAGCCGCACCTTTTCCATTTTGAAGTTGATTGATGTCGGCAAGATAAAGTTGGATAGCGAGCTGTATGCTTTCGGCGTCCATGATCCAGGGAGCTGTGTCAGTTCCCCATGTTGTAGGAAGTTTTTGAAAATATGTATCACCCAAGAAAGAGAAAGTTCAAGCCCAAGCCAGATACATCCAAAGACGGCGAGCGGGGGAAAAAAGCAATGTGCAAATGTGGCGCCCCTTGGTGATGCAATGAGCCAAAGGTTTAAAAGCTAACGATTCGTTGAATATCGAGGGGTGACGCAGGAGGCCGACTCAATTCTAGAACCAGACACAAGCGGCATTTTGGGCAAAAGAAGAATATGGGAGTGAAACGAAAGAAATAGTGGAATTCATGAAGGGTAATCTTTTGTATGACTCCTCGAGATCACTCTGAATGAAATTATGCTAGCCTTTCATTCTATGTTAGTTTACATTAATAGAATATTACAGTTGATGAAGAGAAGGAGGTACTATTTTCAGACACGTATGGGTGTAAAGAGAGGGAGAGGTTTGATCAATTATATAGCAGCTAGCTAGCCTCTAGATAGAAGGTACATAGATAGTTTTCGCTGTATTGACCTTTGATCCTCCCCAGAGTGTTGGAGATATTCTATTGATACCACAGACGGAGGGCTTGTTGGCCCTTGATTGCTCAGGATATTAGTGCCCTGACGATGATCAAAGTACAATAATACTGCCTATAATAAGGAACAATCATGTAGTTACAAAATCTAACATTTAGAGCGAAGACAAGTCTTTAACGAACATAGATTTCTCACATAGTTCCACAATTTGCATTTAAAATTAATTACAAGGCTGCTTGTCATCATAGGCAATCAGATAGGGTAGCTAATTTGACTGATTAGCTCCAACTTCTTTATCTTGCAGGCAGTACTGAAAAAGAGATCTTATACTGGATGGGGCTTCGACTCTAATCTACTTAGTCATGGATCGTCAGATACGATCCTCTTGCTGTTACACTAAGTTGTTGCGTCGGGCCTTTGTCCCAACCCGATCAATCCCTATGGGGAGAACGGCGCTGCCGACCCAGCCGTGCTATTAAGAAGAAAAACGAGCACTACAGCACAAAGTGGCTCTTAAATTTTGTATGAGGTAAGAACTCTTCCATTACTTCTGCGCTGCATAATTTTCACACTCTTCGGCCCTTTTGCGGCGGCTATGTATGCGACCTTGTGTGTGTGCTTGTTCGGATCCATCATCCGTTGACGCTGCCGGGATGTTCCTTGTACGGGTGCGCTAGCTTCTATCTCTGGGTATGGAAGAGCTGTCTCCTCTCTGTACAAATCACACCATTGACAAAGCAACACGTATTGATTCGTCTGAAATCACTGTCTGCATTTGTAATCAGATGATACGTTCTCTTGAAGACGCATTGGTGCTTAGTGGTAAGGTAGCAGTCATACAGAAAACTTATACCGGCGATGTTCAGATTATCCTCATATGACGCATGGTACTTAAGAATAAAACGAAGTGGGCTACAGCAAGACTAAGGCTTGGACAGCGAGTTCTGTTGAAAATGCTTCTCTGCACCTTTCAGCTGATTCATGTGTTTCTGTCGAGCTATAGGCGCAGCGAAAAAAAAAAAAAAAAAAAAAAAAAAAATTCTTCTTCTATTCATGGTGTGGACTCTGCCGAGGTATAACATCTTAAATCAATCAAATCCTTCGCCACCCTAAAGCTCATCCCTCTGACGCAGAAAATCAATATACCTGTCGTATCTAGATTAGAGATGAACAGCTGTTGAATTTGACAGTAACGACGCGATGCCACTTATCTTCGATTCTTATTAGTAGAGGGCCCTAAACCTTGTTCTAACTTTGCGAAAGGCTCCTTGCATGCCGTCCTAGAGGCTGTAAAACTAAGACCATTAAAATTCAAATGACAGATGTTGAATGTGAAGTCGCGCTGCTGTTTCTTGTTGTCGTTAAGGTCAACCTACTTCCAAGTGTTGCATAAACAACTACTGACACAAAGTATTGCCATTCTGTGCTATGACAATATTGGGTCGCTAGTGGGTACGTGGGGCAAAAAGATAATACTCGTCTTAGATTCAAAGAGATGTCTGAGCTATTCCTTTCGTCTCAGGTTAATTTAGGTCAACCCATGCCATGAGCAGCGATTGAAAGGCGACCTCGGCATTATTCTAGCAATAATTCTACCCATCAAGGAGTGCAACTTTAATCAAACGGGTTGAGTCATATAAGGAGCCCAAGAATAAAGAACTATCATAACATGAGATCAGGTCGATGATCAGGTCATAACTAAATTGTCGTATAGTAAGCCAGGATATCTTGACTTTCTGAAAACTATGGGCATTATCCGAAGGTTATATCCTAATCTTGACGTAGGCCAGCTACCCTAGTAAGAGGTTGCCTTGAAGGAAAGAATGCCGAGAAGCCTTTTGATTATAGTTTGCCTATTTAATCTCCGGGTATCTTTAAGTGTTTCGAATACCCCATTCTCACCATCTAAGACATCTTCCTTCGTCTCATGTATAGTAAACCATGTCAGAAGAATGCAGGTCCCAACAAAGGGGACGCGTGCACCAAAGCGACTTCCTTAGTCAGGCTATCCCTGCCCACAGCCCATATGGTAGTTCATGAGTCAAAATATCCCTTTATCTCTCAAGTTACAGAGTTGGGTAAAAGAAATTACAATCACAGAAAAGCTATGAGATAGTCACGTCTAATAGCATGTATGCCCAATAGACCAGATGGAAGAAACCCGTTCGGCAGAGATGACCACCCCATGAGTAAGGCCTCATAGTATTTTAGACATATTCAGCTCGGTGCACAGTAGAATAGATTCCCAAAGACTATGTGGATACCAAAGATTCCTGGCGATCATGTTGCGTAGGTTAATTACTAGGCGGTTTCAAAGAGAGCGGCCAATGCGGTGGCCGTTGTGTCACGGGAAAAGAAGTCAAGATATCCACCAGTTGGTTATGCTCCGCCAGCAACCCACTAAATAAAACATATTATTTGCAGGTTGTTTGCATACTAAAGCTGTTGAACAGGAGTTGCTAAACAGTCCCCCAATTACCCCGCAACCTTGCTAGTAGACCTCTAGTGGTTGGTTGCATTGCTGCGTTTGTCACTTTGTAACGTTATACCCACTCAGTAGTATCATTGAAATTGGGCCCAAAGCAGACTCGAAGGCTAGGGGAATGATCTCAACCAGTCGCTAACGGGCCGTATTGACCGTTGTCGCCTGCCCCTTTTGCTGTAACCAAACGTGGACAAGGTGAGTAAAGTGAAACTTGATAGTGGCTACCAGTTCTCAGGCAAATCGACTTCCATAGCCGCGGATTGAAACAACAAGGTTGTTTTAGTAAAAAGGCCCTTTCTGACGCGGTCACGGTAAACATATAAATATATTGATAAAGCTTCCCAAAAGCTGCTCACCATAGGCTCTTCTTCTATCAACATTAGTACCAGTGTTCAGCATTTCGACTTCCTTTCGCAACTATGATGGCCTCTTCCTTGATTCTTGCTGCTAGCAGCATAATTGGTATCGCACAGTCAATAGCTACCAACGGTACTCTAGAATACAGAGAGTATAAGGGTGATGGGAGTGCCGCCGCAGGCTGGCCCACTACCGCCGAATGGGCTGATTTTGAGACAATGTAAGCTTTTGTGTCATTAACCCACGCCTATACAATACTGATAACCTCAGGTTTGCCGAAAATGTCGCCTCCAGCCCCGACGACTGCGAGTGGCTAGGAGTTGGTGCCAACTCAGATGCCGAGAATAGCCAGATGGGGGCCGCCATCAGAAGCGCTGCTGAGGAATCAGGCGTGGATGCACGCTTTATTCTTGCTGCTGTGTTTCAAGAATCTGGTGGCTGTGTCCGCGTTGTAACTTCTTACTCATCGACCCAGGGCTACCGCAATCCTGGCCTTCTTCAGTGTTTCGAAGGGGATCACACTTGCAATGACCCTGATGCTGGCATCCCTTTAACAGACCCATGCCCTGAGGATCAGATCTATGGTTAGTCCTTCAACCCAAAGTAAATTAATATTACATACACTAACTATTGAATTAAAGGAATGGTAACTGACGGTGTTGGCCTTACTACCGAGGACGGCCTCATGCAGGTCATTGAGCGCAGTGGTGCCTCAGACGACAGCAAATTTTACAAGGGAGCTGTTCTTTACAACTCTGGTGTTCTTCCAGATTCTGGAAATCTTGGTCAAGGTCGTTCTAACCCTTGTTACGCCAGTGACATGGCAAACCGTCTGATGGGTTGGGTTGGCGGTAGATCCCCTTGTGATCGTGACACGATTGGTTCGTGAAAACTCCAGTTATCTCCTCCAGACGAAGACTAGAGTGGCCATTCAGAGACTCATAGATAAATGCTTCTTTGCGCCAGATTGGGCCGGCAGTCGACTTCACGATAGCGAAAGAATAAGAGCTCCGCAATAGTCCTATCCCAGTTTGAGTTCTATTCGGTGTTTTATCATAGCATTTCCCTAGAGCTGCTTAGCATAGAGAAAAATTATATAGATATTATTTATCAAAATTTCTTCATCCGAAGGTATCCACAAGGGTCGTATTAAAACCTGAGAATACTTAAGTTCAACCATCACGATTAATTAAAGTCCAGTCGAGAATAATGCGAGTATTCTCCCTAGACATAAATTTTATAAATCGATTAGATCTTCGCATTCGACTGCTTGTTCCATATCATACTAGATCTTTTTAGAAAAACAGTTGCTCAGCGGAGACATCCCTTGCTATACACCAGTTGAGATGCACGGTTCTTAAGTAAGGGATTCTCAAAGACTGGAATTCAGCTATTGGAAAGAAATCTAGATCAATATATCAGCGTCTCATGCTAATATTTTCCTAAGAATGTTCATCTTGTGGTAAATTCGTGGCGCTGCTGTTATAGGTGTGGTCATGATCGGTCACTTAATACAGGAAGGGCCCGATATATGGATAAGACTATTTACAACGCTGGCTGAGCCGCAAGATCTATATAGTTTCAAGTGACAGGATCATAGGCAAACAACACTCAGGCCGGGGCATGGCGGCAACAGCTAGCCATGCTTACATCCACGTTGACCAAGACAGAGTTCCGTTCACGCAGGAATCATATACGTATTGTCAATAAATAGGTTTCTTATACCTAGTACCACATAACTATAAAACACTGACGAATCACACACTTGCCTTTTTCAAATCTCAGTCAGTATTTAATGTCACAGCGCCCTCTGATCTATCAGTCGTAGTTTGCTCATTCATCCGACGGTGTCTCCCTTTCGCACCGATGTGTTAGATACCTCCCGTCATTGAGTGGCATCATCGGCGCACACGGTACCACGCTAACTATCGCGTGATTTATAGCCTTTATACCTGTTCTTTCCTTAGCTTCTCTAGACAACACTCATGATAGCATGTTTGTATCATCGGAATTCTTTGATCAAGCCCTGCTCTTTGTCCTTCACATCAATCAGCAACGCTCAAAGTCCCGACCAACTAGCATTTAGTATCTTTCGAGATATACAAGCTGTACGATGTAAACTGTACATAAGTGCATGATTACCTCCATGAAGTATTTACTTCGCGACCTGGTAAATCGACATAGCGGATATGCCTGGCATAGTACTAGTCACCAAATGCTAGAGCTAGTGGTTCTTCCTCTTTTTAGCGGTCGATGCGAGTTGTTTATGAGATAGGGATTTTATTAGCAAGTGCACCCCATCTAAACCGTCATTGGGGGAGGTGTTAAAAAATGGCAAGAGGACGTAAGAAAAACCAATAGCTATACAATCTCCTTGCTTAAATTCACAGTCACCCCCAAACAACTGGAGGACTGCCAAGTAAAAACAGAGCATGAATTGACTGAAATCCTCGATTAGATGTCAAACTCATGATTTCAATCAAAGATTCTAATAGATGACAGACATCTTAAATCGTCCCCAACAATCCATCCATATTGCCTGTTACGCTATTCCACTGCATTTAAGCGGGCATAACAGCCCGTGTTCTGATTGAAGGCTATGCTGTTCAAGCTGAATAAGGATCTTAGCGAGTGGTGTTTGACATTTGAGTCAGTATATATATATAAAAAAAAACTAAAAAAAACTAAAAAAAAAACTGGGGTTGAGTCTGTGGGCCTGTGATCTTGCAAAAGAAGGAGTAGATCACCAAACGTAGCCCACACTCCTAGCCAGCCAACAGATCCCTTCCGCGACCGAGGCAGATTTGACTGCCCGGAACCTATGATAGCAAACCCACACATATCATGACTCCGTAACTAGTTGCACCTAAGTCCAGTTGTCACAAAATTCCCTCGAAAGACAAGCCTTGTCACATCGGTTGTAGTTGATGACTATTATTCAGATATGTGCTGCTATTGCTCTTATTGACTTTATCTCAAGCAGAATGAGCGTCAATTGTGACCGTGACAAGAGACTATTTATGTTGGAAAAGTGGTCTTCACTTATCTCCGGATAGCAGTAATCATGAGCATGCATCGTTTCCTCATGCGCTTGTAGTTTCAACATCTCTTAATTAATAGCCAACGGCATACTACCAGCTAAATCGCAGTAAGTGAGTCGTCCGACTCCCAATCAAAGCGACGGAGGCATAGAGTTTGATAGCGAAGACAAAGGCTTGCAAATCCCATCGTAAGTTTTCTGAGAACAGAGGGAACGAAAACAACTAGCATGTCGGTGGACAGGCTAAGGATCGCCCCCCTGGTCCGCACAGAGAGGGCGGAGGCGTGCCGGCTCCTAGGTGTCGCTTCCTTCATTATTGCTTCCACTAGTAAATGGCAAATTCATCGTCGTGGGTCACAAATTAATAGATACAGGATTCCGCCCCTGTGAAAACGAATGAGAGGCTCGGGCTGTGAAGGGTCATACCCTGAATGATCGTAGCCAATGGTGGTCAGGCAGGCTCTGGTGGTCCGGTACATTTAAAGTGCCTGCTTCGCTTAAAAAAGTACTACCCGAGTTTGACATCTTATCAATATCCGTTCATCCGTAGATCGGCTATCATGGAAAGGCTGAGTGCGCAGGATCAGCTCACTGTTCTCGTTGAATCCTTAAATGGGAAGATCTTCCGCATACCCGACCTCAAATCAAAGTTCGCCAACTGGTCAGCTCCTCCAAACCGCCACTTAGAGCAACTCCGAGCTCTTACGAACGAACTCCTTGAGAGGTTGGTGTCGGTAACTAGGTTTCCAAGTATTCGAACTGACAGCGCAGTGTGGTCCCCGAGGGTGAAAAGCTTCAAGGATTGAAAAAATGCGACTTTGGATATCTTGTGGCTTGGTATTCTTAGCCTTCACTAGCCTATTGTAGTAAGTACGCTGCTAACTTTACAATTATTATTAGTTGTTATCCACGATCAAGATGGTACGAGATGAGCATCGCAGCTACCATGGTCGTTTGCTTGTTTTTGTGGGACGATGAGGTCGACTGCGGAGAGGAAGGCGAGGACCTTTATGGCAGTTCTCACGATTTGGCTCTTGAATACTGCCAACAGAGCATCGAATACTTGAGAGGCATCCTAGTGCAACCTGACCAGCCATACCCAGAGGAGCCTTCTTCTGTCTCTACATCACAACTACTGAAACGATTCGCCGACGGCATGGTCAACACAATGAGCCTTGGTGTGTACCAATGTCTTTGTGATACTGCATGAGTCCCGTAAGGAAATCTCTAACGAGGCCCAGAACAGAGAACACGAGTGTTTCTTGAACTTGAGCACTACATGAATGAGGTGGTCGTGGAGCAATTCCACCAAGAAAATAGGATGGTCCCGTCACTGGAGAAATACATGTCGATGCGTTTGGGAACAATCGGCGTTGCTCCCGCCGTTATCTACTGCGAGTGCGTCACTTTCTGGGAATTTTGTCAGCCTATGTATATGGACTAACACTGATTGACCTAAGACTTACAAGTGGAGTGAAATTACCAAATGTTGTAATGGATTCCTCCGACATGAAAATTGTTTGGAGGGAGATAGTGAGACTGAGCTTAATGTATGCAATGCTGACTGCTGCGGAAAGGGTTTTGCTTATGAACCACAGGATGAACGACATATACTCTATGCGGAAGGAGTTTGTAAGTAATTCAGTCGATTTCAGTTCCCTTTTCTTATTTAGATACTGACAACTGTACTAATAGAAGAACGGTGCGTTGCAAAATATTATTGGGATCTTGCTCCATGACAGCGGGACAGACGATCTGGATCTTGTTATGGAGAATTACACGCGTATAATGGACAAGACTATAGACACGTTCCAACGTGCGTGCCAGCGTTTGAAAGAGGACCATGCTCCAATTGCTAATGACCTCGACAATTATTTCGATAACTGCCGCACAATCGTCACAGGAATAATGGAGTGGAGTCTACAGACGTCCCGATATGGTATGGCGGAGTGCAGAGCTGCTGATGGGTCTGTGTATGTACAGCTTTGTTACGAGTGTCCTGTTGAACTTAAGACATAGAAATATCATCGTTCAACCTTTTTCCCGTGCTTATACCCCTGATTATAAGCTCTACCAGCTTATGTCGATCTAAAGCAGCTGTAGAAGTCCTTTGCTCTAAATTCCCGAACGGTAGCCCAAACAACCTCAAAGTATAGCTCACGTTTCTTTTGTAGTCTTGATAGCTAGCTGCAGAATATCCCCTACCTTGACCGCACTTTTTTGTAGCAAGTGATTTCTATATGAGACCTCTTTGCCCTGTGTTCTACTTTATGATGAAGTTTATAGATCATACACTACGTGGCTATTAGCCGGTCTAGTGTCCTCATATACTGTGCTCATGTCCACGGGGGAAGAATATGATTCAACTTTCTTTTGTACGAGTAGGGCTGGAACGAAGACTGGCGAGTAAGAGAAGTTTGATTATTCTATATTTCAGGGTAAATATAAAGCCTACAAGACCTTGACATTAAGACTACTTTAACTCTTTAGACATCTCGAGCCCATCCTTGTTCGCAATTTCCCCATATCCACTATTACATATTGCTTTCGCGATTCTGGGCCTCTCAGCAGACAAGAACCAAAAGATGTGCAAAGACCTTTCTACTTAAAGACATTAGTCTGAATGCTATTGATATGATGCCCGCACGGTGTGCTAGGCATCTGCCTTATTGGAGATGTAGCTACATTATACTCGTATGTACTCGTACATACAATCTCAGTGCGGCGCAGGCTGACAAGCATTTCTTATTTGGGCACTTTAGACTGGCGCTTGAAAATCTCCATGTGGCACAGCCTGGTAGTAAGCCGCTGCCAGTGGATATCATTGAAGCAATATCTGTGTATAAGAAGGATACGCTGCACGCACCTGGAAAGCTCGTAAATCACCCCTCTGCAATCACTTAATTACTTGTACACACACCGCACACTATTTCCTCCACCGCCAATCGCAACAATGCGCCTGACCATTGTAGCCCTTGCATTTGCTGCGGCCACGTCCGCCCAGTATCCCGATTGGCAACATTACGATTTAGAACAACTCAACGACGAATCTCTCGGTAGAGACGATGTCATGTGCACCTTTTCAGGCAAGACTGTCTGCATCCAGGGCGCTGATTCAACGAGGGAATATTCTTATGTATATGAATGCGATGGCTCAGACTGGAGAGAGACCAAGGAGTGCGACGAGGGCTTGTATTGCCAGCAGCCCGACAAGGGGGAGAAGAGGGACTGCAGGGATGGAATACCAGGTAAATAAATTGGTTATACACAATTAACATGGCAATACATACATCGTGCACATCTCATAAATCTAAGCAAGTTGGCTGATAATGAATTTTTCAAGCTTCTTCCTTTGTTGATGCGCTGTTTTCTATCTCGTAAGTGCAAACAGGCTGGAATAATTACCAGGTGTCACAAAGGTCAAGCTTTGGAATGTAGGCTCATTGAGATACTTTACGTCCTTATCCGTCAGAAGGCTATTCTCAAACTGTTTGACAGATTACACGGCCTCGTCAACACGCCTCGTGCTAGACAAACTGAGAATGGGGTTCACTCCTTTCGCTGGAGACCATTTTGTGGCAATCTGGGACATAGTACACTGCTTAACCTTTGCAATCACTTCTACTCGGCGATGATATGGATTTCCTCTTTAGTGATCGGCCCAGTCAATAGAGACGCCTGAGTATCTGTCTGCTGCCGCATCATCCCTTCTTGCTGCCCTATGTCGTAAGCGCGAGCTAGGAGACAGCGAGCCATGAGCGACCACAGAATTATACCCATGCAACATCATAGCAGTAGGGGTGCATTTCTCGTTCTTACTCTTTATGCTGCAAGAAAAAGTAATCCTGCATGCTGATGAACTTGTGCCAGCCATTCTTCTCGGCAATATTGTTCAAAGCCTGAAACCCCCAGGCTGCACGTTCAGTACATCATAATATTAGTGTCAGCAGTAGTGGTTCATAAGAAGGGCAACCCTCGCATTAGTTGCAAGATGTGGCGAGAAATGCCGGGCTGTGAAGTAGCTAGGGGGCCAAAAGCGCACATGGTATTGTCATGAGATACACCCGACGCGGAATCATGTAGGGAGGTAAATAGTTGAGTTGATATCTTCAACCGACCTTTGGATGACCCGGGGGTTTCAGCCCCAAGAAACACTGGCAAGTTCATAAATTATCTGGTCAATTCAAATTTGGCGTCATTGTTGAGGTGTATATTCTTCACTTGTCATGTGCGGCTGACACTGACATACATTCTCATTCTTTTTTCGGTAAAGCGACCTTCACTTGTTGTAGAGCGTTTCCAGTACAAAATATTGACCGGTGAGAAGGTTATCCGGGTCTGCTTCCAATAATTGGATCAACGAAAGGCTGTCACGTTGTATCTGTATGTTGTCGCCCTCTGTGGGCAGACCATCCTGGCCAGCACAATCTATCGCAACTTGGAAGATAAAATGCGCATATGCCCAATGTATTGGAACAATGAGCGGCAAATATCCCGTAATAGAATTCATACAGCGTGCAAAAAGTCGCTGATGTCGTAATGCTTGGGAGGCTGCTTGGCATACGGCTTGACACACTGGCAACGGCCCTCCTCCTGGTGTTGGCCATACCCGTGAGATCAGGTGTAGTCCATGGTAATAGTTGATCTGACACCAGTTGTGCAATGCTTGGGTGTCTTCATCATCTGACAACGTTGATAGGAAGTGTTTGAAATGAACAAGCCATTCGTCCAGGCCGCGGCGGAGATCTCGGCACTCATCAGGGTTGGCCTGGGTAGGACTTCCTACATGTCGTAATGAGGCATTTTGAATTTGCATTTTGCGAAATGCTATAGTGTACGAGAATATCGAAACCTTCTCTTCAAAGGTATCAATACCTTCCTGCATCAGCTCCTGAGATCATTTAGCGACGTCGTCTGCAAGGTCAGGACAGCTCTTACCTTCCGGAGGTCATCCCCGATAGTCAGTAAGCTTGGACGACCAAAAGCAATAGACGCATGGCTGCGGAACATGATCAGCACATATGCCCAGACTACCGTAATTTTAGCTAAGGTCACCTTTCTAACGTATAAATCGTTCGAGTCAAAGTACGGATGATATCACTATAATCTTCCTGCTCCGTCGTTGATAAATGGGATAAGTCGAATAAATGCCGCACGGCATGCCCGAGGTGCCGCCACAGATCACCAGCACGTGGACAAAGAATCAAAAAGACACATATCAGCAAATTGATTTGAAGCAGCGAAACATTTTCTGGTAAAGAAGAATGGTCGAGATGTGGACTGACGCTCGACACTGCTCTCCGAAACCATGACTGGGCGTGATGTGATAGTGATGGATCACTCTTCTTACCCACAAGGGCCCCAATAGCAATAACGAGGAAGAACATAGCCTCATGATGATGAGTAGCGGTGTTGCGTTCACTATACGCTTGGGACACGATCTGTTCCGTCTCGAGCGTAGTAAGCACTGGGAAGAAAGTATTGGCAGAGCGTGCGAAAAGTTTGGAAAGCCCCAAGGTGGTGAATTGTGATGGAATATCCGGTTGAGTAGCCATTCCACAGTTCATAGCGAAATGATCGAGATCCAGTGCTGTTTGGAGGATTGTAGGAACCTCCGTCATCCTGGTACGAAAGAGTTTGAGCAGTGACTCGGCAATAGTCCATGGTCCAAAGAAAGCCAGGGAGTGGCTCGATCCCGGGTCACACACGAACTGTATTCCACACTCTTCCGAACGGAGCTTCACAAGCATGGCCCTGTTGGACTCTGCTGCTAAGATTGGTGCTGGTCTTGGAGCCTGTGTTCCCAAGGACTTAGCCTGTTCAAGCAGCGAAGCAATATGACTGGGAAAGATATGTCAGCTATAGCTCTAAAATAAAGTATAGTTGAGGGGACATAACAAACCTCAGTGGGACGTTCTTGCCGATGATGGGGTCATAAACGAGACATTCTCGCGCTGCGTGAAGACACTCCCAACACGCGGGAAGATCCTGGTGGCACTTGATACGGCGGTCGCGGCAGTGGCTACAGGAGGGGATGGCGCTGACAATACTGTCCAGGTCAATTTCCTCTTGGCTGAACTTAATCGCGCAGCTTTGGGGCTTCTGTTGGATCGGAGGTGACGGTTGTTCTGGGACGAATCGAGGCAGTGGATGCGAGGGCTCAAAATCAACATCGATCGGTTCGGGGTCATCGTGGATGAATGCATGCCACCAATTATCATCCCCGAGAACATTATCGCTTGCAGGACTAGTTGTGTCAGACATATTCGCGAGTTTGTCTGCCGGCAGGAATGGTACATTCCTGTGATGTACGCTATGCATTCGTCGCTGGGTCACTAGGCAGTCGAGCTCTTTTAGCACACTGATATCATAGACACTTCCGCTATGACCAAGCGGAATTCGAGAGGCAGTATCGATAAGCTCGCGAGTGTAGTGAGTTGTGTCGGACAAAGCCGGCCATCGTCTGGATAAAGATTCCAATAAATCGACCAAAATTTCAAGAGCGTTTCGAACTACTCCCAAAACCCTTGCCTCGGTGAGCTCGGGGGAACGATTTCGTAAAGCATATAGCAACACCATTCCCGCCTGAAAGGAGCTGTTGGCAATTTCAAAGGTCGGAACTAACCCTCCCGCCTGGACTATCTCGTAGTACGAGTTGATGACTTGGGTTGAGGCGGTCGCAGCTTTAATCAAAGATGCCACGGAAACAGCCATGTTTCGGGACGAAGGGCGATAGAGCAATACGCGGCACTGATGGGCCACCGTAGTAAACACCAGACTAGCTAAATTGCCTTTTGCAACCTCACCGGATAGTGCCTGGATCCTTTCTTCGGTATGCTGTACCCAATCGTCATACGACTTGGTGTTGTTTGCCAATGGAAGATCAAAGAATTGAGTTAGATGGATCTCGGTTTGAAGAAGACGTACTCGACAATGGAGTAGAAAATCCTTTGCCATGCGGTTAGGCACATGTGCAATTGCTTCTTCCCAGTCCTCACGAAGAGTCCCACCATTGTAGGGCATACTGGTGGTAATATGATCATCATTTATGGCGACGGGGCAGCCGCCTGATATCCCCACCACTCGGTCAAATTGATACGTCTATCAAGGTTAGCTGATGAATCAGGGTAATTACGGGGTAGAACCAACCAGCCAGAAAAGTTGTTTGCGCAGCTCTCCATTTCTACTGTCTACGGTTGAAGATCGTGGTGGTTCATAATGGAGACCGAGACTGATAGCGATGCGCATTGCCTCACCACCCAGATACCATAGGTTGGCTGAATAAGGGAGATACAGTGCGTACTGTATGAGCAGCAAAAGACATTGCAGCGCAGGGATAGAAGTGTCATGCAAAACGCTGATATAGCGCATGGAATCTTTATGCAAAGCCTCGCTCAGCGCAGCAACCTTGGGGAAGTCTTGGCCATTAGATGCGAGACTACTGATGGCGAGAATCAAAGGAACCGCAAAGGCGGCCAGACGAGTCTGTGGTTCATTTGAGCCAGGCTCATTATAGAACTGCTGGAAAATCTTCGCTACATCATCTTCAAAGAAGCATGGGAACTGAGGGAGGATTTTGTCACGATAATTGACAAAAAGGCGCTTCGCGACGTGCAATGGGATCTTGCTAGCCGACAGCTCGGAGAATTGTGAACCATAAGCCCGGCCTGCGGTTCTCGGCCGTATGTCGAAGTAGATTCCGCGCACAGGAATCTTCAACGGGGGTCTTTCCGATGGATAGAAGAGCTTGACAGCATGTACGAAACTGGGGTCGTTGGTGATCAGGCATGGACCCAGATGGCCCTCGACAGCGAATTCGAAGAGTTTATGGGGCATTTCAATCACTGACGAGACAGCGCCAGGCTCCTTTGCAAGCGCAACATCGCCGCTGTGGCCCTGTACCGTATGTATGCGGCGAAGCTCTGCAATCTTTTGTTCGAGAAACTGAACAATGCTTTGGCTGTGTCAGTCTGCTTATCAAACTCTCAGTGCTTGAGGAGGTTATATACCTTCGCGGTAGCTCGGCGGACGTCTGCCTGTCAACCGCCCTGCAGTCGACACCAGCAGCTGCGCATCGCAGACATTTCGGGCTCCCACGATCGCACTATGAAGAATTATCAAATTGAGATTGCAAAGGGTCGCGGAAAAGGTCTCTGAAGCAACCTACCTTCTGCTTGAGACGATAGCATCTCGCGCAAGCCGGCGTGGATTGATGCCTTTTCGCCGGTCTGGGCTTGGCTTTCCCTGTCATTACATGAACCCCTACCTGGGGAGGCTAATTCTGTGCATGACGTTGCGACGAACTAATTACTGATGCTCTGTTCTCGAAGTTCCTGTCGATTGAATATCGGCCAGATAAAGGTGCCGCAAAGATGAAAAGCCTGAGACGATTTTTTACCGGTCTTCGCGGCCGCAAAACCTTCACGTTCTGCCCCACCACGCAACTGAGTCGTCTTGAAGTCAATTGCTCATGTTTGGTGGAGACAATCCCTGTCGTCGCGCCGTGCTGTACATAGTACTTGTATAATCAAAGGTTCGCGATAGCCTCTTTTACGCACCCTCCAGGACCCGGGCCTCTATATACAACTATCCAGGGTACTCCGGCTGTCTAAATCGGGGTTTTGAGATTCATCTACAGCTCGAACACCGTTCTCGCCTTCGCCCGAAGCTTGCAGGTACAGGGACGGGCGCTCGCGCGAGTGTTTTACCCTACAGGATCTTTCATGTTGATGCCAGGAATCGCACGACCCTACATCTTGCGAGTTTTAAGGAAACTTTCGCATTGATAAATTCTCAAGGACTGAAATACTTTGCAAATGCTATTTCTTCCAGAAATTGTGATTGGAAGAAAAATTGCTAGTGAAAACTATGGCTGGGATTTGATATTTTGGCAGTTTGAGTAGCACGCGTAGGAAAAAAGACAAAGTACATGTAAGAATGTTAGATGGCCGCACGTATAGACTCCAAAAAAGACTCAACGTCATCAATGCATCGATAGAAGCCGGCAACCGGCAGTATGCGAGAGCTATATCGGTCATCCCCCATGCTTCCATGGGCCGACACGAAGATACCACGTTGTGGGGTTAGCACAAGACATCGCAAAAGGCCCGACATCCGTTTCACACGCAGCCTGCTTGTCTTTAGTAGCAAGCGCTAGATAAAGCTAACTCAAGAGTTATAAGATGATGGCCTTTTTCTTCAAAAATTTAGATCCCTCCAGTATTACTCACTTGCCGAAACATCTCATTGTTCCGCACTATGCCTTCTCAAGCTGTACAGCGCATTAGCATCCGCTGGCTTCCAGAGCCAGCGTATGAGAACACTTCTACCATCGCCCTCAACGTTAATGGTTATTTTATTGATCTTCGGGTGGTGAAAGACACTCAGGTCATCGAATGGAGTAGGGCTGGCGAGCGAATTGCTCTCAAGAGGGAACCCCGTACGCCGTTGACTTTGGATGAATCTCGCGATTGAACTTCACTCTAATTGATGTCTAGCAACTTTCCGATGGACTCGTATTATCGACTCTACCGGAGTGTTCACTTCGGACGAGGCTTACTTCGAGAAGCTCGCGAACGGTGATGATCTCGAGATTGGGCAAACTGCTTGTCCCCATAGAAATGGGGAATTGACCAACTATCAAGAGGTCTGGAGGGACATTACTACTAAAGTATCCGATAGCGAGTCATCTTGGATTCTCCAAAGCCAAGATGGTAATACTTTCATCGGAAAAGTCGGCTCCATCTACTTGGCTATAACGTCCCAAGGAGGGGATTTTGCGGCGCGCAGAGAGGACCGTGAGGCTTGGAGCGGCAAATGGCATGGATCTTTCGAGGCTGGAAATGTTAGTAACCTGCCAACGATCGCAATGGCTGTCCAGGCTGTGGAGACGGGCGATGACGCCGCTACGTGGTCCGAAGGGCAGACGGTGAATGTGGGGGAGACTGGGTTCGTCTTTAGAGGTGTGTGCAAAGATTAGGCGAGTAGCATGAATATGACGCTATCGGTCAATGGTGCAAACTTCCTGCGTCGGGATAATACTGGTTGTTTACATCAGTGGGAGGCAGTTTGGTCAGCTCAACCCCATGTACCTACTGCCTCCGCGATTTCGCAGGGACCCAGGGTGGCAGCAGCCTGGAAGACCTGAGCCAGGCATAACGGAAATTTGCTAGTGCCGGACATCAGCGGGACTAATAGGTCTTCATCAACATCTTTATTATCTTTGCCCCACCCCAGACTACGCGCCCGTAATTATGGGAAGGTGTGGTACGGAAATCGGCGCAGGACGGAGAACCGCGAAGGCAAGAGTCGCAGGGCCCAATCACGGGCATGCGTTCATGCCGACCTGTCCCAAGAGTCGGGGTCCGTAATAGTCTGGGGCATTTATCTGCCCCGGACTCGGGGTTCCAAGCACCCCTGCTTGGTTGGCGATGTGGGGTTGCTTGAATCATGTCTATCACTAGCCCATTGAAGCCTGTGCGCCATAGATAAGTAAGAACTTGTGGTTTTAGGGGTTTTCACATTTATCAATCTCGCGTCTATTCATAAAGCATGGCTTGCCTGGTCCTTTGTGGGCTCTTTCTTGACCTAGAAGCTCATTTCTCCATCGATCAAAGTACATATCTACCTCCTTAGTGTGACATATTCATTGTGAAGCAATGACGGACGCCATCGAGAAGAGCCCTGGCTTTGAGCCCGTGGATAAGATTGAACCTGAAGATATCTCGAGTGATTTTGCACAGGCGAGCATCAAGGCCGAGGTTGTCAATGATAATAGGGAGGTTTTCCAGCACGCGGAGTACCGCGCTCTCGGATGGTATGTGCGCCTCGAGCTGAATCATGAAGATGACCTATGGAATTGACATTGCCGATGCAGGATCCCTACGACCGTTATTCTTTCGAAGCTGTGCTTTGCTACAGGAGTTCTTGCCATACCCTCGGCATTCAGTATTGTTGGCTACGCCCCTGGCATTGTTCTCATACTTGGCTGGGGCGCCCTCACAACTTGTAGGATGCCACCACCAAATACGCTGCCGGGTGGCTACCTCTGACAAGTAACAGATTATGCATATATCATGTATGCTTTTCGCATGCGAAACCCGGGTGTCCATAACATCGCCGATGCGGCCGCCGTGCTCGGGGGTTCTGTTGCACGCGAAATAGCTGGCGCACTTTTCCTCTTAACTTGGATGTGAGTTAAAGGCTCCGCTATGATGACAACAGCATGTACACTAACTATTATCTCGAAGTCTAGCTAGCGGCTCAGGCTTCATTGGGTTGGCTGAAGGCTTTCAAGTTCTCTCCAGCCAAGACGTCTGCATGGTAGTCTGGACGCTGGTCGCTGCGATCTGTACTGCGCTGCTGGCAAGTATCCAAACGCTTGGTAAGCTGGCGATTTTGACTTGGATCGGATTTGGCTCCATATTCACCGCCGTTTTCATCGTCGTGTATGTCTATCATGCCCAAGCACTTTACTCTACTTTGCTGATGTTCTCTCCTAGCGTTGGTGTCACTCAAGTTGACAGACCCGCGGCTGCTCCTCAAGAGGGCCCAACTGGGATGGAAGTAGTCTCTGTGGGAAGTCCTGGGTTTGTTCCAGGACTCGTAGCTACTGTTAATTTATTTGGTAAGTCTTTATCGCCGACTTGCAGTTATTGATGCTGATTACAAGCTTGCTAGCTGGGTTTGGTTCTACGCCGACTTTCATGCCAGTCATTGCCGAGATGAGGAGTCCTAAACTATTCACCAAGTCACTCTTTACGTCTCAAGCATTCATAGTGGCTTCCTATACCTCATTTGGAGTTGTTGTTTACATGTTAGTATTTCTTTCCCATGCCTATTCACATCCAGGTACTGATTATTGTAGGTATTGTGGCCAATATGTCGCTAGCCCATCACTCGGTAGTGCTGGAGGTACCTTGGAAAAAATTGCCTACGGTATATCAATTCCAGGCTTCATCATGACGTCTACTCTCTGGGTACACTTGGCTGCTAAATTTGTAGGTATCCAGATGCCTAAGGGCCGCGAGTCTGCTAACAAAGTCCTCAGCTCCTCGTCCGTATCCTCCGTGACACACCACATCTCCAAAATCATAGCTTTGTTCACTGGGTGACCTGGCTGTAAGTCTGACGTCTTTTTGAAACCTTTCTGTGTAATCATCCAAGCTAATACGTCCAGTGGTTCCACGATTGGCATAAGCGCAGTCGCCTTTATTATTGCTGGGGCCGTTCCTTTCTTCAGCTACCTCATCGGCTTAATTGGCTCCCTTTGCTGCGCCCCTACCTGTGTACGTTAACAAATAATAACCCTGGCTATAAAGAAGCTAACAAAACTACCCATGTAGCTTATTATACCTGCTTTTATGGGACTTAGACTAGATTGGAGCAGTCAAAACACCAGCAAAATCAAGCGAGCCGCTTGTTGCTTACATATTTTCACCATAGCTTTAGGGTTGTTCATCACAGTCTCTGGCACGTACACAACGATCCAGAGCATCATTGATGCATATGCCTCTGGGGAAGTTGGAAAACCTTTCACATGTACATGATAGAAAGTGGGGCTGTTTCTATAGTCGAAATCTCTATCAGTTAATCCATAACTATTTACTGGTTGACTTTTCTGCCGAATGCCCAGACTTCATATTACTATTCATTTCACATTCTTCTACCAACTACAGTGTAATTGGCAACTTGCAACGGTGTTTTGGGGGACTACTGACTAGGTAGCTTCGGCTCATCGCCACCGCACACCGCAGACCATGTATCTGGTCGACTGCCGGACACACAAAACGATGCTTAGACCACATACCTATATCGCACATTCATTAGCTCCAAAAAAACTACTACAACAAAAAAGATAATACGCAAAGAAAAAGGAAAGTATATACCGGTATAGAGGAGATTTGTCCCCGAGCTCTGAGAGCTCTTGGTCGGAGTATCGAGCCCGAACCTCGGCTTCGTCCACTGCGTCCCTCTTCTTGTTCTCCGAGGCCCAAGACCACTTCAAAAGTGTAACGCAACCAATCGCCGCAGCACAAATACCAAGACAAAAGCCATAGCCCAGCCAGTAGCGTGGCTTTTGCGCTTCGAGGAAAATGTTGCTGCCAATAGCCCCACCAAGATTGCCTAGAGAAATCAAAAGCGCCATACCTACAGCACGCTTCCACGAGGGTGCAAGATTATTGCCAAACCAAGCAAGAATACCAACTAGCGGTGGGTAGACTCCAGCCGGAATGGTGAACAAGAATGCATATGTCAATCCTGGTAGCCGCGGATGCGGAATACTCAACAGCGCAATGAAACCAATAAGGCCAATCGAAAAGGGGACGACGATAGCGGGCCATCGGTATTTCTTCTTATCTGCCAATCGAGCAAAGATAAGTGTGCTTATAACACCAACAATATAGATTGGGATAGCTGATATGATTAATTCCTTATTCGATTCGATACAGCTCAGGTTGGAGACACTCACTCAATAGTTGAGCATTGGCAGCGCTGTACCCCAAGTCAAGAATGATACTTGGCGCGCTGTACGTGAACGAGTACAAACAAACACTGGAGACGTTAGCGTATATTTTCAGGCGTTATGCAAACAGTATTAACATACGAATTGCCCCAGTAGGCGATCATGCCAAAGTACAGTTTCCATTCAGTAAGAGCGGACCTAATGTACTTCCATTGGAATCCTTCATCGGTCTGCACGGTTCCAGATGAAGTGCCGGAATCTTGTTCGAGACGATTGTGGATAATATCTTTTTCTTCCCGTGTTAAGAAACTTGCCAGTTCCGGGCTGTCGGGCAGTGTCCAGGGCAAAGTGACTGCAATCAGGACAGTCAATATACCCTCGAGAATGAAGATCCAACGCCACCCTTCGAGATCACCAACGCCGTTCATTTTCTCAATTGCAAATGCAAGCAGACCAGAGAATGCTCCAGCTAACGATGCAGCGGAGTAGAATACGGCAATGCGAGTCTGGATTTCGAATCGACAGTACCTGTTTACCCATAGTCAGCAACCAATATGGGAGCAAAGAAGAGCTGAATGAAGTACCATGTCGTTAAGAGATAGTTGGCGGCGGGAAAGAAGCCGGCTTCGGTTACTCCAAGACTTTTCTTGATTAACATAACTCTGACCGGATAAGGGCGATTGCTCACAAGAATCGAGTGATCACTAATCCCTTGAAGTTTTTGACAAGACCTTGCATAGTCATAACCTAAATCAAACGTTAGATGCACTCAGATTACTTAATCACACAAACCGTACCAGTCCCCACGAAACCATCATTACACAGATCCAGCTGGAAGGACGCAGAAGCTTGAGAACAATGTTACTCGGTACTTCGAAGAACGCGTAAGGGAAGAAGAAGACGGTCAAAGCGATATTGTACTGGGAACCGGAGAGACCTGGATGGATTAGATTTAAACCCGACATCAACAGTCTATTTTCAACTCATACCTAAGTCTTCATTCATTCCCGCAACTTTTGCGTTGCCAATGTTGCCTCGATCAAGAAAACCAACGACGTAGAGTAAGGTTAACATTGGGATCAGTCGATAATCAATCTTTTTAAGGATTCGTTTCGTTTTCGGATCGTCGTAGACGGGCAACTGCAGAAAGATTAGATTATGTCATGAGGCGGATGGAAATAAGTACACTCGCATTGCTTGTGTCCACGCCATGTTCGAGAATCTTGCTAGGTTCGTCGACATGGTCGTGGGAAGTCTTCATTTCTTCAGGTTGCGTAGACATGATTAAGGTAGTCTGCAAGTTCAAATCTCTAGCAGCATAAGAGAATAAGTTTCGATGCGACCGGCTGCAGGCTTTAAAAGGCCCAACTTAAGGCGATAGTTTGCCCCCGGTCTCATACAGGCCAGGAGCATTGGACTTAAGCCTCACGTCTCAGCTTTTGGGCATCTTCCCCATGGGGACCCCAAGTAACCATATACGGGTAGCCATAATACGAAGATCTTCGTAATTCTAGACTGGTGGACCATGACTAAGTACCACTCTGATTTCCGACTATAGTACGATGTAGCAGCCCATCCCCCCACCCGGATCTCCGTATGGTGGCGTCGACGAAGTTTGACCCTCTTACTCTCATCGTGGCTGATAATACGTTTGGGGGCATTCTCTCTAACCTTGGAGCACTTATCCCAAGCACGCTTGGCGTGGTGCTTTCCAGTTGCTTGGCTAATGGACCTGCATCCAACTGAACCCCTGATATGAAACCGGTCAATGGCTTCTTCGAGTCTGTTCATGGCTCGGCATCTGATATAGCGAGACAGGGCATTGCGAATCAGGTAGGGGCCACACAAAGTGTAGCTATGATGCTATGCTATAAGTTTAGTATGATTGAAGAGACTAAGGCAATCGGGAAAGCCGTCTATACCACGCTTAATGGCGGAGTACAGACCACTGATATAGGTGGAGATGTGTCTACGGTGCAAATGGGCGGCGCAATCGGAGAAACTCTCGAAAAGCTACTCTAAAGCAGCCATTAATACGTTGGAGTACTGGATCGATATTTTTGGAAGATCATCATAGTCTTCAATTCGTCCAGGTCCATTAGGCTTTGAACCAAGCCTTGCATCGATTTCTTGATCCTGTCTCGAGACTCACATTTTAACATGTATGCTAAATGCTGGCCCTACAGCATCATTCCTCCAAGATCTTAATACTCCATGTCTCTGCGGGCATATGAACCACATAGGGTCTTTGAAATTTGCCGTTCAATCCAGCCGTGCATGCTTTGACCGTCCAGTCCAGCACACCGACCCCCCAAAGGAGAGGCATCCTGTGGGCTATACCTGTACACCGGTCAATGCGGAGATCATCGCTTTAGGGTGCCGGAGCTGTGGTGGGGTTGAGCATGCTGTGCCTCGACTTTGGTGGTGACTTTTGCTAGCCTTATATTGCCAGGATACTAATAATACTACCAAGTACGGAGTTGGTGGCGGGGTCCGGCGTTGGTGTACCTTGAGGCGCGGGGCATGGCACCCGCAAGAGGCACTGCTATGTAGACCTGATGGCAGTGATGCAACATGCTTCATTACAAAATATGAAATCGCTCGAGCGCACTGACATGAAATCATAAACCACCTAAGCCCCAGCTGCAATACAAGTGCTCAAACAACGAGATCTAGCCGCAACTATGGATCAAGTCAACGCGACGAAGCTGGTGAGTACTCCTGCCCAAGCAAGATGCTAGACTCTCGAGCGCCATCTAACGCATTTTTGCAAACCCAGCTGGACCTCAGCTCCTCGGAACTTTTTCGAGACCAGGCATATGTGAACGGAAGATGGGTGGAAGCGCGTTCGGGCAAAAGATTCGAAATCACGGGTATGATCGCGTCTCCCAATGTCTTGGAGCTCTCATCTTGTTTCTAACACAGCCTACTGCAGATCCTGGATCTGGAAGGATCTGGGCCACTTGCACGGATATGGCTGCCGAGGACGTTGAAGAAGCTGTGCAAACCTCATACGAAGCGTTTCTCAAGTACCGCACGACCACTCCGAGAGATAGGGCCGACAAGCTTATGCGCTGGGACACTTTGATCAGACAACACAAGGATGACTTGGCGAAGCTATTGGTGTATGAGACTGGAAAGCCTCTGGCAGAGGCCTGTGGAGAAATTGAGTACGCTGCCTCATTCACTCGGTGGTTTGCAGGAGAAGCCGAGCGTGTTCAGGGCACGACTTTTACGCCTGCCATTCCCGGACGACGTGCATTTACCATCAAGCAACCTATTGGTGTTACCGCGGCTCTTGTCCCATGGAACTTTCCTATCGCGTGGGTATTCTGTCTTGTCTTCTTAGTTTCAGTGGGCGGTTAACCTCGAGTATCCAGGATGATATTACGAAAGGCTGCCACCGCCCTAGCTGCTGGCTGCACAATGATCGTGAAGCCATCCCCAGAGACCCCATTGTCCGCATTGACCTTGGCGCATCTTGCGGAGAAGGCCGGGTTCGAACGAGGTGTACTCAGCGTTTTGCCAACAACGCTCGCGAACACGCCCGCTCTGAGTGAAGCACTGTGCAAACACCCCAAGGTCAAGAAAGTATCTTTCACTGGGTCAACTCGAGTTGGCAAGCTGCTTGCAGCGCATTGTGCGAGCAGCCTCAAGAAGCTAACACTGGAACTGGGTGGCAACTGTCCTTTCCTAGTGTTTGATGATGCAAATCTCGATCAGGCTGCCGATGGTATGCGCTTATGCTTCCTCATATTTGTTCTTTTATATTGACAAATACAGCCTTAATGGCTCTCAAGTTCCGCCACGCTGGCCAGGCTTGTATTACTGCGAATCGGGTTTACGTTCAACGAGGCGTGTACGAAAAGTTTTCAGCACTTTTATCCGAGCGTACGAGTAAGCTTCAGGTCGGTCATGGCATGGAAAAAGACACTACGATGGGCCCTCTTACTGTACCTGCCGGTGTCGACAAGGTTTCCAGCCAGCTTGAGGATGCCAAAAGTCAGGGTGCTAAGGTGCTTGTTGGTGGTAATAAGGTTACAAAAGATGGCGGATACTTCTTTGAGCCGACAATTGTCAGCAACGTGACGGCAAATATGAAAGTAGCAGTTGAGGAAACATTTGGCCCCTTGCTAGCCATCATACCGTTTGACACGGAAGAGGAGGCTGTTCAGAACGCGAATAACACTAGCATGGGCCTGGCTTCTTACTTCTTCACGAAAAATGTCGATCGTACATGGCGCCTACTGGAAACTCTAGAGGCGGGTATGATTGGTATGAACACGGGTTAGTATTTGCCGGACCGTTTCTATGTAATAAAGGCTGATAATCAACCAGGAAATGCAAGTGCTGCTGAGTCTCCATTTGGCGGAATAAAGGAGTCAGGGTTCGGAAAGGAATCCGGGAAAGATGTTGCAATGAACGAGTATCTAATTACTAAGACTGGGACGATGACATTGGAGGGACATTACTAGGTAACTTTGCCAGAACCACGAGCAACAATCTATGTTAGTTACCATGCTTGCCGGAGCGGGATGGTCTCTCTTGATGCTCCACCATGGCCTACTAGCGCGTTTGTGATCCTTGCGAACCGTAAAAGTGAAGGGACAAAAAAAAAAAAAAAAGGATGGCCAAATAGTAGAGCCGTGCGCTGATGTATTGAATTATTCACTGATAACTGAGACTCATTGAGCATGTCTCATGTTTTGTGCTTTAGATTCCTTATCTTTTGTCTTTTTACAATGCAACTAAGATTAGAAGTACCTTATTACCAAGACCCATGCTTTGAAATACGTCTCTTGAATTATTTAAATACTCCTCTTACTAGTTATTGTAGTAATACTCTCTTCTCTTTTAAGCCCCTAGCCTAAGCGCTCTTTATAATCGTGATAGCTATATGTGGTATAGCGGTATCGGTAAGAAAGCCGCGATCGGCGTCACCAAGCGGGCCACTGACTCCATCATTGCTCCACCACACCCCAGAGGGCCCTGCGTGTGGCTCGATTGTGTTTTTGTCTCTACGCGCTTTAGGTGTGACCTCAGCTTCAACATCAATATTATCCAATCGTTCCATACTTGTCTGACCTGGTCCTGTGCCTATATTGTTTGTCGACTCCTGCTTTCATCGCTCCGCTCATATCACTTTGCACTGATTTAGAACACAGTAAGGGTGCAGATTAGACGCTCCGCTTCCTCCTTAAGACAAGCCAGTGTGCACCGTCTCGTACGATGAGTCGTTAATGCTGACTCCCCACCTCGAACTCCGTAGACTGCACCACCCTGCGGAAATTCGGCTCGGGGTCATGCAACCTGTATCTGAAATCTGTTGGTTCTCCAATTCCCCGCGTCCCGCTAGTGGGGAAAACCTCCTCCATGGGGTCAGTAAGCTGTGACCACTCGCAACAATGGAGCAAGTTAGCAATTCCGTCCGTCAATTGAGTTGCCGCGCGCTGAGAATTCCGTACCTATGATCCATGCGGAGTTTTTGAGGACTGTTCTGTTCACAGAGAGGGAATTGATAACGAATCCACTTGCAGTGTAGTCGATACTCAACTTTGATTTGAAGCTGTAAAGATGACCGACTCCTCGGCGTCCGATGCTTCTTCCGTTCGTGACTACTGCCTCCAAAGGAATGCTCGACCTCTTGATACATTCGGCTAATCAGACGCAGGTGCTGTGCTCAGAGCAAAGACGATCGTGCGTATGCGACGTGTGTGGCGTCAAGTTGTCTCGCCCTGCGCATCTGGAACGACACATGAAGCGACATTCATCGTGAGCTGCCCCATGGTTCTTTTTCTAACACAGCAGTGGGCGAAAACTAAAAGCCATTGATCATAGGACTATTTTGAAATCGTTTCATTGCCACATGTGCGATCGATCGTTCTCTAGGAAAGACGTCTACCAGCGACACAAGCGAAGCGTGCACGATCCCAATCAATCAGCTCGCCGAGAGGGGCGTCGTAAGTCCTGCAGTCGGTGTATCAGGTATAAACTTAGATGCTCTCGAGAAACACCGTGTACGGCTTGCCGCAATCGCCCCGAGCAATGTACCTATTCGTCTGGATCAAGCGAGCATGTTAGCGACAGCAACCTCTTTCCTAGCGAGGCGCCTGTACTTGTCGAACCCGGACGGCCCCTAAATTTAGACGACCTGGCTGATGCAGCCAATATTTCTCATTACTCGACTACATTCGTTGGAAGCTCAGGTGTTCCATCCTTAAACCCCCATGAGCGCATTAATGGACAAGGAACCGCATTGAGTCCCGTCTCCAACATCGATCCCGAGTTCGCAACTACGGAAGAGCCCCAGAGTAACTCTAGCGTACTCGGATTCCCGCAGCCTCCAGGGTCCCACGAGGGTAACTTATCGCTTTCAAATTACGAGGTTGGGATTTCATTTCATCAGGCAACCGATCAAACTTGTACGAGTAATGAAGATGAGCACTTGACGCTCGAGGGAGGCGGAGAGCGACGTCATCGTACACAAGTTACCAATCCATACAATGGACCGCCATGGTTTGAATTCCAACTAGATCCGTTGCAGTTGGATTTGTCCGGCTGGGATACTCTGCTAGGATGCGACACCGACCTCGACCTGGAAAGTCCTGGTCTTTCTATTGGTGGACCAGCGCCGGAAGCGTCTGAACACCCATTAGAAGGAACCATTCCAATTCATTCTAGACAGCCTTTCCCTAAAGATGTATCAAGTAGCAGTGATCCTGACTCTACGCTGAGATGTGGTCAAACACCGGATCCCGAACTTCACAACGGGAAGAACATAGACGGCAGAGACCATTGGCCTGCAGTGCTTGACCAAGGAGGCAACGAGACCTGGCCATTTGACTACACCTCCAATCAAGGTTTTCGAAAGATCAAGCTTCCCCCTCTCAAGGAAGTCCTGGAGGAGACGATTTCATGCCGTCCTGGTATCCAACCGAACATTCTGGGTGATCTTATAAAAGTCTTGTCAGCGCCACGGATACCTTCACTTAACGATACTCCAGCGCTCGAAACTATGCCTGCTGTGGCATTTTTGGGAGAGTTTACCAGATTGTTCTTTGCCGAGTTCCATAATTTCTGCCCCGTGATCCATGTGCCTACATGGAGAATCGAGAAGTGTCCAACGTATCTTTTGGCTGCTATAGCTTGCATAGGCGCGACGTTCTCGTTGTCGGAGGGTGCAAACGAACTCGCTGCTTTATTCGCAGAGATAACGCAGCGCGCACTTTTCTGGGCTGTGAGTAACCCTTATGATGGCACTCTGGTTAACGACCAAAACTAACATTGTCTTTCTTTAGGGCCAGCAGGACAGCTCCGCATTCCGCAATACTGAATACATCACTGCTTCGTGCTTACATCAGATGTACGCGCTTGGAACCGGGAATCGACGTCTATACGAGATAGCCGACGCATCGAGAGGCCTTTTGGTTACAAGTCTACGCGGCCTCGGGGTTCTTGCTACAGAAAGCAGCAGCTCCCTCTCAGATACCCTGGCTTTTGATCCTCAGAAGCTTAAAGCGATGGATAGGGACGAGCTAGAGGAAGTCTGGCAATCATGGAGAGAAAGGGAAACAGCCAAGAGAATGGCCTGGTCCGTCTTTGAATTCGACTGTACTATGTCTACGATGACATCAAAGAGAGCTGCGTTCCGGATCGCCGAGCTGCCACCGCGGTTACCATGTAGCGACAGTATGTGGGAAGCTCACTCAGCCCGTGCCTGGGCTGCGCTTGTTTCGTTTGCCACGAGCTCTCCTGCTGGGCTACCATTTTATCCGGTATTGAGGGAGGCCGTTGCGAACGGCAAAGTTACTGATCAAGCTCCACGATGGGCTGTCAGACTATGTGTAATTTCCATGGGACGAATTCTTTATGATATCAAAGAGATACAAGATGCGTCTGCGCCCGGGATCCTTGGAATACCATACGTGACAGAGGCCCACCAAGAAACAAGACAAAAGCTCCTTACAAGCCTTGAGAGTCTAGAGTCATCTCTTGCTAAACCAATGTGCACGGCAGATGTAGTGCACCTAAAGTACGACATAAGCCCTTTTTCTTTTCCATTCTTTGTCCAGACTGACCAACTGTGCAGTGTTTTGCGACTTGCCTACCATAGGTCCCACTTGATCAACTCTGGCGACGAGACCATGGACCTGGTTGTCACTATCTTTCGTAATTCGGGTGTCGATAACCATCATGCGTCTCTTCGTTCTGTCGAGGCCGCAAAAGACTTCTTGCAAGGCATCTTTCGAAACAGGCCCGTGCATACACGCAGACTTGTCTTTCATGCCTCTGCAATCATTGCCATTTCTCGAGACTGTAAAATTAACACGCCTTGCGAAACCTTGAGTGTGTTCATGGGTTATGCCTTGCTATTAGCATATGTGAAGTATTTCCCTTTCACAGTTTTGGATCACAGCATAATCCCTGATTCGACTGTTCCGATCAAGTTGGATGAGGTCCCGTGGATGCGTGGACCACAAGGCACGCAGCAAATAACCATGTGGATACGTCGAGGTGGTGCTGCATCTCTAGGGTCTATTGAAAACATCTGTAATCAGCAGAGTTTCATTGAAGCTAAAAAAGCTGCAAGGGCCGCTTTGGGAGACTTGAATGTCTGGGGACTTGCCAGGAAATTTCGTCAAACAGTGGCAAGATTTACTTAAGTAGGCCTGTAAGATCTTTTTTTTTTTTTTTTTTTTTTTCAAATTGAGAAGCTAGACGTTTCCATGATCACCCCGAATCCTTGCAATATTCTAAATTGTCCTGCCTCCATCCACATTTAGATTCACACCAGTCAAGAAAGATGCCTCGTCGCTCGCTAAGAAAAGAGCAGCGTTGGCTACGTCAATCGTCTCTGTCAACCGACCCAGAGGAACATTGGAAAGAAACTTCTGTCGGTTGTCTGGTGTATCTGGAACACCCGCGAAACTCTCAAAACTATCAAAGATTGTCAGTTATTTGGTCTGGCTCTCTTGTAGAAGGGTAGTCACTCACAGCCCGGTGCCACACAGCAGAGGACAAATGCTGTTCACGCGAATCTGATTTGGTCCAAACTCGAGAGCAAGACCTTGCGTTGCCTGCAAAGAATTAGATCGAAGTTAGCCAACTCTGTCTACTCCGGGACTCAATGAATCGTACGTTTGACACGGCTCCTTTGCTCGCATTATACCACACCAATCCCTGCCTGGGCCGTGAGGCTCCGCAACTGCTAACGTTCACCATAATACCAGCGTTACGCTGAACGAAGCTGGGAAAGATAGCGGCGACGCTATGGAAAATGCCGAGAACATTCACATCAAAGCAGCGGGCAAAATCAGCCTCAGTGACCTGTAGCGTGGGTTTGTTTTTGTAACTCGTCCCAGCGTTGTTAACGATGATATCAAGCTGACCAAACTTGGACTCAACGGTTGCAACAGCGGCATCCCAATCGGATCTCTTTGTAACGTCCATATTCTGGAGGATGACACTGGATGGGTACTGCTGGGCTATTTTCTCGGCCCCAGCTGTGTTCAGGTCGCCAATGAGGACCTTGCATCCTTCACGAGCGTATACTTCACAAATCGTGAAGCCAAAACCTGAGCCGCCACCTGAAAGGGAACTATCAGTAACTGCGGTCAAAGACCATGATTTTGGACTTCATACCAGTGACAATGGCAACCTTGCCCTCAAGTCTAGCTTTTGAAGTCATTGTTAAATATTATGGCGTCTTCAATGAATGATGGAAGTAGAAACAAGTTGCTGCAGGCTTTGAGATAAAATATATTCTTCTTCCTAGGTTACTTCAAGGGTAGCATACTTCTTAAACTACACGTTTAAAATTCGTCTTCTTCTATCTTTGATTTATTTAGCCCATGTCGCCCGGCAAATGCCCAAAAGAAGTACGAACATCGGAAGAAGGTGGTGGCGGGGGCGGGGAGATCTTCAAGGTCCGTTGACCCCACTGTACCACCACCACTAACTCCGATGTCCTAGTCATGTTGATCTGGAGGAGACCCAGCGGTAATCACACACAGTGACATCGGCGACATAGGAGGTGTTGCTTCGCCTTTCCTACTTCTCCCCATGGTAGTCTACCTATCTTGAGGACGATCCAACGGACAGACTTGCTCCAGGAATCAGAAATATCTCTTCCCACACACTCCCTTTTAGGAGAGAATTTGGGAGAGGTACTCGCTTCGTTATGCTAATACCATTATATAGGGACGGTAAAATCAAAGCCATCGACATCTCCGTATGTGCCTCGGGTAGCATCCGCCTGGCCTTTGGTATTGCACCCGTCGACGCCGTGCGAGTTGAGTACAACCCACCAATTAGACATCGAGAGCGAGACGGGAACGAGTCAGCTGTTCACTTGCCGCGAGTTTAGTGTTACTGTCTTTGCGTACGCGCCGCTTGGTCTCAGCTTTCTGACTGGTCAGATCAAGAGCATCGAAGACTTTGCGCTCGATTACTCCCGCCGCATTGCACCGCTTTCAGCCCTGGGAATTCTGATAAGAACTTATATGCTATTAGAGTTCTTCGAGGTCTTTGTAGACAAGAAGGGTTACACTCCAGGCCAGCTTGCGCTCGCATGGTTGTCGACGCAAGGCGAGGATATCGTATCAATTCCCGGCACGAAGAGGGCCAACTATTTAGAAGGAATATCAGAACACTCAAGGTGCATAATTCGAAGAAGGGATTGCAGCAGATCAGGGACGAAGTCGAGTAGACTGAGATTGCGGGTGGACGCAACCCGCCGGGTATGTTCACTGAGTATTTTGTGACCGTCAATACAAGCGTCCCGGCTAGCGGCAATAATTGAGGTTAGTATATAAAAGAGTAATCCCCAGAGCTGTGGCGTTTCCAACTACAGAGACATATTGTTGACCTCAAACCCCTGGGTTGTTCAAGAGCTGTGTTGTCCTTATCACTTGCGTATTTCAGCAAGCTTCTGCTAAGGTCCCTTACATGGCCTGGATGTTGTCGTAGTGGTCGATTCGTCTTTACTTCCTCGAGCCTCATTGCGCCTTCGTAATTGCTGTGTGCGGGATCTCCCACGCAATAACATTTTTTGTTGTGCGGCAGTTTTTTCTGGAACGGTCTCAAATAGCTTGGCGAACAGTTGGGTTTATGTGATTCGAGCAGGTTTTCCAGTACAGAAGATGTAACGAATCCCAAAATATAGTAAGTCTATAAATTATCTTCTTATGCTTATTCGATAATAGTTCTATTCGCTAGTTTGGTGAGTTTATGATTCAGGATCTCTGTCGTATTCACAAGCCATTATTATCAAGCTCTACCTATGGCCTCATGAAGCGAAGTTCTCTATTCTAAATGATTACTACATTGTATCAAGGTTTCAATCACAGAATTTAATGCCAGTATCAAACACTATCTATCTGCAGATACCCACTAGATCATGAAAGCTGGTCCTCTGCACACGTACTGTGTCAGACATGAAATGTGCACACATAGGCCGTGATTTGACAAATTTAGGCCAAGTCGACATGGAATCTTTCACGTAAGTAAGCACCGTATTTGTAAAATATGAACGGCACCGGCGAGAATGCCAGGGCCAAGAAGGCGAGAAGCGAGTTACCCCAGCCCAAACCAAGGTCCTCATAAAGTCTTGGCCCAGCGAGAGGTAGGAAGGCTGACAGTAAACACCGGACTATAGTCAACGCTGCTATGGCTGAGGCAGCACCGCCTGCGCCGAAAGCATCTACGGCGTAGAGCTGAGAGGGCATCTGAATCTTGTAGTTAGCTAAGGGGGCACAGAGGTGGCGCGTTGGTGCAAATTCCGTACCAGGACCATGAACATTCCAAACCCTGCAAACCCAGTTCCGATCATGGGTACAATCCAATGGACCTTGTATTTGGCGGTCCAGCCGTACCAAAATAACCCGACCGTGACCAACAAGGACGTATACATGGTGAGAGGAAGTCGATGCTCCGGCTTGGCTTCCGACTTTCTGCGCTTCATCGCGGCGATACGGTCTGAATACTTTCCAAATACGCCAAGTCCCGCCATCGTGCCTATACCTAGCCCGAGATACGCCAAGCCAGATGTTCCAGTAGTGAAGCCATATTGTTCTTGGAATACGGTCGGAAAGGTGGTAAAGAGCAAAAACAACAGGCCAAAGATAAATCCGATGTATAGAGCGAAGCCCATGACAATTGGTTGCAAGAACAGCATTTTAGTAGGCCGAATGATTGCTTTGATGAAGACCGTGGTACGGTTTTCCGCAGGAGCAAACTTAGGAGTCAACTTCGTATTGCCTGTCTCTTTGCGTAAACGTAGAGCTTTTTGACGAAGGATAACTGGTGCGTATGTTTCTTCCATGAAAATGGCACTTGATATAGTGCTGACCCCACTCTGTAAGGTATGTTAGCTAGGTAAAGTAGGGCAATTTACTTGCCTTGGTTAGCAAGTGAAGACTTACAATGATGCAAATGATCCACAAGGCCCAACGCCAGCCTAGATCTTGAGCCACAAAGCCGCCAATTACTGGTCCAATGATCTGATGCATAGTCAGTCAGAGAATGATCAGAGATTTTCTTGACAGCATCTTGATCAAATATCATGAACTTACCGGCCCCAGCAAAGGCCCAAGGCCAAAAGCAGCCATTGCTTTGCCTCTTTCTTCGATTCGAGTAATATCAGCAATGGTTCCTCCTCCGACAGCCATGGGGGCTGCTCCCATGCAACCAGCCAGTACGCGGCACGCTAAAAAGGCCCCAATATTTTGTGAAGTAGCACAGCCTATGCTAAAAGCAAGAAAACCCACGTTGCAGATGTGATAAATCCACATTCGACCGTAGAGTTCCGACATTGGTGCAAGTACCACTGGACCGATAGCGAAACCGAGCATGTAAATAGACACTGTGAGAGTTGCAACAGTGCTGTCCGTGATCTCGAATTCCTTGACCAAGGAGCCGGCAGCGGGTGCAAAAAGCGTAGCGGCAAGATTGCTGTTTATGAATGAGTACGTACCCTTTGACGATTTCTGGAATATGTTACTGACATTACCAAGGTGATGAAACTGACCAACCCAATATGAGCAGTGCGCTTCTTAGCTGGCCAATTCAACGGGTTCTCGGGATCGTCGGCACCCTCCCAGTCCACAATGTTACTGTCATTATCAGCTAACGCTGGTTTGGATACGGGGTTTGACTCCAAGTCAGCCTTTTCATCAGAGGAATTCATTGTTGTATACTTGCTGTGTTGCACACAAGGAACAGGAGAGAAACACCGGCCTATTATTTGATGGAACGTAATGATATATATAACTTTGAACGTATGCAAGCAAATCTGGTTGATAATCAAGCGATCTCGGAGGGTCGGATACAACGCTGTAAGCTGGGTCAACGGAGTTTAGGCCCTCCCACATTGTCGCTACTCAAGCACCCTTGACAGTACGCACTGCCTCCCGCAGCCTTCTGCTTCTGTCTTTTGTTGCTCTCCTTCTTGTTACTCCGGAGGCCAGATCTAGCTCCGACCAACTACTAGTAACAGCCTTTCAAACTGCCTGAGCTTAATTAGTTATTTTCAGGGGACTCTGAACTATCGGTCCTGAGCGAGAGTAAGATCTATGACCATAGGCCCCTGTGCGTCCGATGATATCGGGACACCCAATTCTGCCCGTCTGGACTTTGGAGATACAGGCCCACAAATCAATGGCGGGGTTTGCTATCGGAAGGTCGGACGGTCGGACAGTCGGACGGTCGGATATAAGACGTTGAAGCCGCTGCACATTAAATGCTGACCATCCGAAAATGGTGTGCCAGCCCGCTCAGAAGTACGATTCCAATGCGTTTGTGAGTTCACTGCGTACACTTCAAAAGGGCGTCATCATCACTAAGTGGCTGCTACAGACAATGCGAAACCAACCGCGATCGCTCTCCGCGTCTGGCGGCAGGCCGCCATCTAGCAGACGCCGAGATAAACCTCAACTCTCGTGCAACACCTGCCGCAAAAGGAAGTGCGGGACACTACACATGTCCAACAAGGGTTTCATTCTCTAACTATGAATAGGCTTAAGTGTGACCGGCAACGTCCATGTCAGAGGTGTTTGAGCCACGGAATCTCAACATCATGTATCTACCCTTCCACACAAAGGCCGGAGACTGCCACCGCCACACAATCTGCACGCGCTCCAGGCACTTTACAGCAACGGCTGGAGGACCTAGAAGAGCAAATTTTATCAATTTTTAATGCTCCAACCGCTCAAAGCACGGATTCTATGCCAAATCGGCCTCAATTAGCCACGGCAATCAATGAACTTGACCCAGCTCCAGCTACTCAATCCCCGAAGTCGCCTGCTGATTTACCCGACAGCCCAAACACCGAGTATGGAGGGATCAGTTTAGACGAGGGCAGGCTGGACTCCAGCCCAGCCGGGTCCCTGTACGTTGATGCATCACATTGGACAGCTATTCTCGATAACATTTCGGAGCTTAAAGAAGGCCTCCAGAAACAAGATGGTGCATCAGCAGACTCTGCGCCGATGAATTATGGTCCCCCCGCCGTTGTAAATGCAGGACCACAACTCCTCTTTGGATGCAACTCCCCCACCACTAAAGAGACTCTTCTCGCCGCGATGCCAGAGAGATCAATCGTTGATCGCCTCATATTTGATTTCACGAAGGAGAGCGGTGACATGTGTAAATTGAACCTTCATACTTATTGTTGCGATATACCAACTGACTTGATCTACCTAGTCTTAGCATGCCTCCACATGGACACGTTCCAAAAACAGGTTAGATTTCTCCAGACCTCGAAAAGGCTTCCTAAGTTATTTCAACACTGATTTAGGCTCTACATTTAGTACGATGAGTTCTGGGAGAGCCCTAACGACGTGTCTTACCTATGGCTCGGGCTACTATATTCTGTCATGAGTCTTTCGAGCTTGTCTCAAGCTGCAGTAACGTCAACCAGGATGGGAGACGAAACTATTCTCCACAATGCCCGTCGTCAACCGAGGTTTCTTAACCAAGTAGTGCACTGTCTTATTCTAGGGAATTACCCTAACGGTGGACCTCACGCATTGGAGGCTCTACTCTATTATTTGTGTATAGAGAATGCCAGGCGTCCCGACTCAGAAAGTAGCATCTGGGTATTAGTAGGGACAATCGTTAGATTGGCTTTTCGGATGGGATATCATCGCGATCCATCGCAGCTCCGAGGGATTACCCCGTTCGCAGCAGAGCTGCGAAGGAGAATGTGGGCTGTTCTGTATTATGGGGAGACGATGTTTTCCATCCAGACCGGAGTTCCTAGAATGATTGATGATGCCCAGTGTGATACCCAGCCACCGTCCAACTTGCTCGATGCCGATTTCGACGAGAGCACAGTCGTTATGCCAACGAGTAGGCCTAGCTCCGAGTTTACTCCAGTTCAATTAACCATCATAAGGTTCAAATTGGCCAAGATATTGAGCTCTATTGCATCACAAGGCAATGCAATAGAACAGGAGCCAGCAAAAGTCCGAAGTCTGGAGGAAGCTCTTGAGAGAGCGTACGAGGAGCTACCAACCCCTTTCAAGATGGGAAACGGACGCATTTGCTTTACCGACACTCCTTATCATATTTTGTGTCGCTTAGCTTTGGGTGTTCTATTCCAGAAATGCAAGATACTATTGTATCGGCGATGGTTGAATCGGCCTAGTTCCTCCATTGCTGAATCCAATGAAAACTCGGATAACAAAGGCGAAGCACTCATTCAAGCCGCTCTTAAAGTCCTCGAGATCCAGGAAGCATTGGACAGAGAAACGCAGCCAGAGGGGATACTATGGGCAGCACGGTGGAAACTCTCATCCATCATTTTTTATGAGTTCCATATGGCCGCCGCTGTACTCACCGCGATTATGTATCGAACCATGGAAGACTGTCCAATCATAGAATTGCCGGCATCTACTCGATCAGGAATCATTGTGGCTCTAAAAAAATCGCATCTCATATGGGCGAAGATTAGCGCTCGGTCGAGAGAAGCTTTGAAATCAATCAATATGCTGGACTCACTATTCTCCAAGATTGAATCTAGCGACGGGCCAAGCCCGATGGACGTGGGGTGGGAGTCGACCATAAACTTCGAAAATGGGTTCTTTCTGAACGGGGATGCTGCTTTTGATTTCCATTTCTAGGCCATAGAGGAGAATTTCAGGAGGATTTTCTGTTTCCTACCGTCGTGGGCCATTCATACTTCACTTTTTCTTTCTACTAGAGATGGGTGTCATGCACTATTATAACGTTGAGGAGACTTTGATACCTAGCAATCTACCGGGTTTCACATCACCTAAGCGCTGCAGATGAGAATGCTGGAAGTATGCAAATGACGAGGGCGTATGTAATGGATATCTGTACTTCTAGCCCTTTATATAAAGAAAAACTCTTTATATAACTTTAAGTTTATACGAGTACGAAATGTCTAACGGCTCCGATTCCATACCTTAAAAGTCCTTGCCAAATCTAGTGTAGTGAACAATTGTTGCTATTTTTGTTACCAACGGGACTGATAATTGGGCCTTCGGCGACTTTTCAAATATTTCGGGGAACTAAACCTCTGCCGGCAGATTATTCAGTGAGTAGTAAAGTCTCCGATTTAGAATATAAAATGGAAAAAAATCAAAATATACAAAGATGGAATATCCTGAGCAGTGATTCTTCTGCTGCAATGCCACCTGTTTTGCATTCAATCCACCATCATGCAAGCCATCCGTGCTCAATCGCCAGGCTATCTATCGATCGAGACAGTGCCGAAGCCGTTTCTAAAGCCCGGCGAACGGGATACGATTATTGTCAAAGTCAAATATGCGGGTAACAATCCATGTGATTGATTTCGACGGCTATACCTGAGATGTGGCATGCTGAGACAATCGTGAGTTGTGATTTCACGGGCATAGTAACATCTGTTCCAGACACTGAACAAAGGCTCAAGCCTGGGGATGCAGTATTTGGTGTAGTGGCTGCAGGAGCTGCAACAGACAGGTCGCGTGGCGCATTTGCTGAGTTTGTACCAGCATTTGCAGACTTTTTGTATCCATTGCCTGAAGGGCATGATGAAGCGCCTCTAGCTACTCTCGGGATTAGCTTACTTACAATGTCCATCTCTCTATTCCAAGACTTGGACTTGCCTTTTCCGTCTGAGGACGGTGAGTGGAGCTGCGGAAATGGAAGGTGGTTTGTTGTCAATGGTGCAAGCACCGGGACCGGCCTGATGTTAATACAATGGTTACATCTAGCCGGGTTTCGAGTTATTGCGACCGCTGGCAAGCACAATTGGAACATTGTGAAGGAGAGGGGTGTCGAACACGTATTCGATTACAGAGACATGGAGTATTGCGTCAAACAAATCAAGGCCATTGTTAGAGACGACCTGCAGTTCATTTACAACTGCTCTCTGGATGACTTAGGGTCTGAGGTATAATAGAAGCACACCAGATCTCAAAAATGACCAAAGCTAATGTGGGAAAATCTTACAGTTAGCGGATAAGATCATGTCGAGTTGAGGTGGCACATATCTCGCCATTGCATCGTTCGTATTTCCAAGACGGGGGGATATAAAGAGTATTTTCGTTCGTGGCCAAGCACCCTCTGCGTACGAGTATCACAGCAACTACGGGTGTATGAAGCAGACACCAAAGCAGAGAGAGATAGGGATACGTACATTTCAAGTCGCCTGCCAGTGGCTGGCTAACGGTAAATTGAAAACTTCTCCTTTTGAAGTGCGAGAAGGCCTGGGAGGAGTTTTACAAGGTATCAGTGATATGCGAGACGGGATGTCAGTGGCAAGAAGCTTGTTAATCGTATAGGATAGGATCTCGAGACAATATTGCCTATAGGATATTTCGTTGCTTTCGCCTTGGCCTCTAATATTTGTCTTCGTGCACCTTATACTAACCTCTTTCTGCCTTGGTAAGTTACGACTTATTCACACATTCAACCGCCAGATTTGTTACCTGTGGCTTCATGCTGTAGAATCTCTTGCTGCCCCCACTTGCACCGTACTGGTTATGCAGTTCAAGAAGCAGCGGTAGCCTGTCCTCCTTGTCGTTTTATCTAAGCCACAATGAAGCTAAACGAATAGCCAATGTCTAGCTGGGGCCGAGAGTGGGGCGCGTATAAGACTAAGTCTGTAGTTGTATCAATGACGTGATTGACATCGTCTCTGTGCCTCTGCATTCTTGCAACAACCGAGACCTTTCCAATTATGCGAACCAATCTCTGCACACAAGCATAAAAATCTTTCATCCAATCTCATTTACCGTTGTCTGTTGACAAGTAGAGGGTCACAAGCAGTATGAAAGTTCTCATCATTGGCGCAGGTGTCGCTGGACCCGCGCTCGCTTACTGGCTGACAAGACTCAATCATAAAGTCACCATCATTGAGCGCGCTCCCTACTTAAGAGACGGAGGGCAGCAAATTGACATTCGCGAGCAAGCCGTTGATGTGATAGAGCGCATGGGTCTCCTGAGCAAAGTCCAGGACCAAGTCGTTCAAGAGGCTGGGCTGCAATTTATCGGATTGGATGGCAAGCAGAAAGCCTTGTTTCCCAAACGGGAAGGAAATAAGTCCTTTACTAGCGAGTATGAAATCATGAGAGGAGATCTCTGTCAAGTCATGTACGAAGCGACATGTGATAGGTCTGAATACAGATTCGGGATCTCGGTCGATAATTTCGTGGATGGTGACGAGGGGGTGCTCGCTACATTCTCTGACGGTACTCAAGAATTGTACGACCTGATGGTTGCTGCTGACGGCCAGGAATCTTGGACTCGGAAGAAACTTTTAGGAAAAGATGCCGACCGCCAAGCAAGACGGAATCTGGATGTAGCGGGTTGTTACTATAACATACAGCGAGACAATCCTGGGGATCAAATTGCGACAGTGTATAACGCCTCAAGAAGGCGTGTCATATCAACGCGATGGCATACACCCACCAAAGGACAAGTCTACTTTCTCACCATGTCCGACCTTGACAAAATCAAAGCGAGTCTCAAGCAGGACATTTCGACGCAGAAAAAAGTATTCGCGGACATTTGGGAAGACGCGGGTTGGGAAAGCAAACGTCTGATTCAAGCCATGCATGACGCAGACAACTTTTATGCCCTTGAGCTCGTGCAAATTCGCAGTTCTACCTGGTCCGTGGGTCGCGTCGCGCTTCTAGGCGATGCGGCTCATGCACCGTCAGGTTTGACTGGTATGGGAACGAGCTTGGCTATCATGGGCGCATACGTCCTTGCCGGAGAAATTTCACGACGAGATGGAAACCTAGTGCAGGCTCTGAAGTCTTACGAGGAGATCTTTAAGCCGTACGTCGAGGAGGTTCAGACATTGCCAAGAGGCGTGCCTAGCATAGCCTATCCAAAGTCAGAATGGGCCATCAGGGCCACGTATGGGCTGATAGGCTTAGGATCGCTATTGCATGTAGATAGACTCTTCGACTTGGCTGCGTCTAAGAAGAGGCGCTGGTCGCTTCCGCCTTCACCAGTAGAAATAAACTAAATACAATTGGAGAGTGATTATGATAAATAAAATGACTGGCGAGCGCCACCCTAGAAGCTATGATTAGAGGACAAGTTATGACGCACAGGAGGTTCATAAATGTAGTAAAATACTGAAGGTGTTAATCAGCCAGTAAGTTTCAAATAAATCATCAAATTTCATTGCCTATGTCTTATCAATATTCATAGTTTGAAAAACGGTCTGTCAAGGTTTTCGAGTAAGCAGGAATAAGATGGCTGAGGCGACTACTCTTCGAAACGCCACTTAGAAAGAACGGATCACTCATCCCAGCCCCACCCTTGGCCTCATCTTGTCAAGGATAAATCATAAATGATATTATCTCTGATTCATACTGAATCTACATTTTCTCTTGTTATTAGCAAGCAGTTATAATATCACCACCAAGATCTTATAAATATCTCTTTTAAAAAAGAAGAGGTAACAAAACAATAAACTTACGTACTTAAGCTCCCTTACGGCGTATGCTAAGGCAAGGAATGGAAAGTAGACTCAAAGTAGCAATGACATTGATCGTTACATTAGTATAAAAAAAGTGAAAGAAATCTGAATGTTCTATTGGAATAATGGGAAGAACGCGGCGGCTACCAGGAGGATGGTTTGAATGGGAATAAGTACATTCAGTCGTTATACGGATAGTTCTCATGAGTTTCAGATTTCACCTAATTAACCTAGGGATCCTGCGAGGGTAGTGTTTTTCTTTGGTGTATTAAAACGTAGGCGGCAGTTTGCAATCTTATATACTAGGTGTGTAATGAGCCTTACGCGGGGCACTTCCAGATCTTAAGCGATAATAACTCGTTGGATAAGTTGTGTTGTATAGAGGACTCGTAGTTTATTATGTCTACCCAAAGCTCAAGTTAGAGCTCTCGGTACTTTCTCGAGATAGTTACAAGGTGATTCATCACATTGATATCCATAATCAAATCCAACCTTTTCATCCCGTCAAGTCGCGGGTACAAATTAGCTGTAGTCCCCTAACAGGCGAGTTTATTTACTGCTGTGTCTGGCCTGCCTTTCTTTATTATCTGCTTTGGTGAAACTTCTATGCTTACGATGTCAACCCTCGAGATATTAGGATTAATACTTAGTACTTGCCAGCAAATGACTTGTTTTCAAACCACGAAAGCCGAACGACCAAAGCTTATATATTTTCAACCCCCTCAGTCGAAAATCTCTCAAAATAGCGCTGGAGAAGACATCCTAGCTTTCGTCATGGCAATGCGAGGTGAAGTCCTATCAATCGTGGCGGCGGTGCGGATGATCGTTGTCTTTTCTTTATCTTTCTCTATTTAACAATCTACACTCGGCCTGTTTGCGCCAATTTTTATGTAATGGACAATTACGTCTATGTCGTGGCTTTCGTAGGTTAGCATTTCTCCCTTCTGGACAACTGTTGCACGACTCTGAACGTGCCTGGCGGAGAGGATTTCTGACCAGCTGCGGCTACACAAGTATGCCTGCTGGCCTTACAATCTTCATTCAACTATCAGGAAATATTTATTGTACACAAGCTCTAGAGAAAATGGCCTTTGATATGATATGGAAAAAGTCACGGAAGCTATACTCTTAGAGAGTATTAGTCAAGGCTTTGCCCATGTTCGCATGGTGATCGCTAAATCTTCGTAGCCCTTCCCCCCCCCCCCCCATCTTGTTGGCGTAACGTGGCATAGAATTGCCATCTGAGCCGCCGTTACGCTTGTCCACTTGGCGCTCATTGGTAAGCCAAGGCTAAATTGAAGCAGAGAAAACTTCTATTTCTTTCACCTGCTAAATGAAGCCCTGACACCAGCGTGTGTACGATGTTTCTTGTTATATTACGTTCCTCTCGCCTTCGTCTACGACAGACGATTTCCCCTTGATACCTGTACGTCCGATTCAAGACCAACATCATACACCCTATGAGTCATACGAGCGAATATTCCGTAGTGGGAAGAGCAGTTACGCGCAAAGAGTTCCTTGCTTCGACCATTGTCGTTGACGTATTTTTATGCACCTTGCCGTGGCGTATCGTCATGCCGCTCCAGAGTCCGGAACGTGAAAACTACTTGATTGCCGTGAGGATAAGCCTAGGAACTGTGTGCTTTTCAGAAATTAATAAAAAGTCTGAGACACATATGTTTAAGGCGATCTAGTGCTGTCGCCGTATAAATCAAGCAAATAAATGAAGTGGAGGAACTTTATAGCCCGGACTACCTAGATCAGGATTCTTCCGGGGCGTCCTTGCCATAAAACTAATAAAAAGGAATAGGTAGAAGTGTTCAACTGCTTGTATAATCCGCGATCAAGATAGTAGGGACGATTGTTTGTGTTGGTATGTCTGTGTGCATGTCTGTATACCTCAAGATCTACTGCTCCGTCTACGATAGCATCAGCAGCACGGGTTATATCAAGACTCGTTCGTAGTCCTGCAGACTTTCGGTGGAGTCTATAATAGGAGGGATAGATCACCTGTATCCGGGAAGCATGCTACTAAGGAGAGTCAGTCGGACAATGATCTAGGCCTTCACTCCCAAGTTAAGACTACGTGCGGGACTGTCGGGAGGATCCACACGTGGTGCTACAGCGCAGCCTGGTCTATGTTGGTCAGATTTCAGTGAAGATCTTGCGAGCAATGACGCCAGCCTGATCCAAGTACTGCTCTTATACTTACTTTTATATTGGACTCATACTTACAGGGCAACCCCTTAAACTAACAGTGTTACGATTTCATAGCCCTTATTGTGGAATGTAGTAGTATGGTAGGCAATAACTGCTCCCTCCAACATGGCTATTTACTTACTAAGAATGTTAGATATACCAAGCGCAGAGAGCAACCTCATACATTTGCCAATGGAGACAATATAATGATGGCAGCCAGTACCATCAGAGACCCGAGGACAGAGCTCACTTGGTTGACTGTTAGACTTAAGGGGGGCAAAGAGTGCCCCTCCGCTGAATTTACTGGCGAAGGGAGGTACCCCCAACTTAGCCTTAGTTCGAACAGAGATCGTCGGCGCGTCGCGCCTAAGAGTAAATCCGAAAACCCGTGCCAAGGCGTGATCTACGTGGTACACCACCCGGGATTTGACATCGTCTGGGGCCCCTAGGAAGGGCGCGGGTCGCGTGCCGCATCAGCTTACAGGTATTAATACTCTTAGTGGCTGCGTAATGCTCTCACCTACTCCCTGGAGCAACTCGCCGGCACATCACTCATAGGTATTAATCTAAAGAACACGAGGTACCCCACTTTGCTTTCATCTGAAAGGCAATCCGCCGGCAGTTCATAAGTTTAGTGTTTACATCAAACAAGTGCTTGCTGACATTACCCCGGTTTCGGGAAAGGACATGAGCATTGAATCTATTGTAACCTTGAGATAATTATCATGTAAGCATAATACGAGCTCTGAATAAACCACGCATGTTCCATATTATTGACATTGATGATCTCTTAAGACCTATAAATGTACTTGCAGAATTGTAATCAAGGAGCAAATCAAAACCTTACTTTGTCTCTTAACTTTGCCGTCGACATGATTTTCCTCTGGTGTATCCTCGCCATAATCATCACGGTTTCGGCCGGACAGGCGACTTCGGCTGTTGACACTCGACAAAATAGCGTTGTTGAAAAAGAAATGGTAACGACGTTTGAGATGGAGGAAAGAGTTCGAGACTACTGGACCTTGGACCGCATTGCTTCGATTGACCATGATACATATGGCACCGAGCCAGTTCCTGAGATACCTGAAGATAAGAAAGCTCATGGTATGCCATTCGATGATCAAGGTGCTGTTCCTAGGACAGTGGGCCGTCTTTTGTACACTGAGCCGTCCACTGAAGGCTGGAGAGATAGTAGCTGCACTGCAACAATCCTCCAAAGTGCTAATATGGCAACCATTGTTACAGCTGCTCACTGCTTAAAGGCTGACCCTATGATCTGGAACTTGACTGAATGGCATACTAATATTCTGTTCATTCCCGGTTTTCACCCTGGTCAACCCCAACTTAACTTTACTTTAAATCGAGCTTTTCTTCTCAGCGGCTTTACAGATAAGCCTGAAAGTGGCGACGAGCTGTATCGTAATGATCGAGCCTTTGCTGTTCTTAATATCGATTCCCCTACGAAAAAGGTTGCTAGAGCAAGTCTAGGGCTAGGCCAGCATATTCAATTCGAGAAAAATGCGACAGCCTTTCCAAAAACATATAATCTAGGCTATCCCCGATATGTTTCAAACACTACCGATGAGTTTCGTGTTGGCACTCCCGCTTTCACAGGACGGCATCTCGCAGCCTGCTTTGGTAAAGAAGTCAACTGGTGGCGCAAAGAAAAAAATTCCAACATGATGGGATATCCCTGTGTTATGGGCGGGGGCTCAAGTGGCGGGCCCCACCTTGCCGAGTTCGACTTTGAGACGGGGCTGGGAACTGTGGTTGGGGTCAACTCTATGATAGACATGGACGGAATCAACGGCACCAACTTTTTAGAGCTTGCTTCTAATGTAAATGATAGGCTTGCGAAGCTTATATTCGAGGAGGCGCAGGCTGTAATCCCAAGTCTGACATAATCTATCTACGACAAGGCCAAGAAATATTTCAACATGCTGACTTAAAGAACGTATCGGTTAAAAAAAAGTCTGCTTGTTGTTTTAAGAAACCTCGAGAGCTTGGACTTGTCTTCATATATCTTGACACATTGCTATGAAAAGAACAGCCAAGCTGTCGATAAGATTAAGCTTCTACGAGTGCTAAGATCTGACAAAAATAGGCTTTGGGATCCCCTCTAACTAGTCTATTAAATCCTCATAATCCCAACGTTAAACTAATACTCCTCAAACGCTTCTGCCTGTTGAACCGTGATTTAAAACACTGTAAACAGCCCTTTTCCAGCCTTCCACTTCGAGAGAGCTAAAAAGCAAGCGCCAGTCAAAAGGAAAGCTCCAGTGGACAAAGATAGCCCGAGATACCCTGATGATTTTAAAATTTGACCTGCAATTGGTGTTCCAACCAGTGCTCTGCAACAGAATTAGCTACTTCTTCGTGATATTGAAGATTCAGGTGGTAAAGACAAACGTTATGGCTACAGAGCCCAGCGCGCTTCCGATCGCAACGCCTTGATTGTCTATGGTAGCCAATTTGGCAGAGCAGGCAGCCTGAAGGCTCATAACACCCTGCAAAAGGTTATTATAACTTATCTCCGGAGTAAGAAAAAAAACGACGCTTACACCGCTCAAAAACCCATAAGCTAGTGAAAATGCAATTAATCCGGCTGAATGTGATGCTTTAGTCCAACAAAAGGCCGTGATTCCAGACAAAGTAGCAGCAATGATAATCAGGTTGTAGTGTCCGTATTTATCGGCAAGGAAACCTGGTATGACTCTGCCAAAGAACGACGTCGCATTAAGAACAGAGAGCAGAGCAGAGGCTAAGTTGGTAGAAATTCCATGCTCAACGGCATAGGCGGGAATGTAAAACAATGGTGTTAATAGCCCAAGGTACGTCAATGCTAGACCGAAGCACAGAAAAGTGAACGCGGGCTTTTTAAGCATTGAAAATGGATTTTTCTTCCTAGGCATCTCTTTTTCAACTCTTGCATCATTTTTCTGATCGGTTGAAGACGAGTTCTCGTCTGTTCCAGATGTGTGCCCGTGCTTCGCAGGGTAGGATTGAGCATTGCGGACGGTGACGCAGGCAAAGAGCAATGGGCCTATGGCAACGAAACCAACGATTCGCATTGTCCACGCAAAGCTGACATTTCGACGATATAGAAGCTGTTGCAGCATTATTGGCCACACAATTCCACCGACGGAAGATCCGCCAATCGTTAGCCCCAAGGCCAACCCTCGGCGATGCGGGACGCGGCGTGATACGACAGTCAGTGCAGGGCTAGTAACAAAGGCCATGCTAACACCAAGAAAGACGCCTTGTGCTAAAAGTATTTGGTAGTATTCTTTGCCTAGCGAAGCCATGAATATCGCGACAAGCTCGGCCACAGTACCAGTGACTAACGGCACCTACATACGTTAAATGATACATCTTATTAGCGACAATCGGGAAGGGTTGCAGGTTGTAGGCATTCGTACCGAAGGGCCATATTTGTCGACTATTACGCCGGCAATAGGAGACAAGGCGAACATCAATGCGATGGCCGTGGAGCCAATCCATGAAATGTCTGAATCGGAACTGCCTTTCAGGAGAGTTTTGAATGCTTCCTGAAAAACTCCAAATGCATTGATTAAACCGATCGTACCGAATAATGCGAGTGACGCCCCGAGAACTGCAAGCCAAGATCGAAAGCTGTGGATATTTTAGCGTTTAGTGACAAGGAAAACTGTCAATGTTGGAAATTCTGAGTCTACTGACCTTGAATAATTTGGTGGACGATCGATTTCGGGGCCCATTTTGACGCTGGTGACTTTAAAGAGGCAGTGTCGTAGTTTACAAGTAACTGATCAATTTAAAGAATGAATTTAATAGAAATCAACTCTCTTCTGCTGGAAATGTTCGTTTATAAGTAAAGTCTGTATTGCAGACAAAGGGGAGCTCCGGACCTCCGCGGATGATCCGAATCCACTTTTCCAAGGCTCGGCCGGATCTTCCAGGGAACGTCCATGATCGGATTCTAACTCCACTTCGGACCTCCGCGGATAATCCGAGATCCCAAGAAGCCCCTCGGATCTTCCACGGAATGTCCGTTACTGGCTCTTCACTTCTCTCCTGCATCTACATCAAGAGTGAATCCATTCAACCTCAAATTCCGGATACTATGAAGCGAAACTCTCAGGCTACTGAGCCTTCAGGTGGTGCTGGTCGTCGTCAGCCTCAATTATCGTGCGACTTCTGTCGAATGAAGAAGCTGAAGTGCGACCGGGGAGAGCCTTGTACCAACTGCGTGAGCCGTATGTTGACTTGCAGTGGAGAGCCCGCAGCGAAGATAGCCAGGCTTTCAGAATGGAATAGTGAAGGTCGACACTCAATGTAAGTCTGTGGAATTAGCTATGAGTTCTCAATTGGCGTGTTACTAAGAGGAACTGACCAGAAACCCTAATGATAGAGACCAAGACAATTCAAGCATCTTGGCAAGACTACAAAAGATTGAACAGGCTGTGTTTGGAGTAAAAGAGCCTAGAGATAACCCCATGCCTCGTTCTCATGCGAATTCATTCCAGTCTTCTTCACGCGTGCCCGGGCTTAGTATGTCTCGAACCCGCCCGCCCAGGCTTTCGACAGACACAGATGAGCAAAACAAGGCAAGACGGCTTGACTTAGCATTTACAAAACATGCACATGAGGTACAGTAGCTGGCGGTGACCTTCCCTTAGATGGCCTCGCTAATATCTATGCTTCTAGATACCCTTCAAGCACGGTACGATTGAGTATCAAGTACATGACGTTTCTTCTCAAAGCCGACATTGTGCTAGTGACCCCAAGCACTGCAGTCCAGGCCCTTCAATCAGCTTAATGACGCGCGAAGAAGCATTGACGTTCTTGCATAGCTTCATTCATAAGCCACTTCATATTTTGCCCATTCCTATCCACGAAAACACCGTTCAAGCAATGATATATAAGTTTTACAATGACCTTACTTCCCCGTCCTCAACCCCTCCAAAGCACGCCCATGCAGCTCTGATATTCAGTATAGCGGCCACTTGTGCATCCTTCTATCACGAAGGATGTGGACTTTCCACTATGTTTGATGGCGTGAAGGGGGCAAATGAGTGTACAACCAAGTGGCTTCAACAAGCGCTGCAACTTCTCGACGAGTCGAAGTGGACCGGCACACACTGCCTGGAAGACATTCAAGCGCGAGTAATTACTTCGTACGTTATTTACAATATTGAAGGGTGCTCCTCAAGATACAGAATCCTACACGCGGGGAGTATCTGCGTTGCAAGGGATCTGGGGCTTCACCTCGTTGACAGCCCACGGGATATGCATCAAGATGATGATAGTACATCAAAAGAGATTAAAAGGAGACTATGGTGGTATATTACATCAACAGATTGGTAGGCATAGCTTTTAAGTGACGGTGCGAGCTTTCTAACTGGTTTTCAGGATGTTGGGATTCATGGGGGCACCCCTAGACGGAATCTACTCAATACAGCTGCGACACATGAACGTTCGCCTCCCACGAAACATTCACGACGATGAAATAGATACCAAAGATGATGAATTTGCACATCCTGATCACATTCTTACCGGGATGTCATCTCTGATTCAACGAACTAAGCTCGCCAACGTCTGCCGCTTAGCTCTCGATGCTAGGGCCGCTGGGACACCGGACGATGATATGCTCGACATTGAAAGCGCAAAGGAGCTGGACGGCCTATTTCAGAATATTTTAGAAGAGCTTCCCCCCTTCTTTCAACCGAACGCTCCTATCCCCATCGACGCCCCGAGATGCTTAGAGCTGCAAAGGAACACCATACTCCTCGCCATACACACTAGACGGGCACGTCTACATCGTGGTTATCTCTTGAGCCGCAATCAAAGCCCCGAGTCTGCACCACTGCGAAAGGCGTGCTTAGAGTCAGCTCGCATTGCTATTTGTGTGGCGACACAAATGCTGAACTCCTCGCAACCTTTGCTCAACACGGCGAAGGTTATCCACTCAAGCTCAACTACTCGCAGGATGGGCGTTGTAGTAGGACACTTATTCATGGGCTGCACGATGCTAGCGCTAAGGAGCGATATGGTACAGAGAGAATTCGGCGAAACTGCGTGCACTTATGCCATTAATGAGGAGCTCGAGCAGGCTTGTAAAGTGTTAACCTTGGCGGCAGAAACTAGTCCTATTGCCCATGCGTTGGTACGAAGTTTGAAAACGGCTTATAAGCAGAAGGGGTCACAAAATTTGCCCAGGACAGACTTATCCAGCTCATATATCTCGGAAAAGCTCACCAACGAGACAAGTGATGAGCCATTAAGATCAACACTATCAGAGGGAGAAGAGAATGGCAGAATGGCCGGAGAAGAGAAGCCGAAAGATGACGTACTCTGGTCGGACTTCCTTAATATGATGTCCATGGCAGAACCCTGGGAAGATATCTTTGCTGATATTGACCCCCTAATGTCTACATAACCTGCAGGAACCACACAGAAGTGATATAACAGCTGGCGATGCTCCTAGTAGCTTGAGCGTTGTTTATACATCAAAACCAACTACGGTATCAATTCAGTTACGTTCTACTCAATGCTAGGTACAGTTGCATTGCAACTGCTTACCAATCGTAATAATTTCTCCGTGCCATCGTTCTTAATAGACGACTAAGCAGAAGAAGCAATGCAGTAGCTTTCTGGCCTCTATGGTCCACTCAATGCTGATACGGCTTAGTGTGACGTGTAGCTAGCTGAGTCTGAATCGGTACTTCTGAGTGTGATACCCGAGGAGAACATCGCTGTGGGAGGTCAGAATGATGGGAGTTTTAATGATCTATTCGACTCGTATCGAAGCTTATCAGCCACATCCAGCGCATCAGGGGCATTTCTGTGTGATTTGAATAAAATTACTGTGCTGGACGTATAGAATATGCCTACAGCGCTGAAAGCATCTCAGCACATATGCAAGGAGGTACTTGTTCACCGAGTGACTATTTGAACAATAATAAGCATAGATATTCAACTCGATACCATGCTATACTGACCTAATGCAAATGAAGGGTCAGAGGAGCAGTACATTTAGAATAAACTATGATTATGGCTAGAGCTAAGTCCGTGTATTGAGATTCTACTCTTTTGGAATTTGTATTATGCGAACTTCGCACCAGAGCAACCCATATAAGCGGACAATAAGGCAAGGTCTCACAAGGCACAAGGTTATGATTTCCTTGCACGTTTATCTAAGAACAGATCTATTTGCAGTAGTAAGGACCACCCATAGGGTCGACCCACATAGGGGTGCAAACCTGGTCCTCGGGGCACCCACCGCACATGTCTTGAGCCTCGGCTTGATGAGAAGCTTCCTGACTTGGGGCGGCAATAGTGGTTTGGACGATGGCAGCAGCAGCGAGAGCCACGAACATATCTCTGACGGACAGCATGGTTGTGATTGAGGAATGAAGATACAAGGTAAGAATGGGATACAACGTTGGGTGATAGATAGATGTGAAACTGCTCGGCGCTATTCTGATTGATAGTTACAGGCCGCCTTTCATATTTAGTTTTGACCAGGCTGAAATTAATTCGGGATTGTGCTTATAGAATTCATGCTCTGCTTGTTGAAACTATGCTCGGGTTTCAATTAGAGTGGTCCGAACGGTCAACAGCCCTGCTTTCTGTCGATATCGTCTAACTGTGCCGTGAAGGAAGATGGCAGCGTGATGCAACAAATACTGGCTGCAGGGCAGGCAGAGAAACGTCTTCAAGTGAAGTCTTCGGAAAGGAGAACAAATCAACTTGTTGACTTACTTTTTCGATCATCGCTCCCTGATGGTTTGAAGTTTGTAGTTTCTTTTCCTCCTTTTGAATTTCAAGTAGTCATGATTGAGTGTACAATGAGGTGTTTGCGTTCTTCAAACTTGTTAGTTGAGGTATGTATTCCCTCGGACTATTTTGAGAGGGAACCTCGGACTTGCTCGCATCTTTGTGTGGGGCAAGATTTCCGATCATTAATTTTGTCCTCATTCAGTCTAACTCAGTCTTACCTATTCTCAATACCTCTTTTGCGATAATCAGTGGGAGCAAGAAGAAGGACTGGCAACTTTATCCACAGGCCGCCTCAGTTTGAGTTGCATCAGCCGGTTCTGTGAGGCGCCTCCATCTGTGTTGCACCTGTTCGTCGGGCATTTGCGGATCCACTGTGGCTTCTAGCATGATTATCCCGATTCACGGTCCACTCGATGAGTCATCTCTACAAGTACCTATCCTTGATCTAATCAAGGCCAAGATACGCTGTTCATCGTACAATTTCAAGTTACAGCGCTCTAAAGCATTGGCCGCAGCTCTCCAAAAGTAGCTCTCCGGATGATTCTGGCGTAAGCATTCACACCCGATGCAAAAGTGGGTCAGATGCGGGGAATCTAACTACCTGGTCTAATGTTGCACAGCTGACAAATATAAAGATTTAATCCGTATAAGAAACTCTTGACTCTGTACCTGTACATTAGACTTCTGCTAGGGATTCAAAATTCTCTCTATCCAGAGCTATGTCTTCACATATCCATATCATCAACAAGGCTGATATCAAGGACCATAAAGTCCTGCCTTACGAGGCGCCCTCCGTGACACTCCCGCAAGGCGCCGTCAAAGCTCGTTCGAAGCTCCTCTCAATCACCCTTACGAACAAAGCGTATGCAGAACTTGGGACTGTGCTGCACTGGTGGGATGCCTTCCCCGTCCCCGAGGACCTCCCCGCTCCTTACAACAACCGCGACGAGTGGGGTATTGTTCCATCGTGGGGTTATGGCGAGGTTCTTGAATCGAACAATAAGGATATCTCAGCTGGAACTTTGATGTATGGTTACTGGCCCACTGGAACGTACCCAGTCATCTTCAATTTCAAGGGTGCTGGCGCAGGGGGTCATCTCATAGAAGTCAGTCCTCATCGACAGAAGTTGATGAACATGTATAACCACTTCACCGCGGTATCTGACAAGGAGCTGAGTGACAAATTAGGTTGGAACTCCGCGGTCATGACGTTGTGGTCTGCTGGATATTTTTTAGCGACGTACTCATTTCCTGGCGGGGGAAAAACTGCCATTAGCCCCAATGGGGAGACTTTATGGACCCAAGAGGATGGTGAATTAAAGGACTCTCTAGTAGTCAACCTTGTCGCCTCGGGGAAGACAGCGCGAGGTTTCAGTTGGAGTATCACACAGCGATCTTCGAAGGACAACAATCCTCCCAAGGCCCTTCTCGAAGTAAGCTCCGCCCCCGAGAAGCTTCCCACAGCAGCTACGTCCAAGATCACCACCAAAGCCGTTGGCTACGATGAGATCTCCAGCGATAGAACTCTACAATGGATCAACACATTTAGCCCTAAGCGTATCGTTCTTATCGACTTTGGCGCGCCACCAGGCACGACTCAGAAATTCCACGACGCCGTTTTGCAGAAAGTTACGCCACTGGAAAAGTTCGAGCATATCTTCGCCGTTCCCTCCGAGATCAAAACGAACGATCCGCGCACAGTTCAGCACTTGTTTAACACTAGTCCTTTGGTGGATGCTGCTATCAAAGCTGAGGGATTGGACACTGTATATAGTAGCCGTGTTCCTGCTTTTAACGAGTGGCTCAATGGGAAGAGCATTGGTGACATGGAGTTGCAATGGGGTGAGGGTATTCAGGGTGATAGTGGCATTGAAGGAATCTGGGAGTCGTTAGTAAACGGTAATCTACCGCGAAGAAAGGCATTAGTCTTCCAGGTGTAATTCACAGAAGGGCTGAAGGATTACTGCGTTCGGGTCTAACTGTAGCGTATATAGATTCAGTAGATCTATAATCAGGAGAAATAATGTGCATAGTAGAGCAATATGTGCTAAGAAGTATCTACTATAATGATAGTGCGTGATCTAGGAATCAAAAGATATAGTATAGATATTTAATTACTAGTATACTAGTTTCTTTTAATATATATAGGTTGATACTGATATAGGCTAAGCATGACAGCATGCAAAGACAAACGTCGGTCCAAGCGACTAAATAAGCGTGGCAGTGTGATACGTCTTCTTGCGGAAAAAGACATCAGCAGGAGGGTCCTCGTTCCCTCTCCCGACCTACACTATCCCTGGCGCCCCATTTACTATTTCCAGGCCTCCTTAGCTACATCCCCCCGCCTTCTGCGCCGTATTGTCGTATCGTCGTATGTGTTATACATAGCGCTAACACACAATATTAGAATAACTATCTGCACGTAAAAATAGGATTGTCCCAGCTGCTACGAACTTGGGCTCTCTCAACCTGACCCTCGACCCTAAATAATCTTTTTATACAGATAAAATAATTTATATTTAAACCTATAATAAAAAATAGTTGATGACATCCTTTAATTAGCTTCTAAGTTACATTCCTACTCCCAAACCCCTTATAGAAGAAGAGAATCAAACTTCAAATTCGGTTCGCTTCACAGGCGGGGCGAGCAAGGCTGGGTCGATCATAGGCTGGCAATATTGCCCATCCTCTCCAGTAATGCAAACCTCACCACTAGGACACTGAGTGTCAGGGAGAGGGCCTGCACCCTCGCTTTCGGGAGAACATTCGTTTCGCTTAGCGGGTGCATCGGCGTTCTGACAGAAGAAAGATGTCAAGCCGATGGCACTATCACTAACAGCCGAGTTTCCAGGAAGACAGAGTTGACCTTTCGAACATTTATTGTCGTTGGGGTTACCGGCCTGCAGTCCTCTTTCGATGATAGGGGGGGCAACGACGGACGGAGCGCCAGCGAGAGTAAAGACAATAGAAGTGACGAAATTCTTAGTTGAAGGCATGTTGGTTTTATTGGGAGATAGGGAAGAGTTACTTTGGAAAATAAAGGGAAATCCTCTAAAGGCTGCGAGATCGATTTGCTTTATACTTGATCTATAGGTATATTAAATTACTAAATTTGTATCTAAGCAATGAATCATAGAGGTTGCCACCACGACTGCAAGGAAGAAGAGAGATACAAGGCGGGTAGGGTACTTTGGATATAGTCTTCACAGGCGATAGGCAATTGATGAACATGGTCGTCTGAGGTTCAGAATTTAGGAAACGGGAAACGGGCACCACGATTCCGAAACGCGTTGTATAGTTTACTGAAATTGTCCGACCGTAATCTGGGATCATATGTATGAGTGAGATCATCTTTAACGTAAGACAACCTAAGACAGAAACGGGGAAGGTGCATCATTTGCTTGACCGACAACGTGGCATGTGAGAATAGGCAGGCAGGCACAATGCAGTGATTTACCTCGCATGTTCATTATAGTCCACTTAAATCAAGGTACAATATTTTCACGGTTGAAGAATGCATCCTTTTCTTTGTCGATGCACTCACACGGCCTTGCGTGGGATGGTGAATGTAGGATTCGTTGGTAGTAGGAAGGCGGTTGCGATGCGAGACAGAGGCGTAAAGGCAGGAACCATACCTAATCATAGGTAAGGTGCGGTCGTTGGCGGCTGCCCACTCGGCTTTACAACTCCCACTCGGCTTTGTGGTCGGGAGCATAATACTCCGTAGGTACGTAATTCCTGTAATGAATACTACCCTAGTAGCTTAATTAATTAAGAACCCCTCGTGGACTAATTGGATCTTCTTTTACCCTGCACAGCTAAAGGATTAACTTCAGGGACTTACTTTATCCCTCTCTTTGCCCTGGACAGCCGTCATCATTACGATGCTATGGTACGACATCCTGCATCGTTTGCACGCTAACAATGACCTTACTAGGAATTCTGTGAACAAAATGTTTCTGCGAATATATCAGACTCTTAATAAAATGCTAACAATACATTTGACTTAGAGTCGTGCGTGGCGAACGAGACTCAGAAGCTAAAAGGCTAACTAAAAGTGACAGGTGTACCCGTGGTAGTGTATAAAGATTTATATAGAGTCTTTACTAAATTTATACAGTCTAGAATAATATATGACGCCTAATATAGTTAATAAAAATACTAAACTATTTATTAAAAGAGGTTATTTATCTAAGTTTTAAAAGAGTTTAAAATAAAATATAATAACTAAGATTAATAAAAAAATTGTAATTTATTAAAAAAAATCTTAATTTATTAATATAAAATAAAGTTTATTAAAATTATAATTAAATAATAATTGTATAAAATCTTAATTATATATTCAATTAAGAGTTGAATTTTTTTTAAAATAAGCTATTATTAAATTTATATTTTTATAATTATATTAAATAATAAAAAAAATATATATAATTTCATTAAATAAATGAAATCTATAATTAATAATTTTTTTTTTTAAAAAAAACTAAATTTTAAATATTTTTTAATTTTTATTTATAATTTTTTTATACTTATTTTATAATTTATATTTTATATTAATTATTTAATAAATTATTTTATGAATATTATGTCATAATTATAATAACACCCATTTAATTATAGAGGCTAGTTAAAAGGATTCAACAGCAGTCTTCTTTCCCGAGTAATTTAATTAGTATCTATCTCGAACCTTAAGTTTCTTAATTTTCCAACTTGTGTTTGATCGTCATATTGCGGTTCCTTACTGAGGCTTTTAAACCATTCAACGACAGTATTAGAGTTCTCCCTGCGTAAGTAGTGTCCAACTCCTCTATACACTATATGGCACACCGCGTTTGGTATGCCTCCACATGACCAAGAATATTTGATGCTGTCGTCAAGTTCTATCTTGCTGTTTGCCACATCGCAGTTGTCTCGTATGGCCCATCTCTCGACCCATTCAAGCATACGTGGAAGAGCAGCGTGATGACTCTCCCCTCCATCGTATGGAATGATCTCGTCATCGAAGCCGTGGATTTGTAGCATTGGTCGCACCGTATCCACAATGTCACAGTTTTCGTCGCCTTCGACGTCGAAGTATAGCGCTGGAGACATAGATGCAAACGCTGCAAATGGTTCCCCGTATTCCCTGGAGCAGGCTAACATAGCGACCAACCCTCCACCGTTAGAATGTCCAGCGGCGTAGATTTGCTGTTCGTCGATGCAAAAATCTTGTTTAATTTTTTCGACAAGATCGCTCGTGAATTGGAGATCATCCACGCCCTCGGCCGAGTATGGTGCCCCTTGCCAGTGAAGATCAACACCTAATGGGTACACTGTGATCATGTCCGGATTCGTCTCTGGTTCGGAGAAGCCCGTCATTTCACGAAGGCTCTCTGGATAACGCTGTGCAGAGTGATAGGCGAATAGCAAGGGCGTCCCAACGTTTAGATCGTAGTTGTCGGGTAAATGCACTTGGTATTCGCGTTGTATTCGATTGCTCTCCATGGTGAAATTCTGTATCCCTTGGCCCACAAAATCGTGCTGAACCCCACATCCCGAGGTCAATTGAGCACGCGACCCAACCGTGTGATTCGGTATCGGCGGCGACATGATGCTGTAGCCTTGGCGATAGGTTGAGTCATCTATGTTAATGTTTTTGATGATGATCCCGCGAAAGGGTGTGTGTGTTGGGGGGTTGGGGGAGAGAAGGGAGACTAAAGAAGAGAGAGTAAACGATAGGAAGAAAAGAGACTTACCCGAGTGAATCTCTTACGATGAAGAATAGGTGGGGCACACAGACCTCCTATAAAAGAGGATTAAACATTAAGTCAGACACAGGGGAAATGGGCCACCGGTGGAAATGAACCACCCCCTGGACTAACCATCGCCTAACCCTAGCCCGACTCATTTTAATTTAGTATAGATCATAGGGTTAAGGCAAAGATTGATATTCTAGGGGTGTACCCTAACCCTAACCCTTATACAGAGTAATAATTAACCCTGGATTATGCTACTCTAGATTAAAACTAGTATATTTATCCTAACAGGGGTTTTTTTCATATTAACAGTTAATTAAAGTTCAGTATATACAGCTATCTATTTTCACCGCTATCCTATTTTCCCTGTGTCTAACTTATCATAATCCTATATATAGAACTTATAATATTATATAGTATAAAAATTATAATACTCAATTCTTTTACCTTATTTTTACAATATTAAAAGTATTCCCCGAAATCGAATCTAAGATCATGTCTCTGCTGATTGAATTCTTCGCTATCAGATCCGCTATGAAGCATCCAGGGGAACAGCTCAGGCTGTAAATCGGTTGCGTAAACAGATTGCGGTATATCATTCGAAGCTACCCCATCTTCAGTGCCTTCAGGCTGAGATAGCGAAGAGAATTGGTTTGTAAAGGGCAAAGATACAAGCGGGTGTTGTGGATAGTCCCTTTGGCCTGTGAGAGATTAGGCTTGAACTTTAACTGACAAGTTGGGATAACATTGATTCAATAATAACACCAGACAAGGGAAAACTCACCTAAAACGTTTTTCAAGATATCACAGGCACGGACTGCAATTGTATTGAATGAGCCTAGTAGCTGCAGACATCTGACTGCATTGCACAGAGAAGCTTGCCATTGTCCGGCTGCAGCATGCTTCGCGTCATAAACCAAACAGGTTGCTTGGACGAAGCTAGCAGTAATTAGCCATGTTGTCGCGTACCAGGCAAATCCACGTTTGATGTTCTCCGCAGAGCTCAAGAAATCGCTTATCGACGCAATGCAATCGTCCGCTGCCATCAGGCAGGAAGAAGTAGGTCCAGTTGACACATTCAACGGTCCATTGGCAATGATTGTCTCAAACAGAAACGGTCGATTGAGCACGATGCGTAGGTTAGAAGATCTCCATAGCAAAACCCTCTTGGGAAACTCTAGTTTTAGGTCCAGCATAGTATCTCGATCGAAGAATTGCGGCAGGCTGCGGCTCCATGACTGAATACTATCTTCCATACTAATGACTTTTGCGTATGAAGGCCTGTGATGCGTGAGGAGTTCACCATGTATAGCATTAGCGATTTTGGTTAACCTAACCTGTTCAATGAGACACGATGAGACAGTTGGATATGTCTTAGCTTCTGGGAGTTTGTCGAGATCCACAGCCAGATCTGAATCATCGAGATTGGTGGGAAGCCGCACATTAACCCCAACTAAGGACGCACTTGGTCGACCTAAGGCCAGCTGGGAGCCAGACACGAAAGCAAACAGAGTCCACCAAACGCGGCGTCGAATCTCCATAGTGAATGTGGACGTGCACGAGGATGAGAATTCTCGGTGCAGACCAATTGCCAATGCCATATTGTAGGCAAGGCCTATAAGCATAAAACCAGCGTTTGGTTTGTTCCGTTTCTGTAGATAATTTGCTAGGAGTACTAGAGCTTGCACGTAACTTAAGGAGCCCTTTTCAAGGACTTCCATGCTGAGATGTCTTCTTGCCTCTGTCAGGAAGGGAATATCGCTGTTGGTGGACTGAGTGTCGCTAACAAAGGCTCCAATGGCAAGTACTGCATTGTACAGCAAAGGCCATGATCCGTCTCGTGGCTTTGCTAGTGCACCACTTAACCGGGCTCGGAATGTCCCTTCGTGAAGGATAGGGTATGCAGGATGATACCATGCAAAGTAAGCGTTGATATAAGTTTCAACAGTAGCTTGACTTTGCATCGGTGAAGTTATTGAATCCTGGCTTTGGAGGGCGGCGAGTGGCGAGGCGTATGTGATAGGCAGATAAGGAGGTAGGGATTGCAAGAACTTGAGGGCGGCAATGCCGGATGGCGAACCAGTGTAGCCAGCTTTATGCGGATCTGACGTAAGCGATACCATGCCATCTATAGCGCTCTCCAAGTCCTTGGATTCATCAAACTCGTAATCTTCCGCATTGCTGTCCTCTGTAAGGGCTAGTGAGAGTTTCTCGGACCTGGCGGATTCATGGTCGGAGATGGTGGCTGAGATATCAAGTTTCGGATCAGTAGCGGGAGTATCAATGCATGTCGCAGAACTTCTCGCTCTTTCAAGGGCTTGATTCAGGTCAATATCTGGATGGTAGAGTGCCCACAGCTTCTCGATCTCCCGTCGGGCACTTTCACTTTCTCGCAGCCGCCTTTGGTTTTAAGAATCAGCTAATGTTCGATCCGCACTAGAGGACGGGGGACACTGTAGTTGCAGACACAAACCTTTGTAGTGACGAGAATTTCTGCCATGCCGACGAGTATTGGCAGGTTCTCGAGTCCTTGGCACAACTCGTACACTGAGCACCCCCGGAGCATCGTATCTTACGACGTTTGCACTCGTCACACGCGGACGACTTTCGTATGGAATGTAAGGACTCGGTAGATTCAGGCATGGTCCGTGGGAGTTGGGAGTTTTAGGGAGCGGGCGCTGCACCCCGGAGTCAGGTCACAAAGGACTGCTTCAAAGAATCAGGGCCGGCTGAATCTGACGTGATGCCATCTAAAAATGTTGCACGGGGTAAACGTATGTACCTTATTTATTGAGGGGTTCATGACTCCGAGTCGGCCCAGACTCCAAGGCATTAGCGGAGCCGCTCTGCTACTTGTGCTAGCAGGAACCTAAATCTTAGACATCCTCAGAGTTTGGTTGTGCGGGGTAATACGGGGCCTGGGGCAGCCTAATATCCCAGGCGTTTACGGGTTGGAGAATACTCCTAGTGTTATAACCTATAATAACGTGGGGGCCCCCCTTTCTACAGTAAGTAAAGCTGCTAGCAATATAATTTAAATAATAAATAAGTAAGCAAATAACATTTAAAATATAAATTAATTTGTATAATATTAATACTTAGTGATAATGTACGACGGATACAAGTAATGCGCAGTGCTGTAGTGTAAATCAATTCAAGACTCTGAGCATTACTACTAGTACCTCGTGAGATGTCTGAAAGTGTGTATCGACCGCTTAACCCTTCAGTGTGGATAAAATAGGGGAGCTGATTAGCCACCGGGATTCATCTCTTTAAATAACAGTAGGTGCTAGAGAAGACAGTATAGGGTTCTCTTGATAATAAAGTAGAGGTATACAGAGCTACATGGCTTTGACTATATTTTACGTTATATTCAACGCTCTCTTTATCTTTTAATGTAAATATTTATACTAAAATTATTATGATTATCACTATATTCGCAAATATTACGGTTATCTAATTCCTGTACATTGAAGTTTCTGGAGACGTAATAGACCAGGGACGTTACTAGCACCTACTCTTATTCCAAGACATGAGATTATCATTTCAATCTCAATGACATACAAGTACCTTATATGCCTCTATCAGCAGCGAACCCCGGGGGTTGCATTTCCCCTTAATCCTAGGGAACCCTTGTGCATGCTTGGCGGAAGATTAACGTTCACACTAATAAAGTCCGTACATCTTGGCTAAGAGAACTATAGCGCTATTGCGTGCAGAAAGCTGACTGTACTTGGAAAGTTACCTAGAGCATTATAGAAACTTAGATGAGAATAATGTTATAGTCTCGGTTGAGCTTATAATTTAGGGTTGCTATTGCTCGATATAAATCTACAAAAGCCCACCCACTAATTTTCCTTACGACCGAAACGCAGTATCGTACCCGGTAAAGGTAAAGCGGTAACGGATGTCTCCCTTTTTCATCCGTGCAACAGCGTCCTTGAGGTTCTTTTCGCTGATTTGAATCTTTTCAACCCATCCCACCAAATTGTTTCTAGCCGCAAGCTCCAGCATGTCCAAAGTTTCGCGCCGGCTGCCAAGATGGGTGGCCCCGATCAAAACGCCATTAGATACAAGGTTCTGTGCTTTGATAATTTGACCCTCTTCTTCTGGAAGGCCGACACTAATCCATCGACCATGTATATCCATCAAAGAAAGATATTTCGATAATTCGAAGCCAGAAGAAGAGTTCGCACAATTAACAATCAGATCAAACGAGTTAAGATGGGCTAACTCCCAGTCTTTCTCAGCTGTTGCGATCAATCCGTCTGCTCCCAATTTCCGTGCGTCAGCTTCCTTCGCTCTAGTCCGTGAGATAGCCCATATTTCAGACCCTAGGGCTTTTGCAAACATGATCCCAAAATGACCAATACCACCTATGCCAACAATACCAACTTTCTTTCCCTTTCCAGCTCCAAACCGTACAAGTGGTGAATATACCGTCAGCCCAGCGCATAACATCGGGGCCACGTTTGCCGATTTCAGTGCTTCCGGGATAGGAAAAACCCAGTTTTCATTCACTCGGATATGTGATGCAAAGCCGCCCTGGCTAACGACTCCATCAGGCCAAAGTGCACCGTATGTGTCGATGAGCTCCTTTTGGCAGTAAGTTTCGTTGTTGTTTTGGCATTGCTTGCATTTGCCGCAAGAGTAAACTTGTGCGCCCACTCCTACTCGTTGGCCTTCCTTGATCAGGGAGACCTTTGGTCCGACACGGACCGCTTTGCCAACGATCTCTTCACAGACAGTGTCAGCGGGCCCCATGCGCAGGAAGATTTGAAACCTACCATGTCCGACACAAAGCGGAAATCTTTTCTCACCCCAACCGCCTATGGAAAGTCATTATCCAGTCAAATGCTAAGAGTAGAGTGAAATGAAAATTACCGGTCACGGTATGGACGTCGCTGCCACACATTCCACAGGCTTCTATTTCAACTTCAACGTCTGTCGCAATTAGCGTTTGGTACGGTATTGGATTTACCCCGTTAAGCCATACCATTATCGCCAGGACTCTTAAGCTTGACCTGTATATATGATTAGCGGATCAGCGACGGGTTAACATAACCTGGACCTTTCTTCCACCTCCAAAACTAGTCAATCAAGGTTGTCCTTACATCGCGTCGATGGAACTCAGGCGATGGATTTGCTTGGTCGACTACAAAACCTTCGGTTCCAGATAGCAGTGTCATTTTCGGGTCTTTAGATCTTTGAACAAGGGAAGTTTTCACGGAGAGTCTGGGTCAGATCATGATAAACTGTCAAAAGGAAATCCCAGAAAATTATATATTGCTCTGGAGTAAAAGATCTTCGTGGCTTTAAGTGCAATTAAAGATAACATGGTATTACTGTACTATCATTTCTTGTTTACAAAACATGCTCTGGGCTCGCGGAGCGGCACGGAATGCGTAACGTAGCGGCTCGGGACAGAGCCCGGATGCGGGGAAGGCTCAAGTCCACTACTGTCGGCGTTTGCGCCGCCCGGAGCACTGAGCACCGACGACTAGTTACACTGTGAGCTTTAGTGCGGTGGCCCGGAGTTTTTACCACCCCTCAAGCGGAACGGCCGGTCCTGACTAGCGCATTCAAAGCTAGTTGTTTACCGATTTCTAACCGTGTGAATCTAGCCACTCGAAATCAAAACTCGCGAGGAACCTCCCTACAAGAAGAAAGAGGGGAAAAGGAAGGCACTTGCATTTCACGGACATAATTTACTGTTTACTTTTCCGAACATGGTTACTTTAGTACACGAGCTCCTGGCAAAAAAAAACGAATCCGGTGACCTTTTCACATATTGCAAGCGTAGGTAGCTTTTTAGCATAAATAAGCGGTTGTTTAAAGCGATGCTTTCGAATTGAAAAAGGAGGACAATTACTGTATGAGATTCGTGACAGCTATCATGAACTTAATATGCACACATCAGGTGGCGCACATCTAGCTCTCCCCGCCTAAAAACGTAAGATGCTTTCTTTAACTTATTCACAGAATGATTATAATTCTCCTATCCTAGAATCTTGTATCCGTCAGACCTCCTTAAGGCTCTAAAACCGGTAAGGAATTAGGCATTGGTTTTTTTTGCCTTGATAAAAAATGCCTAACATTTATCTATAACGAGGTCTAAGTGTACACGACGCCACCGTTTGCACAGACCGTATCTCCGGTAATCCACCGCGACCGTTCCTCGCACAGAAGTACAACAATGTCCGCAATATCAGTATCCGTGCCGCATCTAGGCTCCGCAGGAACTTTTTTATTCTGCTCCTCCATTCTCGCTAAGTGAACTGGCCCTGCTGCACGGTACATTTCTGTATCTACAGGCCCCGGATTCACACAGTTAACAGTGACCCCGTACTTATGCCCTAGCTCCGTCGCCCAAACACGAGTAAGCCCTTCCACGGCAGCCTTTGAAGCGGCATAGACAGTTTGAGTAGAGTACCCTCCACGTGCTGAGATTGAGGATAAATAGATCATGCGGCCGCCACGGTTGATGTAAGGCAAAACAGCCTGCGTTGTGAAAATCACAGCCTTCACATTAACTGCCATCAACCTCTCGTATGCTTCGACTGTGATGTTCTCCAGGGGGGTATTTCCACCAAGGCCGGCGTTATTGACTAAGATATCAATCTTAGACGCACCGAGATCGTGGAGAGCTGCACTTATCAGCTTCAAAGCTGCACCAGGCTGAGTAGAGTCTGCTTTTACGCAAGTGACTTTAAAACCTAGCTGTTTAACTCTCTGTACAAGTGCTAAAGCCCGCTCTTCTGATGAGGATGAAATGTACGTGAATGCAACCTAAATCTGTAAGCAAAATTGATAGCACACCGCGAGAGGCACGAACTTACGTTTGCATCCGCTTTGGCCAGAGCCTGAACAGTTCTAGCTCCAATGCCCCGAGCCGCTCCTGTAGCAAGTGCAGCTTTGCCTTGCAAAGACATATTTATTTAATCTCAACGCCGGTTGTCTAGATCCTGCTCTTCCGGCTCACACCTTTGACTTGCCGAATCTCAGCACTCACAGGACTTCGATGCTATTATATCTACACAAGGAAGCTACTAGCTATTATGGCAACTCTCAACCTTCCGACGATCGAATTATTCGATCTTCTCTGTATGCAATAGCTCTTAAGGATGCCTTTCGCCACTATCGGCGGAGACTGCTCCGGGGACGGGATAATAGAACGGTGGGTATCTAGATGCGCCCCTCGGGACTTCCTCCGGGGCAACTGGGCCTATTACGGCTTCGCCTCCAAATGGGAGTTGCTTTAGAGGCCCGTGTCGAAGTCACTTTAGACGCGAACAATATCATATTGACCAGATGATCAAGTGATTTAGATATTAGAGAACATACGAACCTCCGCAATGTTAGTATAAAGTCGTTTAATGTGTTTGATCTCTACTAGATTGTAGTGTTCCTTTAACGAAAGTCCTTCTACCAACAACTTGACTCCTATAGCCCTGGTACCCTCTTTCTACAGATCTTCAGAGCTTCGACATCTCCTAATCTAAGAATCTGGAAAGTATGGCACTGCAGGAAGATGTCACCAGTATCTTAGATCGCAAGCCTGAGAACCTTGCTATTTAAACTAACCCTGAGCATGATCTCTACCTACGCAAAGGTCCTGTACCTACCCCTGGCCCAGGAGAATGTCTTGTTCACATCCGAACAACTGGAATCTGTGGCTCTGATATGCACTTTTGGAAAGCTGGTCATATTGGCGAAATGATCGTCACCGGAGAGAACGGTCTGGGTCATGAGAGTGCGGGGGTTGTTATTGCTGTTGGGACAGGAGTGTCTAGATTCGCTATTGGCGACAGAGTGGCTATAGAGTGTGGCATTCCCTGTATGAAGGCAACGTGCTATTCTTGCCGAACGGGTCAGTACAATGCTTGCCCAGACGTTGTTTTCTTCTCCACGCCACCTTATCACGGAACACTTGCTAGGTATCACATCCATCCTGAGGAGTGGCTTCATAAGATTCCTGAGAGTATGACTTATGAGGAAGGTTCTCTTTTGGAGCCTTTGTCAGTAGCCCTTGCTGGAATTGACAGATCTGGCATTCGCCTAGGCGACCCAGTCTTGATCTGCGGTGCTGGCCCAATCGGCCTGGTCACATTACTTGCTGCTGCCGCCGCCGGCGCCAATCCCATCGCCATAACCGATGTTAACGAGTCAAGATTGAAAATGGCCAAATAATTTGTACCAAGAGTTCGCACTGTTACAATTGAACCCGCTAAGAGCCCTCAAGAGTGTGCTGAGAAGATCAAAATAGTACTTAGTACTGAAAGCAAGCTGGTTTTAGAATGCACTGGTGTGGAGTCAAGTGTAGTATCCGGTATCTACGTGGGTCTATTCTATTTTCCAAATCTTTCTGTATCATTGCTAACAATCTTCAAGTCATGTCGCTTTGGAGGCATGGTTTTTGTTATTGGTTGTGGGAAGGACTTTGCCACTATTCCGTTCAGTTATATGTCTGGTAAGGAGATCGATCTCAGGTTCCAGTATAGGTATCATGATACCTATCCCAAGGCTATTTCTCTAGTTTCCGAAGGCGTGATTGATGTCAAGGAGCTGCTAACGCATCGCTTTGCTTTGGAAGATGGGGAGCAGGCTTTCCAGGCGGCTTCGGATCCAAATTCTATAGCTCTTAAGGTTCAAATCTACGATAAATAATATATCATCTTAAGGATACGTAGTTACCTTGTTTTTGTATTAAATATATCCTAAATATGAATATTGACAGGGCTGTCTTCATTGTAGGGTATTTATCTAAGTAATAAAAGTTTCGAATTTAATCATGAGCGCTTTAGGGGGCTCGAAACTTAGACGAATCCGATTCTTTGACCGGTTGCGTATTCCTTTTAGTATTCCAGGACTCTACTATCACCACCTTTTGTTTTCAGGTCTCAAGTTTTCCCTTGATGCTGATTCGAAAGGAGTTTACATCTACGATAGTAGATGAGAGTAGTGATTAGCTTCAAAACTCCCAATAAGTAGGGATATACTTTCCAAACTTTTACAGGTGCTCTATGTAGCTTGCTCTATAGAACCATTTTTACGTAGCTCTAAGATGCTTTGATACTTAACAACGTATTAATTATGCATAAGGAGAGATTATGATTCCTATTTTAAGCACTGTGATTTCAGTTCATTGAAATTTATAACTTATACTTTAGCCTCTTTTCACGATCTCTTACATAATATTTTATTATAGTTTTATATAATTTTGAATTAACTTCTATACGATACTTTGACTTATAAAACTATCTTTTTTAAATAAATTCTTTTCTCTATCTTAAAGTATGGGAGTATATGAGACTTTCAAAGTCGATGAATACTTACTTACCCTGCCTTAATAGCTTCAAATACATTCTCATATGCGAGGTTGAGAACCTTTTCACTCATTTAAGGGTACTGCGATGCATGTGGCAAACGCTAGGGATGGACTGGGTTTACCGTATGTAGAAAAGCAGGGGATACTCCAATCATACTGTCGCCCCTCTGCGAATTGCTTAAGGCTTGTCTGATTACCTACATGGTATTTCTTATTTCCGGCTGCGATATACCCCGGTGGCTGCTGGACCCTGCTAGTTGAGCAAGGAGTCGGGCTAGGCTAATGGCGTTTCCCCCGGCGCCCACACGGAGGACGGAGCCCAGGCCGTCAATTATCAGTGGGCCTAATGTATGTGAAAGGCCGGCCGCGGCGCATCTTAGTAAACATCCCGGACGCCAAGAGCATTTAATTCTTGGTCCCGCCCCCCAACACTCACCTTGCAAATGACTCCCTTAGCTATTATCCTCGACGCTTTAGTATAATACTTGAACGCTATAAGTGGCTTGGTGCCTATTCAGCTGCCTGTTCCTCTAAACGCTTTAAAAACTAAAGTCAACGATGGTACCAAATGTTCGTCATAGTAATCTGCTATTGTGTCGATGGCAGCTGCTGAATGAATAATAGACAAATCTCTCATGCGTACTCTTTGGACCGGGCCAAGTCCGTTTTGAGGACCGCCCTCCTCCAACTCTCGACGACCAGCATGATGTCTTAGTAAAGATATCTTATGTCGGAGTCTGTGGGAGCGATGTAAGTAGCCTCCAATGCTCTTAATATTGTGCCAAGCTAATTGGTGATCGTAGGTGCACTTCTGGCAGCATGGTGGTGTTAGTAAAAAGGTGCAAGATGTGGGACCTATAGTCATGGGTCATGAAGCTGCGGGTATTGTGGACGCTGTCGGGGAGGCTGTGACAATGGTCGCAAAGGGCGATCGCGTCGCTATCGAACCTGGTTTCCCCTGCAGACGCTGCAAACAGTGCAAGCGGGGAAGATATAACCTCTGCCCGACGATGAAATTCGCAGCAGATCCTCCCTTAACGGAAGGTACCTTAAGTCGCTTTTTTAAGATCCCAGAGGATTTTGTTCATAAGCTTCCACAGTCAGTCAGCCTACAAGAGGCCGTTCTAGTGGAGCCTTTAAGTGTGGCAGTCCACGGGGTTCGACTTGCGAAGTTAAGAACAGGACATAATGTCTTGGTCCAGGGGTCAGGTACTATTGGTCTTCTATCAGCAGCCGTAGCGAAGGCATTTGGTGCTGCTAAAGTCTTCATCACCGACATCAACCAGAAAAAGCTCGAGTTTGCCGGGAAGTTCGTGGATTGTATTCCATATACCCCGAACGTTCAACTTACATCGCTGGACGAAGCCACGAAATTCGAGGGCACTCTGGAAGATGATGACGAGATAAACGTGGTACTAGAATGCACTGGCGTAGAATCGTCCTTGCAGATGGGTCTTCACGTGATCGGAGCTGGTGGTATTCTTGTCCAAATAGGCATGGGAAGACCCGAGCAGAAGCTCCCTATTCTTGCTATGTGTGAGAAAGAGGTTGTCTTAAAAACATCTTTTCGATACAGTACTGAGGACTACGATATTGCGCTTGAATTACTTAATTCTAGGAAAGTATCTGTCAGGGACCTTATTTCTAGCATCGTACCGTTTGAGCAAGCACCAGAGGCATGGGAGAGAACTCAGAGGGGCGAGGGGATCAAAAACCTTATCCAAGGTATTGTTGAGTGATGAGCTTATTTGTATTAATCTAATCCACTGGAAACCACAATTTATAGTTGAGAAAAAAAAAATCGCCGATTGGTTAAATACTCAATAATAGCAGAATGCCAGCTCAGCGTATATACTTGCTACTCCTTGCTAGATAAAAAGCCTCACCTAGACATATTCACGCCGTGTTCTCTACACTCACGAGATTAGAGAAACCAGGCGTCTATTGATTGTTTTTACTCCTCGGCCGTAGCACAGCTTCAGCGATCAGGGCCAACCTATGCTGTCTCGCGAGGTTCGACCTTCTAAATTTGTTAGACAACGTAGGGTTGGACCTAACCAGCATGTGCCCGATCCTAAGTACATATTAGATTTCTCTCACAGTTCAACTTGTAGCGTTGTGGTTTTTGCCGCTCCTATTCTTTATAATGTTTTCCACGATGCGCTAGAATAGTCTACATGCGAGGACTAAATCTAAACTCTATATATAAGCACCGAGATACCTTACTTTAAGGAAGAATAATCTTCACTTATGAGCTTCTGACCACACCACTATGTACTTAGGAGCTACTTATGTTCATTTCCATTCGTCCCTGGAGGCTTGTTCAACCCTCGCTCCGTTGCGAGAATCTGTAAAGCCAAATATAAAGAGTAAATTCGACAGATTGCTAGATTTCCGCCCATGTACCAGAAATTTGGATGCCCGCTCGGTCGCCACATCTATACCTATTAGCACTTACTTTTCATCTCCCTAATTGATTCTTGGGAAGGACGTACCGCATTCAACTCTCCTTCTTCATCAAGATCCCACACATCTTTGCAGCGTGATGCAACCTTATCTCCCAGCACTTTTTGGACAGTTGTTTTCATGTTATCGAAGCCAGTAGCTAAAACAACGATGTCGGCTTTAAGTTCTGTCCCATCCTTTAGGACTAGGGCACGCTCTGTGAAGCGGGAGATACCGTCGGGATTATACTTCACCTTAACCTTTCCATCGATGATGAGCTGACTGCAGCCACAGTCAACGTAATAGCCGCCACCACGAGTGAAGTAAAGTCGACCAATACCGGCCCCATCTATACCCCAATCGAGCTTGAATCCCGCTTTTTCGAGTCCTTCAATCTTTTCTTTATCGACTTCTGCAATCCTAGCTATGGTGTCTTTGCCCAATGCAAACTGAACTGGGAAAGGGAGACTTTCAGCGACAATATCGCTTTGCTCAGTGGGGGGCCTAGAGCCGTCAGTTTGGCATGTCAAAATTCCCGATCATTCTACTTACCCATTATCTTGGTGAATACCCTCGTGAAGCATGAAAACACCCTTGTCAAGGCTAATAACGTAAGTACCGCGTCGCTGTAACATGGTTACATCTGCGCCATTCTCGCAGAAGTTCTCGGCTATGTCGTGGCCACTGTTCCCACTTCCAACAACGACGACTTTCTTGCCCTTGACATCGTGGTCTGCAGCATCTCGGTGTTGACTACCGTGGTATACTTTGCCTTTGAAAAGACCTTGGTCGGGGAAAGTTGGCACAAGCGGCTCTCCTGCATGCCCTGTTGCAAAAACAACGTGCTTAGATTTAATTGTTCGTGATGACCCTTCCTTTGTCACGTTTACAGTCCATGAACATGTAGTATCGTCGAAGCTAGCGCCATCGACATTTGTTTTAACCCAAATGTTTAGCTCCATAAGTGAAGCATAGGCTTCAAACCAGTCACCAAGCTTGTCCTTGGGGGTGAACTGAGGCCAATTCTTGGGAAAGGGAAGATATGCTAGGTGAGTAAACTCAGCCGGGTCATGGGTAACTAGAGTCTACGGCTGTCAGTTCGGACGGTATTATTGAGGGGGATTAAAATGACTTACTCGATATCTATTCCTCCAGTTATCGCCGACCCGATTATTCTTATCAACAACCAGCGCCGTAAGGCCAAGAGACTGGAGCCGGGCTGCAATGTTTAAGCCAGCTTGTCCTATTATGAGCGATAAGCAATCGATCATCCTAAGCCTATTAGCGAGGATATACTATACCGGCACCGATCACCACAACATCGGGATCTTCTTCAGAGAATTCACGCAGACGCTCTCGACGCTCGATCCAGGTCCCTCGAGAAAGCCCACCAGGCATTGAATCGATTGTTCCAAATGGTCGATTCTCATTTAGCGGCTCTTCGAACCCTTTGAGACCCTGAAGGGCAGTGTACACAGCATAGGCCTTCCAAACTCCTGGACTATCTTGCGTAAGCCGCAGAACCCCAGATCCCTGTCCGTGGCAAGTTTTGAATTGGAAGAGCGAGGATATCCACCCGAATCCTGTTTTCTCGTCCATCATCTCAAGCTTCGGAGCAAAGTGACCGTCTTCCTGTAGATGGAAAGACTGGAAAGTAGCATAGCCATCATTCTCGCGCAGGAAGTTGGCAATCTTCTCCTTGCCGCGAATCGTGCGGAAATCCCACTGGAGTGTGAGGATATCGCGCCACCAAGAGTCCTCATTAAACAAGTGGTCTAAGTCAGACGGAATTCCGGAAGTGAGTGTTCTCTCAAGCTCACCGAGCCACTCTGACGCAATTTTCCATGCCGAGGGCTTTTTAGTGATCGGTGCCGCTTGGGGAGCGGCAATAATGTGGTCGTACTTTGCCGGCGACATCTTAGAGGTATAGAATGGGCGAATATAATGACCAAGAACCTGCTAATACCGAGTGCTTGGTATAGATTGGCGATTCGAGCGTCTCTGTACTTGTTAATAACTTTTTCGTCTATATAGCATGGCCATCATAAAATACTTCTAGCTACAAGAAGCTGCAAGACTCATTCGGCCCTGGTGTTCTAGGTTCTTCGATCAACGGCAGTCCGCCCGTACTGTCTGCCTAAAGGGCACCTCTAAGCTGCTAGACAACAATAGGCTAACAACGAAGTGCAGTTAACAGTCGGTAACGGAGCTTAAGCGGACCCACTGCAACGGAGCTTGAGCCGCCACCCCCAGATTCGCCCCACAAGTAACGGAGGAAACCCCGATCAAGGTTAATTAAGATTAGGCGAAAACTGAGTTGTTCCCCACTCTAATGTCTCTAAGGGCGTCGCTGTCTCAAGCTTCTAGTCTCGCTGCTCGGTACTATCTTTAACTCTACCTTAGGAATCCCGAGCAATGTGGGCTCTTTATGAGCTTAAAGATATAGGTTAATACTATTGTCAGGCTTAGGCTTATAATGCCTACTGACTGGTGGAGCTTAGTACTAAGGTGAGCATTATCTTAATGATCTGTTATTTAATAGTAGTAGTATTTTGAATAATAAATTCTATTTAGTAAGCTCATTATTACTTTATGCTAGTTCAGATGGCCTAATATAGAATAAATAAGCCTGGAATCTACGTAAGATAGTTATGATAGTTAATTATATGTATAGTACATGTACTTTTCTATTTCCTATAACCTGAGCCATGAGCTAGCTATGATAATTACACCGATCCTGGTGCATTAATTTGTATAAAAAAATTGAGACTGAGCGCTAATGTAGAGCAAAAGTATGTTAGCGTTGCTATCCAAAGGCCATCTACACCGCGTTACCGCAGATGTTCTCGGGAAGTTTATCGGGGTGCATTCTAGTTGTCCGGAAGGAAACTAAGCTACAGCTTTACAGATCACATACGGGAGGGCTTAGATAAGCCTAAAATCCTAGCATCCAAACAGTATGTCCAAATTCTAATTAATCAAAAGCGACCAAGTTTATCTCGTGTTATACGCACTATCCTTAACAACCCTAATAACCCAACGTATACAGAACTAGTGCAGGAAATTCCAAAAGGCAGTAAAGTACGACTCTTCGGCATATGGTTGATTTCGGCGGACTCAATACATGCTTTAGAGGAGATTAAGGATAAAGTTAGTCACCGGCTTTTCGCTAAACGGGCTGCATTGACACTAACTTAGTATTCAGCTCGCCACAGAATTAAGTTACTACGGCTGAAGGGTGCTGCAAGCCCAGGAGAGCCATGTTGCTAGTCACTAATCTCGCTTTAATATGTTTCCAGTATCTCATGTGAGTCAAATCGCTTGTGAATGTAATAGTTACATGTTGAGAAGAGGCCGCCGAAATATCTAGCAACGTGAGGAATTCTATCAGATTTGATGATATCTAAGTCCCCTCTTCTCCCACAAAGAACATAAGACTCATATACACTTTAAAATGTAATGTCTAATGTGTATGGCGAATTACTCTAAGGTCAACTAAGCATGAGCACACGAAGAATGAATTTCTCCTATTGCCACCAAGCCGAAATATTCCTCTTCTGAATTAAGCTTATTGTGGGACTAGCGGCGTGAATATGCTTCATGGTAGAGATCTGGACAATGCTTATCTTTCTGAAACAGCACATATCTCCTGAACCGCCATGGAAGAGCTCTAGTAACCTGATAGGAGGCGTGCTTTCTTGTAGAAACTCCGAAAACGTAATCTAACTCTTCCAAAGTTCGTTCCTTGGTCTCTGGTAAGAAAAGAAAATTTGCGACCAATGCAACGATATTCATTGCCGCGTAGAAGCCAAATGATCCCTGTGGTCCGAAAGTATTGAGCATGCGAGGGAAGCTGATAGACAATGCACTAGCCCAAAAGTTATTCGTGGCAACGGCCCAAGCCATGCTAACTTCTCGGTGCACAAGATCAAATGCTTCAGCTGAATAAACGAAAGCGCATGGGCCCTCTCCAAGAGAATAGAAAGCAGCAAATAGAAAAATAAATAGTGCGATCAGACCAATGTGAGCCGGTGAAGACTCTGGAATATAGAAGGAGAGTCCCGCGGCTAGCAATGACCAGAACATGTGAGGGAATGTGGATAATAGGAGGGTACGGCGACCGTACTTGTCAATGGCCCATAAGGCCGGGATTGCGAAGATTACCTCAGAAAGCCCAAAGCCCCAGGATACCAGTAGTGCCATCTTGTTACTGAAGCCTCGACGAGTAAAAATAGTTGAAGAGTAGAAAGATATAATGTTGACTATAATCAGGTCAGTCTAAAAGCTCTAGAAACAGCAGTGGAATACTTACTACCACACATTTGCTGCGCAATCATGGTAATACCTAATGCCTGAGTAGCTCGACGAACTCGCGGGACTCTGAAAAGATCAAGACTCTTAGATAGAAAGGTCCCCCTCCCAGCATCCATGTGCACTATCAGTTGCTTCTCCACCTCTAGCTGCACATCAATATAATATAAATCGCGAGCAGCCTGAAGAGGAGAATTCCGGTACTTAAGAAGAGACTTATAGGCCTGGGAATAGCGGCCTTTTTTAACGAGCCAGCGTGCTGACTCGGGGACAAAATAAACGCCAAGGAGAAGAGGAATTGCAGGAATAAATGCAGAGCCTATCTGAAGCCTCCAGGCTATTTTCCCAGTATCAACCAGAATAAGGTTAGCAAGAAATCTCAGCATGAGTCCAAAAGCGAGCCACATCTGCCATGACATTACGAGAGCTCCTCGAATATTTGCGGGCGCGCTTTCTGCAGAGAACACAGGGACAGTCACCTCTTTCAAGCCCATACCGATCCCAAGAAGAATACGGCACATAAGTAATTGAAGCCAGTTTTGAGATAGTGCCTGGCCAATTGGAGCAAAAAGACTAGACACAGCAGCAATGAAAATAGTTCCGCGTCGGCCGATGAGATTGTTGATTGGATCTGACAGCCAGCATGCTCTATTAGCAATTAGCAAACGAGAACTGCTGCATAATTATCATGGCCACAAACAAAAGAACAATTGCTATATAAGCAGCAGAATTTATAGCGCCAATAATCCAAGAATATCGCTCGCAGGTTCCAGCAGCAGTGCATTCGGGGCCTGAATCTGGGATACCAAATTCCTTAGGAAAAGATAAGTTCGCCCCATTGGAACCAGTCTGATCCCAGCCCTGGACTGCTGCTGCGATAGAGTTGATACCTGTTAGAAGGTATAGCATCTTAGGCTGGCGCCATTTATGGTCCTTCTCATTTTGGAGAGTATCTCTGTCGCTTTGATCGAGGTCAACGATAGACTCGAAATCATTTGGGGCTTGAGCTGCGAGAGCCCCCTTAATAAGAAGAGGGATGATATCTGATGGTCCGTAAGTGCTGGCAAATTGTTCAACGTCTGCGATGAGCTAGTCTTGGGGTATTCCAAGTAGAGGATTCTGTATCCTTAGTTACGTTAGTTTCAGATTGTAGAAGTTAGACAGAGAATTCTTACTCTCTATCATCTGGGCTTAGAGCATCAGCACAGCTCTTATCGGGTGGATTACAATCATCATGTTCGCACGAAGGGGTAGCATCAGCTTTCACTGCTCCTAAGCTAATTATAATAGGTTAGTAAATGATCACTTAGATGATGCTAAGGAAAGGCTGTGTTACTCTTTCATCATCTCAATTATCCCAGTACTCTGCGAGTAAAGAGGTATATCTTGTGGTGTAATAGAGAGATACAGTAATAAAGGCATGTATTATACGAAACATAGAGTTATGTGTCTTATCAAGAAACATTCATTGGAAGGAGAGAGTGGTATTTACCTAAGCAAAGTCCACATGTGAAAGTTTGAATAGCTGAAGGATAAGACTGTATATTACTCTTGGCTGGGATATATACCTCGCGACCAACGACGACCTAACGCTTCTCCAGCTTTCTCCACGGGGGAAATGTTAGGTTCTGGCCGGGGGAATTGGGCTCTATGCCCACAGATCGTAAAGGTTTCTCATGAACCAACCATGCATCCCTGTTCAATCTGAACTAAGATGGTTCCCTGCTAAGACCTTGATTCGGACCTTCTCCGCAAAGGGTTATGCCCCGGAGCGAGCCCCGAATGCATGCGTATGATCCTATCAGAACAATCTTCGTTATTAATAATAGCAAGCGAAATTTGCTGCAGGGGTACCGTACAACGGGAACGGAGGTAACTCCGTCTTGATATGCGAATGTACAACTAACCTCATTGCTTAAAAGCCGACAAGGTTCTTGCCCCGTGGTGCGTTGAATGATGGACGCTAAATCAATCAATTCACTAATTTCATCATGTATATGCGGCTGAAAGATCGCGTTAGCATTGTAACCGGATCGTCTTCAGGCCTGGGACGAGCTATAGCTCTGCAGTATGCAGCAGAAGGCTCGTTCGTCGTCTGCGCAGATCTCCGCTCGACCCCCCGCCTGGAAAGCGCTGAAGATTTTAGCGGCGATACCCATGAGATTATTAAAGCTAATGGTGGAAAAGCGTCCTTCGTAAAGACAGACGTCACCTCCAGCCAAGCTTGGGAACATCTTATAAATGAAACGGTACGAATGTTTGGCAGACTAGATATGTGAGTTTCAATGCCAGGGTTGACATGGTGAAGTTGGCTTATAACATAGACTTGTCAACAATGCCGGAGTGGGCCTAGAAGCTTTGCGCCCCCCTGCTCAGTGTCACAATACTGATGAGGATCTTTGGGATACTACGCTGCTCGTCAACGCTAAATCCGTTTTCCTCGGCTGCAAATACGCACTCAAGCAGATGATAGCACAGGATGCTTGTTCTAGCGAGGATCGAGGCTGGATCATCAACATTTCCTCCATTATGGCTTTGATCGGAGGCCCTAGCAATCGTGAGTATCATAGTGCAGGAGAACCTTCGTGCTAATTGACGTTGTTTTTAGCTTCATATTGTGCCTCAAAGGGAGCTGTTAGTAGTCTCACCCGCCAGGTGGCGCTTGATTACGCACAACACAGAGTCCATGTCAATGCCATATGTCCCGGCTGTAAGAAGAAAATGCGACCCCTACTTATGGTTTCAATCTAACAATAGGATACTAGACATTGAGACAGCTATTTTTAAAGAAACCACTGCCCGCGAAACAACCTTAGAAGACCTGAACAGAAAACATCCGTTCAAAGGTCCTGGAAAGCCAGAAGATGTTGCCAAGCTTGCTGTTGTCCTTGCTAGTGAAGATGCAAACTGGATTACAGGCATCTCGCTTCCTGTTGATGGGGGATACACGGCAAGATAACAATAGGCATCAATTTTTTATTTGTTACTCAGTACATAATAAGTACTTTTATTATGAAATAGCTCTAAACTTCCAATTAAAGATATTATAGAAACCGAATAAATTCTCTTACGTCGCATTCATGTAGAAGCTGTCAGCGCCAGGCTTGTATGTTATATTAAAGATCTTTCTAAGCCATAAGATTCCAGTTCTAATTTATATTGTTATCCTAAGTATCCGCCTTATAAGTACCCGTGATCCTCACTTTCAGAGCAGAGACATTTATTTCCATGATTACCGGCGCGGTGAAGTAAACATTTGCTAGCTAGAAATATTATTATATAATGGAATCCTCGGAGGTAAAGATCATCGGGTTTACTATAATCTTTAGAATACGGTCTTTCTGAGATAAACAACAGAAACCTCTATAATAGTTTCTAATGTTATCCTTAGTAATTTATAAAATAAAATAAACTAATATTATTAAAGATTAAAATATTATTATATATTCTTCTCCTAGTCTATCAATATCGATATCCAGGGTCTATATCTAAAGTAGAATAAAAATCAATTTAAGCTAATTATTTACCTCTAACTCCTCTATTTATATAGGTACGAGCGTTTTATATCTTTACGCCCGCTACTTTAGATTGATTGACCCTAAGTTAAAACCCTACAAATCAACCTCACTTAGCAACGCGGTTCTTGAGAGTGCCGAAGTTCCTGGCTAAAAGATCCCGGTAGGGGATTGTCCCGTGGTCGACTCTTCCCGCAATTAACGTCCCCCATAGCCAGCTTTTTCCGCGGTCGATGTAGATATAGAATCCGTCTATGTCTATGTCAGTTCGATTCATCTAAAAGCCACCGTATTAGCCTTCTTTTGGTGCTACGTAGATCGCACACTTCACGGCATAGTAACTATAAGATTATTTTGTGTATCCTCTGATACAAATACATAGGCTTTGATAACTAAAGCCCTTAGTCTGCCTCTGATGGATTGATTTTTAGGGTACAGAGATATGCTGTAATCTAACAAGGGATTAAGACTTCTGCAGTGCCTAGGCTGTCTGCTACGAGCATCTTGCTATAGCAATAGCGTTATACTAACAGCAGCTTAGGCAGAACTAACATCTTCAGTGTGCATCGCCGTACCCATCTTTAACTTGGAGTCCACCCCATCCGCCATGGCCACGCGAGTCGCCTCCGCATCAATCAACTCCTGAGGCCGCCTAGACGATTTCGCACTCTTATTTCCAATCGCAATAATCGTCGTATTACCACTATCGCGATCGAAATAAGCGTCAAGATCCTCGAGAGTGCGATTAGCTGTCTCGGGATAAAGAAAGTAGACGACGACGATGAAAACGAGGTTAAAGACAGCGAAGACTAAGTGAACACGTAAGCCATCGTAAGACAAGGAGGGTCTCTGGGTGAGGGGGCTTACTGATGTAAAAGCGGTAGCCGATGTTTTCGATGCTAGTTGGTGTGAATTGGGTGCAGACAAAGCCGAATAACTAGGTAGAGGTTGTTATTCAACGTATCAGAGGAGACGAGGCTAAGGTACTTACCCAATTGGATGAGGTAGCAGCTGCAGCGCCTACTGTTCGCATGCCCAATGAGTTTATCTCGGACTGATACACCCAAGGCACCATGCCCCAAGTACATCCAAACACAGCATAAAAGAAGAATAGGAATGAAACTGCCACAATCCCCCATGCACGAGGCGCACCCGCCAAAAGAGCAACAGAGATAGCCACCATAACATAGGCAAAGCTCTGCAACGACAGTCCGGTTAGCATCAGCGGACGTCGGCCATAGCGGTCAATAATCCAAAATGCACAGGCTGAAGAAATCATATATGAAGTAGCGTTGCAGCCGGTTAGAATCCTAGCTAGGAATTCGCCGAGACCTATGTTCTTCGTAAGGATAATGGTGAAATAATAGTTCAGAGCGTTGATTCCACCGAATTGCTTTTATAGTTAGCTACAAAGCTATTTATCGAAACAAAATCGGAAGCAATTGACTAACCTGCATGAATTGACCGCCGCAGCCAAGTAGGAGTCGTTTTAGGTGACCACTGCGATCACGACCAGCAAGAACCGTACTGATAGAAATATTTGACTCCTCTTCAATCATCAAAGCACCCCTTATTGACTTGTACTCATCTTGTACAATAGGATCCTCCACGGATAGTCCCTTTCCAAGATATCGTCTGATCGCTTCGAGGCCTTCCTCAGTTCGGTCTTGCATGAGCAACCATCGAGGGCTTTCAGGTACAAGTGGCAGCAAGACCATCATGACAACACCGGCCACAAGCTGCTAGATTTCAGTCAAGTGTCTTGTCTAACAGAACAAGTTGGGAGAAAAAGGAGGAAGAGTGTGTGCATGTACGTACTTGAAGAGCTACTGGAAGGCGCCATTGCCAACCACCCGAGGTAAACGAACAGACCAGAGTTAACCAAGTTGCAATACAGTAAAAGATGACATTATGTAGCACGACAATCACCGACAATTTACCCCGACGATTTCCCGCACAAGACTCGGCTTGGAATATGCCGCATGTAGAGCTGAGCATGCCATTGCCTATGCCATTGACAACTCGACCGACCATCAGCTGCGGGAAGGAAAAGGCACAGAATTGAAGGATCGCGCCAGATGCACTGACCAAGGCCCCTAGGCGCAACGTATTTTTTCGTCCAAGTTTGCCGCCGTAGCAGGCTGCGAACAAACAGCCGCCGAGGTTGCCGAGCTATATTCATTTGTTTCAGTAAGGCACTCAAGTCGCATACGAAGGATGGTGGAGTACCGAGAAGCTGCTTGCGGTAATGCCTTGAATAGAGGCGACCTTTGTCTCCGGGAATGTGTTGATAAAGTCCGGGCTGATGAGCATGCCAGCTACGATGCCCTGCCTTCTTGTTAGACAGAGCTTTGCCCTCCGTATCTAGATAATAGAGAAACGTACCTGGTCGTAGCCATACCACGCTTGGGCTGCCGAGTTGGCTGCCGTAAGAATGATTTCTAACGAACTACCCTCAAACACCATGTTGGATCAATTAGAGTAATAATCTTAGAAATCTCTGGATAAAAAGGGTTTGTGGTTGAGCATCTTATTGATGATAGGTAAAGAAGGGGGACATATAGATATTATATATTGTTCACTCCTGTTAATGCACCGGCGCCTCACTTTTCTGTTGCTGTAGAGCCAGCTAGGACTTACGAGTAATGTTGCGAGTCACATTATCCCCAGGCCTTACCCCGGAGACGAACATAACCCCGGGTCGGGGGCGGGCCCGTCCATGGGGAAATCAATGCAAACCTGAGCTAAGCAAAAAAGGGGGAAAGGTTCCACATAGTCCAAGGTGTCAAATTAAGTATGCCACTACAAAATTCACCGCTAACTTTACTTCAGAGTACTCCTTAAGGGAGCGGAGTGTCTCGGGTTGCCGCTAGTCTAGCTTAGCTACTAGGAAGTATTGGGATTAGGGAGGGGCAAGGCACGGAGATAACGCCGAGCGCTAGTTTTGGCCACGGAACATACTGGATGCTAAGGGCCTACATCCCCAGACTTAGCTCTGGATCGCGCAGTCTATTACGTTCCAGGCATGAGCTTTGCTAGTAGGCTGCATATGCTAGTTTAATCGTATAGGCTAGATTGTAACGTTGTCCTAACGCGCGCTTTGTGCTCAATCCTATTATGCATGCAAAATCACGGCTTCGCGACGGAGAGCAGTAACACAGCAGGAACCTTAAATTAATTTATTAAAAAAATAATAACTATTATAAATTAAGTAACTTTAATAACTAGTATAAGCAGTTCTAACTCTTTGTTACGAACCTAACGTAGACAAGGCCAATAGGAAGGCTAACTACGTAACCCTTTATCGTTTTTAACCAATCACTTAGGATTATTATGATCCTATATATAGCTTATAATACTTCTTTATATAGCTTATAATAAGCTTTATTAAGGATTATTATAATTCCTTATATATAAATTAAGTATATATATATATATTCTTATAATACTTATAATATGTTAGTGAATAAAGGTAGCCCCTAAACATATTATCTTATATAAGGAAATTATTAGCTAAATAAGGCCTTAATTATTGTGAAAACCCTTAATAATAATAATACTAACTTTTATTATAAATATTATAAAAAGTTTATTTATATATATATATATATATTAATATTTATATAAATAATATTAATTTATAAAATTTAATTAAAATAATTATACAATTTATAAAAAATAAATTTTATAATTATATATAAAAAAATTATTAATAAAAAAAAATTTAAAATTATATACTTTTTATTTATTTTAATAAAAAAGAAACTATTTTTATAAGTAATATTGTGTAGAGGATATAGGGCAAGTGGGCTGTAAGAGGACTTGTAGGGATATATTACTTATAAAAATAGTTTCTTTTTTACTAAAATAAATAGAGGGTATATAATTTTAAATTTTTTCTTTTATTAATAACTTTTTTTTATATAATTATAAGATTTACTTTTTATAAAGTATATAATTACTTTAATTAAACTTAATAAATTAATATTATTTATATAAATATTAATATATATATATATATAAAAATAAACTTTTTATA